>CACTHL010000738.1:0-1200000 GCA_902712375.1 Dioscorea dumetorum
AAAATCAATATCAAACACTAAATAAAATAAAATAAAATAAAATAAAATACGCCCACAAATTATGAAATTATTTCACGAGAATAAAAGAAGATAATAAACAATTGAGTACTTTATTTTTTAAAAGAAATATACTATATATTTATAAGATCAAGTTATGAGTATAGTTTAATTAATGCCATAAGTTTGAACCAGAAAAGATTCATTATAACATCTGAAAGAATCAATCTTTAAAATAAACTAAAACTAACAAAAAGGAAATTTACTCTCATATTTTAGATTATTTCACAATAAAAAATAGATAATTAGTATTTTATTTTTAAAATATATTATATATGTATACCATCTAAAGTTAAAAACCAAAAAACTTTCCCAAATTTTCAAAATAATCCTAAAATAAACAATGAAATCCACCTTCATAATTTAAATTATTTACTGAGAATGAAAAAAATGGTAATAGAGAATTAGTATATTATTTCTTGAAGAAATATATTATACATGTATATAATCAGGTTATAAGTTATAATTAAACCAATGGTAAGTTTATGAATTATATCTAAAAGTTAGAAACTGAAAATGATTCACCATACCATATATAAAAAAAAAAGAACCAGTTCTGAAAATAATTCTAAAATAAACATTAATAAAATTCACTTTAAAATTTTACCAAAATCATTTCCGAAAAAAAAAAAAAAAACAATAAACAAGAATTAGTACTTTATTCTTCAAAGAAATATACAGTATTTATATATGTATATAATCAAGTTAGAAACCCAAAAAAAGGTTCAGAAGACCATCTATAGAGAAAAAGAACCAAATTTCTAAAATAAATCCTAGAGATTCAAAACAAAATCAATTGTTAATGAGAATTAAAAAGCACATTTAACACATATTTAATAAACCAAGTTCCTACTTAAGAGTCAATGTTAAAAAAATCAATAAAAATGAGAACCAATCCACAGAATCCCAAAAACCAAGATTTCAATCACCACCCTTAAAAGAGAAAGAATCCATAGATTCCATACTTAGTCAAAGAAAATAAAAATTAATAAAATCTAAAAAAGAAAAGAATTTTTTTTTTTAAAATGATCCACAGGTGTAGTTTTGGAAAGAGTGGTGATTTCATATAGGCCCATCTTCTTCTCCTTTTCATCTTCATTCCATCTCAAGGGCCACCAAAATAAACAAAGTTATATATATATATATATATATATATACAACTTGGTAGTTGGTGTGTGTCATCCATAACTAAGCAACTCACTTTTTCTCTTGGCAATGGACTCCCTGTTTCTTCTTCTTCTTCTTCTTCTTCTTCTTATTCTTCTTCTCTTATTGACATTGATGATGAGTATGAGAAGTTGGTCATTAGAATGAATCCTCCAAGGTGTGTTTCTTTCTTGTTTTTACTTTGCATTTTGTTTTGTTCCTGTTTTGATTCTTTGTCACTCTTGTTTTCAGAGTGACTGTGGATATATTCTAGCAGAAAAGCCACTCTTCTGAAGGTCTGCTTTCCTGTAAATTTTATTTTCAGTTTTCTTTTTCTTTTTTTTTTAAATTAGCATGTAAACTTGGATTGAATGTAGGTGGACAGTGTTAATAAGCATGGGAGTCTTTTGGATGTTGTTCAAGTCTTGACTGATTTGAACTCATCACCATCAAAAGAGCTTACATTTCCTCAGATGGAGAATGGTTTATGGATGGTATATACTAAACTTTGTTTTTTTTTTTTTTTGGTTTTGATCTTTTGGGTTTATTTCTGTTGTTCATGTTTGTGTTTTGTTATCTTTGATTTTCAATTATAGTTTTCCATGTTGTGGATGAAGATGGTAACAAGCTCATTGATTATGAAGTTTCTGATAAGATTCAACAGGTATTGAATCAATTTGTTCAAATTAATCTTCTATCCAATTTCATGTCATTGAATCTTGATAAACTTTGTTTTTTCTGTTTTATATAGTCATTGGCAGCTAGAGCATATAATCTTCGGTCGGTAGGCGTGAACCGGCATTAGAACACACTACGATTGAGTTAATTGGTATCGACAGACCGGGTTTGCTGTCGGAGATTTTCGCCGTACTAACAGACTTAAAATGCAACGTTGTTGCTGCTGAAGTTTGGACTCACAATTCAAGAATGGCTTCAGTAGTATACATTACCGACGAATTAACCAGAGGACCAATTGAGGACTCTGAAAGGCTTGCTAACATTAGGGCGGCTTCTTCGGTACGTACTTAAAGGAAATAGAGATAAAAGGAGTGCTAAGACGGCGATCTCTATCGGCGAAACTCATACTGAAAGAAGACTACACCAAATGATGTTTGCCGATCGCAATTTGACATTGATAATGTTCGAGAAGAAGTTGTTGGATTGTCGATTAGCGAAAGAATCAAACCGGTTGTTACCGTTGAGAGCTATGTAGAGAAAGGTTACTCACTGATCAATGTTCGGTGTGATGATCGGCCTAAGCTTCTTTCGATACAGTGTGTACTCTGACCGATATGAAATATGTCGTTTTCCATGCTACTGTCATTGCCGAAGGACCGGAAGCGTACCAGGTTTGTTTTCGATTTCTTTGCCTGCTAGCACTGTCCAAAATGTATCGACTGACTGTTGATTCGGTTTTGCAGGGAGTACTACATTAGACATCTTGATGGATATCCTATTAGTTCCGAAGGTGAGCGACGGCGATTAATTCATTGCTTGGAGGCTGCTATTCAAAGAAGAACTACAGAGGTATTGCTAATTTTCATCGATCAATTCGAAAGAGAAAATTTTGTTTGTCTTCGAGTCCTAATAATTTGTTTTCGATGCAGGGATTGAGGCTTGAATTGTGTTGCAATGATAGAGTTGGCCTACTATCCGACGTGACTCGTATATTTCGAGAAAACGGTCTTTTCGGTCACTAGAGCTGAAGTTACTACTCGAGGATCGAAAGCCGGGAATGTGTTCTTTGTGACTGATACTTATGGCAATGAAGTTCAAAGCCGAGTCATCGAGGCGATACGAAGTGAAATCGGAGAAGCAATTCTTCGAGTAAAAGACATCGGTCCACACTCGAGAACAAATCAGACACCGAGAAGCTGTCTTTCGGAACTCTTTTCCGGTCTCGATCGGAAAAGTTCCTCTACAACTTAGGCCTCATTAAATCATGCTCTTGAAAAAATCGAAAAGTGATTCTCTAACTTACATTAGTTTTTTAGAATTTATAAATGTCAACTTCTTGTTGATGATCCTAACTTCTGTAAACCTCCAAAATTGGAATTCAATTGCTTTAAATGACTCAATTTTTTAATGCTTCTTTGAAGAATGAATATGTCCTCTCTGGATTAATGCCCAACTTGGAAAAACACATCCATCCCTCCTTTCCAAAAAAAAAAAAACAGAATACGGAATTACACTCATCATCGGATTAAATTGCGTCCGTATATAAAGTTAATTTAAATCTAATTCGAATTAAAATTATCAATGCAATATATTAGTTCGATCTTTTCCAAGTGACAAGTTGGGAGGGGAATTTGAGCAAGTGGAGGGGTCCTTTCCATGACAATACTGTCACTGACAATAGTACCCACCAGAGAGCCAAAGTTAAAACCCTTGCTTTTTTTTTTTTAGGACATGATTGTGACTCCCTTGTCCTTAACCTTAGCAAAACCAACTGGCCACCCTTCAAAGCAAACAAGTTAGTGCCCATTCTTCTTTCCTTTGTTAGATATCAAATTTTCTGATCATAGTTATCCTCTCATACACTTTGTGTGTATTTCCAGTCAAACTTAGGATCATGTACTTCATTTACATATATATATATATATGTAGAGAGAGAGAGTGTGGTGTGGGGTGGGGGGGGGAACCCATCTGCATGCCCGGCCCCCTCTAAATCTCCTTCGCTCTGCTCACTCTCTTTTATTTTTTGTCATCTGAGATGTCTGTAGATAACTTATTTTGTTATATAAATTTTTTCAAAAATATTATTATTATACTTTGATTTTGTTTCATTTTTAAGATGAGAATCAGCTAATGCATTCAATTCAATTTTATATCATAGTCATGTATATCTTTTTTTTTTTTATTCATGTATGTTGATTTCTTATTTATTTTTTTTTTTTTTTGAAGCTAATGAAGATGGGCAGTGTAAATAAAATATCAAAATGAAATCAATTGCACCAAGTTATGACCTGAATACCAATCAGGGTTGATTTAAAATGGTTAATATATCATGAAAGTGCAGAGGGGGAATCCAAATACAATTTAAATTTGATAAAATTGTTCATATAATGTGCTGGAATTAAACTAAAAATATAAAATAAAATTAAAGTATACAACGGATTGGGGGGGGGGGTATGAATGTAAAACAAAGGTCAACCATTTCGGATCTTGGTTTTTGAGGCACGTTGCCCGATAACGATTTTTGTCGTCACGTGATTTTGGCCTGCAGGCCCAACTTGCGCGAGAATTCCGGAAAAAGGGATTTAACGGCCCAGGCCCACTTGCCCCCCTGCCCGTGCAGTTGTACTGGAGGCACCATGTTGTGGTTCGCCTTTAGACACGTGTAAAGATCCGAATGGCCACAAAAATTAACAACAAAGTGGGAAAGCAACGGTTCGATAGGTCCACCGCTCGAGACTCGCGCTGGACCTCGTTTAGAGCTTGTCGGTCCCCACGCGTCGGATCAGGGTGCCAAAACCCGGATTTGGACAACATCCGATAAGGTTTATTTTCTTTTCTTTTCTCTTTATTTATTTATTTATTTCAATATAAAATAAATTCAAACACATTGTAATTTTGAATTCCAAATTAATTAAGTAATACTAGTTTTTTTTCTTTTTAGCAGTGGAAATTATTTGATTCAGTAATTTTGGTTGGTAAATAAAATCAAATTATTATATTGTAAATTTTGAATATTATTCGGAGGAAAAAAATTAGTGTATATTATAACTCTCAACCTTCAAGACGAGTGACTCTTGTGCCTTGCCACTGGCTACATCAACACTGGCTACATGTGATATATATAGCCCTATATTACCTAGGTTTTTTTTTTGTTTTATATTATTTTCAGTGTTCATGTTAAATTGCATGTGTTGTATCTATTTTCAATTCAACCCAAACTATAGTTCAGTTGGTGAGAAGAGAGTAAGAGATAAATTGTTTTTTAAGCTAAATTCTTAGTTAATTAGAAAAGAAAGACATCATGCATGTACTGAAAATTTTCAAAACAAGGAGCACTAGTGAAGTTTTTGGGGGACGGTTTTGTAAAGATTATTTTTAATCAGGGACTGAAGGAGACTTTTAAAAAAAAACGTCTAGGTAAATGGTGTAGACTCGAGAGACGAAAGCTAAGGTTGGCAGAGAACGAAAAAAAAAAAAAAAAAGTAAGAAACAAAAACAATTTTAGAAACGACTTATTAGAGATCATCGGAGTTTGGAGTTCACCGGAGCAATGGATATTGTTATTTTTATAGTTTGGCTATGAATTTGGAGTGGAGAATGAGTGCATGGCACATCTGTTGTGATGGGGTTTTATGGTTATAATTATATAATATGTAAAGAAATGAGCTTAGCGGTGTCATTGAACATGGTGTGTGGAATGAGAATATTAAATTTGAGTGTTGTTTAAGGATCAGCTTAATTTTTCAAAAGAGTGAAATATTGAAGTTACTTGTGATGGGTTATGTTTTGGATGTTTTTAGGGTTAGGGTGGATTTGAATTGAGGTCCGCAATTAATGGAACCCTTAACTCCCATGCATGGCATATAGATATAGCTAGGATTCCATTTCTTTTGCGTGTAAGATTTTTTTTTTTTTTTTTTTTTTTTTTTAGAGTTGAAGTGAACTTCATTCTAAGTTGGTTTGTTTTTAAGTGAGTAATACTTAAGTAAAAGTAAGGACTTAAGTAAAAGTAAGGAGTTTTTTGCAGAGGAGTAGTTTTGTAGAAATTTTTCTTAGTAAAGGTTTAGGGGTGAGTGGATGTTTCTTTTCAAACCTATTCTATGGTTTATTACTACTATATAATAATATTTAATTCTTGCTTTATCATATTTTTGAATTAATTTTTACCTATTTCCCACTCTTATGTATGAGCCATGATGCCTATAATTTATTCTATAAAAATTTTTATATTGTGCCATATATATATATATGATTGGGCTAGCAAACAAATTCTTTGCTACCTCTCATATGAACTGGTATCGTAGACATATGTTCTAATAGCCATTAATGGCATAATAGTGTGAAATATCTAGTTTTTCTTGCAAACATGAAGTGCTTTGGATCTTGTATTATTTTTCCTTTTTTTTTTTTAAATATGCATTTTTTCTTATGGTGATAATGTTGAGCTAAAACTCTGTCTACTGCAATAGGAGGTCTATCCATGGACTGATTTTTTTAAAAGGTGATGTTGATAATTGGGGATCTATTATCTCCATTTGGGGTGACGCAAAGAAACCCAAATGGATAGGAGGGATATCTCTAAAATATAAGACACCATGACTCATCGCATGTGTGGACTCATGCCAATGCCAAAGCGGGTCACATTTTATTTTTATTGCATATACATGTGTGTACCTATGCGAATAAAATGCTTGGCATAACCAAACCTAGCTGTGGCCATAATGTGGTTCGGGACAATTTTATGGCAAACCCAGTTATTTGATTTATAGTGTATATGCTCCGTATTATGTTTCATGTTTAATTTTCTACTTTGCATAATTTATTATATCACTAATGGCAGAAATTAGTTAAATAAGTTTTGGTTTTTTTTTTTTTTCTGTATTTTAAATTACTTCTCACACTTTTGACATTCCCTTTGAAAATAATCCACCCATTGTGTGACTTTGATACTCATATTCAGTTTAGTCTAATTCTTTTGTAGTTAAGGACATTTAGGCCTTCTGCATATATTATATTAGGTTTTAGTGTACCATGCATCATTAGCTTGCTCAAACCTACTTGTGAATCTAGGTCGTTATATTATTTTTGTTATCACTGTATTAGTGGGGATCCACTTGTGTGTAGAGTATGCAAATTTCTATATCTTTAATACTATAAGATTCCCTAATATTTCCCTATTGTATGTGATGGGTATTCTCACATTTTTATGTCAACTACATGGGCTTGTATGTCGTTTATTACTTTTAAATAGGATATCATTTGCTTTGTGATGTCTTATAGATGATATACGAGTGCATGTCTCTCATATTACAGGATTTCAGGGTGATTGCCACCTGTGCGGTTAATAGGTCTGGGTGTGACATGGAGGCCCTTGGCAATTTTGTTAGAACCACCAAGTCCCTAAAATTATTTGTCACTCTAAAATTACTTAAATTTTAAAGGATGATATTCTAAATAATCTATGGTTACATAATTATTTTCCTACATTTATTTTAATATTCTCTAGTGAGCACAACTTTTGAGTGAGCTCGCCGAAGTTGTTAAGGTCATTCGCCAAGGCAAGCTCACATAGTTCACCTGCCTAGCATGAACTCAAAATAAAAGTTAAGTATAGAGGTAAAATAATAATTTTAAATAATTAAGTTAGGAAAAAATTAGGTTAAATGCGCCTGATTTCCAAATATAACGATTGGTTGGGTTGTTGAAAAAGTGAAGAAATTTGGTAGAAATGGTTGAAATTCGGGAACAATGATATGGGGTTTTTTTTTTTTTTTTTTTTTTTTTTTTTTTTTTTTTTTTAAGGTGGGAAGACAACCACTCAAACTCTAAATTACATTAAACATTTATTTTGTTTTCAAACCTTATTTTGATTTTTAAATTATTTTATTTTTTTAGACAAAATGGATAAATTATCACACATATATATATATATATATATATATCATCCTACTTACTCCATATTTTTCATAAGTTGAGTTTTGAATTTACCTCTTCTCTTCAGTAAAAATATAAATATCTTATGCAGAGGGTGGTATTAATAAACTAATTTTTTTTAATTATTTATTTATATAAATATTTATTTTTAATAATTTATAAATGACAAATATTATCTATATTTTAATCTTTTACTTCACTAAATTTAAAACTAAATAAACTATATAATGGATAAAATTGTATTCCAAGAATCTTTGGATAATGGGGACTAGTGTGACGATTTTATTTTGTTGAGGGACCGAAAGAAAATACACTTTTGCAACGCTGGCACTGTAGATGTGGCCGGTGACGTCGACTGACTGGACGGTTTGATCTAATGACGTGGCAGGATCTCTTTCGTTGGACGGTTCATCAATCCTTATCCTAGAAAAGAACCTTCTACATCAAACTAGATGTGGGACCCGCTCGCTAGGTGGACACCATCTTGCCACGTAGGCTATTCCCTGCGTTGTAAGTGGGCCCACATTCGCCAATTATTTTTTTTCACATTAAATAAATTATTATTATTATTATTATTATTATTAAACTATAATGCTTCCAATATAATCTTGAACAATTGAACACGTTTTAGGAATTCTTTAACTCTTTTACGTCATGTTTTGTTATATAATCATATTTTATTATGCAATATTTATATAATGGTACAATAACTAATTGCCACAATGAAATATGCTTAGGTTCATAACTTAAGTTTTTCTTTTATTTATTGTTTTAGCACATTAAAAAAATTCATGAGATTGCTTAAAAGAATTCAATAAAAAATTATAACAAAATAGCATTTTTAAATATTTTTTTTCTCCAAAACACATCATTTCAAAACTATAGTAATCAACAATTTTGGTCTATTGGTATCAAATCTTCTGTGTAAAATATTTGTTTCAGAGAAGACTCAAAATCAAATCTTATAAATCATGCAAAATAAGAATATATATGTCTGTTGAACTTATTTCACGTTTTTGATATTTTTTAATGAAGTCACTTGCTAGCTATTTTTTAAAAATGAAAAAAGCAATAAATATAAAAAAAGAATAGCGTCCAATAGTCATTTGAAAATTCAAGGGATCTTTTGGTCAATATCCAAATATGGTTGGAAATTCAAGGGATCTTTTCTTAAAGTTAATATTGTTTAATCATTGCCATCTTATTATAAAGATTTATTTAAACTGTTTGGTGAGATAGGAGACAGGCAACTTTTTATGTGACAAGACAACAATTAAACTAATCCAAAGTGATTAAACATAATCAAACTTTTAATTCAATATTTAATTTATGATTATTTATAATGAGAGAGGAAATGCTTTTGCGCTTTCCACGGCTATTAATAAATTCGAGAATACAAAGATGGCTGGCCATTACTTAATGAACGAGTCTATAATTAAGGATTGCGTTAGACCCAAACAAGGGGACCCGCGGTGTCACCGAGTTTTTTTAAAATTTTCTTATTTGAATTTTCTTAATTTTTTGGACTATTTTTATAACTTTATTTTTTTTAATGGTAATTTTTTTCGCATTAATCGTTTTTTAATAGTGAAATTTAACTCTATTTCTGGCAAGTAATAGTGAAATATCATGTAATTAAATTATTAAAATTAAAAAAAATGTGTAGATTATATTATTTAAAGACTAAAACTCAATTCCTTATTTTTTGTAGTAAATATATTTATATTTATTTATTTTTGGTCAAATTTTGAGCAATTTTCCAACTAAATTATTGAAATTATATATTTAAATTTTTTTAAAATAACAAAAATAAGCAACCCATGTTTGGCGCATTTTCAAACCAAATAAAATTGAATTTCATTGTCATTGGATGCATGCTTTCCACAACTTTGAAACTTTAAAGAAAGACTCGTTCAAAGAGAATGCTGTCTGACCATACTATGAAAAAGTCATGCATCACAAATTAAAGAATAAAATTAGGGGCTTCCATGAAATATACTTTTAAAAAAATTGAAAATAATAAAATTTTAAAAATTATTCTGAAAAGACATTTTTCTGCCTCCCAGACATCAACCTCAAAACTTAAAGAAAAAAAAAAGGAGTTTTTCTTAAATTAAATTACCATCATAAATAACCTCACAAAATATGAGATTATGCAGGGGTGTATGTGCAAGAATCCGAGGCATTCATTTCCAAAACAGAGAGCTTTGTTTTTCTCCCTCCTCTGTTCCACCTTTTCACACTGTCAGTTCTTAGACTTTTCTCATTTTCTCATCTTTCTTCCTTTCTGGAAGCTCTCTTTCAATCTTTGTTCTCATATTTAGCAATAGTTCTCCATCTGCTTCTCTTCAATCCTTGAAAGTTGGCAGCTTTCAGCTTCATGGACAGTTATGGTGATGTTGTTGATGTTGAGGATGATGTGTTTGCAAGGCTCATTTCCAGGTTGAATCCTCCAAGGTATGTTTCTCTTCCTCTGCTTCTTTTTCTTTTTGATCTTTAATTGATTTCAAATTTCATGTTCATGTGTTATTTTTCACAAGGAAAAAGTTGTCTCTTTGATGTGAACTACTTTGGATTTGTTCTAGGGCTAACATTGTGTGGTTTTTTGCTGTTCAGGGTTGTGATTGACAATGAATCTTGTGATAATGCCACTGTTATTCGGGTAAATTTCTCTGCAAAGATGTTGTTTTTCCTGAATGTTAGATTTGAAGTATGATTGATTACTGATTGAAGAAAACATTGATATGTTAAGGTTGATTGTGTTAAGAAGCATGGTGTTCTTCTTGAAGTGATTCAAGTCCTAATTGATCTTCATCTCATCATCACCAAAGCATACATATCCTCTGATGGCAGTTGGTTCATGGATGGTATGTATAATGTCGGATTAATGCCCTATTTGTTCTTGGTGTACTTTGCCATAATGTTCATTTTCTTTGTCTACTTTCAAAATGCCGATATAACTGCCACTTTATATACGATCCAAACTATTACCAACAGCAAGATTCATTTACTTTATGTTCCTCTTTTCTCATCTAGGCTAAGGATCAGCATTGGCAAAGCTACTTATGATATAAATGATACTATTAGTAGTTCATTTCTCCTGGTTGCCATGAAATTCAGGTCGGAAGAGGCTGGGGATGTTAATTATCAAGCCAATTCGATTTTGCCATTTTAGCATCTCATAAGTTGTTTCAAAATCTAAACACAGATATATATTTTGGATCATATATTAAGTGATTGTTATACCGAACCTTTTGAAAGTGCAAAGGTGAAAATGAAAACGAATAGAAAGACAAATACGGTTTGAGCTTCTGCAATTTTTTCTCATCTTATGGAATGAAATTTTCAGTTTTCAATGTCACTGATCGTGATGGAAACAAAGTATGGGACAAAGAGATTCTCAATTGCATACAGAGAGTAAGCACGGAACTTTTTTTCTCACTTGAAATCAATGTAGGAAACTTAGAACTAAATTAACTCGATTTCATGTATAATTTTTCTAGAGGTTGGAAACAGACGCATGCTGCTTAAATTCATCCGTCAGGAGATCTGTCGGTGTCATGCCTTCCGAAAATTACACATCGATTGAGCTGATAGGTGCTGATAGGCCTGGGTTATTGTCCGAAGTTTGTGCAGGACTCACCGATTTAAAATGCAATGTAGTGAAGGCGAAGGTGTGGACTCACAATGCTCGAATGGCCGCTGTGTTGCATGTGACAGATCAGTCTAACAGGCGGCCTGTTGAAGACACTGACAGGCTCTTAACAATTAAGCAATTTCTATGCAATGTCTTGAAGGGTGACAGTGATTTGAAGACACCAAAGATGTCGGTTTCCGGGGTGGTTAGTCACACTGAGAGAAGACTTCATCAGATGATGTTTGATGATAGGGACTACGAAAGAGTTAGAATGTTCGACGTAGATGAGACATTGACGAGACCGAATGTTGTCGTTATGGATTGTGCCGAGAGAGACTACACTGTCATTATTTTGAGGTCTAAGGATAGGCCTAAGCTTCTCTTTGATACTGTTTGCACTCTTACTGATATGAACTATGTTGTGTTTCATGGCACTGTGAACACTGGCAATGAGGAAGCGTATCAGGTATAAGATTAACTATCTTGTAAGTCATAACGATACAATGTCGGTCTAAGAAGTTAATGCTCGTCTTGTTTTTATTGTAGGAGTACTACATTCGTCATGTGGATGGGGCCCCGATACAGTCAGAATCCGATCGAAAACGAATGATTCATTGTCTTCAAGCTGCTATCGAAAGGGGAGCGTCAGAGGGGTTGGAGTTGGAGCTTCGAGCAGAAGACAGTGTAGGCTTGCTCTCAAACATCACGAGAATATTCCGCGAAAATGGATTGTGCATTAGACGAGCAGAGATTTCGACGGAGAATGACGAAGCAATTGATACATTCTATGTTTCGGAGATCTCAGGAAACAATGTAGAAGCCAAGACAATTGAAACTATAAAGAACCAAATTGGGAAAACAAGTCTGAGAGTTAAGAACTCGATTTCACTGGCGAAATCTCAAGAAGAGACAAGTGCGAGCCTGTTTTTGTTTGTGAATTTCTTCAAGGGTTACTCCTTTCAGAATTTTCGGCTGATTCGATCCTGCTCTTGAACCAGAAACAGAAACAAATCGACTCTGATCACGTAGATAGTAACAATGGAAACAAATCACAGCAATGTGATTCTCTGTACATATTTCACAGATACTAGTTTCCATACATACATTGTGTATAAACTGAAATTTTTATTATGAATTGAATGCTGAGATTCAGTACTCATAATCCTTGATCTCCTTTTCATTTGTTTCTCTCTATAAATACGCACAACTCTTCTCATGAATCAAAAGCACAGAATCAAAGCAATGGCATCAAATGCAATCGTCCTTTTCATTGCTTTTCTCATGCTTTTTTACCTGCAATGTAAGTCATAACAATTCTCTAATTCTTAACCTTGTTTGTTTTCGATAAACTGCAGTAATTTTATCGGATTAATTGCAGGCAATGGACAACAATGCACAAGAAGTGACATTGCTGTTAATCTCATTAAAACTGGAAGAGTTGTGGAAGGAGATCCAGAGTATGAAGTGACAGTGAGCAACAACTGTGGAAAATGCACTGCAGCGAATGTACATGTGCAATGCTTTGGACTGAGCAGTGTTGAAGCCGTAGACGAGACGGCGATCAGGCCGGGAGGCTGGAACAGACCAGTGTATCGTCAACAATGGCAAGCCAATATCGCAGGGATCGCCGGTGAAGTTCACCTATGCATGGCTGACTCCTCAGGACTTTCCTGTGGTTAGCTCTGAGTTCAATTGCTAGTTCTGAATGCATTGGATGTCTGTCAGTTAATTCAGTTGTTAGTGTCTTTTGACACTTGATTTTTAAGGCTAAATAAAGATTTCAATTGCTTGAATTTCGGATTTTCTTTGGTTTCTTATTTATTATTGTCCTTATGCAAATGGTTGAAAACTATTTAAAAACATCGCCTTTTGTATGTGTGTGTGTGTGTGTGTGTGTGTGTGTGTGTGTGTATGATTAAACCCATTTTTTTGTTAGAGATATTATCTACAGTTTTAATTAAAATTTGTGAAAATTTCATTGACTATGAAATATATTAAGCTAAAACATATATATTGATGTAAAAGAGAAATAGGATGGTAGAAAGTGAAAATAATATCAAAATAATATATATATATATTCAAATGAGGACAAGCGAATCCAAAACGGCTTGGCTATTACCGACGTAGCATGAGAGATATTTTTGAAAAGATTGTTTCAAAATAATAATATAATAATAATACTTATTATTAATATTTTAGAATAAAATGTTTCTAAGTAATCTGAATGATAATTCTGGAGTCTTGTTTTTTCCTATTTTGCGAAGATATTGAGGGGTAGTGTATCTCTATATATTTTTAAAAAAGTCTCAAGTTTTTTATTTTTAACATTTAATTTAATATAATTGTAAATAATTTGGAATTGGAGTTACGTAGACTTCAAAATCTTCTGTGCCAAATTGGAAAAATTTGTGAATTTGGAATTAGAGATTTTCTGTTTTGTTTAAAAAAAAATCATAAAATATAAAATAATAAAAAATGCAAAATTAAAAATAGTAGGTTATAAATAAGGAAGTGCAATTAAATACAACCCAATCAAAGGAAAAAAATCAGATCGAGATTTCAAACATTATTTCAGAAAATATTTTTTATTTTCATACCATATTATAGATGCTTGTCGCATTTATAATAAATAAATAAATAAAAATTAAAAAAAAAATGGGGCATGTTCCTTTGGGTTTTTGTTTTTCCTTTTTCATCTTTTGTTGCTTTATTTGTCATTGATTCTTTTCCTTATTTGTGTGGTTACCGATATTAATTTAATCTATAAGTGATTTATAATGGTTTTTTAGGGTTTTTACATATACCTCTCAAAATTCAACTAAATAAATGCGTATCCCTTAATAAAATCAAACATCACGTGTATCTTTCAACATTTGATTGTTTATTTATTTTTATGCATATATGATTAAAATATATTATAAATGATACGAACATTGATTTTTATAATGCCAAAAATATAAAATTTTATTTAAATTTGGCGTTAATTTTTTACTTTAGTGTAATGAACAAAAAACATGCTTAAATATTCTTTAGAGTTTATATGCAAAAGTATCAATTAAATAACATTGAGAATTTTATTTTTTAATGTTGAAAACTTCTTTTCTTAATTTTTGTTTTACCATTAACCTTTTGTAGACCTTTAATTTCATTAATCTTTTCAATTATTTGCACATCAGGATATTGAAATGAAACCATATATTAATTATATATCATATAAATCACAAGTTTTCCAATATTGTGCATGAGAAAATTGATACATGTATGTACAAAAAATGTGAAAGTTATTTCCTTAAATAAATTATGATAATTTTAGAAAGGAATAAAACTTAATTAAATTAGGTAATAAGGAAGAAGAATTAGAAATTTGCCACATATAAATTAGATTAGATTAGATTATGTTATATTTAAGTAAAAAGAAGGGGGGGGGGACAAAAAGGAAACATTTTAAAAGAATAAATAAAACAAGATATAGAGGTGATCTACTTTTGTTTTAATTTATACCTTTAATTAGTCAAATATTCTCACCACTAGATTTGTCAAAGGGACAAAAATCTTAAGCCCATTTTTCAAAAAACAAAAAAAAAAAAGTTCATTTAAAAATGGAGTGGGCTTTATATAATGTTTTGCTAGGCTTGAGCCCGGCCCGACCTTGCCTGAATTATGTAAAAAATAAAATAAATAAATTTATTATTTATAATTATTTATAATATAAAGTTAAACAATTTATTTGTATACCTTAATTTACACTTTTACAATTCTAATAAATTTGTTTTCTTTATCAAACCTTATTATATTTGATATGTTATTTAACCTATTCTGTTTTAAAATTTAAATATTTTATTTATAAAATAGAATTTAATTATTATTTTATTTTAAAAAATTAAATATGATGGACTTGTGCATACCTTGGTCATATATTGAAAATATGGATGTGTTTTGGATAAAAATATAAATTTGAATAACTACCACCCGATTGCGCTCGGACAAGTATGACCATTGTTAATATCAGTCTTGGCTGAGTTGAATCTAACCTAGCCAGACGCATAAATAGATTTACTCAACACCTTGTCTTTAATTCAGATAATTAAAATAAAATAAGCTAAATGTAGGACATTTTTCTCACACTAATTAAAATAACTTGAAATGGAGCATGGAGTGCAAACCCTAATCCTTATTTTTAATGATTTTATAATATATGT
The DNA here is from genome assembly GCA_902712375.1 of Dioscorea dumetorum. Classification (NCBI taxonomy): domain Eukaryota; kingdom Viridiplantae; phylum Streptophyta; class Magnoliopsida; order Dioscoreales; family Dioscoreaceae; genus Dioscorea; species Dioscorea dumetorum. The sequence goes on from CACTHL010000738.1 coordinate 15,652, forward strand.
ATATCATGGCAAAATGTGAATACTACACTCACTAATGAATGCGGAGCTCAAGCTAGGCAATCTCCAATCCAAAACTCTATACTTGAAACTTCAAGCATATAAAAATATAGCTTTTACAAAGTGAAAATTTTTCCAACTAGCAACTTTATTTTTAGCTCTAAAACGTAATATTCTAAGAATATTTTTCCCATTTCACAATTTATATATTTCTACCATTAATAAATTTAATGAACTTTAATTCTTTTTTAGTTAAAACCATTGAATTTAAATGTTTTATTATTTAAAGTATATTTTTTTATTTTTTTATATTTATTACAAATATTTATTAAACATAAAATAAACATACTTGTGAGTATTTGAATAAAAAATAAAAATCCTATTGATAAAAAAAAGAGAAAATTAATTATTAGTCCTTGAAAGTTCCAAAATATCCCGATCAATCCTTCTTATATTTGAATTTCATTGTTATAGCTTCTTTTTTTAGTTCTCTTCCTTTTAGCCCTCCAAATAACTCCGTCGCATTACTAATTTTACATAATGCCAACTGTGCTCTTACCATTGGTGGGAAAAGCCTCACTCTATCTTGTCACGATTTGAAAAATGTATGGCTAACATGGAAAAATGCAAGCTTTTTAGGAACTTTTCACCTAGCAATCATATTTTATATGTGCTTTAAATGAGATTTTCCCTTCTTCTTCGCCGTAATTCCTTTTGTTCCCTTTTGTCTTGCATTAACAGAGGATAAGTTTGTCTTTTCTCCCCGTGGGCGAGTTGCTACTAAAGGCAAGCCGCATTTATTGCCATTTAAAGGTATGGTGAAAGAATGTCTACTTTTTTACCTAATGTTGATGAATGACTTGTAAATGTTTGTTTGATTATAATGCATGACAAAGATGAGGGTTTTATGCAACATGACTCAATGAATACCTTCGCGCAATAGCTAGATCTAAGGGAGAGGGTCGAGTACGGCAATTCATAGAATTAACTTCATGGGAGTCGATGCCGCAGACATATGTGAGAGATAGAGTCTCGAAATTTCTAGTGTTAGGGTGAGGTTTGTCACGCCGTATGCACATCGAACCGCTCCCGCCCCATTGACTCGAGGTTGATTTTCACGAATGTGCCACGTTCACTATATATTTAACTACTCGCCGTTGACCTTACCGTTAACATAACCGAGGATGTGGTGGATGCGGCTCGGGGTTCCTCTTTACTATCGTAAATATCATATCTTTGCTTATCCATACAACTAAGGCAATTACAAGATAATTGTGAAACTTTCCTCTTGGCGGTCTAGTTTCTACTTGGGTTTTGGTGTTTTCACTTCGCGGGCCGGCATTTTCGCTTAGTTGGGAGACTTTCCGCTTATTGAACATCGTTTCCACTTATGTTTTGGAGTTTTCACTTAGAGGTCGCCATTTTCGCTCGGTGAACGTTGTTTCCACTTACATAGTTGGGTTTTCCTTTAGAGGCTAGCATTTTCACTTAGTTGGGGAGTTTTCCATTTAATATTACCCGGAATGCTTAGTACTCTATCCTTGTGCTATTTACTTCACGTAGTTTCGTGTATATATCGCTGCATGCTTATCCATATCTTATATTTTGTTGTATGCACCGTATGTGGATTCAATTTCGGAGAGCTTACCATTCAATCGATACATGTTGTTATCCCAACAACACACAACAAGTGGCCTATTGATGGCAGTAGACCAATCCGAAAGTGCATGTCCGGGAAGTCGGCCAACTATTTCATGATGGTAACCACTTTAAAGACAAGCCGCGTAGTCTTGCAATAAGACAAAAATTTAATTTCACATTTGTGAAGAACGATAAAGAGATGGTAATCGTCCAATGTGCATACGACGGTTGCCAATGGTGTGCCCACGTATCAAAGGATGACAACTATGACACCTTTAGGATCAAGACGACGTCACCCATCACACACATGCTACGGGGTATTGGCACAGCTGCGCACCCGAAGGCTTCCAAAAAAATACGCGCTATCAGTGATATAGAAGCTAAAGAATCACCCTCTTTACAAGGCTGCCTATATTTAATGTGATATAATGCACGATCACAACGTCAATCTGTCTTAAGCAAGCTTGGTTGGGGAAACAGATTGCCCGGGGTGTTCTTTATGGCAGTGAAGTTACCTACTCATATAGTATGCTAGTAAAGTTTTGGAGACCAATCCTAGCAACACTGCTATTGTCGATCATGAGGGCGACTGGTTTAGACGCACATTTTTCTCTTTCTATGAGTGCATTGTTGGTTTCAAGTGGGATTGCAGGCCTTTGCTATTGATCAATGGAACTCACTTGTTGGGAAATATGGGGGCACCTTACTGAGTGCAACGGGGAAGGATGGCAATGACAGTTTCTTTTATATCGCATTTGCCTTTGTTGACAACGAAACAGATGCCATTTGGATGTGGTTTCTTTCTAAGCTTGGTCATGATGTGTTGTATGGAGATGATGTTTATACTAATATTATAACATTTATGTTTGACAAATCGAAGGGTCTCATCGTGCAATCAAGAAGGTTTTCCCTTTATCCCCGCATGCCTATTAACTCAGGTACCCGGAGGCAAATTTTATGAAATTAAATGTCGAGATTGGAAAGGCATTGAAAGAGTCATGTTAGTCCATAGATGTTAGGATTGCATTTGCGTGTACGGAGAAGGAGTTCAATGATGCAACAAATGACCTGTTGAATATATCTTCGCATGCACAACTTTGGCGACGCCAAAAATCCTATATCAAACACTGGGCAAACTGTATGTTCAAAGGCGAAAGATGGGGCAAGATGTATTCAAACGTTGCAGAATCATTCAATGCATGGATTAAAGAGGCACACCACCTCCCCGTGACGAACATGGTGGACTCGATATAGTAAGCTTTTGCTTGGTGTTTGCAAGTCGTTGTTAGTGTTTACGCAACACACATCTTACTTGGAACCATGCGTTTCTGTTTACTTATGGATGTTTCTATATATGTTTGTGCGTTTTCGCTTAGTATCCACACTTCTCACTTAGAACTATGCGTTTCCGTTTACTTGTGGATGTTTCCACGTACGTATATGTGTTTTTGTTTAGTATGCTCACTTCTCACTTAGAACTATGTGTTTTCGTTTACTTGTGGATGTTTCCATGTACATTTATGCGTTTTCATTTAGTATGCTCGGCTCTTACTTAGAACTATGCGTTTTCGCTTACTTATAGATGTTTCTATGTATGTTTATGCGTTTGCATTTAGTATGCTTACTTTGCACTTAATATTATGTTTTCACTTAACTATTTCATGGCTATAGGTTCAAGCTCATGAATATGTTGTGTAATCGTCGTGAACAATCTCATCGATGGGAGACCCACCTGTGTCTAAACATACATGAAAAAGTCAAGGATCTCGTTGAAGAATCGCATACTTTACTTGTTGGTTGATCAAATGGTGACTGTTTTGAGGTGGTTGATTGAAACAGCTTCTCTATCGCCCGTCGTCAAGGACGTGATTGTGCCGATGGTGGCAAGTTTACGACATCCCATGCAAGAACGCATGCGCAAATATAACGCAAGTGGATGCAAACTTCCATCGAAGATATTGACCACTACTTCAACTCGGATGCACACCGATACGCCCTTGTATAACCGCAAGTGCACGGGTCGTACAACTAGTAAAGTGTATCCAAAGGTCGGGTAGTCAAATCCACAGAACCGGTGCATCTCCTAATACTCTCTTACCGCTTAATATCTAATCAAATGAAATTGGGACGAATGACTCTAAACTTAGGAAAGGGAGAAATTGGGGAAGAAGGATCACGAGAGGAGAAACTTAGAGTTTGCTCAATGGAAGCAATGGGGCCCGGGGTTAGTGCCTTAGTATAATTCGAAACTTAGAGTCTACGGCATTTATCCGGGGGTGTTTCAATCAATATATGTTCTAGAATCTTGTTGCCCTAATGTGGATGATGCAAATAGTGGAATTGGAAGTGTGAGTCTATTTCTAACTTCTTGTATCAATCAAAGAGATATACAAGCTAAGCGAAAATCAAGTAACTCAATAATCAATTCACTCAACAACCAACATTCAAGTAAACAACCAAAGATATAATAAGTAGATATTGAAACATTCATAAATGTTGCATTAAATGAAACTGACTTTGATACAACTAATTCACCAACTCGGGGCACCCTAAGTGGTTTAGCCCCTCATTGGTTCAGTCAACAAGAAGATAACAAGAGAAGCAAAAGTAAGAAAAACCAAGAACTCCCTCTTTGCTTGCATTCTTCTTGAGATCCGAGGTGCCGATGTCGATCAGATTTCGCCTCTAAATGGGCCTACTATTAGCGCTCTCCCCTCTCCTGATGATGAAGACGACTGTACAAGCTCCGCCCTTCGACTTTCCCATCTTTCGCCCCAGCCAAAAGTCCCAAAACCCTAACTTTCAGTGCTTTTTAACTCTCTCTCGATGTGAGCACGGCCGTGCTTAGGCCGTGCTTCAAGCCATGCAGTTTGCTGCCAAATAGAAATTCTTTCGACTTGCCAGGTTGTAATCTGAACAGGGTTGAACATGGGCGTGTTGCGGCCGTGTTGACAGTTGCAAGACCGTGCTCAGAGACCTGAGAGCATGCAAACTCTTACTGAATTATTCTGTAATTTGCACGCCTTGGGAGCACGGCCGTGCTTGACTTGCAAAACTTTCTTCTAAGTCTTTTTGGTATTAAAATCATTCGGAAATACTTGTTTTTGCCTCGGGACCTAGATAACTGCACAAAGAAACCGAAAATACCTCAAATAGCACCGAATTGGGAAAATTAATGTCAAGAGAATAAAACAGACAAAGGGGTATAAAATGGGAAATATATCTATATAAAATGCATTCATCACGTACCGTACATCTCATGCCGAAACCATTTTCCCCGCTTCGACAATGACAAGCCAACGAATAACTCTCGTCCCATGACTAAGAGGCAAATGGGTCACCCGAAATGGAAGAGAATTTAGTCGCAGCCATCTCGTTGTGTGTGAGTTGAGATACAAGCAGTGTAAGGATGTAGGCTACAACCAAAGATTATTTAACACACCCATCGTGGACTAATTGAGGAGAACTTATACTATTATTGTCATTTCCGCTGGTATGCCAAAGTAAGTAATAGTGTCTATTAGTAAACGAAAATGCCAAATTGTAAGTGGAAACACCCATATGTAAGCGGGAATCTTGAAAATGTAAGTGGAAACTCCAATATGTAAGCGGAAACGCACATATGTAAGGGGAATCTCAAATATGTAAATGGAAACACCGGCCAATAAGCGAAAAACATTTCTTGCTATGTAATATCATGGTAAATAGTACCATTTGCTACGAAACATAACACAAACGAAAAGTAAGTATGCCAACGTAAGCAATAGAGTATACCAAAGAAGTAGAAACTCACAAATGTAAGTAATTACAATTTGGAAGAAAGAAAATGTGAAATCTTAAATATGGACTCGCATTGTTAGAGTTCTCAAGCATTGCTCTCCTCGCCACCGTCTCTTCCATCCTCCTTACCCCTTGTGATCCACCCATGAGTACTCGGATTGCATACCGCGGACATAATAGTGGCATGTCGGCTTGAGGCGCCGTAGTTTCTCCCCTTTAAGTATTTGTTTAATAAAATGCATGGTGTGCAAACAATAGTTGAGGTTGTCTCCGGCTTTTGCCAAGTGGCGAGTTTCTTTATATTTCGCCTGCCCGTCAGAGATGACACCGAGGGCGACTTCGGTATGTCTCCCTCAGATGGTGGAGCGCACAATCGAACCCATTGTTCGATGGCATCCACACGGGACACTAGATCTTGGAAGTCTTGCGTTAATGTCTCAAACCCATGCAAGAATCGGGTCGCAACATCCTCGCCAATTTTGGTGACAAGGGGCTAGTACGTAGGGTTGGGGACCGACCACATTTCTTCGGGCACTTCCCCCGTCTAAGTTGGGTTCAACCTTCGGTGTGGGCTTCGCAAGAGATGGTCATCGTGTCGCCCAACCTAGGGTTTCGTCATCACCGAATTGGGGGCGAGCTCGGAATACTGTGGACGAAGGGTGGCAACATTTAGATGTAAGTGGTAACATACATTAGTAAACGGGAACACACCAATATAAGTGGAAACAAACCATTGTAAACGAGAACTCTCCACTATAAGTGGAAATATACAATAGTAAACCGTAACTCTCTAGTGTAAGTGAAAACAAATGTTAGTAAATGGGAACTCTCCAAAGGTAAGTGAAAACGAATATTAGTAAACATGAACTTTCCAATGTAAGTGAAAATAAACAATACTAAACGCTAAACGTAACTTCATACCTGTTTGCTATCGAGAGATGACAAGAACATACCGAGAGAAGCTTGTTTTCTCAAAACTATTTTCCCATAATAGAATATCAAGGAGTCATCCCAATGCGGACCTTCTTCCCCGTGTTAGTGATCTCGTAGAATCATATGTTGAGGACTATAGCTTATCCGCGTAGTAGCCTATGTCTTGCTTTTCCCTCGCTAGTTCTTGATAACACCCGGGGTAGTTAATGGGACATTTTCCATAAGTTTCCCGCATGTGTTCTCCGCCTACGCATACCTTTCTAGTACAAGAAGATGTGCGTCACAACAGAGACCCAGGATTATGGTAACGTCTTTGGGTCTTAAGCTCACCAAGCTCGCCCCGGTCCTAAACTTTTGGCTCGATGATTATATCGCCGCATGACGACATAAAGTAGTCCCCTCTCCCGTAGCCTCCCTCAACTTCAAGTGAGATAGGCAAACGGTGTCCTTCTCACCAACTCTAGCCGTTGTGCACTCATCTCGTGGTTTGAGCTCCACCAAGTGTCCGCACTACGGGCATCAAGTAGCATCTCGCGGTTAATAAGGTTGGAGGCCATGTCTCGCGCAAAGATACAACATTATTCAACCAACAATGCTTGCATTCTAAACGGAAAACAACTAAATAATAAAAGTAAACTCCATAGTCTAAATAGAAACAAGTTCAATAGATTGGACATCATCCCTAAATTAAATTCTTACCGTAAATTGCGTATTCTAAATAGAAATTGCACATTCTCGAACTTCATTGTCAAGACAAAACCCAGTTATTATAAAACCATAAATAAGAAAGACACCTTCTAAATCCTAAACCAGGAAGACAACAATTCAAAAGTGCACTATTCCGCGGGAGGTCTTCGGTAGACCGCCCACTTATTTTTCTAACTTTAGTCGGGGTTGGGATGGGAATCGGAGGTCTCGTTACGCCGGCGATGTGAGAACTAGGGTTTTCGCTCGAGCTTTCATCTTCGATCGAGTTAAGGAAAAGGTATTCTTCCTCGACAGCCTAATAGCACACTCGGCTTATAGAGGCAATCAAGGTGCTCACATACCAAACCTCGGAAAACTCACTGACGCAACGGCCCGCAGACTTCGTATGTCAGTGGAGGGGCAAAACCATCACTCCACTCAAACTTTAACGCCGTCATCCCACGTCGGAACCCAGATGGAAGCAAACTCAAAAAAGAGGGACTTCCTGTGCATATCTAAACTATTAGGGATTTTCTGTGAATACACGAACTTCTGAAGGACGTTTTGTTCATTTCCTATAAAAAAAATACAAATACATATATTACATTAATTAATTAATAAAAACATAACATACAAATAAGCCAGATAGTAAAACAACACATTATTGGGAACTAAACTACCACACAAGTTTTTAATTATCTTCGTTATTTTTGCATAGTGCAACTATAAATGTTCAATCAATGCATTGCGAAGTTCAATATGAGCGTCTTTGTTCTTAATTTACTGTAACGATGAAGAAATTGTTCAAATCAAGCATCTTCATCTTGTACCAATTCAACTACTAGGGTTGGCACTTTACTTACATCTACGATTGTGCATTTTACTGTTCATGTAATTTCAATGAATTTATATTTTTTATATTATTTTCTCTAATTTTTATTTTTTATTAATTAAAAAATATAAACTTAAATTATAAGTTATTAATTTGATTAAAATATGATATTATAAATATAAATTTTATAATGATATATATTTATGTGGTTAAAAGTAGACCAAAATTATAAATTAATGACCCAAATTTCATGAAATAACTATTAAAAAATACAAAGCACCGTGAAACTATTAAACAATTATCAAACAACTAAACATAGGAAAAAAATAATTAAAAAAAGCATGCTACAGTGATTTGCATGTCACCGTATCATTTTGGTGATTTGGTGTAGGAATTGGCTTTCGGTTGGAGGCCCGAGACAATTCAACTGAAATTATAATGCAAATATGCACTAACGAACATATCAATTGATTTGGTATTTGTTTAATTGAAAGTATGTCGGAGATATCTCGCAATAATGGTTTTGTTACGAAGACAATAAGCGCCATTAAAAAGATAGACATCTACAAAAGTACACTAATTACGGTAGGTTAATATAATCTTCTAGTGATAAAATTTTATCATGCAACTCTGTAGGTGAAGAAATACATTTTTTTTAGAGGACCCATATAAATACTAACAAATAATATTGATAAATAGTATTTAGTTCTAATACACAGTGTATGAACAATGGAGAAGAAATACATTTTTTTATGAAGGACCTATATCAATACTAACAAATAATATTGATAAACATTATTTACTCCTAATACACGGTGTATGAACAATACTGATAAACAATACTTCTGAATGAAGATTTCGAGCCCTCACTCTTTTACATACTTTGTGATGAGTTACCTAATAAAATTTGGCTTCTAGTAGAATCGGAATATAATTTTCTCCATATTTAGGAGAACTATAGTAAACAGCTTGGAAGGGTAATGCGTGGGGTCATTAAAGTGGCCACAATAATAATAAATTAAGATGTTTTTTGTGAAAGGTAATAACAGTGCTTATAATTATGTAAGTTGTTGAACATTATATAAGTTTTATGTGTTTATGAAATTATTTAGTGTGATTGTTCCCCTTTTTCTTTTTTAATAATTTTGCTCTATATTACTCAATGTACACGGGCACCATATTCAAAAGATACATAAAAAATTTCAAACGATTACATGAGTTTACTTAGGGTGTGTTTGTTTGGGGTATTTGAAGTTACTTGTAACTTGAAATACCCCATTCTTAAAATTCCATGTTTGGTTTGCATGCTTTTAAAGTACATTTGTAAATTGAGTTACATATGTGATGTATTTGGACTTACGCCCAAATTAGGCGTAAGTCCAAATCCATAAACCGAAAGTTCTTCGAGTGACTCACGTGAAGAAACCCGCACTTTGGGAAGGGTGTGGTAACCCGTGAAGAGCTCTTCTCGTAAAATTAAAAGAAATTAAATGAAATTTGTATATACATGCTTATGTTTGTTACTTAAACATAAGCTTAAAAAAATTTAGTTATTAACATATACATATATATGAAAAAGAATCACTTAAAACTTGAAATCAATACAATTTTGTTCCACCTAGATCTTGATAAATAATTTTTTAATAATTTAACAAATTAAATTTAATAAGTTTAATAATAAATTTAACCAATATATTAATAAATTTAATAATTAATTTTCATAATAAAACCATTATTTAAAGTGAGTAATACAAAGAATTACTTGAGTATAAAAAAAATATATGTATAAAATGAAATGGGGGGCAAGATTACCTTGAGTGCTCATATCACATATTTCCTAGTTACAAAGCCATAAATTCCTCAAATCAAATACAAAATTCCGTAATACATGATTTTTAGTTAAATCTAACCAAGCACTAAATTTTACATCACCGCATTTTCAAATTCAAGTATTTACAGCTACATTGTAACCGGAAATCCACCGCATTTTCAATTACGTCCAATCAAACGCTACCTTAAAAGGAACATAAAAAAACAATTATGCATATCCTCTTATAAATATCTATAAATATATGCCCAACAAAAACTATTTCAATCGTAACACCAACACATACACACAATCCTTAATCAACAATCAATTAATCAAAAAATTATCTTACTCCTACTTTGTTTTATTTTAAATTAAATGCTAAAATGTGGGGTTAAACATTTTTTATTCCAAAGATCCACACAAATATAATTTCTTCAAGACACACAAATAATCTGTAAATTTGTAGAATATATATATATATATATCATTTAGGTAAGTACGTAGATTATTATTTACTAAAAATATTGATTGAGAGCAAGCTTGAATCATGATTATGTGGCTATTATTTATATGAATATTATATAAAATATTATATATATTTTTACGTTTTTGAATTATTTAGTACTATTTGACATTGTTTGTCACAGTGTCTAATCATTGAATGAATATAAATCTAATAGTTACTGTAACGTTTTAAAGGATGGTTTTTCTTATATATATATATTAATTATAAAAAAATAATAATAATAATAATCGGACAAATGGGTACCACCCAGGTGTTGCATACTTGGATGAACTCCATTCAAAGACCAACTACCAGAGACCCGTGAAGTTGACATCAACAGCCGCCATGGTCCACAACTTTGATTTAATTAAGACAGGCAGCTTGCCAATTGTCTCTTTGTTTTCATGACAAACCTTATGATGTTCATCTTTAGCCACCTGTCTCCTTTGCATGGCCCATGCAACCTCTTCATATTTATCTGGCACAATTAACCAAAATCAAATATACATATATAACCAAATACAACTATACAAGTGACGTCTATGTTTAGATAAGATCAAAATTTGTCCATTTCCATTTGATATATTTTTAAAAACACTGAAATAAGTTGCATATTTTCATTGTCCTAGGGAAAACAAAAACATTATGAAGTTTGTCCCATATAATAGAGGGTGAAGATAAGGGGTGAGAATATTGGGTGCAATTAAGTCATGAATGGGTGGGAGAACTGAAGTTGCAATAAAAGGTCAACTACATGTTGTCAAAATCTCCCATTAATAAAGAGGAGAGGTCTAGAAACAAGTGGGCCAAGAAAAGTCTTTAGAGGAGTCTCTATCTCTCCTTCTCTCTCTATCCCTCTCTCATTGAGTTTCTCACAAAGATATCATGGTAATGGCAAACAAGGTTTTCTTCCTCATAGCTTCTGCCCTTCTTCTTTGTTTCTCACAAAGAGGTACCTCTATTTCTCTCTCTTTCTCTGTGTATCATATCTATATGTTGATTTTAAGAAGTGATAATGATCCATGTATCTATTTTCATTCTTAAGAAGAGGGCTTAAGTTATTGAGTTTGTGATCTATATATATATATATATATATATGCTATACTCTGAAGAGGAGGAGACTCAAACCTTCAGCTTTGATCTCTAATCAAGGAGAGGAGTATAATTCTGAAAGGGCTTTTACTTTTGTTTTTATATTTTTGTTTCTAGAGAAACTTCATAATATATAGTAGAGTCAAAGAAGTTGTTAGCAATATGTGGTCATGTTTTTATTCTTTATAACCTTAATAAACAAGTACATGCTCATTCACAACAATGGTGCACTGTTTGTTTGCCATAACTGAATCATCTCTTTATTATCACTATTCTATTTAATCATTAACCAATTAATTAAACTTTATATATATATATATATATGTATGTATGTATATATATATATGTATGTATGTATACGTATACATATAATATATGTATATGTAAATGTAATGAAGGCATTGCATGCATTCATGCATGTATGCAGGGCATGTAGAGGCAGCAACATGCAGTCTATCAAACATTGGAATAAACCAAACAAGAACAGGAGAAGTTGTTAATGGAGTGGATGAATATGCAGTGGTTATCAGCAATAACTGTGCATGTTCTCAATCTTCTATTCTGCTCAAATGCGCCGGATTCAACACCGTCGAGGACGTCGATCCTACCTTGTTCAAGCCCGTCGGAAACGATCAATGTTTGGTTAACAATGGCCGTCCTATTCTTCAAGGTTCACTCATCAGTTTTAACTATGCTTGGGCTAGTCCTCAAGTTTTCCTTCCTGCAAGCTCTGTTATCACTTGTCCAGGGGTGAAACCCTAAAATAAAATAACAATGTTGTGTTCCAATGCAGTGCATGGGCATTCTTGTGTTCACTATGCCATACAACTTTATAGTTTTAAAATTTGATTATGGAGCAATAAAGTTACATTTAGATTAAGGTTGCCATCGAGATTAATTTAAAGTACTTGGAATTGGAAAATTGATATTGTTCATTGAATTTTTAGAAAGGAATGCATGCAAGGCATTAACAAGCTAGGAAATATTCTTACATGATTAAGTTATCTAGAATTTGGAAAGTTTGTTTCAAAGAAGTGGACGAGAGGCAATGCAAGAGTTAACCGAAAATGTACCCCTTTTTTAGTTGTGTTTTTTTTTTTTTTGTGCTACAATAAGTGGTTGAGCCTTATTGCTTAGGCAATGGCATTAGAAACTTCAAGAACTGCTTTTTTATTGCTTTTCTTGGTTGGATTTTTTTTTTTTTTTTTTTTGATTTAAAAGAAACTAGGCTGTGTTTTTCTTAATTGTTTTTTCTTGCATTTGATCTTCAAACCTCAAGGCTCAAGATCCACAAAAATTATGTAAGATTAATTGTCAGAAAAATATAATTACAGCCACTGTTCGAAAGCTAGAGTAGGCACCAAGTTGGCAATGGAGAGAAGCTATGATTATATAAACTTTTTTTTCTCCATTTTCAATGTGGGATTATTATCAACCAAGTTTGTTTAAATATGGTTGTAACTAATAAATTAGGTTTTCAAAGGTATTTGGTTCAAGTAATTAACAAGCACACTAACATACGCTTATTACTCTTATCAAATAACACTACACCACAAAAGGGTTTTAGAGACGGTTTTCAAAACCTACAGAGGCGGTTTTAACCGCCTCTATAGCTTTAGTGTTGGTTTTTTGAACCACCTCTAACCCGCCTCGTATCAAGCCGGCTGTACACTTTAGAGCCGGTTTTTAACAACCGTGTGGGTAAGCTTTAAATATGTAGGCGGTTTTTTATCCTAAATTTAGATACGGTTATGACCGTCTTGAAAATGTTAAGTTATTGAGTCTGTTATAACCGCCTCTATAGCTAATAATGTTTAATTTTCTTATCATTGTTTTAGAGGCGGTTATAACCGCCTCTAGAATTTATAAACAAGAGAGGCGGTTATAACCGCCTTTAAAATAATTAGTGAAAATTAAAAATTACTAAGTATAGAGACGGTTATAACCACCTCTGTAACTCAAGAAAAATTTAAAAATTATTACATATGGAAGCGGTTATAACCACCTCTATAACTTAGAAGCGGTAGAGGGTTATATATATAAAGAGAAGACTAATGCATACTTGTGGCAAGTATCTCCATTTTTGTTTTACTACTTAAAAACATAGTAGCGCCATAAAACAACAAAATAAGAGAATCGCACAAAAAACCTTTCAAATATAATACATAAAGAAATTTCATTTTAGATAAAGTCAATTATATTGAATTAATAATTCTTTGAGAATTTAAATGCAAAATACTATATTCTGCAAATGGATATTCAGGGCAGCAAATGAACTATGTTTAACAATGGCAATATATGAAGAAAGATTTGTGTGATATATATATGATTCAGTGATAGTGAAGGAATGGTAGAAAAACCAATAAAAAGAAACCAAGTCTATGATCACATGTCACCATCTTAATTGAGTTTCACGTTTGAAAGTTGAATGCTGCTGTATTCAGGAAATGTGCTGATGAGAGAACAAAGTCAGATAATCAAACATAGAGTACATATGATGCAGTAGTCAAAAGCAAAGATTTATCTAAGATTCAAAAGTTGATAAACTTAGGGGAAAGATACACACCCAAAGGTATAGTCAGCAAGCAATGTGACCACACATACTAGCAACATTCAATTGCTTTTAAAGTTGACTCTTACAAGATCATCAAAGTTAAGATCCTAACATTAGATAGACAATTGAAGCTCGTTGACAACCTCCAACATGGCACAAATATCTTGATCATGCATGGTCACAAACAAGTTGAATAATTCTCAGTTGTGCACGTAACATTCATTGTTAACAAAGCAATGTGTACGCTTTAAAAACATAGAAACTCACTCTCAAGCAAGATCCCTCGTTATTCAAGCGGCATAGAATTACATCGCCTAGGAGATGGAGTGTCCATGTGTATATATGTGGGGGTTGCCCCACCCTATAAGGTCGGTCTTTTGGGGTTGTGGGTCCTCCACATGTATCATTTGGTACTTTCATTGAGATGGGTGGTGTGGGACTGGGTGAGGGGCTGACCAGTAGAGGGTTTTGACCAGCAGAGGGTTCTGACCAACAGAGGGTTCTGATCGGGGAAAAAGCCCCGAGTGAAGTGCTGCTGAGTGAAGCGTGCCTGACCCGACGAGGATGTCGGGTTCGATCGGGGGTGCAATGTTGCAACCTTGGTTTAGTCCCACATCGCCTAGAAGATGGAGTGTCCATGTGCATATAGTGGGGGGGGTTGCCCCACCCTATCAGCCGGCCTTTTGGGGTTGTCGGTCCTCCACATGTATCATTTGGTGACCCTCTGCTGGTCGGCCCCTCACCAGTCCCACACCACCCTCTCAACGAAGAGGGTGATGTGGGAGGCCACAGCCAGAGGGTCACCAAATGATACATGTGGAGGACCCACAACCCCAAAAGACGAGACTGATAGGGTGGGGCAACCCCCACATATATACACATGGACACTCCATCTCCTAGGCGATGTGGGACTAAACCAAGGTTGCAACAATTACAATCAAGTGATTAAATTCAAAAAACACAAACATATATTCAAATGCTTTCATTGAACCTGGGATTAACGTCAGAAACAAAAACGAACAAAAAGAACCATATAACTAAAATAAATCAGTGTAAAAAACATATACCTTTCTAGATCTTGTATGGCCCTACTTCTTCTCTTCCATCAAATCTGATGTGGAAACCATCAAAAACCTCAAGCAATGTCACAAGTAGTATCATAAGGAAATACGCCTCTCGATCAACAAAAAACCACACAAATCCAAATCCAAGTAGGAAAAAACCTATAAATCCCCAAGAAATAGGTGATTCAACCCAAAGTGTCATGATAAATGCTCACACACCACCATGACCTTGAATAACCATTAATCCAAAAAACAAAATCAATATCGATCCATCAAATTAGAGCCCTAAAGCGAAATCATCATCATTTTTTCTTAAATACCTAGAAGCACAAGTCGGTGACCTAGGCGCTTGGTGGAGAGCTCAGCGATCTTGAAGCCGATCAAGAGAAGGGAGTGGAACGCCGAGAGCTCCGCAAGTTTTAGGAGCTCAGTGAGTGAGAGAGAGAGAGAGAGAGAGAGGGAGGGAGTGAGTGGGAATGAATTAAGGTGGTGTTTGGTTACAAGTAATTGAATGGGAGTCATTACTTACATGGGGCATTACCTTATTTGGATGTGGAGTAATGGGAGTGAGAGAGGAGTGGGTGAGAGTGTTAATACAAGGGATCCACCACCCTAACTTCTCCATAACCGCAGCTAGAGGGAAGGTTTGGTAAGGGTATATAAGGCTAGAGGGACTCGGGCCCCGCAGCGATGTGGGACTATGGACCTATGTTAACCACTGCGTTCCTAACATGCCCCCTAGGCCCACAGCGGATGTGGGACCCAAGGTCCTAGCCACAGCACAGCCCTAGATACCTAAGCTCTGATACCATGTTAATACAGGGACTCACCACCCTAACTTCTTCATAACTGCAGGCCCACAGCGGATGTGGGACCCAAGGTCCTAGCCACAGCACAGCCCTAGATACCTAAGCTCTGATACCATGTTAATACAGGGACCCACCACCCTAACTTCTCCATAACCGTCCCACATCCGTGGGCCTAGGGGGCATGTTAGGGACACAAGTGGTTAACATAGGTCCATAGTCCCACATCGCCCGCGGACCGAGTCCCTCTAGTCTTATATACCCTTACCAAACCTTCCCTCTAATTGCGCTTATAGAGAAGTTAGGGTGGTGGGTCCCCGTATTAACATCGTATCGAGCTTAGGTATCTAGGGCCGTGGTCCGTGGCTAGGACCTTGGGTCCCACATCCGTGGGCCTAGGGAGCATGTTAGGGGACGCAATGGTTAACACAGTCCATAGTCCCACATCGCCCGCGGGACCGAGTCCCTCTAGCCTTATATACCCTCATTAAACCTTCCCTCACAAACACTGTTATGGAGAAGTTAGGGTGGTGGGTCCCTGTATTAACAGAGAGTGAGTAAGGAGTGAAATGGGAGGATTGCTCATTCCTCCTCACTATTTGGGGTGAAATACCAATTATACCCCTCTTATTTAATAATTTAAATCATAATTAATTAACATAATAATTAAATAAATAATGAAAATAATTAAATTAAAAATAATAATAACTAATAATTAAAATAATAATTTAATTCAAATAATCTTATTTCATAATTTAAATTATAATTAATTTACATAATAATTAAATAAATAATGAAAATATTTAAATTGAAAATAATGATAACTAATAATTGAATTACATTAACTAATAATTAAAAATAATAATCTAATTCAAATAATAAGTAAATAGATAATTTTAGTAACACTTAATAATTTAAGCACAATATTTAATTCAAATAATTAATTATAATAATGAAAAATAATATTTGTTTAGATTTGATAGATTGAAGTGAAATATATATTTATAACTATTAATTTATTTTAATATTTAAATATTTTTAAAAATATAATTGACAAATCTCATTATTATATACAAAACAATATTTATTTACATAAAAGGCATAATAGTCATTTTATCATTTTTTTTTCCATTTTTCCCATTCTCAATAAACTACTTCTCCAATCCTTCCAACCAAACATAGTTTTCATTCCCATACCTTTTCCAATCCTCCTCATTTTCATTACTCTTCCACTCCTCTCCTTTCCACTCCTTGCAACCAAACGCCACCTAAGTTAATACAATGGGCTCCACACGCATACGAACCCATTTGATATTCAGTCTTTTTCATGCCTTTCTTTGACCAGGTCAAACTTGGTTATTTTAATTGAAATTGTGGGGTTTTTAAAACCGGCTGGATATATTTAAAACAAAAAAAATTACACGCTTAAGGAGATGGTTTTTTTAAAACCCCTCTATTAAACCGTATCTAAAGATAAAAATTAACGTAGTGTTATATAAATATATAAACAAATAAATAAACTCGGTTCGGCCTAGCCTCGGTATTGACCGTGAACCGGTCCAGTTCTAACAAAAAAAAAGTTAATTTAGACTCTTAGATTATAGATTAATAAAGTTAATTTAGATTAATTTAGATTATAATTATCATTGAGTTTTATTTAAAACAGTTGACCATTAGAATGTTTATTAAATTTTTAGGGATGAAAGCATTCAAGTCAATACCAAGAAAATATTTTTTACTATATTATTAAGTTGAGTTGGATAGACGGTCTTGGTGGTGGATTAATAGTGCGAGTTGGTGTTGAAGTAAATTTAGGATGAAAGGTGGGACGAGTTGGCATTGGAAGCAAGCGCAATCTGGGCCCATAGAAAGAAGCATTAGGAGTTCGTGCTTTATTAGAGTAAAAGGCACCCATGTCCCTGGAGGG
This sequence comes from Dioscorea dumetorum, assembly GCA_902712375.1. Lineage (NCBI taxonomy): Eukaryota > Viridiplantae > Streptophyta > Magnoliopsida > Dioscoreales > Dioscoreaceae > Dioscorea > Dioscorea dumetorum. Next base: position 33,280 of record CACTHL010000738.1, read on the forward strand.
AGAAGAATGTTGGGCTTGGAGTAAAGATTTATGGCTGAGCCAAAGACCATGAAAATCGGCAAAGAAGATGGGCTCATGACGTGTGGAAGTAGTAAGCGCATAGACAAATGCATTGTATTTAGGCTTTAGCCCGTTCACTATATACATGCTGAGATCTTCATCAGAAATTGGCAAGCCGATAAAGGCAAGTTCATCGACAAGTCGTCTCATCTTTTTGAGATAGTTAGAGCATGAGACCGCCTTTAGTAGTGATCTAAAGTTGACGTTGTAAGTCTGTCAACTTAGCTTGAGAGGAGGCAGAGCATGTTTGGTGAAGAGCTTTCTAAAGTTCAGTGGATGTGGTGGAGCTTACGAACTGAGCAAGAATTGACTCTGTTAATGAAAAACGAAGCCAATAGAGAAAAAGTTGGTCTTGTTTATGTTAAGAAAGAAACTCAGGGTTGGCCTCAAGTTAGCCACTTTGTGAAGTATTGGTAGGTGGTGGTGGCTTACCTTCAACATACTTGGTAAGGCCATAACCAAGAAGAAGAGGATAAATTTGGGACTTCCAAGTGAGGTAAGTAGATCTGTCAAATTTGGTTGTTATAGGAAGGTTGATTTGTATAAGGGGAATCATATATGGAATGTGTATATGTGATTTTTTGTGAGCAAGGAGATGATGCAGATGAGTTAGGGTTGGGTGTTTGTGTAGCCATCATGATAGAGAAGGAAAAGAGTTAGGAACTGAGGATTTTAATGGTGAATGGGGAGAGAGAAAAAGAAAATTGGCTAGGAGCTCTGATACCATAAAAGAATGAAGGAAACTAAGGTTCGAGGAGAGTAGGAAGTTTAGAGGAGAAGGTAAATGATAGATTTTGTTTTCATTTCATTTAGCTTCACTTTACAAAAGTTAAAGAAACCAACACATATAGAAGATATTTAGAGGATGTTAGAGAATCTAATGTGACATCACCATTAAGATAATTACAAGGGAGTAAGGAATAACTTATGGACACAAAGCTGGTATAACAACAATTTCTTGTTGGGTCTTTTGAGAGGAAAGAAGGTGTGAAGAAATCATGTCCAGTTGAGCTCTATTGGTGTTGTTTCTTGAGACATTAATAGAGCCCCATGCTCGAATCCTGAAGTTGAAATCCCATCTCACATGTAGTGAATAATGTAAATAACTTATCTATTTCGTAAAAAAAAAAAGATGTGTATCTTTCTCTTTTTTACAATAAAAAGTTGCATTTATCTTGTTTTCAAATAATTATATATAAGCCGCTTATAGGGATGTGCATAGATTTTGAAGCCACACATATTCCCAAAGCTATTGGATCAGCATCTAACAGTCCTCCAACTTACTAAAACACCCTTTCCCCCAATATTTGATGGCACTGGTTTTTTTTTATTTTGAGCATTAAATATCAATTTTTATCATTTTAGTAGCCCAACTTTAATTTGTATTTACCTAGAGGTACTAAAGAGGTTCTATAGAGAATTTGATGACATGTAAGTCGGACTTGTCATGTCCACTCTAGTTTGCTATCCCATCTGCATACACACGGGGGTGAATATTTTGAGTGGGAATTATATTATAGTCATTTTTCATTTTGATACTTATAAATACTTATAACTTTTATACAAAATATTTAATTTATATTCTAAAACTAACCTAATATATGTGAGAAATAAAATATTTCAATTGTGATAATCCAATAATTTAGTTGTAATAATCAGAAAATTAGTTTGTGATGATCAAAACTTTAATAGTGATAGCCCGAATTGCTGTTGGTAATAGTCTATAATTCCGTTGGTGATAAATCAAAATTTTCTTGTTGATAGTCTATGATTTCCGTTGGTGATAATCCAAAAATTCCATTGGTGATAGTCCAATATTTTGCTGGTGGTAGTATCAAATTTCATTGGTAATAACATCACATTTCATTGGTAATTACATAAAATTATGTTGGTTATAGTCTATAATTTCTATTGCCCAAAGCCAAAAAATCCATTGCTAATAATATATAATTCTGTTGGTAATAATCCAAAATTCTGTTGGTGATAGTACATTGAATTCCGTTGACGATAATCCAAAACTCCGTTGGTAATAGCATGAAACTCTATGAAATCCGTTGGTGATAACTAAAAAAACTGTTGCTAATAATCAATAAATTTCGTTGGTGATAATTCAAAATCTAGTTGGTGATAGTGGCGATAATCCAAAACTCCACTTGTGATAGCATGAATTTCCGTTGATGATATCTATAATTTCTTGGTGGTAATCACAAATTTTGTGAGTACTAGCCAAAAAATCCGTTGCTAATAATCTCTAATTTTGTTGGTGATAATTCAAAATTTCATTGGTCATAGTACCACATTGTATTGGTAATAGCTTGAAATTCCATTTGTGTATCTTATAATTCCGTTGGTGATAGTCTATAAGTTCTATTGGTGATGATCCCAAATTCTGATGGTGATGGCAAAAAAATCCATTGCTAATAGTTTATTTCTGTTAGTAATAATCTAAGGTTCCTTTCCTTGTATATAAAAATGTGTTTTTAACCTTATAAAAAAAATTAACACTTTTCACCTTGTGACAGAAAGTCCATTGTTGAAGTGTTACCTATTCTATGGCATGAAGTCAAAGGATTTTTTACAAGAAAATTTTTATGGAAAGTATCATTCTCTTGGTTATAATTTAATATCTCATCATTAATATGTTGTGAGGTGCCAAATGTTGCATATTTTGAAAGGTATTTCAAAGTTTTGAATTATATTAAGATGTTTATGTTTATAAGCATTGATTATATTTTTAAATTTTCACTTTACTTGTTTTGGGAGTTTTGATAACTTAATTAAGATTTGTTTCAAGTTCTAATGTTACAATTGGACATCAATTGGGAAGTTACAATTTGAATTTATTATTATTAAATATTACTTTATTTCTATTGTAATTGCTTTTATAAATTCTAACGTTATAGGTTTCAAATTTTAAAAACTTTTAGCCTTAAATTTCTTCTTTTATATATAGATGAGGGATTAGCCTATTGGAATATAGAATAATTCTCTTTTTCTTTGTGTATTATTTCTTTGGGTTACTTTCATTCTACATTATTCTGGATGCTGGTCAATTGGTTGGAAGAGCCTGTTATATCGTGGGAAGTTTTTGTGTCTCGAGCGAATAAACTATTAAAGATAGTGTCGACACACGTCTCAGGCTTTCTTTGTTTTTTAATATTACTCCAACACCAAATTCTTTCTATTAAAATTCTTTCATAAAATCTATTAGTGAGCCAAAGGGCTTGTAGCCTAGCGGTACCTCTGGTTCTCTCGTGGGAGGAGACGCGAGTTCAATCCCCCCGAATTGCGCTCCTCCGTTCCACGAGGGTGAGGACGTTGTAGGTAATCCCATCGCCACGTGTACGCCCCTAAGAGTTGGCGCTTGTCGCCCTATCTCAAAAAAAAAAAAAAATCCATTAGTGATATTGATTTTCACCGATGGAATAATTCCATTGGAAAAATTCCTTCTCTAATGTTCTTGTTTTCTTATAGTATAGTTGGCAATGAAAAATTGAATGACTTCACATTAATTATATTAGTCTTCAGGAGCTAAAATAGATTTGATGAAAATGCTTCCTAGAGATTAAAGGAAGAAGCAAGGGATCTCAAGCACTTACTAGATCATTTTCCAAGTTTACCACTGGATGTTATTTAACCAGAAGAGAATGGGCAGGTAGATCGTTTTAGCTCGTCATAGAAGACAAAACCCACAACTCGCCTTATTCTTTAGGGCCTGTTTAGGAGAGGGTTCTTGGAGGTTTTTGGATATAGGGTTATGAAATAACCCATGTTTGGATGGAAGGTAAATTGAGGGTAGGGTATTTGGGGGTTCCCTCCAAATTGTGGGGTTTTGGAGGGTTGAGTATGTTTTTTGACCAAACTACCCCTTCTGAATTTATATTATTACAAACATATTTCTTAGTATAAAATAATAAAATATTATAAATTAGCTAATAAAATATATAATTTACAAAAATAGTATTATATGTGTAAAATTAGTATTTAATTTACAAAATAGTATTATATGTGTAAATTAGCATAAAATAGTAAAATATTATAAATTAGTGAATAAAAGCATTTAATTTACAAAAATAATATTATATACGTAAAATTAACATAAAATACAATTTATAGCTTCAAGTGCATTTTAGTAATATGCATCTATAACCTTATCTCCTATTAACTTCCATCCAAATACTACAAAGTTTTATAACCTCCATTTACTTTACCTTCAATCCAAACAAGGTATAACTTAAAACCTCATTCTACCTAAGTTTATCTTACTTTACTGTACTTTACCATATTTTACAAAACGTTTCTTCACCTCATCAAAATAGAGCCTTAGTAGATTAGACTTTCCCACATTGGTTGTATGATGTGTGCAGAATGGTTGTTTTTTAAAATAATTTTTTATTTAATTTATTTTAATATTATTTAAATTATGAAACTTTATTATTAAATTTTTATTTTTATATACAGATTTATATCTACACCCCTATAAAATCTTCTAATTCAAATTTATTTTTCAACTCTATTTACATTACATTTTTTCTACAACTCCTAATAAAAATATTTCACTTTCATTTTAACGGTAATAAACAAAATTTACTGAAAACAAATCATACTCTAAATAAATGAAAATAGTTACATATATTCTAACAACATTACAACAATAGCATTACTTAAGATATATTAAGACCGACTACTTGGACCGGTACATTAGGACAACTTCGACCATTGTGACCTTCATTTCGACATAAACCACAACGCTTCGGTTGCCCACCTTCCCTTATGTCCATTTCATTACGAATTCTTGTGGATTTGGGGGCGTCCTTTCAAAGGTCTTCGCATTGTAATATCGGGACAAAGACGTGGACCATTATACGGGTTCCAAGTATCTCTCATTCGACACAACTTGAAACTCTTTATGATACACATTAAAAATAGTCTCAAGCTTGTAAACATTCGACATGTATTCTTACGAATGTAAATGAATAGAAGCGCACGCCGCAATAACATGACCACAAGGAAAATGAAGTGTTTGAAACTCACTACAATCGCACCATCGTGCCCTCAGATCAATGCGGTAACTACTACCGACACCACCATGATGAGGTGAAGCCATCTCATCCACCATGAAAGAATTTTCTTCACTATCGAATTGGCGAACATAAATGCTACCTGATAATTGCTGATTTTCCAGAATTGCTTTTGTTAGTGTTTCCGAAAATATCTGACCTGATGTAATTTGAGCCTGTGCTTGTACACCTTTTCTCACAAACAACTCGACTAATCGAAAATAAGTGGATTTAACTAAAGCTGTTATTGGAAGATGCCTTATCCCTTTTAAAACCGAATTAACACATTCAAGCAAGATTGGTAGTCATATGCCCATACCTTCGACCCTCATTATCAAAGGCTTGCACCCACTTCTCCCGCGGTATATTATCCAGCCACATCATTGCTTGTACATCATATTCCCGTACCAAGCCGTACCCGTAATTAAAATCACTAGTAGTTCTCGAATAACCTGCATTAATTACCATATTACAATCACAGAAATATTAATAATAATAAGAACATATGATTAAAATAATCACGAATGTAAATTTTATGCTTACCAGCATTAACAACTATTCGTTGCATTTCTTTATTTTTGAAACGTCGAATGAAATTCACTGAGATATGCCTGATGCAATAAACATGGTAAGCATGGGGAGGATTCATTCGCCGACCAATTGCTCGAAATGCTCCTTTGATAGCTTCATGACGATCATAAATAAAACAAATTCCTTCTTGTGGAGTGACACTCGTACGTAAATGATCTAAGAAAAAATGCCATGCATCTAACGTCTCTCCTTCGACAATGGCGAATGCAATTGGAAGGATGTTTTTATTACCATCTTGAGCGACTGTCAGCAACAACGTTCCTTTATATTTTCCATAAAGATGTGTACCATCTATCTGCACCACTGGCTTGCAATATTTGAAAGCCTCTACACATGAGGGGAAACTCCAAAAAAGTCTATGAAAGACACAACTATTACGTACGGGATAACTTCCATTGTATGCAGGCTGCGTCTGGAGATCAATTATTGTTCCTGGGACTAATTGTTGCAATGCCGACAACCATTTTGGCAATTCATTATATGACTCCTCCCAATTGCCAAATATTGCTTCAACTGCTTTCTGCTTGGCAATCCATACTTTTCTATATGTCGGAGTATAGCCATATCGATTTTTTATCTCCGCTATCAAAACAGATACGTTGATGGTAGGCTTCTCTTTGACCAAAGGTTGTATATGCCGAGAAATCATGTTGGAATCGAGCTTCGAATGATCTTGGGAAATCATGGTAGATGCGCACGTATGAGGACCATTGTACTTTGTAATTTGCCAAATATGCTTTTTCTTGCTAAATGATGCACGAACCCTCCAACTGCATCTGTCACCGTATAACTTGCATATGCCTGAATACCGAGTCGGATCAGACTCGATCACCTTGTATTCTACTGACTTCTGCAAGCAATAATGTTTAATAGCAGTGATGGCATCATCTTTACTTTGAAATTGCATACCTACATATAATTCTCCAGCCATCATTGGCCCTCTCGATGTCTGAGTGTATAAGAAAGGATACTCCAGAAATTCTGGTGCGGACATGCTTCTAAATCTAGCGTCCTCATGTGCGCTGGAGGCTCAAATGGTGGCATTGCAGATTTTGTATTTTGTCTTGGGATATTTTCTAAATCGCAATCTTCTTCAGCAACTTCTTCACTATCCTCTGTATAGTTGTCACTATCATGATCATCCCCACTAGGGCTCCCATATTGACCAACTTCATTTTCGTGAATATGATGAAATGAAGTTGTTCTCATATCTTCATGACTATGACTTGATTGTAGATGTTGTTGAATGTTGTTGTCTATATTAATTTGTTGTTGAGAGAACCCACCAACAGAAGCAGCAGCATCTAGCTCAGCGCATAATTCAAGAACTTGAATATCAGAAAATTTTGTATGGCAGTCGAACATCATCTGAACATCACGGTCATTGTGCAGTTTAAATAATCGATAGGAAATCTTGCCATAACCTCCAGAGATAGGTAACATGTATTTGATACAGGTAACTCTTGCACCATTTGCCGCTTCTAAGTTGTCTTCAATAATTCTCTTTAAAAAATCTAAAGAAATGTTATTTTCCACGTAGAAACGGGATTGATTGTCGGAGGAATGTACGACGCTATCTTCGCTTATAGTAGTGGAACCATTATAATAAACTAGAACAAGTGATCTTTCGGCCATTTTTTTAAAAAAATGAATCTATTGTAGGAACAGTAATATGAGGAGAGTAGATATGGTAACAATCATAACATTATGGCAAGGTATATATAGGGGAAGATTTCAATTCTTTTCTTGAAAAAAATTCAAATTTCACCATCATTATTTATGACGGTTGCAGGTTTGACTGTCATAATTACTGACAGTTGCAGTTTGACCGTCATTATTTCTGACGGTAGCAGATTTGACCATCATTATTTCTGATGGTGGCAGATTTGACTGTTTTTATTTCTGACGGTAGCAGGTTTGACTGTCAATATTTCTAACGGTGGTAGGTCTGACCGTCATTACTTCTGACGGTTGCAGGTTTGACTGTTATAATTACTGACTGTTGCAGGTTTGACCGTCATTATTTCTGACGGTGGCAGGTTTGACCGTCATTATTTCGACGGTTGCGGGTTTTATCAATAATTATGACGGTTGCGGGTTTGATTGTCATAATTACTGACTGTTGTAGGTTTGACTGTCATTATTTCTGACGGTGGCAGGTTGACAGCCATTATTTCTGACGGTAGTAGGTTTGACTGTCATTATTTCTGAAGGTGGCATGTTTGACCGTCATTATTTCTGACGGTTGCATGTTTAACCGTCATTAATTATGATAGTTGCAAGTTTGACTGTCATAATTACTGACAGTTGCAGGTTTGACCGTCATTATTTCTGACGGTGGCAGGTTGACCGCCATTATTTCGACGGTAGTGAGGTTTGACTGTCATTATTTCTAATCTGTTGCGGGTTTGACGGTTGCGATTTAAGCGTCATTATTTCGATCGATCTTTGGTTTGACCGTCATGATAGAGGGTTTGACTTGTCATGACCATTAAAATAAAAGTGTAATGTAAATAGAGTTGAAGATTTTATAAGGGTGTAGATGTAAATCCGTATATAAAAATAAAAATTTAATAATAAAGTTTCAGAATTTAAATAATATTAAAATAAATTAAATAAAAAAATATTTTAAAAAACAACCATTTCGCGCACAAGTATCTGCACGCATACTTGTGCGTAGTTTCGTAATTAATTTTAAAATAACTTATTTTGGAAATTAATTTAAAAAAAATACAATATTTAAAAAAAAAGCCCAATTACGTAAGAATTAATTTTCCGTGGAATGGTTGACTTTATTATACTTAGTTTAGAGAGAATTACAAAATAAGAATGAAATTGCAACAAATCAAGATGATTTAATGATATTACATCATATTGGTAAGATGAGGTATAAGAAGTTATAGATTGAAGTTTAGACCAGAGTTTTAGAAGAATAGCTATACATCAGTGAGTGCAAACTGACATTGGCACGGTATTTGGCATGAAAAATTATCCATGTCTATAGCATTGGTGGCAAATATATTTTGGCACAGTTTTTTTGCCTACCATGGAAAACATTGTTAATGGTTTTTGGCATGGACTTTGGTTCCGTATTTGGCACGGTTTTTTTTAATTTAGTATTTGGCATAATTTTTTTATTTAATATTTGGCAAGTAGAATATTCTATTTAGTGTCTGCATTTTATTCAATTTGTTCTTTTAATCCTTATATTTTAATTTGATCTTACGAGTTCCCTCTATTGCTGAGATGAGGCAAATTAAATCCAACCCTCATGGTCGTTCCCTTCTTTCCATTTTGGCTGATGTGGTATTTTCACAGATTAACATATAAATAAAAATTTATTTTTTACTATGAATGTAATTTTAACAAAAAGGGTTCGAATCCAAATCGGATCCAACCCAATATCTAGACCAATTGCGATGAAGGGCATCTTGGGGTGGCAGGATAAGTGCAAGCTCCACCAGTTGCAAATTCACACTAAGCAATGGTTTATTACTTCTATGGTTGATCAAGAACAACAGAAATACAGAAAAGAAATGTATTTTGAAAAGTAACATGCGACCAGTGGAGGAACCAGAAAATTTATGATGTGGGGTCAATAAGTACAATACATAGCTTTGCCACTGGTGATGAAGAGTGAAGACTCCCGAATTATAACGGATCAAACACTGACGGATGATGGTCGGTGCTGCACTGCCGGTGGTCTGGTGGAGTTGTGGAGAGATTTTAATCTTAAGAGCTTGGAGTCGGAGAGATAGCTTAGATGGTGGAGAAAGGAGATTGAGAAATGTGAGGCTGGAGAGAGATCAGAGATTCAGAGATCGAGAAAAGCAACAGCTTTTAGAATGTATATTATAATATTATATAATTATAATGTTATTATATAAATATATATACTAATATCATATATGTGTTATGCTAAGCCTAACGTTCTAATTTCTCAAAAGTCAGGTTGACCCAAACTTTTTAATTTTGTGGGATTTTCCTAATTTTTTTTAACTAATATATAAATATATATTAAAGAACTTTAAAAATTTTTATCCATAAAAACATACATATCTCCGCCACTGCATACTGTTAGATGTGTGTGTGTGTGTATATATATATATATATATATATATAGTTATACATATATATTTATACGTATACATTCTCTTGTTCTTTTTATATGTAACACCTCTATCAATAACATGTAAGCCATCTCTCTCTCTCTCTATCATGGTATAAAATGCCTAGGTTTAGTTCCTCCGGCCCTCTCCCCCATATCCTCCCCCCTTCTCCTTTCTCCGGTCTTATTTTTCTTCTCGGAACTTCTCCTTCTTCAGCAGCCACCGCTTCATCTCTCTCTTCCTCATTCTTCACTTCCCAGACCAGACGCGAGTGTTTCCCCTCCTCCCATCTCCGGCCATCTCCGCCATGAGTCGGCTACTGTCGGCCACTTCTACCATCCGAACTCCGGCCTGACAACTCCCCAGCTTCAAATCACAAACAGAGCTTCGCCCTGACAGCTCCTCCCACCCGAGCTCCGTCTTAACTGATAGCTAGTGATTGAAGAGGCTATAGAAGAAGGGGGAGTTGAAGCAAGTCAACTGAGAGGTTTGAAATTATGTTAATATGGTTGGAAGAGGAAGTTGTATAGTTGATGTGTGGAAAGTTTCCTTCAACGGTGCAGATTGGTTCTATCTATATTTGTGGCGTAAGTTCGAGGCAATGTGTTAAGCGGTGTGAAGTAAGTGAAGAAGCCATCTGTCCTATGACTCATCTATCACTATTAGGTTATAATGATGTTTAATATATTAATGACTATCTTTGCATAAAGGCTGGTATGTAGCTTTTATAAAAAACAGAGTGTTGAATGGATGATAAGTAGAAGTGTTTTCAGTTCTAAAATAGATTGATGTGTTCCTCTGTGTTTCTATGGTGGTTTGTTTGTGAAGAATCAGTGTTGAATTGCTAACATTAACAACTCAGCTTCAAATACACTGCCGGCGAGCATCCACCTATTCGCAGGAGCTCAAGCAGCTCCGTTCTTCCTCTTATTTTCCTAGGCGATTAAGCAGCTCCGTCCTGACAGCTCCTCTCACGCCGGGTGGCCAAGCAGCTCCGCCCTGAACAGTCGGTCTCTTTGCCGACACAGGCCAGCAATCTCTCCCTTGGTTCTTTGCTCAACCTGAGAGCTTGTAACCGCTTGTGAACTCCGCTGAGCTCCGGTGAACTCCGGAAAGTGTGCCCCATACATGGAGCAAGTTCCCATATTTTGCCTCTTTTCCAAACGTTGGCTGGCTCGTGTTTGCTGGATGTCTGGAATATTTTAAAGTCTAGCATTCCCAAAATTGTGAATTGAATTGCTGGCTGTCTGGAGTCTTGAATAGTTCCCATGTTATTTTATTAAAAAAAAGAATGCTTATTGTTTCAGTGGAGAATCTCACGTGTCACTCCTCCTAGCACTTCTTCCGATGCCTTACTCTTTCCATGCGTCTTCAGCACAAGCCTCCCATGCTCCTTTATCTTCTACTTATCAGTAGATTTTGGTGATGTTCCGACAGTTCCAGCAGTTCACTCTGACATATTCTTCTTCTAGTTATGCACACTCCACTCAGGTTACTCCACCTGCTCCAAGTAGTTCCTATCCACTTTAGCTTCTTGACTCTAGTGTTTTTTTTCACATGACTCATGATGCCACTCATCTTTATCATTCTTCCACACTATTTATCATCACCCGTCTTCGTATTGCTGATGGCACTCTGCTTCCTATTTCTTCTACGGGTCTGTCTCACACGTTCCTCATTTATCTATGAATCTTATGTCCGTTATCCAAATCACTGATTATGATTGTCAGGTTATCTTTGATCGTACCTCATGTCGTGTGCAGGATCGTGGTGGGGAAGTCATTGGAGCTGGCTACCGTCATAGTGGCATTTACATGTTGGATTCCTTTTGTCTTCCATCTTCTCTCGAACACGTACAACACTGTCATGCCGCAGTTTTGTCCTATCATATTTAGCATCATCATCTTGCTCATTTGTGTCCTCGTATGTCATCTCTTGTTCGTCATGGTGTCTTACGCGTTGTCTCTCCTCCCTCGATGTGGTGTGTTTTGGTTGCAAGCTAGGTAAGCAATTACAACGTCCTTATACTTTGAGTGTGTCTGAAGTCATTCTAATGTTTGGGGTCATGCTCCCTTTGTATCTAAAGGAGGCAACCGCTATTATGTTATTTTTATTTATGACTATACTTGCTTCACCTGGCTTTATCTTATGTATTATCTTAGTCAATTATTATCTATCTATAAATGTTTTACTGTTATGGTGCACACTCAGTTCTCTGTCTCTGTTAAGACCTTTCGGTCTGATTCTAGCGGTGAATACGCTTCTCGGACTTTTCGTACCTTTTTGTCTTCGAGGGCACCTTACCTCGGTTATCCCGTCCTGGGGCTCATCCTTAGAACGGGGTTGCGAGCGTAAACATCGTCACATCTTAGAGACGGCCCGTGCTCTACCGCTTGGTGCTTTTCTCCCTCCTCATTTCGGGATGACACAGTTAGTACTGCTTGTTTATCTTATTAACTTACAACTCTCTTCTCACCTTCAAAATCGTAGTCTAGGTGAGTGACTTCATGGCACACCACCTCGCTATGATCACCTCCGTGTTTTTGGTTGTCATTGTTTTATCTTACTCTCCCCTCTCGGAGCAAACAAAGCTCATTGCCCAGGTTTGTTGCTTGTGAATTCTTGGGGAATAGCCTTGAACATAAAGGTTATCGTTGCTATGATCCCGTCACTCATCATATTCGCATCTCTCGTGATGTCATGCTTGATGAGTCCACTCCTTTCTATAGTTCTTCTTCTTCTACTTGTGTCTTCCTTTCCCACGGTCCCTTTATCTTTCCTTTTCCCCCGTCATTACGCTAAGGATGCTTCTTCCGTGTAGTTTTCTCCTACGTCATTTGCTCTAGAGATTCTCTCTTATTCTTTTCCTGTCTCATCTCCTTCTTTATCTATTAATTCTTCCTCACTTCCTCTTGCTCATCCACCTGTCCTTTTTTCTTATCATCGTCGTGAACTCCGCAACATTTCCGGTTCGGAAGGTCCTCTCGACACCTCTCCTACTTTTGATCATGCTCCCGAGGTATGCTCTCATACTTATTTTTTACGTGATCGCTCTACTTTACATCCCCTTGACCGTTACGCCTCGCTAGCACTAGTGTCTCGAATGTCCTTGAGCCCGGTACCTACGGGGAAGCGGTTCGGTTGCTCGAGTGGCGGATCGCCATGGCGAGAGGAGCTTGACGCATTATCTCGACTCACACGTGGGACTTAGTTCCTTTTCCTTCTCATGCTATTCTTATCACATGTCGCTGGATCTATCCGATGAAAACCCGGTCTGAAGGGTCTCTTGAGCGCTATAAAGCGCATCTAGTTGCTCGTAGTTTCCAGCAAGAGTACGGTCTTGACTATGAGGAGACCTTTGCTCCAGTGGTCGATATGCATATTTTACGCACATTGATTGTTGTTGCATCTGTTCTTGGGTGGACCCTTCATTAGCTTGATTATGAAGAACGCTTTTCTTCATGGGAACCTGAAGGAGGAGGTCTATATGACCCCTCCTCCTGATCTTAGAGTGCCTCCTAGGTTGGTTTGTCGTTTATATCGTGCCCTTTATGGTCTCAAATAGGCTCCACGGGCCTGGTTTGAGAGGTTCGATACCATTGTTGAAACTGCTAGTTTCACTTGCCAAGCATGCATGATCTAGCGGTCTTCATTCATACCTCCCCCGAGGCCGTACCCTTCTTCTCTTATATGTGGATGATATGATCCTTATTGGGGATGATTCGGCTCACATAACCTTTGTGAAGCGTAAATTGTGTGAGACCTTCTTGATGACTCGATCTTGGTCCGCTTTGCTATTTCCCGGGTATCGATATCACTTCCCATTCTAATGGTTACCATCTCTCTCAGCGAGTGATACACTCTCGAACTACTTGCTCGATCTGGTTTGATGGATACACGTATAGCCGCTACATCGATAGAGATCAATTTGCAGCTTCGGGCTTTTGATGGTATTCCTTTATTTGATCCATCTTGCTATCGACACCTGGTTGGTAGTCTAGTCTACTTTGTTGTCACTCGTCCCGACATTTCCCATGCTTGTTCATATTCTCAGTCAATTCATTGCGGCTCCCGCTATCGTTAATTATACTCATCTTCTCGGTGTCTTGAGATATCTTCATGGTACTTGCATCTCGTGGCCTATTTTACCGTCGTCTATCCACTCTTTAGCCGCAGCCTTACTCGATGCTACCGGGGTCGGTTCTGTTGGTGATCGACTCTCTATTACTGGTTACTTGTATTTTTCTTAGTTTTTCTCTTGTTGTTTGGAAGACCAAGAAACAGATGATTGTTGCCAAGTCCCGTCCGAGGCCGAGGTTCGTGTTTTATCTTCTACAGTCCAAGAGGTACTCTGTCTTCATTCTATCCTACAGGATTTTGGTGTGTCGCTTCCTGCTCCTATTCTTTTCACTTGTGACAAGACTTGGTGTTCCTCGGATTGCTGCAGATTCGGTCAAGCATGAACCGACTAAATACATTGGTGTGGATGCTCACTTCACCCGATGTCAAGTACGTGCCCGCAAAGTGTCTTATCACTATCTTCCCATAGAAGTCCAAGTAGTTGATTTCTTCACTAAGGCACGGACGCGTGATCGGCATCTCTTTATGTTATCCAAACTCAAGACGTATGATCGGACTTGAGTTTAAGGGGGGGGGGGGGTGTGTTAGATGTATATATATATATATAGTTATACATGTACATTTATATGTATACATGCTCTTGTTCTCTCTATATGTAACACCTCTTGATCAATAACATGTAAGCTGTGTGAGCCATCTCTCTCTCTATCACATACGACTAGGATCCGAAAAAACAAGGCCGGCAGCACAGGCGAAGTCATAAGCTCCTTGTGCTTGCCGCTTCCTCTAGTAGTAGCTATTAACAGCATAAGAGCAATCAACATTCACAGTATTGAGATTATAACAAGCTCCATTCTGGGAGATGGGGTTGCAATCAGCTCGAGCTCCGAAGTATTGCCCAGTTCCTTTTGTTGAGAAGTTGTAGGTTGGTCTTGCTTGCAAACACACGAAGCAGCATCTTGCGAGAGCATAACATAGCACAAGGAGAACAAGCTTCAGTTTGTTTCAAAAATAAAGTCACTCAAGGTACAATGGAAGTGGATCTTGAAAGTCAAATACGCCACATTTCTCCTATCTTTCATTTAAGTTGAAGAGAACATGAAAGTTCGGATAGATAAACTGAAAATCTCTCTCTCAAAATAACCATGAACCATGAACTAGTAAACAAAGTTCATTCTCAATACAATGGAAGAGAAGGATCACAAGTGACAGGTGGTGGTCTTCAAAAGCCAAAACCACCACCTTTATCACTGAAACTCAAATAACAAGCAAGTTCAACATAGTAAAAGATAACTAGAAAAAATAAAAGCAAAAAAAATAAGCTTGAGAAAAAGACAGAACCATAGAACTCACTAACCTGAAGACCCAATCATGGCCAAGACAAGCAGCAGAAGGAGAAAAGCAGCCGTTTGAATGTGATGAAAAGTGATGCTCTTCTTTGATGCACCAACTGTTTTAAAATACATTACAACAACAATAATTTTTTATTTATATTTTATTATATCAAATTACAACATCAGTAAAAATAGACGAGAGAAAAGAACAACCGTGAGAGATTGGACTTAATTTACCTCATCTTAGCAATTGAGGGATCTATGGAGATAAAATTAAAATATAAAGACTAAAAGGACAAATTACGTAAAATACATGTACTAAATATAAGATATCCTACCATTTTTTGGCATGGATTTTTGATTAACCATTTAGTATTATTTTTCATATTTTTTTTTACAATATTTGGCTGTCAAAACTTTTTATAGTTTTATCACTGTTTTGTTTATTCTTTGAAAAAACAAATTTATATGAAATTAGCTTTATTAAACTATATATATATATATATTTCACACCAACAACTAAAGTATTATAATCTTTATCCTTGAATCCATGTTAGCACTCCAAACCTTTCAATAACTAATCAGCATGAAACTATGAAACTCAAAATAGATTTTACATCAAATTAGTAGAAGCAGCTAATCCGAAGTACAACCGACAACTTTCACTTTGCTCCTACATATTACTGAGTTGTTTGTCAACCGCCATTCCACTCGCTGGTCAATAATCCAAAAGAAACCAGTATAAATACATAGTAAACAAACAAGAAAACTTTGTGAGCGTTCAAAAAGAGAAGATGATTTTGAAAAACTCAAATGGTACAGACATTTAAGTACAATTTAAAATTTCATAAAATATAAGCGGCTATTCATTTTGGTGCAAGTGGAAAAAATCAAGAACCAGAGGAAGTGCCACTTCTTTGAAATGGTGAGAAGTGGTAGAAGTGATATGATTTCTACCGCTTTTTATATTCATTTTGTAGAAAGTATCTCTTTTATAAAGTACTCATTTTCATTTCTAGCGTTCATTTTAATGTAAGTCTTTGGACGTAGGGGAATTAAGCTTGAAGTTCACTTTCCTCATATTGGTGTACAAACTACTAAAGTGAGTTTTAGAAGTCTGAAATGCATATTTCTTCCCTTCAAAAGAAAAGAATATTAGAAGTGGAGGAAGTTAGTTAATTTTCCTCTATTTTTTCTCACGTACACCGAAATAAATGCACTCTAAATGTAAAGTCAAAATTACATAATAGCGGGTTATATATACCTAGCAAAAAATCAATTAGCAGATTAAAACTCGATAAGAATCGAGAGACAACTGGATGCTGAAATATGCACAACATAACCTCTTGTTACTAAATCATTTATTACAAGATTCTCAAATATATACTCAAATGGCTGGACAGCGCTTAGTATCTGGTAAATAAACTTTATAAATTAGTTCACTATATGTGTGAACTAAAAAATTCCCATGCCCAACCTTGGGAACAAGTATCCTTCTTCTGCTTTCCATCAAATTTTCATTATTCCTATGTCGTTTGTTACCAATGAAGAAAGAAATTCATAATTTCTTTTCATTTGTTATAAATTAAAAATTGGGCATTAATTTATAAAGGATTTCTTTTTATAAACTCAACAAAGCGAGTGCAAGTTGAGACTGTCTTTGTGGTTCGGGAGAAAAAAATTATAGGAATCCATATATCCCTCAATCATACGAGAAAACACAAGTGAGTGCAAAATATATAATAATACAAGCATGGAGTTTCAACTCTGTTCACAAAAAAATTCAAATATAATATGTGCAAGTCCGAAAGGCATTAATCAATCCTATCGCAAATTACTACTCTGATCCAAACAAGCAAATTGATCACCCACAAAATTCTGTAGATCAATAGCAATATAATTATCAAAAAAACACCAAAATTAAAAGAAAAGAACCATTCTCGCAGCATCTACAATGCTTTATTTAGTTATATAAACTTGAAACAGTATAAAAAATCACGGGTTTTTAACTAGAAAAAGCAGATCTACCACCAAAGAAATTGAATAAAAAAAAATTACCTCTAAACCTTGGGATTGATCCAAGTGCTAATGATCACGGCAATAATCAACCCATAGATCCCAAGCACATCGACCATGATCACGGGGACGATTGACTGCATCACTAGCTCCGGCCTCATGACCCGATAGACGCCACTCCCAGCCCGCTCTTAGCCATCCCATATGCCGCTTCCATGCCTAGAAAACCATACAAGAATCAATCCTGAAAGCTAGAAAACAAAAATGGTGAAATAGATCGGAATCGGACAATATCAAATGTCTAAGGATTATCCAAAAAAAACTATGTTTTCAAGTTTGTTTAAACTTGTTCCTGTGCACTGATTCCGACAATATCCATAGCTCTTCTTCTGGCTAAATAATCATAAGCATCACCTACACCAACCAATTTCATAGCAATTTGATTTATTAAGATAGTGAAATGACTTAGGACTACCCAACTTATACTTCTCAATGTCCTTAGAAAAGAAACATGCAAAGTAGAAGTGCATGAGTTGATTTTACAAGAAAACAAAATGCAAGTAAACAGAGTCAAAATGCAGGCTACCTCAGGTGGTGCAGCAAAAGAAGATAAAGACAGTGATAATTACGCTCCGGATCGGAAATTTAACAAACTCCGGATCTTTGAAGAAGGTAAGTTCTAATGGCAGCACTAGATATCCTCCCTTGCTTATCAAATTGTATCTCGACTAATTTACCAAACCGACTGTAAGACAAAATCATCCTCTGAAAGCTTAGAAAAAGTATCACATACCTACTTCAACTCCAATTTAATTGAAATATCAACCATCCTACCTTGAGTTATTGTTCCTGACTGTTTTAGCATTGCCAAATGCCTTAAAGTACTGAATTAGAACAGGAAAAAAACCAAGTTCTAGAAGCAATAGATAAAACAGAGCATGGCTCAAGAACATCCAATCTTGTTGCGGAATAAAGGAAACTGAGTGGAGCAGGGTCGCAGCATAAGTAATTGAAGATAAAAGATAAAGATGATAGACACAGATTTTACGTGGAAAACCCCTAAACAAATCAGGGTAAAAACCACGGGCAAGATAGAAGAATTTACTATAGTGGTAAAAAGAGGAGCTACAAACTTTTACGTTAACAGAGAAAATACCAACTAATTCTCTCCCCGTAATGAAGCAACACAAACTCTCTAAAATATTTTTCCCACTTTCTCACCCTCACCCTCACCCTCACCCTTACTCTTCAAATTTGAGGCACACTGAAAGCCTTCATGCTTCCTCTATTTATAGGAAGCTCATGGGGTGATTAGTGAGATTAATGATGGGTTAGGTGAAAGATTAGGTGGCTTGAGAGGTTAGGTGAGTTGCCATCTTTGACTAACATTTCTCCCACTTGAAGATGTGATTGATAGTCAATCAGATCTTCACACCATTCTCTCTATCTTGCCACTTGATGTTGCTTACGTCTCTGTCAGACAACAAGAGGATCGACACCACTTGGAACTTGTCGGTGTTGATTGCTTTCGTCAGAAAATCCGCTAGGTTGTCACTTGCATGAATCTTTCGCATATCCACTTGTCCCTTCTTCCACTTTCTCATGAACGAAGTGGTACTCGAACTCGATATGTTTTGTCTTGGAATGAAATGCTGGGTTCCTTGCAAGATGCAAAGCACTCTGATTGTCACAAAATAAAGAAATGTTTTCTCGTTTGTACCCGAGTTCTTCCAGCACCATCTTTAACCACACTGCTTCTTTACTGGCTTGTGTAGCTGCTAGATATTCTGCTTCTGTCGTTGATGTAGCAACGAGTGACTGCAGTTTGGACACCCAGCTCACAGCTCCTCCAGCTAGTGTGAACACATATCCTGTAGTGGATTTGCTTTTATCAAGATCACCTGCATAGTCAGCATCAACATACCCATTCATAGTAAAATCTGATCCCCCATAACATAATGCAACATCCGAGGTTCCCTTTACATATCTGAGAATCCTCTTAACAGTACTCCAATGCTCTCGACCGGGATTCGCCATGTACCGACTTACCACTCCCCACTTGCATGTGCAATGTCCGGTTTTGTACAGATCATGGCAAACATTAGGCTTCCCACTGCTGATGCATACGGTACTCGAGACATCTCTATCCTCTCTTCTTCATTGCTAGGACTCATACTTGAGGATAACTTGAAATTAATAAGAAGTGGGGTAGAAATTGGCTTACAATCTTGCATGTTAAAGCGTCGCAAGATCTTCTTCAGATAATTCTTCTGCGAAAGCCAAATCTTCTTATTATTTCTGTCTCGGTAAATTTGCATCCCTAGAATCTTGTTTGCTGGTCCCAAGTCCTTCATTTCAAATTCCCTAGCCAAGTGTGCCTTCAACTCCTTGATACGATCTTTGTTGGGGCCTGCAACCAACATGTCGTCAGCATACAACAACAAGAAGACAAAATCTTCTTCTCCAAACCTCTTGACATATGCACAAGGGTCTGCATTAAGTCTGTTGTATCCAAGGCTCATGATGAAGGAATCAAATCTCTTGTACCAACATCTTGGCGCCTGCTTTAGCCCGTACAGAGATTTGTTCAACCTGCAAACCAAGTTCTCTTTACCTTGTTCTTCAAATCCTTCTGGTTGGAGCATGTAAATTTCTTCTTCAAGATCTCCATGAAGAAATGCAGTCTTGACATCCAACTACTCAAGAAGCAAGTCGAAAACATCACATATCGCCAATACTACTCGGACTGTTGTAAGTCGAACCACAGGTGAAAATATTTCATTGAAGTCAATACCTTCTTTCTGAGCATATCCTTTGACCACCAATCTGGCACGATAAAGGTCTACTTGATCATCACCATTGCGCTTGATCTTGTAGACCCATTTGTTGCCAATAGCTTTCCTTCCTAGTGGTAATGATACCAGCTCCCATGTCCTATTTTTGTGAAGGGCTTCAATTTCTTCTTGCATTGCTGCTATCCACTGAGATGCATCTGAACTACGCAGTGCTTCTTGAAGAGTTGATGGTTCTCCGTCCTCAGTTAGAAAGCAATATGCAATATTCCCTTCCATAATATAGTCAGAGTGCCAACCTGGTATTTTTTTTTGAACGAGTTGACCGCCGAACTTCTGGTACTTCAGATTCAGCTGGTTCTTGTTCTTCATGCTCTAGTATAGCTTCAGCTTCCTTTTCTACCTGTACAGTAGTAGTCTCCGTGCTTTCATCATTTGCTTGCTCTTGTCCTTTGTCTTCTATGAAGACAACATCTCTGCTGATCACAACCTTGTAGGCAGTGGGATCCCTCAGGCGATACCCCTTTACTCCATCAGCATATCCCAAGAACATACATTTTCTGGATTTTGGATCCAGCTTTGTAGTTTCTAGGGCATTATACATCACATATACAGGACTTCCAAATATATGAAGGTTTGAATAGTCCACTGGCTTACCAGTCCACATCTCTATCGGTGTCTTCAACTCTATTGCAGTTGATGGAGACCGATTTACCACATAGCGGGCGGTGCCGACCTTCGCCCAAAACTTCTTGTCTAGGCCTGCAGCTCCCATCATTGCCCTTGTTCTCTCCAACGGGGTTCTATTCATCCGCTCTGCCACTCCATTTTGTTGAGGAGTGTATGCTGTAGTGAACTGCCTTTTGATGCCTTCTTGTTTGCAAAATTCATCAAATTCTTTGCCAGTGTATTCTCCTCCATTATCTGTCCTCAAACATTTGATCTTCTCGCCAGATTCAAGCTCTACTCGCGCTTTGTAAGTTTTGAAGACTTGAAACACATCCGCCTTCCTCTTGATAGGATACACCCAACATCTCCTGGAGTAATCATCAATAAATGATACAAAATAATTTGCTCCTCCTAGGGATGTAACTGGTGCTTGCCACACATCAGAGTGAATCAATTCTAGAATGTCTTTGCTTCTAGAATTAGATGTGTTGAACTTTAGTCGATGCTGCTTGCTGACAATGCAATGCTCACAAAAGGGTAGTGTTACCTTTGTGAGACCTTGAAGTAGACTTCTCTCTGCAAGAATCTTCATTCCTTGCTCACTCATATGCCCGAGTTTCTTGTGCCATGTTGTTGCATGCTTTTCACTTGGACTACTTGCAGCAATTGAAGCTTCTCCTTCTTGCAGAGTCTCTCCTTTCATCGTATACAAGTTTGCAGCTATCTTGTCTCCTTTCATTAATACAAGCGCACCTCGAATTATTTTCATAATCTTGCTTTGAACTTCAATCTTGCACCCAAGATCATCAAGTTGTCCAATAGACAACAAGTTCTTCGTCAGCCCCTCCACATGTCGGACTTCTTGTATAGGCCGGATCGTGCCATCATACATCTTCAAATTGATGGTGCCAATACCAACGATCTTCAGAGCTTGATCGTTGCAACTATACACAAAACCTCCCGAAATAGATTCATAGTGATAAAACCATTCCTTTCTTGAAGTCATATGAAAGGTTGCCGCTGAGTCTAGAAGCCAAACATCAGCAAACTTTTTCCCTATGTGTGTTGCTACTTCACATACCATGGCTTCTCCATCATTTGAGATGCTTGCAACATTTCCTTGAGGATTAGAGTCTTTCTTATTTAGACTCCAACAATCCTTCTTCAAGTGACCTTTCTTGCCACAATTGTAGCACTTGAAAGTTTTCTTACTCCTTGACTTTGATCTGCCATTATTGTAGCTCCCACTGGGGCCACGCTCCATTGATCTTCCTCTCATCACCACCAAGGCCTCTGCTTGATGTGAATTTGCTGACCTGTCTTCCTTATTCTTGCGCCGACTCTCTTCCTCCAGAATAGCAGCTGCAATGTCGTCGAAGACTAGAATGTCCGTGGGGACATTATTTGTCAAATTGATGATGAGTTGATCATAAGAATCTGGCAAGCTTTGGAGTAGAAGCTCTGCACGTTCACCTACCTCTATTTTATGTCCCAATGATGTGAGTTGGGAAAATAGAGTATTTAAGGTGTTCAGGTGCTCCGTCACTGAAGTGGATTCCACCATACGTAAAGTATAGAGTTTCCTTTTAAGAAAAATCTTGTTGTGGAGTGACTTGGCCTCATAGAGTTTAGTGAGGTGATCCCAGATCTCCTTCGCCGTTTTCTTCTCTTCAATGCTTGATAGAACTCCATCAGCAAGTGCGAGATGAAGATTTGCTATGGCGTTCCCGTCGATCTCGTTCCACTTATCATCTTTAACCTCAGCTGGCTTTTCACTGATAGCCGCTAAGCAATTATCCTTCCTCAGGATAGCTTTCATCTTCAGCTTCCACAACGAGAAATTACTCCCGTTGAATTTCTCGATTTCAAACTTTGCTGCCATTGCTTCTGTAATAAACTGCTTGACGGGCAGTAATCAGTTCTTTCAATGGGTGAATAATAATCTAACTTATTTTCTGATGTGGAGGATCCACTATTAGTGGCAGCCACAGAGCATACAATAAGTAGATATATATATACACCCAAATCTAGCTCTGATACCACTTGTTGCGGAATAAAGGGAACTGAGTGGAGCAGGGTCGCAGCATAAGTAATTGAAGATAAAAGATAAAGATGATAGACACAGATTTTACGTGGAAAACCCCTAAACAAATCAGGGTAAAAACCACGGGCAAGATAGAAGAATTTACTATAGTGGTAAAAAGAGGAGCTACAAACTTTCTTTTAACAGGGAAAATACCAACTAATTCTCTCCTGTAACAGAAGCAACACAAACTCTCTAAAATATTTTTCCTACTATTTTTCCCACTTTCTCACCCTCACCCTCACCCGCACCCTCACCCTCACTCTTCAAATTTGAGGCACACTGAAAGCCTTCATGCTTCCTCTATTTATAGGAAGCTCATGGGTTGATTAGTGAGATTAATGATGGGTTAGGTGAAAGATTAGGTGGCTTGAGAGGTTAGGTGAGTTGCCATCTTTGACTAACAAATCTCACTTCTAAAACGTTTTGTTCTGCTGCTCTTCCTTCAGTTCTAGCTCATCTACTACTAAAATTAAATTGCGCTTCCCTTCATTTATCATAGCCCTGTTTCGAATAACAATTTTGTTTATTTTCATGAGTTCAAATCGTTGCAAGAGAAACAAGCAAAACAGAGATACACCGGTTCACCTATAAGCACCATCTGCAACTGCAAATACATGAGGACTAAGCTCCCCAAATGGGGCTCCTTTGTATTGTTGAAATAATAAGTGCATCAAAAAAGAATATACTAAAAAAACTCCACTATTAATATCCCAAAAAAAAGAAGAGGAAGAAATCAATGAAAGTTAAAGGAGAGTAGTCACTCGTTAGATTAAAAACTCTAGTGAATCAACACTGCAAACTCAAAAGTGCTCAAATCAGTGATTTTCAGTATATATATTAAAAAAAAAGTAAAGGTAACCAAGCACTAGAATTTGTGAATTTGCAGACCAATGTGGGCGAACCAAACACCAGATTTTATAGTTGTAGTTTTCAGTAATTAACTATATATGTAAACAAGCAGTAGCATTCTACACGAATTTGACCTTTTTAAAACCCACTTTGCTTTAAGATTTCGCAGTAGAATTCTACACAAATTTGACCTTTTAAAACCCACTTTGCTTTAAGATTTAGGACATTACATGGGCAGACCTATGAACTGCAGGTATAAAATTTGTCTTGAATGGGGACTTTAGGAAAAACAGAACCATACATGACCAAGGAATGATGCATTCATCTGTATGCTATGTTTGTTTGGATAAAATTGGTTTGATACTCCTGTTTGGATTTCAGCAGCATGTGCAATTTATTTGTGGTCAATAATTTGAAAAAAAAAAGAATAAGGAATTGTCAGGTTACTTGTTCTATAGCAGAAAATGTGATTCGATATAAAGAGATGATATTTATAAAATAAAATAGAGCAGAATTTTATGAAGGCACACAAAGAACATAACTAATACTTGTAGAATGAATTGTTGAAACTAACTTACATAATATCCTATCAAACTAGAGCAAAGTGCTCTTTTATTGACACCTAAATACTGACCAAGTATATTTCAGAAAAATAGAAATAGAAAATTAACAATTTGGTAAGATACACTAATTTTCAAGACTCCCCTTTAGTGCATACTTACTATTGATGACTCCAAGAGCAGCTCTGAGATTTTCAAACTTAGGCTTAGCTAAAGCCTTTGTATATATGTCAGCAACTTGATTACTAGTATGAACTCCCTTCAACTTAACTTCTTCATTCAGCACTTTCTCTCGAACAAAGTGATGATGAGTTTCCAACATGTTTTATTCTACCATGAAATATCTAATTTGAAAAAAGTTTGATTGCACCCTTACTGTTGCACTCAATTGGCACTACACCACAACAGAGTTTGAGGCGGTTTTCAAAACCTATAGAGACGCGCCTCTATAGCTTTAGTGTTGGTTTTTTGAACCGCGTCTAACCCGCCTCGTATCAAGCCGGCTCTACACTTTAGAGCCGGTTTTTAACAACCGTCGGGGTAAGGTTTAAATATGTAAGCGGTTTTTTATCCCAAATTTAGAGGCGGTTATGACCGCCTCGAAAATGTTAAGTTATAGAGGCGGTTATAACCGCCTCTATAGCTAACAATTTTTCATTTTCTTATCATTGTTTTAGAGACGGTTATAACCGCCTCCAGAATTTATAAACGGTAGAGGTGGTCATAACCGTATTTAAAACAATTAGTGAAAATTAAAAATTAGTAAGTATAGAGGCTAGATCATTGTAACTTTTTAAGAGTATTTAAAATACAAAAATAATTTTGTTTCTTAGTCAATCAGCTCTATTTGATGATGCAGTCTATTTTTATCAACATTTTTAACTCAAATGCTCATAGCCACGAAACAAAATATTTGTGACACACCATCATATTTTTAAGAAAATCAATACCATTGAACCTAACCGACTTCAAAATAGTATCCATATTTATATCAACATCATAATGATGACAATATGATTATAACCAAAAGTTCAGAACAAGAAAATTTAAAGATAAGAGACAAATCAACTATCTCTTCAAGATCACACGTTTGAAAGCAATGAATGTTAACAAGTGTTCATGATTCAGAGAAAAGCAAACCATTAAAAGAAATAGTGAACCAACCATTCCTAGCAGCATTGACTGTGTTGTTCTTCTTGTTCTGCAAAAAAAAATAAAAACAATTGAGGTATTCTACCTTGACAGTAATTGGAATCCATTTTCTAACCTGTAACTGAGAAATAGGTTGAGTAAGAAGCCAACTTCAACAGATAATTTTGACAATAAATGATGTAGCATACAAATTTAGAATTTCATTCCTTCATGAAAATTAGCATATAAACTTATAATATTAACATGAACACAAAAAATTAACATGACCAAATTCATCATTGACAGTTTCTGTGTAAAAGTACAAAAAATGAGTTCAAGTAATAGATACCTCAGAAATGGGTTCAAGTATATATATATGAGGAAAGGAAAGGGAAATACATGGATCATTCGCACATCACAAGACTAAAAATGAATAGTAGAGGTGCTTTACAAATCAGAATTTTTGATAAGAATTTGCATGAGGGCTTATGCCTAAAACCTTGAAAATGAGCACAAGAGGCAGTAACAAATCTAAACGAAATCAAACAAAAGAATTAAGTGAGGACCAAACTGGAGGAATTCAAACATTCAACCTAGGTTAAGTTTCTTGTTAGAATTGTAAGTCAATTTCAGAGCCGCTATCATCACTCTTGTCTGCAAGCAAGCACTGAACTCTAACAAAGCTTCCAGTATTCCCTGCTGCCAATATGCATGCCATGGAATGCCTGATGAAATCGTGCTCCTAAAGTCAAAGGGATTCTGCAATCATATAGTTACTGTCTTAGTAACACAATAGGATCGCATAAAATTCAAGTATAAATAGAACAATGTGAAGAGAACAATAACCTTTGACCCATAAGAATCCTGTGTAGTGATGATTTCCCAAAAAAGCAGAGAGAAACCTTGAACCACATTCCTATAATATGGTGAGATTACTTGCCCTGCAATTATTCATCGTGAATATTATGAAGAGTAGTTTGCCTGATAAGTTTGGACTAAAACAAGATGCCTAACAACAACTGTCTTATATAATCGAGATAGAAACCAAGAGAACAAACTGATGCTGTAACATGTGACAGTAAATAGCTTACTTAGGATCATCCTCATGCATTTCTTGAAACAATTACCCGGAGACATAAAAGCCAAAATGTACACAATTTAAAATGTCCAGGATAGGGGACTTAAAAATCAATTTTAGTGATAAACCATGTCCATGAGCTCCTAATTGGTTTAAGTTCTACATGCTCAAAAGGCTGGTTGCACAGAAAATACAAAATCCTTAGATGAAATCAATAGCCAAGTTCAACATACCATGTCATTTCAGAATTCCCAAAACCAAGCTGCTGTTGTTTTTTTTGAAGAAACGAGCCCAGGGGCTAATTTATTAAAAACTCAATACAAAGGAAACAACCAAAACAAAGGAACACAAAGTCAGGAAACAGAGAAGAAAAGTACTACAAATGAAAGGAAATGAGAAACCAGAATTCTGAATATATTTCATTATCCATCGGGGAAGGTCTTGACCCCGATGGAAAAGACTGATGGTGTGGAGATTAAGAGCATGCTGAGCAAGTTTGATTACTGGTTGATTCCAATATCTGGGGATAAGGTGGACTTGAACGAAGCCTGAGTCTTGAAGCGTGCGATCAAGGGCTGAGAGCCAATCAATGAGACGCCAGTCCCATATCAGTGAATTAGATTGAATGATTTTGTATAAATATGCACTGTCGATGAATATATGCTGAATGCTGAAGTTGGAAGCATTGACCAGATGTAGAGCATTGATAGCAGCTTGAATTTCAGCAACCAACTCCGTCTCAGCATGACAACCAAGCTGTTATTGTGCCACATATCCTGGCAGAGCCCTACCAACAGCAGGAATACCACCAGGATGCTACCCTACAAACTGCATAGCTGCATGAAATTAAATGCTTAGCCATGCAAACAAGTTGCAGCAAATCATATAAAGATACAGGTGAGATTAAACTAAACCCAGTGGGGCGAAGAAATTGCAAAATACTTAATTAGGACTATATGACAAATACAAGATTCAAAAAGCATGACCTACACTTAATTGCAAAATACTTAATTAGGAGTATTTAAATACAACCACATAAAACAACAATTAAATATTTAGAGCACAAGCCAAATATAATCCAAACACAAAACATAAAAGCCTAAGAAAGCTGAAGCACTTTCGGCTTTCCTTCATGCATGAAGAACCTAAACTTTATTTTGATGAGGGACCATGCAATTTCAATCCGGTGGACAATTTCCCCTTGAAGTATATAACACAAAGAATACAACGTTGGCATAAAAATATACATTTAAAATTCTTTACCAGTTGTGGACAACTTCAGTTAAGGCATGGCTTTTGGATTGATTTGCAAGTGCAGCAGCATGGTGATGGTCCAGAGTCCAATAAATTATTGCCTGCAAGAACATATTCCACAACTTTTGTAAGTAAAAGACTAAGGGACGAGAAGGAATGCGACTAACTTTTACCACTTTTTATTTATTGATGAAAAATGGAAACAGTAAAATAGAACATCCAAAATCTATCTACTAATGCATGTAGCTCTCGGATGGTAACAATCAATAAGAATGTTCATTTACATAACCGCACAAAACTCGTTTCGGCAGTTATCTTTTATTCGATAATTAGGATTCTAAAGACTTTTGATTGATAAAACTCACCGCTTTTGCCAAACTTTCTTCTTTTGAGAAGGATTAAGTCTAATTAGGTCAATTGATTCTGGTCTGGAATTGACTTCAATAAAAGAAATGACCTTAAGAGCCAATATCTAACAAGAAAGAAAAGAAAATTGAACCTTAGTCTAGTTTGATTGATAAAAGAAATGTGAAAAAATATAGAAATAAGTAAATGGACTTAAAAAGACATTTTTTTTCTTTGGCTCAATAAAGAAAATAGACAGATTATGGAAAGAGTGAAAATGCCTTGATAACTCCATTATTTTTTAGCATTGCTTCTCTTACCCCTCAATTCACAAAAAAATGAAGGAAGACACTTAACTGATAATAATAATCACAATTTGTAGCACTAAAAGATATTTCATATATACCAAAAGAGTGATGTGTAATCTGTTTCATTGATAATCAGAAAATCAAATATAAAATTGTCAATGATATCATATCTATAAGTTGGGCTAAAACTAAAAACAAAGCTAGTTCACATTATGCTTGAGTTCACAATTGAATAGAATGAAATAGTTAGACTGGTCCATGTTGTTCTAAACAAAAGTCACCTAGCAGACAAGGCTAAACAAAAGACAATGGGTTCATTGGTACCTACACTAACTCCTAATCTAAAGCATCTTTTCCTTTTGAGAACAATAACATTAATTTCATAAAACCGCTTGCTAAAAGTAACTCGGCGAGACAAATTAAAATAAAAGACAAATAGTTTGCTGATAACTACAGTAACTCCTAATCTTAAGCATCTCTTCCTAATAAGAGCAGCAACATTAAGTTTTATAGAATTGCCACCTAAAGTTACAATATCTACTTTTACTCCAAAATGTATGGAAGAAAACCCACCGGATCGACAAGTTAAAAGAAAACATAAGCTGGTTCGTTGGCAACAACACTAACTTTTAATTTTAGGAATCCGTCCTTAATGAAAACAATAACACTTATTTCATAAAACTATCAACTAAAAATACAGAGTCTAGTTTTACTCAAAATAAATATGGAAGCAAAGTACCTTGCGGACATACTAGTTCAAAATAGAAGTGGTTCCTTGATGCCTACACGTATTCCTAATCTTAGAAATCTCTCTATAATGAGAATAATTCCAGTAATTTTCATAAAATCACCCACTGATGTTACAACATCAGGTTTTACTCTAAATAAGTATGGAAGAAAGACCAGCTAATGGATAGGATAAAAGGAAACAAAATTCGTTTGTTAACAACTACACTGACTCCTAATCATAGCCATCTCTTCCTGATGAGAAACTACATTAATTTCATAAAAAAGTACACTGAAGATGCAAAATCTAGTTTTACAATAAAGTTGTTTTCCTAACATTGCAATGTCAGCCTGCAGCTTTTCACAATAAATGACAAACTTATGAGAAACTTTGTGCAAGAATATATCTCATAACTCCTTGCATAGCTTTCAGTCCAAATTCATCAACAAAGTTTCAAGGTTGAGAAGATTGGTACCAATCATAATGTTTGTGGAACTTTAAAAGTTTAAGCAAACTCATAAAATTCAGCACTAGACATCAACTATACTAAGCATGCATGGTTTGGAGGTAACTAGAGAGAATTCCAATATTTTCATTAGAAACAAATCAAGCAGACAATCCTTCTAATTAAGAATCAAATCCAAGAGATGATACCAAGCAACATCAAGCTAAAAACAAAGAAATACATGAAATAAGATAGCATTAAAGAATGCATTCTAAAAAAAATATAATAGAATGCATTTGGTGGTCATGTGTCAACAACCAGAGTTCCACTTGCATTGAAAGAAAGTGCATATAAGATAGCTTCCATTAGAGGTGTATATTGGTGAGGGTGGTGCATGAATGATTACATGCATGAAGTGAGACATGCATGATGTGAAAAGGAAGCAAAACAAAGCATGCACGATGTTTCTGTACCTTCAAAATCAGAATGATTGTATACTTTCCAGAACGTTCAGATGTTAATTACTAATTAGAGTCATTACCAACTTTGTTATCTTCTCGTTATATATATAAATAAATTAAGTAGATTAAGTATAAGATAGATTATATTTATATTCAAAGTATGTTAATCCCAACAGCAACAAACTCACAAGTTCATATATGGTGGGGGCTATATGTATATTATATACTTTGTTCTCTTCTTGGGTATGGTGTTGCACCATCAAAACAAGATAATAGGGTGGACGGATGCTAATCAAACTCTCTCCCTCCTAACTCCTATAAACCTACCCTGCCCATATATGGAATCTTAGCCCTCCCCAATTTATGTTTTGGTGGTAACTGTTGCTCTTGTTTCTACTCCAATTCATGGCTGGTTCTGAATCTCTACATTTTGTTATCTTTTATTGCAAATTTGGGCATCAATTCAAAATGAAGAAATATATCATACTTCTTTTCTTTTGAGTATTTCTGCGTCACAAGAGTCCAAATTAAACATTTGGATACATTCAACAAGCCATAGATTCTTTAGGTTGTAAATTTGCATGGATTTTTTTCCTCTTTTTGAGTATTTGAGTACCAACAACAAAAGAAAAAAAAACAATAAGATCTTGTCGCCCTTTTTTTTTTATTTATGAGCAGAATATCCAAGAAAAATTCATCTGACAGATCGAGCATCCAACTTATCTCTGTTCCTTTCAGGCAGATGTACATAGCATACACAACCAAAGACACGAAGATGGGGGATAATTAATCCCAACTAGAATCGACTATATGAATTTTTCCTATATGAATTTTCCCTTTCCATTTTACTTTATCAGGTATCAAAAACTATAAACCAAGCTCAGACATCCTAATTCTCTTAACAACATATCAGATCTCACAAATACTTAGACATTGAAGACTTCAAGTGACAACATATTATGCAAGAAAGATAAAAGCAAAGCTCATAACTCAATCTCAACCAACCAATTATTAGAGAGGATTATTCTCTTTCTTCAAGGAAACAATAGAGAGAGAGAGAGAGCAGCGAAGAGCTGCGGAGGCTTGTCTTCAAGGAAATGAGAGAGCGGCGGCTTCGTCTTCAAAGAGATCGAAAGGAGAGAGAGAGAAGGGTTTTTAAAAGATTTTTTTATTTTTATCACAGGTTATTTTAAACCGGCTCCACAAATTGGGTTCTAATGCACTATATTTTATAGATCCGGTTTTCAAAAAAACCCCTCTAATCAAGTGCCTCCAAAAAGATAAAGTGGTGTAGTGTGGCACTGCATAGTTGACCTCAAAATAGATGTCTCCTATCAAACGCTTTAACCAAATGCATTCTTGTGTTGCAATTGTTGTTGCCATGTACTTAGTTTCAGTACTTGATAATGCAATTGTTGATTGCTTCTTGCTGCACCATGAAATCACAATGGAACCAGTTTTGAAACAATAGCTTGAAGTTAAACGACGGTCATTTTCGTCACCTGCCCATTTTGCATTAGTAAATCTTCTCAACATGAAATCACTATTTCTCTTGTTCATAAGACAGTAATAAAGAGAACTTTTACATACCGCAAGATTCTCTTAGCAGCATCAAGATGAGGAGTTTGTAGACTTTGCATAAACTGAGATATGATATTGATCGAAAAAGAAATTTCTGGTCTTGTAGTTGCTAAATAAATTAAGCTGCCAACAAGTTGTTGAAATCATCTATCATCCTTCAGCAACTCCCCTTCTTCTTTATTCAGCTTAAGATATGGCTTCATAGGAGTAGCAATCCATTTGACTCCCCCATGTCAAAACGCTCCAAGAGATTCTTTGCATATTTTCTCTAACATATAACAAATCCCAGACCTATTTCTTTACTTCAAGACCAAGAAAACATCCAATTTCTCCTAAAATTTTCATTTCAAAATGAATTGACAGATCTTTCTCAAATGAGAAATTTTTGCTTCATTCTCTCCTGTTATTAGCATGTCGTCGACAAATAATAAACAAAACAAGTGCCCCTTTGATTATGCTTTCACAAATAAATTGGAATTTGAATCAACAATAATAAATCCACAAAAGATAAAATACTGAGCCACTTTACCGTACCAAGCACATGGTGGTTGTTTGAGGCCATACAATGCCTTTTTAGCTATCAAACATGTTAAGGAAATTACTTAGAAACAAATCCTAGAGGTTGTTCCATCAGCACCTCCCGATCCAACTCACCATAAAAGAAATGCGTTCTTTACGTCAAGTTACCATATCTTCCAACTTTTAAAAGCTGCAAGTGATAAAATTGACCTTACTGTCACCATCTTCGCTACCAGACTGAAAGTTTCTTCATAGTCTAATCCGTAGCTTTCTGAAAAACCACGAGCAACATGACGAGCTTTGTACCGATCAATTATACCATTTGATTTCTTTTTCAAACGATACACTCATTTGCAAGTGACTGGTTTGCAATTTTCTAGTTTTGGCACAAGCTCCCATGTATGATTCCTCCTTAATGCTTCAATCTCATCTCGCATTGCTGCTTCCCATTCTAAGCAGCCTTTAATTTCCTCAAAACACTTTGGTTCTTCATTTGATGCTCCAACAAAGAAACATGAAGTGATGTTGCAATGATTTGGTTGCACTTCATAATCTTTAAGATGAACGGGTTGTCTTTTCCCACTTAGAGATCTATTAACAACATAGTCACCACTTTCTCATCTTGAAGCATCCCTTCTTGTTGTTGGAGACTCATCACTTCCTTGATTTTTAGACTCAACATTGTGAGAATCTTGTTCATTTGTTTGAGAAAACAACCTCAAATTTTTCTGAATTATCATGAAGAGCTATAACTTTTGAAATTTCTTCACCAGAATGTTATGATGATATTTTATCAAACACGACATCTCTGGATGTAACAGATTTTTTCTTCGTTATTGGATCCATACACCTCCCACCCTTTCCTGCATGTGTCATAGCCAACAAACCTTCGTGTCAAGTTTGGTTCGATTATTTTTAAGAACATGAACTTCACATATTGAACCAAACACTTGAAAATATTTTACATTTGGCTTGACACCATATAATATTTCAAAGGGGGCTTTTCTTTACCTTGTCATGGAGGTAGATGATTGATTACATAGCATGCACACCAAACTACTTCTACCCAAAGTTCTCGTTGGAGATTCTTATCATGAAGCCATGAAAGACTCTTGGAAATGAGATGGGCCAGCTTTCTTTTTACTACTCCATTTCATTGAGGGGTGTTAGGACATGTCATTTGCCTTTGGATGCCATTGTTGTCGCAATATTGAAAGAAAACCACTGACATGAATTCACCACCATTGCCACTTCTTATACATTTCACTTGCTACCCCAACTCTTTTTCTACCATATTTTTGAATTCAATAAATTTGAAGAGTGCTTCATTCTTTTCTTTCAAAAAATAAGCCCAAGTATTCCTCGAGTAATCATCCAACGATACCATGCGTAATGGCAAATGCTGCAACGTGGTGTTCTTGTTGGTCCCATCAAATTTGTATGAGTCAACTCAAGAAGAGTAGTTCTACAATTAGATGAGCTTCTAAAAGGAAGATGGTGATATTTTCAGCATTGGCAACCTTGACAAACCACATCTTCATGCACATTCTTTAGCTCTGGTAGAACATCCAAGAACTTCTTTGAAGAAATTTGTGGCAACATTTGGTAACTCACATGGCCAAATTGAGCATGCCATGTTGCTGCACTCTCCGTTTGGCATGCTTTCTTCACATATGCCTCCCCTACAAATGTGGTGTTTCAGTTTTCTGTGCGTGTGTTGCGGGTATTTAATTTGTTTTAGGGTTGTTGTGTCTTAAGTTTAGACTTGTTTTGGTTATTTTGGGCTGAAAACTAGTCAAAACATGAGTTTTGAGAAAGTACATGGGCTGAGCTAAAAGTACAGGGCCATGTACATGCCCTAGTAACTTCCAAATGCTTGTTTTTCTCTCATTCTGTGAGATACACGGCCAGGGTTTGATTTACACGGCCGTGTAACTCCTCAAATGAGTGTTTTTCATCATCCTGTGAGATACACGGCCATGGTTTGATTTACACAGCCGTGTAACTCCTCAAATGAGTGTTTTTCATCATCCTGTGAGATACACGGCCATGGTTTGATTTACACGGCCGTGTAACTCCCCGATTGTCTATTTTTGCCTCGTTCTGTGAGATACACGGCCAGGACATGATTTACACGGCCGTGTATGTGGCCGTGTACCTCCACTGCTATATAAATCCTGAACTTAAGCCCTAAATCCTCCATTTTCTCTTCTCCTTCCTCTTCGACCCTTGTTTCCCATTGCCCTAATTGAGAAGAAAGAACCACTCCTAGACTACTTCCTCTTCCCTTGGTTGAAGATTATTGAAGGTAAGCTTCTCTTCTTCTTCATATTCCTTTGTTTCATGTTGTTTTGAGAGAACATGTGGCCCTAGGTTTAGATTTTGAATCTTGCTTCATCTTTTTTGTTGAAATATTGTTTTATTTGCTTAACTTCCTCCATTCTATCTTGTTTATTGAATTGAGTGTAGAATTCCACAATGTTTTACTTTGGTGAAATTGATCCCTAATCATGAAATTCAGGTTGCTGTAGCACTTAGGATTTCATGGTTAAACTTTGTATTCTTAGTTGTTTAGGGAAGTTAATCCCCATAGAAACCCCTTGGAACCTCTAGGGACAAGTTCAGGGCATGTTCAAGCCTAGTTAGGGGTTTAGGGCTTGTAACATGAAGATATTCATGCTTATTCTTCCTTTGCGTTTTTCTTTTGGTTTGAGCCTTTGTGGCTGGTATTGGTATAGGTGGTGACAGCTTGGCGCCAAAGAACCAGCAGAGGAATAGCCTTGTATAGGAGTCGATCTCCTAAGTCTGTGAGTGGGATTCTGATTTCAAACTCTTGTCAATGTTCGCTAAGTATATGTATAACTAGTTTTCATGAAAGGCTCATAATTTATGATGATGATTTAGTCGTTTGACAAGTATTCTTCATGCTCGTATTTTGAGAGTAAAACTTTATGTTATTTGAAGGAAATGATTTATACGATATTATATATGCTGTTATGTTGGTTTAAATGGAAGAATTTCATATACGTGTTATACTTTTGATCCGACGTATGCAAATGTGAATATTGGTCTTGGACAAGGACCCTGTGAAATGATTTACTTGATTTGCACTAGTTTTATTTCTGACAATATTTTGATGGTGATGGGGTTGTAACCTACCTGCTGCAGTAGGGGGTCTTCACGGTCCAGCCTTTAGAGGTGGCCTGGTGGACCCGGCTGATCTGTCCATATCAGTGGCGCGTCGAGCCCTGACTGGACGAACATCGTATCTGGAGTCACCATACGGATTCGGTGGGTCAGCGTGAAGGACATGAGCGCCTTGACGGCTCTGAACTTAGTCGCGGCCACGGCTAGAGTTTAGAGAAGTTTTTAGACCAATGTTCGGCTATTTGAAATGGAAAATTTTGTATTTTATGAAAATAGACGCCTTATGAAAAATTTAACCAGTTTCTAAAGAATTTTGTGAATTATCGGCCCGGCATTTTTCATAGTTGTGTTTATATCTATATTGGGTGTTCAAACTCATATGTATTACTACATATTCGGATTCGGTTTTCTCTTTATAGTTATCCATGTTCTGTGAAACATTTGTGTTTTCCACTCATTGAGTGACTCTAGTTACTCACTCTCTTCCCCTTTTCAGGCTCTACTCAGTAGTGGTGTTGCGGCGGACTAGAGTGCTGGGCATACGTCGGCTAGTTCATCTAGATCTTATTGCATGTATGTTGTTTGTTGAATGTTATACATTGTGTAAGGACATGGATCCACTAGCGTGATTGTTCTCCTTAGAACTGGGTTGTATGTTTATTGACTGTATTTCTCTTTGAGACCTTTGTCGAATTTGTGCCATGTATGTCCTTTGAACTCTGTACTCAGATTATTGCCCTACAGCTCATCCTAGGTATTCTTGTATTTTATTTTGTAAATGTCCAGGATGTTGCAAGCCTTGCGGCGACTCGAGTGTTAAGTAACGGGGGTGTCCCTCCTCGAGTGGTCGCGGAGGTTGTCACGTGCTAGTCCTGTGGGACGGGGTTGACAACAAATATTACAAATAAGGATTCTTTCTTTTCACCAGAAAGAACAACATCAATTAGAACATTTTTAACATTATCAAGCACCTTTACATCATTTGGACCAAACAAAATATATTTTCAAAAATTAGTAATCTGAGAACTGAAATTAAATTTTTCTTCAAACTTGGTACATGATAAACTGTTGATGTGGAGTGTGTGTGAGTGTGAGAACGGGATGAAGATTGAATAACAACGTGATGTTTTGTTTCCCCAGAAGCATGCATTAAAGTAACAGAAGTGTTGATGATTTATAACCTCAACTTACAATGCCCAATAGAAAGAAGAGAGGATCTGGTTAGCTAATCAATGGCTATCGAATAGGACAAAAAGTAACGGCTGCTACAGTAGCTCATAATGACTGATGGAGGCGTAGCCAATCAGACCGCGGTCTTGCCTCCACCTTGGCACAGACCCATCTGAGTCAGTAGGTTAACCTTTGAGTGAGCAACTTCAATAGCCTCTCCTTGCTCAGCTATTCCAAGCCATCTTTTTAAAGCTTCATGCTTTTGTACAGTTAACGACTTTGTCACTTCATCGGCCAGTTGTTCGTCCATTGGGCAATGTTCCAGCTTGATTGTCCCTTCAGATACAAGATCCCTGATGAAGTGGAACCGAGTATCGATATGCTTGGTCCTTTAGTACTGCCCTAGATGCTTGGCGAGTAAGATGGCAGACTTGTTGTCCTAGTGCTTCACTGTTCCTCCGTCCTGATTTAGGCCAAGATCAGATAAGATCCTACAAAGCCAAACGGCCTGACACGCTCCTGATGCTAGTGCATGTATTCAACTTCAGTGCTGGAGAGAGCAACCACATTCTGTTTCTTAGAACTCCATGAAACGACAGCAGTACCCAAGCAGAAGAACCACCTTGTGGTACTCCATCGATCGTCGAGACACCCACCGTAGTCACTATCTGTAAATCCTATCAGGTTGAACTCATTGTTTTGTCTATAACACAAGCCTAATTGTAATGTCCCAGATACATAGTGCATTATTCTTTTGACAGCTCCCATGTGATGATTTGTTGGACTTTGCATTAACCGGGACACAACCTTGACTAAAAATTGTATATCAGGTCTCGCGTGCATTAGGTAGAGCAGTCCTCCTACCATCCTTCTATACCTCACTGCATTAGCTGATCCTGACCCATCCTTTAGCATCAGCTTCTCATTGGAGTTCATGGGTGTGGGCAGACTTTTGCACTTGTACATTCCATGCTCCTTTAGAAGTGCCTCTGCATACCTCTGTTGTGAAACATATGCCCTTCCCTTCTATTGTGATACTTCAAGACCCAGGAAGTATCTCAGTACATCTAGATCTGTCATTTCGAAGGAATCCATCATCTCCTTCTAGCATAGTGGACGAATTACTCATATAGATAATATCGTCCACATATAACCATAGAGTAAGGACGCCTTGATTCTCCATCTTCTGTATGTACAGTGTGGGCTCATTATCACTTCTCTTAAGCCCCATCTTCTTGAAGTGAAGATGTATTTTATGATACCAAGCCTTGGGGGCTTGCCGGAGCCCATACAAGGCCTTTTTTAATTTGTAGACCTTTCCTTCTTCCCCAAATACAGTAAACCCTTCAGGCTGGGTCACAAACACATCTTCATTAAACTCCCCATTGAGAAACGCAGATTTAACATCCAGTTGATGGATGAGCCACCTTCTTTGAGCTCCAGTTGCAAGGAAGATGCGTATTGTTTCAAGTCTGGCCACCGGTGTCTTCTCCTTCTTTCTGACAGTAGCCTTTGGCTACTAATCTCACTTTTCTTTTGAGAAGAGTCCCATCTGCATTAAGCTTCATCTTGAATATCCACTTCAGCCCAATAGCTTGTTTGTCAGTTGGGAGAGTTGTAAGCTCCCATGTTTGATTTTTAATGATGGAGTTCATCTTCTCATTCTTTGCTCCTACTAACTTCTTTAAAGGACACTGGGTCGTCAGCTGTGAGTGCAAATGAGCAAGAGTTATAAAGATCAGTTAGAGTTCTATACCTTAGTCTCTCATGGCTTTCATCATTAGTAACAGTAATCCCTTCTTCAGTGTGTGGAGTTTCATAGATTGGCGATTCATCAAGTTGCTCACTGGTATCATCTTCAATGGTGGATTCAGTCACCTCAGTCAATGTTGTGTCAATTGCACAGGTCTTGTCTCCCCAGTCCCATTTGGTGTCTTCACAGAAGGATACATGTACACTGATTGTAACTCGTCCTGAGCTTGGATGCAACACTCTATATGCCTTTGATTATAAGCTGTACCCCAAGAACACGCATTGTTCTTCTTTGGGCTCAAATTTTCCACATGTATGAGCCTGTGTGAGGACATATGCTACACACCCGAATACCTTCAGGTGATTTACTCAGGGGCTTTACACCCAGTTAGCTTCTCATATGGTGTATGATGTTCCCCTTGCATTGGTTAATGACCTATTAAGTATATACGCCGCAGTGGACACAGCTTCGACCCAATACTCCATGAGAACTCCCATCTTGATTAGCATGGTGCGTGCCATTTCAACAAATTATCTATTCTTCCTTTCGGCGACTCCATTCTGTTGGGGTGTATATGGAGCCGTTAATTGCCTTTGGATTCCATGGCCTTCATAGAAGTAGCTGAAGTCCTTTGAAGTAAACTCTCCTTCTCTATTTGTTCTGAGGACCTTGATAGTGCGAGAAAGCTGCTTCTCCACTAGAGTCTTGAACACCTTAAAACACTG
This sequence comes from Dioscorea dumetorum, assembly GCA_902712375.1. Classification (NCBI taxonomy): domain Eukaryota; kingdom Viridiplantae; phylum Streptophyta; class Magnoliopsida; order Dioscoreales; family Dioscoreaceae; genus Dioscorea; species Dioscorea dumetorum. The sequence continues at coordinate 72,130 of CACTHL010000738.1, forward strand.
TAAGGCCTCATCCTTGGAGTGCATGAAATACACCCAACTAAAGCGTGAGAAATCATTGGTTAATAAGAAAAAATACTTATTGCCACCAATTGATTGTACCTGCATAGGACCTACCAAGTCACCGTGAATGATTTCCAGTGGGGCTTTGGCTCTCTTTGCTTTTCCCTTTGGGAAGGAAGCCTTGACTATCTTTCCTTGCATGCATCCCTTGCATGATCCTGTCACCATGTTGTGAGGTAAACCTGTCACCATCTTCCTCTTCGCCATATGTTGTAGAGCTAAGTGGTTCAGGTGTCCAAACCGCTTGTGCCACAATATAGAGAGGGTCGGTTGCTGCGAGGCTAGTTGTGCAGACCTAACTTCTCCTATCTCAAGAGGAAACAGGCGATGCGACGTCATGGGCACCTTTATCAAACAATTTATCTGCATCACCATCACGAATGCTACAATTGCGGTTGTTGAACGTTACAGAGTACCCATCTGCAACTAGTTGGCCCACACTTAAGTGGTTGTGAGCCAGTTGAGGAACAAACTGGGCATCATTCAGAAATTTGGTTTTTCCTCTGCTCATTTGAAGCTTCACTGTGCCTACACATTCAACCTTGAGAGTCTTGCCATCCCCAAGCCTCACCATCTGTTCCATTCCTTGCTTTAACTGGAAAAGTGTTCCTTAATACCACTCATGTGGTTTGAACACCCGCTGTCGATGAGTCATACTGAGGAATTCTCATTGCAAGCTCCTCCACTCGCCATGAACAACTTCTGCTCATCTATTGGAGTTTCTTCTTCTATTACATGTGCTTCACTATCTCTGTACTAGCACTAGGCCTTCATATGCCTGTATTTCTTGCAGATGTGGCACTATACACTAGCTCTGTTTGAGCTCCTCCCTCGTCCTCAGCCTTTGGAGCGCCCCTGAAAGCAGCTCTCCTTTCTCTGAAGCCTGTGTTGCTAGTTTCTCCACTTCAGTGAGCCGTAGTCTCAACCTGTAAGGCCCGATCATCCTCAACACCAAATGTAAGTGTTATTATGGCTTTGTGACTCTTCAAGGAGCCGCTGAGTTGCTCTACAGTCATCGTCCCAATGTCATGCCTTTTACTATGGAGGATACGACATGACTATACTTTATAGTCAGGCTTCTCATGATCTTAAATACCACATCTTGATCTATTAGGGTGTCTCCAAGTATACGTATCTTGTACACGATATCGAGTACCCTACCAATGTAATCCTGCACTTTCTCTACAGTCTTCATCTTCATATTGTCGAGTTCTTGCCGGAGAGAGTAGAGGTTCACTGTCACAATCTTTAAACTTCCTTCATGATACTCAGTTCTGACAATGGTCCACGCCTGCTGAGCTGTTGAGGCTTCAGCAATTTGGATGAGGATCTTCTCATCCAAGGCCTGTTGTATGAGGTATAAGGCCTGTGAATCAAGCTTCTTCTTGTCATTGACCTTCTTTTCACCCTCTTCCTTGCCAATACCTTCTTCCACAAGTCCCCACAAGTCCTTGGATCTGAAGAGGGTCTTCATTTTCAGACTCCAAAGGCTGTAGTTTTCCTTTGAAGAAGGGGGTGCTGGTGGACGTCGCCTCCGCCGCGAGACATGGTTCGGCCATGGATGGTAGCTCTGATACCACTATTGAGGTGGAGTGTGTGTGAGTGTGAGAACGGGATGAAGATTGAATAACAACGTGATGTTCTGTTTTCCCAGAAGCATGCATTAAAGGAACATAAGTGTTGAGGATTTATAGCCTCAACTTACAATGCCCAATAGAAAGAAGAGAGTATCTGGTTAGCCAGTCAATGGCTACCAGATAGGACAAAAAGTAACGTGCGGCTGCTACAATAGCTCATAACGACTGATGGAGGCATAGCCAATCACACCGCGGTCTTGTATCCACCTTGGCACAGACCCGTTTGAGTCAGCAGGTCAACCTTTGACTGAGCAACTTCAACATAAACATCATCCAACTTGACACTTGCTTCATCAACATCAATCTTCACTGCACCTTCTTTAGCCATCGAATATGTTGAGTTATCGATTGTCATAATAACCTATCTTTGTGACACTTTCTAGAATTATTACCTATCACATGATGTGAGGAACTAGAATCAATGATCCATCGCTATTTGTAGTCAGCATAGTTGATTTGAGTTTGATTTGATGCTGACTTGAAAGTAAGATTGTTACTTACTTCAACTACTGTGGTTGTCAAACATTGCTCCCAGTTGAGTTGATCACCATCAATATTTTCAAGCAACATTTGCTCTTGAGAGCTTTGTACGACAATTTCTCTTTATTTTCTCAGGCTTTCTACATTTGTAACATTTGATAAACCTGCTACTTTGAAAACTATTATTAAGAGCCTTCTTTCCATTTGTATCTTCTTCTGAATTATTCTCATACAACTTTCCTCTTGAGAAAAGAACTGCATCTTGTTTAGAAATAAAGCTTTTGGCCATTTGCTTACCAAAGCTTCTTGATTGGAAAGTAAGCTCTCTAACTCTTCAACTAATGGTTGTTTCTAGCAGCCTTGTACAGAGGTGACATTAGGATTATACTCCTTCTACAAACCATAAATGAGAAATCTCCTCAACCATGCTTCACTTATTTTCTCGTTTGGATCGAGCTCTGAAATTCTGGCATGAATAATTTTTATCTTCTAGAAATATTCTGAAATTGACATACCTTCATGTATTATCATTGCCTGTTCATTTTTCAAGAACTGTAACATTGTTGTATTTTTCTTGAAAAATAGCCTTTCTACAGTATTTCCAAACCTTCTTTAGAGAGTTACATCGCGAACATGATTAACAAACTCTTTACTGATAGAAGTTCTTAAAATAAACAAAGCTTTTCCATATTTAATCTTCCATTTCCTTTGTGGTTAAATGTACATTATCGGAAGTGTTATAAGGAATCTTTGTATTGGCACCATCAATCAGTTCCCACAGTCTTGACGTTGAAGATAAGCTTCCATACACATTCTCCAATATTTGTACTTTGTACCTATAAGTTTCTTCACACCATGTTGTGTGTTAGCACTATTTCCTCCATTTACCACCTCCATGTGTAGAGCTACACTTTTCCTTTTACAGGGTTCTAATTTTCATAAGAATCAAATGGATTAGAATCTTGTACCAGGCTTTGATACAATAAAAAAGAAATAGATCAGAATTTTATATATGAAGAACACCAAGAATAGAACTAATACTTATGAACTGCTTCTTCTTTTCTTAAAATAAAGCATTACATAAGATGCTGAATTTAATGACTCAAAACATAACAAATTATGTTGAAATCAACTTATGTAATATCTTATCAAACTAGAGCAAAGTGCTTTATTGACTCCTAAATACTGACCAAATCTACTGTAGAAAAATAGGAATAGAAAATCAATAATTTGGTAAGATGCACTAATTTTCAAGAGTTTGGTAAGATGCCATAATTAAGACAACCGAAAGTTTTCAGATTTACATAAAATATCATAATTCATGGGATTCTCACAGCATATGAATAAGATGGCAAAAATAATTACCATAATTATAATGCAAGCTATGATGATTTTGAAAGTATAGATTATTGCTTAAAAGGTGGCATTATCAGCATGCTGTCTGGAACACACATCATCTTGTCTCAGAGTCTTTGTATCCACAGTCAAAGAATGATATTTCAGATTAGCCGAACAAGAGAGAACATGAGAATTTTAATCATGAAGTTGTTTCCTCTAATTAATCTAATCCCTTCATTTGTGATCCAAAATCTAGTCATTGTTATGTTCTTGAGAAGAAGAACAATTACATCCATTTGTAAAACAACAAAATGTAGACTTCTGTTGCTGTAAGAACCAAGACTTTGGCAGAAAAAAATTTCAACTGTGAGATCACATTTGTAAACTCAAAAAATTAAGCTCAAATGTGTTGAATTAATCTTCTTAGTATTGCATTTATGTCCCTTAGTTATTTTGTATATTTCATTTAGGCATTATTGCATTTATGTTTGCATTTAGGACTCTTGTTATTTTATATATTGCATTTATGAACACTTTTCGATAAGTTTGTTAGGAGATTTATTTAGTTTCTTAGTGGAGCGTTTCTTGAGGAACGTGGTTGTATTCAGTTATTAGAACTAATAATAAAAGAAAAAAAAGATGGAGTTTGGAAGAGGCTTCAAAAAAATATTTTTCTTCTTCTTGTTTGAGAGTGCTTGTTTTATTGCTCCAACATTTGGTATCAGAGCGAGGTCCGCAGTTAATGCCTAAGTTCATGCCAACAAGAACTATGTCGATAAGTGATACAAGAGACTCGGCATCGTCGAAGTTCTCGGCGAAGGAGGGAAATGTGTCCCTTCAATATCCATTGCTCACGATGACCAACTATATGGCATGGGCTCTCAAGATGAAGGTGTACATGTGCACACATGGTGTATGGGATGCTATCGAGCCCGTGGATGTGACAGAGGTGATGGAAACGAGGAAGGATCAGATGGCTCTTGCGGCTATCTATCAAGCTATCAATGAGGACACTCTCCTCTTATTGGCGGAGAAGGAGACGGCCAAGGAGGCATGGGACACTCTCAAGACATTGCACTTGGGTGCTGAGCGAGTCATAGAGGCAATGATTCAAACTTTGCGTTGTGAGTTTGAAGGACTTCGCATGCAAGATGAGGAGACTATTGATGATTTTACCGCGAGGTTGATAACCATTATCAACAAGATCCGTGCATTGGTAGACAAGGTGGAGGAGGCCTATGTCATCAAGAAGTTGTTGAGAGCTGTTCTGTCAAAGTTCCTCATATTGCGTCTACGATCGAGCAATTTGGTGACCTGAAAACGATGACTGCGGAGGAGGTCATTGGGTCTCTTAAAGCCCATGAAGAGTTGTTGTGTGGTTAAGATGACAAGGGAAATGAACATGTCCTATTGACAAAGGCCAGATGGAAGGCTAGAGAAGAAGGGGAAGATGTGTCAAACTTGTTGAAAGGACGAGGAGGAAGCAACTAGCGCGGCCGAAGATGTGTGCGTGGTCGTGGCCTGGATGCGGACGCAGTGATGGTGGCTATGGAAGTGAAGGCACTCATCAAGAGAAGAAGTTTGACAAGACCAAGGTGAAATGCTATAATTGTCACTATTTTGGCCACTACACCTATGAATGCAGACGCAAGAAGAAGGATGAGAAGGCCCATCTTATGGAGAAACAAGATGATGATGAGCCGGTGCTACTCATGACCGAGGTGTGTGAACCCTCGCAAGAAATGAAGGATGCGGCAGAGGAGATCATGTTGCACGAGGTAAAGATCAAGCCTGGCCTAAGGAGTAAGGAAATGGTGTATAAGCACAACTTGTGGTATCTTGACACATTGGCAAGTAACCACATGACCGGGAGCCGAAGCGAATTCTCAGAATTGGATGAGACAGTGATTGGGAGAGTTAGGTTTGGTGATGATTTTGTTGTAAACATCAAGGGAAAAGGCACTATAATGTTTTAGTGTCAAAATGGTGAGCATCGTATTTTTACAAACGTTTACTTCATACCAAGTTTGTGTAGCAATCTTGTGAGTTTGGGGCAACTTGATGAGCATGGATGCAAGTCAGCGAAAAAAGGAGGGTACTTGTGTGTCTATGATAAAGGTGGAAGGCTATTAGTAAGAGTGATGAGGTCAAAGAACATATTGTATATACTCAGTCTTAAGGAAGCACATCCTATGTGTTTGCTTGGGGAACTTGGAGATGTGGCATGGTTGTGGCATGCGCGGTATGGCCATTTGGATTTTCGGGCTTTAAGCATCTTGACAAAGAAGGGTATGGGGGAAGGAATGCCTGACGTCGAGCATATGACACAAATTTGTGATGGTTGTGTGATTGGCAAGCATCACTGTGCCCCATTTCCACATACTGCAACCTATCGGGCAGATGGTCCACTGCAACTCTTGCACAACGACTTGTGTGGACCTATAACTCCCATAACCCTAGGAGGTAACTAATATTTTTTGTTACTTGTTGATGATTACAATAGATTCATGTGGGTTATTATGCTCAAGAGCAAAGATGAGGCATTGCAAGCGTTCAAGAAGGTGAAAGCAAGTGTGGAACTTGAAGCTGATGTCAAAGTGAAAGCATTTCGTACTGACAGGGGTGTTGAGTTTACCTCTAATGCTTTCAACCATTACTGTGATGAGCAAGGGATTAAGCAATTCCTCGCGGCCCCTTACACACCCACCGGGACAGAATGGGGTCGTTGAGAGAGGAATCAAACCATCCTCGCAATGGCAAAGAGTCTGTTAAAAAGCAAGCACGTCCGGACTGTGTTTTGGGGAGAGGCTGTGTATTTACTCAACTGTGCTCTGACTCAAAGTGTAGAAGGAATGACACCCTATGAGAGATGGATTGGTTGGAAACCTAAGGTGCACCACTTTCACATTTTCGGTAGCTTGGTGCATGTTAAATCAATGGGGCCTCATGTGAAAAAGCTAGATGATAGGAGCACACCTATGGTGTTTCTCAGTTATGAGCCTGGTACTAAAGCCTATAGGGTGTATAATCCATGCACAAAGAAGCTGCACATTAGTAGGGACACAATCTTTGAGGAAGATAAGGAGTGGAAGTAGATACCATCTAATACAAAAGGTGAGTCCATGAATAACTATAACAATGTATTCACAGTTCACTTTGAACCTCAGGAGTAAGGTGAGATCCAGAATGAACCTACCACACCGACACCAACACTTGCAGACAATGTTCAAGCATCGGGTGGTTTTAAGGGAAGCGGATCACCTGTGATACCCTCCTTAGGTGCCATAAGCTCAAGGAACATCAAATAGCAGTGAACCTAATCAAAGTCCAGATGATGACTCAACAACTTCAGAGAGGCCCAGAAAATTTCCTTCCTTGCGGGAGATTTGTGACAACATTCATGAGATGGATGTAGAAGTCGGGTTGTGTTTTTCATCCATTGATGAACCGGCGACATATGTTGCTGCAGCGAACAATGAGAAATGGAGACAAGCAATGATAGAGGAAATAGCAACCATAAAGAGAAATAACGCACGGGAACTTGCTACACTACCAAGAGGACATTGTGCCATCGGTTTGAACTGGGTTTATAAAGTGAAGCAAAACCCTGAAGGTGAAATAGTGAAGCATAAAGCACTCCTTGTTGCCAAGGGATATGCACAACAACAGGCAGAAACTTTTGCTGAAATGTTTGCTCCGGTTGAAAGGCTTGAGACAGTGAGAGTGTTATTTGCTTTGGCTGCTTAAGAGAATTGGGAAGTGCATCACATGGATGTCAAATCTGCGTTTCTGAATAGCGAGCTAGAAGAGGAAGTATATGTGACCCAACCATTGAGGTTTGAAGAAAAAGGCCGTGAAAGAGAAGTGTTAATACTGAGAAAAGCGTTGTATGGGCTGCGACAAGCACCAAGGGCATGGAACTTGATGGTCGCCGCGCGCGTCGCTAGAAAGCGGGCACGTGGCTCCCCGGCCGCAAGTGCACGGGTCGTCAAGTAATACCTCTTGTGCGGGCACAAGAGGGTCGTATTCCCTGGGGTCCCGAAATCCACTATTACTTCCTCTTTGACAATTGTTTAGTCGAATCAAAACAGAAGTTGTTGTAATGAAATGAAATTAAAACTAACGATAGAAACTTCAATCAAAGACAGTTTGCGCACAACAATGGAAAATCAGATAAAGAAGACAAGGCTCCGGGCGAGGATTCCCCCGGGAGAAATACAAGTAAGGATGCTATAAAAACAGGTAATGCATGCATGGAGTATTGTTTTGGTCCGTCTAGGCTCGGGAGTCGACTACCCCGGAACCTCCGTAGTGTAGCCCTAATCCAGTGCAAGTTCCTTTATCCAAAGGATACTCACACGATGTCATTGGGACTAAGGAGCCTTGGTTGGAGTTATCTATAAGCAATTTCGCTAAGATGAACTCTACAACCTACGGGAGGCTACCGGCACCCGGAACCTCCGGTGTACCGGTACAATGAGCCCCTCTCCATACTATGTGGATCTAATGCAAGAGCGCACCTCGCACAACCAAGCACATTCGATAAAATGAAATGCAGAGTTCTCATGCAAATCACTATAATTAAGCACACAATGTATGAAACCAAAATCCACACCATCCATTCATTGAATTAAAAGCAAGGCATCCAATACAAGTATTCCTCCCAAGGTTCACCGGTTGCCCGGTGGCCTTGGGAGGTTTAGTTCGACATGAATAACAAGGGAAGTTTGCACAAATAAGAATACATCAATAAGAGAACTCAAAACTCCCCCTTGACCGTGTCGACTAGGGTTGATGAAGACACTTGCCGAATCCGCGTCGGCAAGCTCTAGGATAATGATCCTCAAGTCCCTCCGCCTTCTCTCCCTTGATTTCACTCCAAAACGACCTCCTTTGATGAAGCTTTGAGCGTGGGGGTGTTCGGAGGCGTCGGTGGCAAAAGTCCCCCAAGAAAAAGCCCTAACCGGGCTTAAATACCCGACCAGTGTGCGGCCTGTGTGCGGGCCGCACACGTGGCCGCACACTGGTGTGCGGCCTTGTGTGCGGCCGCACACCAGGCCGCACACCCTTCTGCCAAGGGTGTGCGGGCTGTGTACAGCCCGCACACAGGCCCAAAAATGGGCCTGGTTGTGTAGGAACGCTTGGGTGCCCTTCGGAGCTCGTTTATCCTTCGTTTCTTCGCTCCTCGGCCTTGATTTTCTCGTTGTAAACGTTCCTCTCAACGCAAATGGTCTGTGGATGCCCTGAAGTAAGAAAAACAAGAAAAACACATCAAAGGCACCTGTTTTATTCAATTAATGCATGAAAGTATAAGTAATTCACCGTTACAAAACGGTGTATTTAGACAATTATCAGAACTCAAAGCTAGATAAGAGCCTCCAGTCACTCGGTTTTGAGAGATGTCCTCTTGAATATGCTGTTTACAAGAGGAATGACAGTGGTGCAATTCTTTTAGTTGGTGTTTATGTTGATGATCTCATCATCATTGGCTCGAGGGTGGAAGATATTGTGAAGCTCAAAATTCAGATGAAACAAATGTTTGACATGAGCGATTTAGAGTTGCTCAGCTACTGCTTGGGGATTGAAGTAAAACAAGATTTACAAGCAATCTCCCTGTGCCAAACCGGGTATGCTTTAAAGATACTAGAGAAGCTCGGAATGGCAGAATGTAATCCATGTCAAATTCCCATGGAAACGAGAACGAAGTTGAGTAAAGTGAGTACATGTCCACCAGTTGATGCCACCTTGTACAAAAGTATTATAGGTAGTTTACGGTACTTGGTGAATACAAGGCCAGACTTGGCCTATTCAGTTGGGGTTATGAGCCGTTACATGGAAGCACCAACTACAGCTCACATGACGGATGTGAAGCAAATTCTGAGGTATGTGCATGGTACTGTCAACCTTGGGTGTTCCTATGTTAAGGATAAGCAACTTGGTGCTAGCTTGGTTGGGCACAGTGATAGTGATCTTGCCGATGACATTGATTACTGTAAAAGCACTATTAGTGTCATCTATTCCTTTGGTACGAATCCGGCTACATGGGTGTCACAGAAGCAGCGAGTGGTGGCTCTCTCTTCTTGTGAAGCTAAGTATGTGGCAGAAACAACAGCAGCTTGTCAAGGAGTATGGCTTGGGAGATTGCCGGGAGTCACACTCAAGATCGACAACAAGTGAGCTATTGCCTTGACAAACTTTCCGGCACATCATGAAAAGAGTAAGCACATTGACACTAAATACCATTTCATTCGTGATTGTGTTCAGAATGGTGACATCAAAGTTGATTACGTCAAAACGGATGAGCAGTTTGCAGACATCCGGACCAAGCCCCTCGGACGCCAAAAGTTCATCGAGCTACTAGAGAAGATCGGCTTGAAGGACGTGAGGAAGACATAACAAGATTAAGGGGGTGAATGTTGAATTAATCTTGTTAATACTGCATTTATATCCCTTAGTTATTTTGTATATTGCATTTAGGCATTATTGCATTTATGTTTGCATTTAGGATCCTTGTTATTTTATGTATTGCATTTATGAATATTTTTTGATACATTTGTTAGGAGATTTGTTTAGTTTGTTAGTAGAGGGTTTCTTGAGGAATGTGGTTGTATTTAGTTAATAATATCAATAATAAAAGAAAAAAAAGACAGTTTGGAAGAGGCTTCAAAAAACTATTCTTCTGGTTTGAGAGTGCGTGTTTCCCGACACCATGTGTGTATTGCCCCAACAAAATGTGGTTAATTAATTTGATTGTTTTATACATTTAATTAACCTGCAGATGAAGAATGGATTGATGTCTGAGTGTGTCTATATATGTTGATTAATGTTTAGATATATTCCCCTTTTTAATTTTTATTTTTTTAAAAAAATTCTGTTGATGGTTTTAGTATATTGCATGTGGTTAATTATCACTCCCTATACAAAAATTGAATTGATTTGTTGATGATTTGGATGCAACATCTTTATTTAAATCATATTATCATTCTTGTTGGATTTTTGGGAGAACTTGATGTATTCATGTTAGCAAAACAATGGTTCCACCAAATGCAAAGCATTTTTGTTTTAATTTGCTGAAGCACTGTGTATTTTGTTTTATTTTGATCAACCAGAGTGTGTTTCATTTTAACTTGATGAAACAATATGTACTTTGTTTAATTTGATGGAACAATGTGTATTTCACTTTATTTTGCTTTATTTTGTTTAAACAATATCTATTTAGCTTTATTTTGATAGAATATTATATATGTGTATTCTGATTTATTTTGGTGAAACAATGACAAGTGCTTTCTTGAATTTTTTATATTTTAAATTTGAACAAGTAAAAATAATTTTTTTAACTATATTACAAAAGCAAGCTTTCTAGTTTGGTAATATTATTTTATCTTTCTCAATTTAGGATAAATAACATTGAAAACACAAGGAATATCAAGCATAAACTTCATTGTATAGCATTTTAAACTTAAAGAGTCATTTTGTAAAATTAATACATAACTTCACTTTCTCTTACCTTCAATTCAAACAAATAAAGTTAGATAACCTTATTCTACTTTACTTAATTTTGTCTCAATTAAAATAGCTCTTCTCTTTCTTTTTTTTATGAACTTTTCTTTCACTCCATCCAAACACCGTAGGGATTGGGGAGGGATGAAATCAAAGCAAACAAATAAACTGTTGGAGTTTTTCTTTCTTTAATTTTAATCAAAGATTTTTTGGATAAACTATAATTAAAGTAAATGAATCATTGTTAGTAAATAATAATGTAACAACTTAAGAAAATTGATAGATCTTAGTAAATAAAAAAATTACATCCAAAACATGGATGAAAAATAATATTGTACTTTTGTATATTTTTTAATATTAAAAAAAAATCTATTTTTGTATTTTGTGCATGGTATTTTGACATGTTATTATATTTATATTTTTGACACAACATTTGACACGATATAAACAAATCATTACTTTTATTTTTGGCAAGATATTTAGTTTGATATTAATAAATTATTATATTTGTATATTTGGCAAGGTATTTAGCACTATATAAATAAATTATTATATTTATAATCTTTTCACAAACATTTGGCACGGTATAAACAAATTTTTATATTTATATGTTGGCGTTTGGGGTGGTATAAATAAATTATTATATTTGCATATTTGGCATCATATTTGAAACTATGCTAATAAATTATTATATTTATATCTCTAGCGTGGTATTTGGTACGGAATGGATAATTTATTTATTTGAAAAATTGTATTTGGAATAGTTTATTATTTTGGTGCCAAGTGCCTTAACAAGGTTGGGTGGTGTTTTTTTTTTTTTATCAATTTTGTTGTGTCAATGTGGCTTTTTTCTTGTCGTGCTTGTCATCTGAGTTTGTGGCCGTTTGTTAGTGCCTCATGTAGTGTTTTAGCTTTTCCGCATGTGCATTATTGTTTAAATTGTCTTAGAAAGTTATGTCTTGAGTTTTGGTGCGTTATTAGTTGATTTGGGGTGAAACCAGAGAGAAAGTACACTGGCATGGGTTGAGTTACATGCCTGTGTACTTGCCTGTGTAACTCTTTGGATGAGCTATTTTCACTCCATTCAAAGAGATACACTGACAGGCTAAGATTTACACGGTTGTATTTGTCACGGCCTCAACCGATCACCATCGGCCGTGCGGCACCAGACATGCACCATAGCGACAGGTCAGTCTTTCCTTGCAAGAACAGTTAGTGAATCCTGTTTGCATTACAAAGCACAGAGAAAATAAGAAGAAGCGAGCAAATCCGGAAAACCCCTCGGTACGAGAAACACGACACAATGAAACCCATTTTGAGAGAGAAAAACATAAAACTCTCTTAGATTGAGAAATGTTTACAACCATCTCCAAAACCAACACCAAGTGGCATTGTCTTCTCCCAAAGACTCATTTGACCCTAATACAATAGCTACCCCAAATCCAAGGTTGATTGAGCCCCATGCCCAATACCGGTCTGGCGTGAATTCCATGACTTCACTTAGCTTGCAGTGTCCTCTGACTCGACTGTAGCTTTAACTAGCCACCCTTGGTCACAGCGCGCAGCAGTACCGGTCACGCGCGGTAATACCGCGTGCCATCCTCGCCCCTGGCTCGGCAACGCTCCCGTCCACGTGCCTACTTGCATACGCCTGTGTAATGCCTTGTCAGATCCAGAATCAGCTCTCGGTCAACCGGCCTGATCAAGTGTCCCGCCCCGCCTAGACTTGCTAGAGATCCAACACTCTACATGATGAAGTCCTGCGACACTTGACTCTTGGTAAGGGGCGCGCCTGCCCCACGCGCTCATCGGCCACGCGCACGCCCACGGTCCAGCGGGCACGCGCCTCACGGTCTCAGCCCATGATCATGCGGGGTATTTCACCCGCCCTTGGTCCCGACACAATACAAGCGCCGCGCCACCTGCGCGCGCTACCAAATCCACGCAGCTGTGCGCCCTCGTGGCATGGTCTATGTGATACTGTATGCCCGCTGACCAAGTGTAAGGTCATCAACCCTTACAAAACACCCCCACTAGTTGAACCCGACGTCCTCGTCAGTCTCGAACTCAAGAAGTCTTCCACTAACTCCTCGAACTGCCAAAGAGTAGTATCGCGCTCCCAGCTTGCCTCTGACATAGGCAAGTCCTTCCATTGGACAAGGAAGAACACCCTGCGGTTCTTCTTGCTTTGGCCTTCTACTCTTCGGTCTAGGATCCGCTCAGCCACCCTGCTGAACTCCTTCCGAATAGTCGGCGGAGACAGACTCTTCTTCGCCCTCGATGGATCTGTGGGGTTGTCCAGCCGCTATACAATAACAAAAGGCCCATCATACCTCGCGATTAAGCCTTTGTGTACATCCTTCCGATGTAACTTCTTCCACACCTGTGGAGTGAGCTTCAACCAAACCTTGTCCCCTACTTGGAACTCCAAAGGACGTCTCCCTTGATCTGCATACTTCTTCATCCGGTGAGCCGCTTTGGCGAGGCTATCCCGAGCACTCTCCATCATCTCTTGCCGATCAATAGCAAAATGATACGCGACAGGACATTTCCCTCCTGTCCTCCTCTTCGCCACCTTTGAAGGAGTAATAGGTTGGTATCCGTATGCAAGCTCAAACGGACTCTTCTCCGTTGATGAAGACCGATGAAGATTGTAGCTAAACTGCGCCACATCAAGCAGACTTAGCCAATTCTTCTGCGAAGCTGAAACATAGTGTCGGAGATACTCTTCCAACAGAGCATTGATCCTCTCCGTCTGTCCATCCGTCTGCGGATGATTCGCTGTTGAAAACTTCAACTCTGTGCCCAACAACCCGAACAACGCCGTCCAGAACCGCCCAGTAAAGCGAGCATCTCGGTCGCTTATGATGTCTTCCGGTACCCCAAAGTGCTTCACCACATGCTTCAGGAACAGCTCAGCAGCCACTTCTGCTGAACACACTACCGGTGCGGGTATGAATACCGCATACTTTGTGAATCGATCCATGACCACCATCACTGTTGACATCCCTTCCACCTTAGGAAATCCGGAGATAAAGTCCATGGAAATTGACGCCCATGGCCTTTCCGGAATACTCAACGGCTGGAGAAGACCGGCCTCCCGTCTTCTTTCCGACTTGTCTTGTTGGCACACGAAACACGTCTTCACATATGCTTCAATGTCTTCGCCCATATCCGGCCAATAATAATGTTTTGTGAGCAAGGCCTTCATTCCCTCACGACCGGGATGTCCCGCCCATGGAACATCATGATGCTCTCTCAAGAGCTCTTGCTGAATCTTCCCTCCTTTCGGCACATAGAGTCTGTTGCCTCTCGGTCCAGCCCCACGGCTGGTCCTTCTTCAACAACTCGGTGAGCGGCACGACCTTCCTTGGACGGTGCAGGCCAGTCCAAAATCGCCGCCACCTTAGCCCGACCATACGGACTTCACCCCGAGAAATGATATTTCTCCAACTTCACAAACAGTTGTCTCTCCCTCCATCTTGATAATCCCTGCTTCAAGTGAACAATGTGATCCACCATAGGATTCACTACAAACACCGTGTTTGGGTTCAACGCTCTGTGGTCCGCGCACAGTCGAAGAGAGCACTCCCGCTTCTTCTGGAACAACACCAGCGCACGCCATGCGGCTAAATGAAGCCATTATCAAGCTTTGTGAGTTATATCCTCAACTCTGTCAACTCCAAGTGTGACATAGGGAGCCTGGGCAGGGGGTTCGTCGCCTGGCATCAACTCATCTGGTGATCTACTGCACGCCGGGGCGGGAGTTCACGGGGTAGTCCCGGCGGCATCACGTCTTGAAACTCCGTCAAGACTTCAGCGACAACTGAAGGTAGATCGCTCACCAGATCATCTTGCACTTCTAATACAGCAGCAACATATGTGGGCTCTCCATGTTTGAGCCCTCGCACCCCCTGGTGCGCAGAAAGCATCGGTTTCTTCCCATTCTTCTCCTTTGCAGCCACTCTCGCTACAAAGCCTGGGTTCTTCTCATCCATTATAAGAAGACCACCCAAATGTCGAACAACAGCGGCCTTCACAGACTTGAGGAACTCTATCCCCAGTATCAACTCGAAATCATCTAATGTGACCGCCAGCAGATCAATCTTCCCTTGCCATCCACCCATGTGAACGGTTACGCCAGAGATCTTCCCAGTCACCGCCAGTGCATGAGAGTTGACTGCTTTCACTCGGCTCGTGTGCGTCCCTACGCTCAGTCCCAACCGATTGGCCACATCCTCCTTGATGAAAGTGTGAGTTGCACCTGTATCCACCATTCCTTGTATGGCCCTCCCATTCAAGGTCAGCTCCACATAGATCAGAGAATTCACCGCCCCGCCACCCTTGACAGTCTTCTAGGCACCCAACAGTTGTAAAGGACTCATCCTTGCCGGGTCCTCCGAATCGCTTTCTGACTCATTTCTAAACGCGACCAATTTCTCGCGCTTAGGGCAATCCTTTGCCATATGTGGTCCTTTGCAGATGAAGCATCCACTCATCTTGCCGGAACCACTCGCTGCTCTTCCATCATCCCTGGGTCTATTCCATCTGGCCTGACCGGTGGGCTTCCTCCTCTGGAACCCATCTCCGGTCCTTCTCTCAACTGGCTTCTTGTCTTTGGATTTGAACTTCGCCTTCTCATCCTCTCCACCGGGTAAGGTTTGCAAGTCCACCAGTGCTTCAGCTGCAATGATCGCAGAGGTGAGGTCCTTCGCGCCCTGTCTCCGTACCTCGATCTGGCCCAACTCTGGTGTCCCGTAAGGAAGTTAAACAACTTGTCCTCCTCGGACATGTTCTTGATATCCAGCTGTCACGGCCTCAACCGATCACCTTCGGCCATGCGGCACCTGACATGCACCATAGCGATAGGTCAGCCTTTCCTTGCAAGAACAGTTAGTGAATCCTGTTTGCATTACAAAGCACAGCGAAAATAAGTAGAAGCGAGCAAATCCGGAAAACCCTCGGTACGATAAACACGACACAATGAAACCCATTTTGAGAGAGAAAAACATAAAACTCTCTTAGATTGAGAAATGTTTACAACCATGGCCAAAACCAACACCAAGTGGCATTGTCTTCTCCCAAAGACTCATTTGACCCTAATACAAGAGCTACCCCAAATCCAAGGTTGATTGAGCCCCATGCCCCATACCGGTCTGGCGTGAATTCCCTGACTTCACTTAGCTTGCAGTGTCCTCTGACTCGATTGTAGCTTTAACCAGCCACCCTTGGTCACAGCGCGCAGCAGTACCGATCACGCGCGGTAATACCGCGTGCCATCCTCGCCCCTGGCTCGGCAACGCACCCGGCCACGTGCCTACTTGCATACGCCTGTGTAATGCCTTGTCAGATCCGGAATCAGCTCTCGGTCAACCGGCCTGATCAAGTGTCCCGCCCCGCCTAGACTTGCTAGAGATCCAACACTCTACATGATGAAGTCCTGCGACACTTGACTCTTGGTAAGGGGCGCGCCTGCCCCACGCGCTCATCGGCCACGCGCACGCCCACGGTCCAGGGCGCGCGCCTCACGGTCTCAGCCCATGATCATGCGGGGTATTTCACCCGCCCTTGGTCCCGACACAACACAAGCGCCGCGCCACCTGCGCGCGCTACCAAATCCACGCAGCTGTGCGCCCTCGTGGCTTGGTCTATGTGATACTGTATGCCCGCTGACCAAGTGTAAGGTCATCAACCTTACAGTATACTTCTATGAGTATTTAAAAGTCCTGAGCTTAGCCCTAATTCTAAAGATCTCTTCTTCTTCTTCTTCTTCTTCTTCTTCTTCTTCTTCTTCCCTCTCTCTTTTTGGTTGAAGATTCTTTGAAGGTGTGCTCTCTTTCTCCCTTATTTTTTTTTTCATTTGGTTTCATTGAGCATGTTAACCCTAGGTTTTTAGATTTTGAATCTTGACTTGATGATGATTTATTGAGGGGTTTGATTAACTTCTTTCATTCTTCATTGTATCATGAGATGGAGTAGAGATCCATCCTCTCCACCATGATTTCTGCTTGTTCTTGAAATCGGGCTACTGTAGCACTGAGAAATCATTTGCAAAACCTCTAGTTTCATGGTTGTGATGGGAGTGTTCCCTGTGGAGGTTCTTTGAAACCCTTAGAGCTTAAGTTCAGGCCATACCCAAACCTTATTAGGGTTTCTTGGCTTGTGGCATGAAGAAGTTCATGCTTGTTAGTTCTTCTTGTGCTTTTCACTTGGTTTTGAGCCTTTGTGACATGTGTTGGTGTAGGTGGTGAAAGCTTTGCTCGAGGAAAGGAGCCGACAAAAGAGACTGTTGAGGAGTTGATCTCCAAAGTTGTGAGTGGGTTTTATAAGTGCACAATTCTAGTTGTTTTCTCTCTAAATCATCCCCAGTCACTATCAGTGTATCCTTCAAGAATTAATTCAGCATTCCTAGTAAATTGAATTCCAAGATTCCTTGTGCCTGATATGTATCTCAAAATATGCTTGGCAGCTGCAAATTGCATCTTAGTTGGTTTATTCATAAATCTGGACAACACATTTACTGCAAACAAAACATCAGGTCTAGAATTTGTCAGGTAGATTAACTTGCCAACTAAGCTTCTGTATGAGGTTTCATCTGCTAGTTCAGTTGTTGAACATGATAATGTTTTTTGAGCATTGGGATGGAGAGGTACTGCTACAGCTTTACAGTCTAGCAAGTTATACATTTTTAACATATTCTCAGCATACTTCATTTGAGATAAGAATATACCTGATGAGCTTTGCTTGATTTCTAGACCCAAGAAGTAAGTCATTATGCCAAGGTCATTCATTTCAAATTCCAGCTTCATTGCCTCCTTGAATTTTTCCATCACTGTCATTGAAGATCCCATATATAGCAAATCATCTACATACACACAAACCAGTAAAACTTCTCCTTGCTCACTGACCCTTTTGTAGAGAGTATACTCTGTTGAACTTTTAGAAAACCCTGCTTGTGCAGCCAATCATCCAGTCTGTTATACCAGGCTCTTGGGCCTGTTTCAAACCATAAAGAGCCTTTTTTTAATTTATACACCAAATGCTCTTTTCCAGGAATCACAAATCCCTTGGGTTGACACACAAAGACTTCTTCTTCAAGTTTTCCATTCAAGAAAGCTGATTTTACATCAAGTTGACAAATCACCCAGTTCTTACTTGCTGCTACAGCTAAGAGAATCCTGATAGTGTCAAACCGAGCTACAGGTGCAAATACTTCTTCATAGTCCACTCCATACTATTGTATGTACCCCTTGACAACTAAGAGAGCCTTATACCTTTCAATGTCTCCATTGGATCTAATTTTTGTTTTATAGATCCACTTTACTCCAATTACTTTTCTATCTTGGGGTAAGATACATAATTCCCAGGTATCATTCTTCTCAATTGCCTTTAGTTCTTCAGCCATTGCTCTCTTCCAATGTTCTGACGTTTGTGCTTCTTCAAATGTATCTGGATCAGTAGCTATCAGTGCATAAGAACACCTTTCATAGATATCTGTTAAGGTCCTGACTTTTCTCAGAGGGGAATCATCAATCTCTGCTCTAGGTGATCTATCCAGTTCAATACTAGATTCAGTATTTTTTGCGTTAGTCTGAGTCACACTTCTAGCTTCTGGTAATAATTCAACACTGCTGTCATTTCCTAAACCAGTATCTGTCATTGATTTTGAAATATTAAACTGCAAGTGTAATACCCCTTGGTTACTAGCAACTGAATTTGAATTGCATGACCAATCCCACACCTCAGACTCTAAGAAGGTTACATCTCTACTAATCAATAACTTCTGATTGTCTGGAATAAACACCCGATATGCCTTTGATTCATCTGGATCACCCGCGAAAATTCCTTTAATTGCTCTATCTGATAGCTTCTGTTGTTTTTGCAGATGAACAAAGGCAATGCACCCAAATATTTTAAGATGCCTCACACAAGATTTCTGACCATACCACACTTCATATGGAGTCTTTCTCCATACTGACTTGGTTGGAGAGATATTGGTTAAGTACACTGCAATAGATATAGCTTCAGCCCAAAACTGTACTGGCAATTTAGCAGACTTCAGCATACTTCTTGCCTTATCAATCAACATCCTATTTTTCCTTTTAGCAACTCCATTCTGCTGAACAATGAATGAAGCTGTGAGTTCATGCCTGACAACCAATTGTTCACAAAAACCAGTGAATTCTTTTGATAAGAATTCCCCACCTCGATGAGTTCTCAGGATTTTCAACTTCATACCTGTTTGTCTTTCTACCAACCTGACAAACTTTTGGAAGCAAGTGAATACTTCAGATTTATTTCTAATGAAATACACCCAGCAAAACCTGCTACAGTCATCAACCAGTAATAGAAAGTATCTACTGTTTCCTAATGACTCTGATTGCATTGGCCCACATACATCAGCATGCACCAGATGCAGTACTTGATTAGCCCTCCAAGACTGGCCTACTGAAAATGGCAATCTTGTCATCTTACCATAGATACAGTGTTCACATTCTTTGAGTTTCTGTATGCTGGGCAAACCATAAACCATTCTTTTTTGATGTAGAATCTTCAAACCCTGAAATCCTAGATGACCAAACCTTTGATGCCACAAAGTTGCTTCATCACCACCTGCAACAACAACATTTATTTGTTCTGCAGACGCACTTACCTCTGATACAGGTACATTAAAGATTACTGGATATAATTGAGTTTGATTTTTCTTCACACTGAACAATACATGCCCAGATTTCACATGAGTAACATAAGACTGATTGCCTTCAAACACAACTGAATATCCACTATCAGCTAGCTGACCTACACTTGGCAGGTTATAAGCCAAGCTGGGCACAAATTTAACATCATGAATCAATTTTCTAACTCCTATAGGATTGATGATTAACACTGAACCTTTACCGATCACTTGTAGCTCCTTGTCATCTACCAATTTTACAATATGCCTCACTATTTCATCAAGTTTATAAAATAAACTTTTATTACCTGACATGTGATTTGAAGAGCCACTATCTAAGAGCCATACTGCTGCATTACTCCCCTTGTTCCCTTCGTGAACAATCAGAGATTTTCCATGTGTGTTAAACTCTTCATTACCTTCGATATTTGCTGCTTCTGCTTTCGGCTCTCTCAACATGAGTAAACTTCCCAAATCACTTGAGTCACTTCCACCTCCTATATGACTTTCACTACCAACTATACTAGTACCTTCATCCTGATTCTCAGCTGCAAACCAACACTGTGCTCGAGTGTGCCCATATCTCCCGCAATTATAACATTGAACTCCTTGTAAATTTCCTCGACCTCCAAATCTCTGACCAAAAACACTTCCTCCTACAAATCAACTAAATCCTCCAGGTCTATAATTTCCACCACCTTGGAAATTTGGCTGGACTGGAGGTCTTCCTCTATTCATTTGAATTGCTCTGCCTCTGCCTCAAATGTCTCTTCCTCTACCCCGAAACCTTCCAAAATTACCATAATTTGGAACCCAAACTCCTTCTCCAGTATAATACCCACCTTGTGGTTGTCTTTGAGTAGTTTGAGTCACAAAAGCTTGATCTGTTCTACCTTCAGGCCGATTAACGAATCTGAGCTCATAAGTTTGAAGACTTCCACTAATTTCATTTAAGGTTGTCTGACTAACATCCCTTGCTTCTTCTATAGCTATTACAATACTTGCAAATCTTGAATTCACACTCCTCAACACTTTATTAACCACCTCCTCTTTAGTTAGATCATAGCCCAAACCTCTTATTTGGTTTACTAGTGAAACAACCCGAGTAATGTATGGCTGAACTCTTTCATCTTCTCTCATTTTTAATACTTCAAATTGTTGTCACAGAGTCTGTCTTCTAACATTCACTATAAGACTTGACCCATGATACCCACTTTGCAAGTGGTCTCATCCTTCTTTGGCAATATTAAATCGAACAATTTGATCAAAAATGGCTCCATCTACTGCCAGTTGAATCAACACAATAGCCCTTGCATCCTCTTTAATGAGCTCTTGCATCTTGGTCTCTGACATCTTATTTTCATCATCCTCCTTCTGTATCCCTTCTTCCACAATTTTCCATAGACCCAATGATCTAAAGATATTCTTCATTCTTGCTCTCCACCGATCATATCCTTCTCCATGAAATATAGGTATAGAAGTAGTAGTAGTAGATACCTCAGAACTCCCTGGTGGTTGTGAAGAAGAGCTTGCTGGTTGAGAACGTGAAACACTAGAACTAGATGCCATGTTGCAGCCTTCTTCAATAATTCCTTCTATCCTCAAGTGAAACAAACGCGTCATACAAGCTCTGATACCAGTTGATGGCTATTCGACACTAATTCTCAAAAGACAACCTTAAGAAACACATATGAACTCTCGGATTTTACAGCAGAACTGAAAGTTTTTTAACATCTCATACATTCAGCATTCTGTTGTGATAAAGCTACATTCAAACCCTTTGTACAGAGATGGTCATTACAAAATATTAAACTCCATTATAATATAATAGTTGTGGATGAGTCATAAGACACATGGCTTCTTCACATGCTTCACACCGCTTAACAAAAGTGCCTCGAACTTAAGTCACAGATGTAGATAGAGCTGATCTACACCGTTGAAATGAACCATCCACACATCAGCTGCACAGCTTCCACTTCCAACCATATTAACAGAAATTCAAATCTTTCATTTGTCTTGCTTCAGCTCCCTCTTCTTCTATAGCCTGTTCAATCACCAGCTATCATAAACCACAAAAGTAGATTAAAGAAGAAAAAGAATAGATACCAAAGAACAAGCCAGTTATAACAGCAAATATAAGACAAACACCTTGCCATTTTCTAACTAGCTTCAAGTTGTATTCTTTTGTTTTTTATTTCAGATTTCTTGGAACATCAATGGAAGAAAGATAAGCTACTCTTGATGAAAGGGAAGAAAGGGAAATTTAATATAAGCAACGTCCAGGATGGGCGACTCTCTCTTCCTTTACTTTAGATTTCTCTTTATTCCCCTCATCAAACCATCCAAAATTAGCGAACTAACCAACCAAACTCACACACAACACACAACACAATACACACACTTCATCCACATTCTCTCATTCTCTTTCTCAATCCATGCTATGAAAGCAAGAGATATAGAGAGTGAGAGTTTGTTTAATGCTATGTAGTTTTGTCTCCATGGTTTGTCTCCATTAATCTATGCTTGATGCCATCATTATCTTTGGTTTTATATATATAAGTGGTTGAGATTTTTTTTATAGCCAACATCAGTTACCATCATAGTTGGTTCTCATGTGTGAGTTGAGGACCCTAAATCAGCCTAGGTTGATGGCAAGTTGTCAAGCTTGATGGTGATGTGCTGAAGTGTTAGAAATTGAATCAAAGTATGGTATACCACATCTAAGCATCCAAATATGGCACGTATAAGAAAATCAAAGTAACATCTCGTATGTTATATTAATCAAATAAATAGTTAATTAATAGCAGAAGCAGAATCATTTACTTCCAGCCATAATAAATTAGATAAAACTCTAGCAGACTCAAATCTACACTTTAAGAAATCAAAACTACACTTGAAAAAACTAAGAGCTCTTCAAATCTATCCCGTTCTCTCTGTCGATGGAGCTGGATAATTACAAGAATGATAACTTGGGGACCACTAGTGCTGGTCTATATATAATTTTTTTATCAAAAGATTAACTCCACCTTAAATTTTAAAAATAGATGATTGTCTAAAATACCAATTAAGATTCGAATATGATTGAAATAATAATGTTATGGACCACTAAGATTATTTAAATCTACTTAATTTTAAATTATCATGAAGATAATTTTAATCCTTATTACATTTAAACTATCATAAAGTTTAAACTAGCAATGGCAAAAAGGTTTGATATTTCGCAATTCTAATTTTACAAATGTTTTTTACAATAGTTATGAACATATGATTCATTGGTATTGTATAGATTGTTGCAAATTTATTGAAAATGTACCCAAAAGACATGGAAGCTCTTGCCATGGGAGTGGATGGCATGACGAAGCTTTCGCATTGACATGAGCCTGGTGTTTTGCAGAAGTTGGCAACAAGATATGTGTTGGGTCCAGCCCATTTAATGGGCTACTAACATGTAATAAAGATTGAGCTCCAAGGCCCAAGTTAAAACAAAAAAGAAAAAAATATACTATGTCAACTAAGAGAGATTTGAGAGTGAGAAACCAAGAAAAGATGGGAAGAAAGAAGGTAAGCTTGGACAAGATGATCGGACGGCAATACGACGTTAGATCTCACTCAAATTAAGGGTGGAGAATCCTTGCAAGAAGCTCTTTCTATTGATTCGGTTTGATCTTTATTTTGATCCCTACTTGGTGTTTGTTATCCATCTATGATGATGATGATGCTTGGTTGCCATTGGGCATGTGTACCTCTAGGTTAACCTAGAAAAGACATTGTAATTATTCCCTTAATTTGAAGGGTTTTCACTCAAAAAATGTTGTCTTACATCGTTGTATGCATTTAACGTGTTTTAAAGGTCATTAGTCCATTCTATAAATCATAAAAAAGGTTTAAAATCTCATTTGGAAGGGTTGTAATTGACCTAGGGATGTTACAACCCCACATAAAGGCTGCACATGACATGCACAAGGTAGGTCGAAGATTGTGCGGTCAATATGCGCCCATACAGAGGCCTCACAAACTAGGCGAAGAGTCATGCGGGTAGTTTTCACTAGCACAGAGACCGCACATGCTACAGTAATTTCTCGTGCAAGGAACCCCTAACAAGTGCTATTAGAGCTTTAGGTTGATGGAAGTATTCTTGTGATCTAAAATAGAAGGCAAAAATGCATGTGAGATGATTAAATTAAGCCCCTCCAAGTATTTAATTTAGAAAAGAAAGATGCAAGACATATTGATTATGAATGACATGTTCCTACCTGTTATGGGAAAGCCAAAGCCGGGGGAGATGAGTGATGATGAATGAGAAATATTATATCTAAAAACTGCTGCAACAATTCGGGAATAGGGAGATGTAAACAATTACCACTATATCTCTAAAGAAGAAAAAGCTGATGACTCTGGTAGAAATTAGAAGCCATGTATAAGAAAAACACACTAAAAAATAAAGCCATAATTATTAGAAGGCTTGTAAATTTGAAGTACTTGGATGGCAAGAGTATGAAAAAGCACACTAGTGATTTCTAAGAATTAGTGAACAAATTGCAACAATGAAGATGGCACTTGAAGAAGACTTGCAGGCATTGTTGATTGTGAGCTCTTTACCTGCTAGCTGGGAGATATTGGTTGTGTCTTTAAGTACATTTGCCACCTAGAGGCAAACTAACTATGAAAATGGTCAAAGAGAGTTTTCTACCGCAAGAAGCTAGGAGGAAGGAGAAAGGTGAATTCTCCTCTGAGACATTGGTGTTTAAATGGCATGACAGGCATGACAGGAGTAAGAGTAGGCATCCTCAAGGTCAAGACAACAGAGATACATCCAGAGGAAAATCAAAGGGTAGAAAAAATATTAAGTGCTTTCACTGCGATAGAATGGGCCATACGAGGAAGGAATGCAGATTCCTAAAAAACAAAACAAGGTCAGAGAAGTAAAAATGAGAAGGAAACTAATACGGTAGCTACTATTGGTAAAATTACAATTGTCAGTCATGAAAGCTGTGTTAGTCTTGCATGCCAAGGGAGTGACTCGGTGATAGATTATGGTGTATCATTTCATGTTACCTAATGATGAGTCGTTTACTTCCTACATTAGAGATGACTTTAGCAATGTCAAAATGGGAAATAGTGGTACCTCCAAGATTATTGGCATTAGAGACATTTGATTGGAGGCAAACCTTGGAAGCAAGCTATTGCTCAAGGATGTTAGGCATATTCTAGATATGCGAATAATTTGATCTCTACCGGCAGACTTAATGATGAGGATTTCAATAGTTGGTTCGGTAAAAGTAAATGGAAGCTCACTTAAGGATCTCTAGTGATTGCTAAGAGCATGAAGGTAAACACACTTTATGTCCTACAATCTAAGCTTCATAAATGAGAGATAAATGTAGTTAAAAAGGATAGAGACATTGATCTATGGCACAAGAGGCTGGGTCATATCAGTGAGAAGTCACTACAAGTTCTTGCTAGAAAACAATCCCTACCCAACTTGAAAGATATGACTCTTAAATCTTGTGTTGATTGCATTGATGGGAAAACTCATAGAGTTGCATTTCATTCATATCCTCCATCAAGAAAATAAAATTTACTTTACTTAATTCACAATAATGTTTGTTCAATGCAAGAGAAAACTCTTTGAAGAGCATTGTACTATGTGGCCTTCATCGATGACCATTCAAGAAAGGTCTGGGCTACTGTTTTGAAGTCTAAAGATCAAGTGCTTGATGTCTTCGAAGAATTCCATGTCAAAGTTGAAAATGAGACAGGAAAACAACTGAAAGTAGTTAGAGCAAATAATGGTAGTGAATACAGAGGTTCATTCAAGAATTATTGCAAGGTCCATGGAATCAAGCTTGAGGAGACTCCTGCTAAGACACCTCAGCTCATTTGTGTAGTAGAGAGGATGAACAGAACAATTGAAGAAAGAATCAGGTGTATGTTGTCACATGCAAAGCTTCCAATGCCATTTTGGGGGGAGGCTATGAAAAATAGTAGTTGACCTGATTAATCTTTCCCCAGCAACAGCATTGGATAATGATGTACCAAATAGGGTTTGGATAGGGAAAAATATATCTTATGATCATCTCAAAGTGTTTGGCTGTAAGGCATTTGTTCACATTCTTAAGGATGAGTGGTCCAAGCTTGATGAGAAGACAAATCAGTGTATTTTCTTACGATATGATCACGAGGACTTTGGTTAGAGACTGTGGGATTCAATAAATAAGAAAATTGTTAGGAGCAGAGATGTGGTGGTCCTTGAATACCAGGTTATTAATGATGGTGACAAGAGTTAAAAACCCAGTTCCTCTACTGAAACTCTTGTTAGTTTAGATCTTATCCCTACTCCTTTGAGGAATGTTGATCAAGGAAGAGAAGTCTAAGCAGATGGTAATGATAAAGCTTATGATGAAGTTCCTTCAGTTGATGATATAGATAACTGAAGAAACAGAGCAATCATCACCAATACCACCTATCAAGCTTCAGTTGAGAAGATCTACTAGAGAACATCGTCCTTTTAGTAGATACAGTGCTAGTGAGTATATCATACTTAGTGATGATGGAGAGCCAGAAACCTACCAGAAAGCTACCAATAAGCTACAACACATGAGAAGAAGAAGTAAGAGTGGCTTAAAGCCATACAAGAAGAAATGAAGTCTTTGCATGAGAACCACACATATGACTTAGTGAAATTACTTTAGGTTAAGAGAGCATTCAAGAACAAGTGTGTGTGTAAGTTGAAGACTGAAAATAATAGCCCACAACCAAAGTACAAGGCAAGATTCATTATGAAGGGGTTCAATCAGGAAAAAGGTATTAACTTTAAAGAGATATTTTCTCCAGTTGTGCAAATGTCATCCATCATAGTTGTACTCTGTCTAGCAGCCCACTTTAATTTGGAGGTAGAGCAGCTTGATGTGAAGACTGCTTTTCTCCATAATGATCTAGAAAAAGAAATATACGTGGAGCAAC
Organism: Dioscorea dumetorum; assembly: GCA_902712375.1. Taxonomy (NCBI): domain Eukaryota; kingdom Viridiplantae; phylum Streptophyta; class Magnoliopsida; order Dioscoreales; family Dioscoreaceae; genus Dioscorea; species Dioscorea dumetorum. Next base: position 98,782 of record CACTHL010000738.1, read on the forward strand.
TAGAAAGATTTTAAGTCAAGGGTAAGGAGCATCTAGTGTGCATGTTGAAAAAGAGCCTGTATGGGTTTAAGCAAGCTCCAAGACAGTGGCAAATCATGGGTACACCAGAACTGCTTTCGATCAGTGTATGTTTCTGAAGAAACACTCCAAGGATGACTTCATTATTCCTTTGTTATATATTGATGACATGCTCATTGTAGGACATGATGCCAAAAAGATTAAAGAGTTAAAGAAAGAGTTGAGCAAGTCTTTTGCTATGAAAGACTTAGGTACTACAAAGCAGATACTTGGCATGAAGATCTCCAATGATAGAAAGAATGGGGAATTATGACTATGTCAAGAAAGCTACATTGATAAGGTTCTTGAAAGATTTAATATGAGTAAGGCCAAGCTTGTTGTTTCTCCACCTGTAGGCCGTTTTAAGCTCACTTCAAAGCAATGCCCTACAAGTGATAAAGAAAAGAAAGAAATGAGCAAAGTTCGGTATGCATCTATTGTTGGCAGTTTGATGTATGCCATGGTATGTACAGGGCCAGACATAGCTCATGTAGTTGGGGTTGTGAGTAAATTTCTCTCCAATCCTTGGAAAAAAGCACTAGACAGTAGTGAAGTCGATACTCAGATATCTATGAGGTACTTCTAGAGTATGTTTGTGTTTTGGTAGAGGTGAACCCATTTTAGATGGGTATACAGATTCGAACACGGCAAGCAATGTGGACTCTAGAAAGTGTGTTTTGGGATTCATGATGACTTTTACGGGGGGAGCTATTTCTTGGCAATCAAAGCTACAGAAGTGTGTTGCACTATCCATCACAAAAGCTAAATGCATTGCAATTACTAAGAATTGCAAGGAAGTTTTGTGGATGAATAAATTTCTTGAATAATTGAGCATACAACAAGACAAGTTATTGTTTATAGTAACAGTCAGAGTGCTATCCATCTCTTCAAGAATTCAACATTCCATTAAAAGTCCAAGCATATTGATGTTAGATATTATTGGATTCGAGATGTCCTTGAAGACAAAGGGTTGTACTTGGACAAGGGGCACACTAGTGAGAATGGGTTCGATATGTTAACCAAGGCATTACCCAAGGAGAAACTTGATGCATGTCTAGAAAAAGTAGGGTTAGTGAAGCCCCTAAATGGTGCTGAGGGAGAATTATTGGGTCCAGCCCATTTGGTAGGTTACCAACATGTAATAATAATTGGGCTCCAAGGCGTAAATTAAAACAAAAAGAAAAAAACACTCTGTCAACTAAGAGAGATTTGAGAAGGGAGAGATATTCATTCATCAATGAATAACCAAGAGAGGAATAGAAGAAAAAATGTGAGCTAAAGCAAGACAATCAGACCACAATACGACGCCGGATCTCACTCAAATTCCTAGTGGAGAATCCTTCTAAGAAGCTCTTCCTTTGATTAGCTGGATCTTTCTTTTGATGCTTACTTGGTGTTTGTTATCCATCTATAATGATGATGCTTGGTTGCTATTGGGCATGTGTACCTCTAGTTTAACCTAGAATAGATATTGTAATCTTTTGTTTACATAGCGAAAAGATTTTTAAGTGGCTCTAGAGAATCTCGTAGTTTTCATTAAATTTGAAGGGGTTTTCATTCAAAAATCAGTGTCTGATATCGTTGTTTTCATTTAATGTGTTTTAGAGGTCATTAGTCTATTCTAGATCATAAATAAAGGTTAAAACCTCATTTGGAAGGGTTATATATAGTTGACCGAGGAAGGTCACAACCCTACAAAGAAGCTCCACATGACCCGCACAAGATCGGCAAAAGGTTGTATGGTCACTATAGGTTATGTTTCAGCCATTCTGCGAGTGCATTATTGTGTAAACTTTCTTGGAATAGTTGTCTTGAGTTTTGGGGCATTTTTGGTCGCTTTGTGCTTAAAAATATAGTTTCTGATGCAAGCATGGTTTTACTCTTGACCCTGCTTTTGACCATTCTCTTCTTAGGATGTCGTGGACTTTGTTTTCGGCCTGAGTGTAGCAACATGTAAAGTGCACGGGCATAAGCACACCCTTGCTTACTGTTCGTGCTTCAAAATCATGCTGGTGCTAGGGCCAGAGAAGCCGCGCTCTTCTCATCTTGAAAAGTTCTTGTAACGTGTACGGGCATCAGCATGACCATGCTTCCTGCCCGTACTTGCAAGTACATGGGTAAGTACTGAAACACACCTATGTACTTGACCTTGTAACTTTCTGGATGAGCAATTTTCACTTCATTCAGAGAGATACATGGTCAGGCTTGGATTTACAGGATGTGTACTTGGTCGTGTACTTCTAGGGATATTTAAAGTCCTGAACATGAGCTCTAATTCTCAAAAATCTCTTTTTCTTCTTCTTCTTCTTCTTCTTCTTCTTCTTCTTCTTCCCTTTGTTCCCATTGCTTTAGATGAGAAAAATAACCCTTTACTGGACCTCCATCTTTACTCTTAGTTGAAAATCCTTTGAATGTGGCTTTTCATTCTCCCTCATCTTTCTCCTTGTTTCATTTGGTTTTGGTTGAGCATGTTAGTAATAGAAGTAGTAGATATTGAATCTTTGCTTGATGATGATTTTTTGAGTTTTTTGTTTGATTTACTTCACTCTTTCTTGTCCAATGAAGAGGATGTGAAGATCCATCCTTTCCATCTTGTTGAAGCCTTGATTTTCTTTTGTTCTTGAAATTGGGCGATGGTAACATGTTACTGAAGCACCGAGAAATCTTTTGCAAAACCTTTATTTTTTTTCATAGTTGTGGTGGGAGTTTACGTTCATAAAGATTCTTAATAACTCATAGAGCTCAAGTGCAGGCCATACCCAGGCCTTGTCAGGGTTTCATGGCTTGTAGCTTGAAGAAGTTCTTGTATACATCTTTTTCTTGTGTTTTTCCCTTAATTTTTGAGCCCTTGTGGCATGTGTTAATGTTAGGGGTTGAGAGCTCCGCCTAAGGGTACGAGCCAGCGAAGGAGTAGCGCCATTAAGGAGTCGATCTCCATAGCTAGTGAGTGGGTTATATAATTTCACAATTCCTGTAGGTTTTTATCTAAATATATTTATAGTTAAATTAAAAGAAATCTTTGCATTTATCATGATGAACTGATGGTTTGACTGGTTTGAAAAGAATTTCTATGCTTCCTATTTCATGAGCAAAGCTCTTGATGCTAGGTGAATTGAGTATGGCTTTATTAGTGTATTGGATTGAATTGAATTGTGAAAGTGCATACACATGCTATACTCTTGGCTTTGATTTAAATGGTAATGATGTTCATCCTTGATATAGGAATATTTGTTCTGGAAAAGGACCCTGCGAAATGATTTTCATGAATTATTTTTGATACATTTCTTTGTGGTTTTGTTGGTGATGTGGTTAAAACCTGCCTGCTGCAATAGGAGGGCCCTAGGGCCAGCCTTTAGAGATTACGTGGTGAACCGGACTTATCTGTTCACTTCGGATGGTGTGTAGAGGCCTAATTGGACAAACATCGGGAGTTCAAAGTCATCACACATACCCGGTTAGTCAACGTCAAGGACATGAGTTCCTTGGCTGCTCTGAACTTAGCCGCGGCCACGGCTAGAGTTTAGAGGGGGATTTCTAGACCATTATTCGATTGCCCGAGATGCAAACTTCATATTTGGAGAAAATATGTGTTTATGCAAAAAATAAAACTGATTTGAAAATGAGTATCTTGTTTTATGAGTTTTAAACTTGTATTATGCTATTCATAAGTTATGAATGTTGAAGCCTCATTTAAGTAAAATAGTTCTTCTATCTATATATGGCTTTCTTATACATCTATGTGTATGTGTGTGTGTGCGTGTGTGTGTGTGTGTGTGTGTGTGGGTAGTGAAATTTTAGTCTATATGTATTATTACAAAAGCTTTGTTTTGTCACTTTATCGAGTATTTTGTACTCAATAAAATTCTGCTAACCCATTCAGTAAGTGACATTGGTTACTCACCCTCTTTCCCCATTCCAGGCTCTATCTTCTAGTGGTGTTGCTGCGGACCGGAGTGCTGAGAATTCCCCAGCTATCTTTCTTAATCTTTATTTTATGTACATTTCTTTTTAAACATATTACATTGTATATGGACATTGATCCACTAGTGTATTGGTCACACTTTATGCATGGTTTGTATGCTTGTCTAATTTCTTGAAAACCTTATTGTAATCATGACGAGCATGCGTCATTGAACCCTATATTCAGAATTTGGTTTGATTGCTTCCTCTGTGTATTCTTGTGCTCCATTTTGTATGGTTTGAGCTTATAAACTATGTTCAGGTCTGTTTGTTCTTATGATTTTATTAGCCTTGTGGAGACTTGAAGGTTGAGTGGCATGGGTGTCCCTTCTTAGGTTGTCGTGTGCTGGTCCTGCAGAATTGCGCTTGAAAGTGTACGCCCCCACAAAGTCGACACAGACTTGACAGAGAACCATGCGGGCAATTTGCGCCTGCATGAAGCCCGCACATGTTATAGTAAAGTTTCCAATAGTAACTACTACAGTGTTTTGCTATAGTATTACTACAATGTTCGTCGCGAAATTTCACCAACCTTGTGCAGGGAACCCCTAACAATATGCAATCAATGAAATCTATGTAAAGCATTTGTCTTTTATAATTGATGTCATGTTGATATTCTGTTTGCAAATCACCTGGCTGATTGTTTTTGTTTGGTATGTGGAGTCTGATGTATGCCCTAACAATATATGACCATATCGCTGGCGAGAGCCCGAAGACGCAAGTTCCTAGGTGGGCATCTCTTCTCAATGTGGGCAAGAATCTTTTCTGCAAGAGGATAACATCCAAAGGAAAGATGAACTGCCTCACCGAACACATCTCGACTATCACCAAAGACGCCAGGCTAACTGTGGAAGAGTTATCATGACAAGCAACATTTATGATGTCAAATATGATCTAGAGAATTCTAGAATCTATGATGAAAAGGTCCTTGTGGTGGCTACAAAAGCTGCTGTCAACTACACCCAGGAAGACAATACTTCAGAAGTGAAGCTCTCCACCAATACCAGGACAAGCAACTAGAAGACTAATGTTTCACTAAAGTTGGGAATGAAAGCCACCATAAACTTTGGCCTTCCACTCATTTTTAAAGGAAAGCTTCAATTGTCCGGTGAAGTTCATGTGAGGGGTTTTTAAAAATGAATAGGTATTATCTATGCCTTTTCATTAAAATGCAACACTTCATTAAAATTAGTTAAAACTCCAAAAGACACTAATGTAATAAGCACCACTTGTAATACATCTAATGAGAGATTGTCATTTGTAATTTCATTAATTAATGAAAAGTTATTTTATTTGAAAAAAATATATCTCATTAATGAAGTGGTGTGTCTCATTAAAGAGGTGATGTGTCTCTTTAATGAAATGGTGTATTGAAGTAGTGTGTCATTTAAATGACACTCATTATTAAAGTGGTATGTCTCTTTATTAAACACTTCATTCCTATAAAAATAATCTCCTACTATCATTCAAGAAATTTTATGAAAAACAAACTCTTCACAAATTCTCTTACTTTGTTCTTTGAGTGCGCAAACGATAGAAGCAAACTTTCACTTTGTAAAAGCCATTATTGTCTTTGCTTGGGTACCTGGGAGTGCTAATCATACTCAATGGTTTTCATTGCAACCTAAATGAAATTTGTCACTCAATCCATTTTGCATCCAAGATTTGAATTAGGTGGAGGAGAATTAAGCCTAAAGAAAAGTGTTGCTCACACCTTATTCTTCCTTATTCTTTCTTCTCAACACTTCAAAGTACCATCACCACCAATAAGCTTTAGCCTTAATTTTTCTTTCAAACAAATACCTTTTTTGCAGGATTTAACCATGAACTTTGTCAAATTGGAGAGGTTTGAAGGTAGAACTTTCTAAGACTACAAAAAAAGATGTAATTTCTCCTCATTACATTGAAGGTACCATATGTCCTCACTATTTCCAAACCCGAAGAAAAAGGAGAGGCCGTTGCAGAAATTAGAGAAAGGCAAAAGTAGGAAAATGATGATTTCATTTGCGTTGGACATATTCTCATTGGCCTTAATAATGCAATTTTTTATGTTTATCAAAACTCAATCTCCGCAAAAGAACTTTGGGAGAAACAAGAGGCAATGTACATGAAAGAGGATGCAACAAGTAAAAAATTTCTTTTGAGTCATTTTAATAATTTTAAGATGGTTCATGGTAATTCTATCATGAAACAAATGGATGAAATTAAACATATTTTGAATAACTTCAAACAACATAACATGCATATCGATGAGCCTATCATTGTCTCCTCAATCATAGACAAGCTTCCTCCATCATGGAGAGATTTTAAAAAGAATCTCAAACATAGAAAGGAAGATATATCTCTTGAACAATTAGTAAATCATCTTCACTTAGAAGAGGAGTATAGAAAATAAGATGATAAAAAAGATATCAAAGCTCATAAGAATATACATGTATTAGAAAAAGGGGGAGTCCCACAAAAACTCTAAGAAATGAAAAAAGTATAATACCGAATTACATGCATAAGATGGCCGCAATAATAAGAAAAAGAAAGAATGTTGTTTTTTCTGTAAGCAAGTTGGCCATTATAAGAAAGAGTGTCACTTCTTCAAAAAGATGCAAGAGAAGAGTTCTTTCTCAAAAGACAATCTTGTCGTTGTAATATCTGAAGTTAACATGGTTGAAGATAATAAATCATGGAGGGTGGACTTTGGTGGAACTCGTCATGTATGCAAAAACAAATATCTCTTCAAGACACTCAATGAACAAGATGAAAATGTGCTTTACATGGGAAATGCTTCAAGTATCCAAGTCAAGGGCAAAGGGACAATGGAAATTGAGTTTACTTCTTGAAAAGTTCTTACTTTAAAAGATGAATATTATGTACCAGAAGTTAGGAAGAATTTAATTTCTGTACCTTTACTTAATAAGTTTGGGTTTAAATCTTTCTTTGAGGAAGATAAGTTTTTCTCTCTAAGGGTGGGATGTTTGTAAGCAAAGTTATTGTTGTGAGAACATGTTTAAGATGAACATTGCTAAAATTAATAATAATAGTTATAATTCTGTTTATTTTGTTGGCTCTTGTGATTTATGGCATTATCGTTTAGGTCATGGTAATTTTCACAAATTAAATAATATTATGAATCTTGATTTAATTCCAATGACTTTTACACAACATGAAACTTGCACTACTTGTATGTTAACCAAGATAACAAGGCAACATTTCCTTAGAGTAGAAAAAAATTCTAAAATATTAGAGTTGATTCATTCTGATGTTTGTGATTTACATGGTTGGCCAACTATAGGTGACAAAAACTATTTTGTGATCTTTATTGATGATTGCACTCAATTTTGTTATATTTATTTAATGCATTCAAACGTTAAAGTTTTAGAAAAATCTAAGATTTTTAAAATTCAAGTAGAACTTCAATGTAAAACTATTATTAAATGTTTGAGGTTGGATAAAGGAGGAGAATACTATGATCCAAAATATTTTGAGTCCATTGGCATAAATCATCAAGTAACAGCTTCTTATTCCCCACAACAAAATGGTATAGCTGATAGAAAAAATAGGGTGCTAAAAGAAATGACTAAGGCTTTGTTTTCTTACTCTGGCTTAGCAAATGGATACTAGGTGAAGCATTACTAACTGCATGCTATATTTTAAATAGAGTTTCTAATAAAAAGAGCAAGATGACCCATATGAACTTTGGAAGAAAAAAAAAAACCCAATCTTAACTATTTTAAAATTTGGGGCTGTAGGGCAATAGTTAAAATTCGGAACCTAAAAGAAAGAAAACTGGTGAAAAAAGAATTGAATATATTTTCTTGGGATATGCTAAAAATAGTAAAGCATATCGGTTCTTGGTAATTGAACCAAATAATTATTATCCTATAAAAACAGTTGTTGAGTCAAGAGATGCTATTTTTCAAGCAAATAGATTTAATTCAATTCCTAGACCAAAGAACATGTTACATTCAAATAAGAAATTCAATCTATGGGGCAATATTTCTTCTAATGATACATTAGAAGAAGTAGAACCTAGAAGGAGTAAGAGGGTTAAGAGGGCAAAAACATATGGTCCAGATTTCTTCATGTTCCTTGTTGAAGGAACAAGTGAAAGAATTCAAAGTCATGCACCTATTTGTTTTAATATAGAAGGTGATGCTGAAACATTTGAAGAGGCTATGAAATCTCAAGATGCAGCATTTTGGAAAAAAGCAATACAAGATGAAATGGATTCAATAATGGGGAATAAACCATGGAAACTAGTGACCTCCCACCTGGTTCCAAACCAATTGGCTGTAAATGGATTTTCAAAAATAAAATCAAAGTAGATGGAACCATAGATAAATTTAAAGCAAGATTAGTTGTTAAGGGGTTTACACAAAAAGAATGAATAGATTATTTTGACACATATGCACCACTTGCAATAATTACTACTATTAGAGTGCTTATTGTACTTGCTTCAATGTACAATCTTGTAATACATCAAATGGATGTTAAAATGGCCTTCCTTAATGGGGAATTGGATGAAGAGATGTATATGAAAAAACTGGAAGGGTTTGTCGTTCCCAATCAAGAGCACAAAGTGTGTAAACTAATTAAGTATCTTTATGGACTTAAGCAAGCTCCTAAACAATGGCATCAAAAATTTGTTAAGGTGATCCTAGCAGATGGATTTAAAATTAATGAATCTGACAAATGTGTCTATAGTAAATTTAATTACGGAAAAGGTGTCATAATTTGCTTGTATGTAGATTGCATGTTAATTTTTCTCACTGATATAAATGAAGTAGTGAAAACAAAAAAATTCTTGTCTAACAACTTTGACATGAAAGATATGGGAAAAGCGGATATCATTCTAGGAATTAAAATTAATAAGGATAAAAATTGTCTTAGTATATCCCAATCTCATTACATTAAGAATATATTAAAGAAGTTTGATTATTTTAATTGTTGTCATGTTTCTACACTATTTGATTCTGATGTCAAGTTGGAACAAAATAAAGGTTGTCTTGTAAGACAACTAGAATATGCAAAAATAATTGGATGCCTGATGTATGCTATGACATGTACAAGACCAGATATAGCTTATGCTGTAAGAAGATTAATTGGACACATAAGCAATCCAAGTAAGACCACTGGCATGCTGTATATAGAGTATTAAAATATTTGAAAGTAATAATAAATTATAGTTTGATCTATAGTGGTTATCCTTCAAATTTAGAAGGATGTACATATGCTAGTTGGGTAAATCACACTGAGGATTATGCTTCTACAAGTGGATGAGTCTACACACTTGGTGGGGGTGTTGTTTCTTGGGGATCAAAGAAACAGACATGTATTGCAGAGTCCACTATGGCATCTGAGTTTATAGCATTGGCTGCATGTAGTAAGGAAGCAGAATGGCTTAGAAACTTATTACTTAAAATTCCTACGTGGCCCAAGCCAATGGCACCTATAGCTATACATTGTGATAGTCATTCTATACTTTCAAAGGCTTAGAGCCAAGTTTATAATGGAAAATCCTGACATATTGGACTAAGACATAGCTCTGTAAAAGAGTTAATTATAAATGGGGTAATTTTGATTAATTATATACGATATGAATTAAATCTTGTGGTGTTAAAACATCAAAGGGGATGGGAATAAAGCCTATATAACCATAATTACCAATGGTGGAAATCTAACTCACACTTAACTAAAATCAGGTCTTGAGATCAATGGTAAAAGTACACTATTAGAGTAATTGCAAATATTTGATTTTGTATACATCCCAAGATTTAAAAGTATTTGGTTACCATGAGTTTACAAAGGGAAGGTTGAGTTTTAGCTAGACCTATAAGCATATATTTGTTGGAGTGCCTATCATGGTGGAACTTTTGATAGAGTCTACCTATGTGAGAGTGAAGTGGGGCCACTTCTTAGAGTCTAAGGGCTTGACTCTAAAAGCTCTCATAAAAGGGATACTAGATGCAAGGCCATCATAATTGTGTCAACTTAAGTGACATGCAATGGTTCGAGATCTTATGCGTAAGGTATGTATACCCGTTCAAATTGAATAATTGGTTCAAAGTTTGCCTACCATATTGTTTCGGATGGGTGAAACCATGCTTTACTAGGTAAAAGTTCAAGTCTTAACGACACTTTTACTAAAAACATGAGATTTTCAAAGTGATTGGAATTTGTGTTCATTTTCAAAATGGTGGGGATTAGGAGGGGATGTTAAAAATGAATAGGTATTATCTATGCTTTTTCATTAAAATACAACACTTCATTAAAGTTAGTTAAAACTCCAAAAGACACTAATGTAATAAGCACCACTTTAATACAACTAATGCGATATTGTCATTTATAATTTCATTAATTAATGGTAGGCTGTTTTATTTGAAAAAAAACAAATCTCATTAATGAAGTGGTGTGTCTCATTAAAGAGGTGGTGTGTCGTTTTAATGAAATGATGTATTGAAGTAGTGTGTCTCTTCAAATGACAATCATTATTAAAGTGATGTGTCTCTTCACTAAACACCACTTCATTCCTATAAAAATGATCTCCTACCATCATTTAAGAAATTGTATGAAAAACAAACTCTTCACAAATTCTCTTGTTTTGTTCTTTGAGTGCACAAAAGATAGAAGTATCTGGGATGACAAACTATACTCAAGGGTCTTCATTGCATCCTAAAAAAAATCCGCCACTCAATCCATTTTGCATCCAAGGTTTGAATTAGGTGGAGGCGAATTAAGCCTAAAAGAAAGTGTTGCTCAAGCCTTGAAGACTTGTGCACTATATTCTTCCTTATTTTTCCTTCTCAACATTTCATCACCACCAACAGTTCAGGCAGGAGTTGAGTTTGGAGAGACCACTCGCGACGACAGCCACTCAACTGGATGTAATATGCACAGTTGTTGTGCCAACAATAACAAAGGTGATGGTCAATCCAATTGCGGCTAATGGTAAATGTGATGCTCCCTTCTCCTACATGTAAAAGGGCACTGTTTACAACAGGAACATTGTCACCAAAGAAGTGCAAGGTGGCACTTACACTTGTTCTAATTACTACAACATCGACTTTCAAAGCAAAGAAGAGAAACTTTAGATAATTAATCCTTTAAGTAAACTATGTCTTCTTATTGCTAATCTAAAATAAAGCATGCGGACTACAGGCAGCTAGCTTTTAGCATCGCATGTACCTTAATGTCAGAATAAATAAAAGACTATTTCCCTAGTTAATTAGCTTATATATATATATATATATATATATATATATATATTGTCACTATATGAGTACTGGTTGGGCTCGCAAAAGGCCAATTTAAAATAAAAAAAAATAGTGTGGATTTTGCCTTGACCATGGCTTTCTGCAATGGGGCAAAATATGTAATGTATGACAGAGTCTGAATTATAAAACATTTCATGGAAGCCATGTTCAAGTCTACAATGCAATAATAATAACTCAAGCTAACTAACTTGAAGTACGCTTCTATTTGATAGTTGCTGCAAAGCTACCCATTTGACTATCTTACTCTTGATCATTTAAAAAACATTATATTTATGTAAGGGATATCCAAACACAAAATAACAAGCAAGGGATGGATTGAACCCTTCCCTTTCTTTGCTTTTTCTACCTTCTTTTCTTTTATGGAACTTTGTCACACTTCATCCAAGCAAGGTCTGAGTGACTTTAATGATCCAACCACTACAAAAAAACAAATTGCCATATACTCACACATGGGGACATTTGGTTGTACGGATTGGAATGAAGAGGAGTGAAAGAGTAATAACAATGAGGAGATTAGAAAAAGAATGTAAATGAAAACTATATTTAGTTAGAAGGATTGGAGAGATAGTATATTGGGAATAGAAAAAGTGAAAAAAAAAAAAGAAAATATGATAAAATAATTATTTTGTCTTTTATGTAAATGAATATTATTATATATATAATAACGAGTTGTGACAATTACATTCTTTTAAATATTTAAATACTCAAGTAAATTAATAGTATAAATAAATATTTAAGTATAATAAGTCACCAAATAATTTTAAAATTTTTGTTAATACCATTAATTAGCAATTAGTTAACTATAATAAATAAATAGTTACCACTTTATATAAATTTTTAAATAAATCAATTATGAACCATAATAATTACATTTTTTAGCTGTTGATATTGATTAATGTCCAAGTTTGTTGTTAATATTATAATAAGCAATTAATTAGCTAACCTCGAGTTGATCCAAAATTGTTTTTAAACAAGAGCAGTATTGTCATTTCAATATTCAGGAATCAATGTTACTCTCAAATTTCTAGTGATTGTGAATCTTTCTCCACAAACTCCTCGCTCCTTCATGATACATGTCTCACTTCCATTACTCCACACCAAAGTAAGGGTTTACACAATATAAGTAATAACTCACATTTCACTCCTTGCAACCAAACACTCCCTTATAGTGATGGACTAGTCCTGTAAGAGCGTGTTCATTTGGGTGTAAGTGGGGAAAAGTTGAGGGAAGTGGACTGACTTCCTCCACTTCTGATGTTCTTTTCCTCTGAAGTGGGGAAGTGGCCACTTTCCCCACTTCAAACTGAAGTGAGTTTTAGTTATAACTCACTTCAGCATTTTTTACAAGGAAGTACTACTTCCCCCCACTTCCAAAGACCTTTCAGAAGTGACACCACTTAGACCGAAATGAACACCATTAGTGGAAAAATGAGCACTTCATGTAAGAAACACTTTCTGTAAAATGAACACAGGAAGTGGTAGAAGTCATATCACTTCCACCATTTTGCACCACTTCAGGGAAGTGGCACTTTCTCTATTTCCTGACTTTCTCCTATTTACGCCGAAATGAACACGTCTTAATAGTAGGCTACTTGTACTAAAGCAACTTTATTATTGTCATGATAAGCCATATACCGAGTTTATTTATAGTGACAGTCACATTTTTGTAGCCATATACTGTTTAAACCAACAAAATTTTATAATTGTCATAATATATTAGACATTTATTTATGCCTATTTTCCGGTTGGTATAAATATTGCTATATACTAACACTTGCCACTCGAAATTTGCAGCTATAGAAGGTTTATATTAATGGAACTTTATAACTATAGAATAAATAGGATATTTATTTATGCTTATTCTTTCCATACATATTATATGACGGTCAAATTCCGTTGCTATAGATTGTTTATGATGACAAAATTTTAAAACTCTTAAAATAAATTAAACATTTATTGAAATATTTTTATTTTGCTTAAATAATTTATTTTTAATCATAATTATTAATATATATATATATATATATATATATTAATAATATAACTAGCAATTTATACAAATTTATAATGATTTTTATTTTAATATGATTATTTGTAAAAGACAATTATCTCAACATGATATAATATTAGTATACATTGCTTGACACCACCAAGATTTAATATATAGTATTTATTGACAATGTTTTATTAGGGGTTTATTGCAAAAATTTTATAAATGTAATTGTTTTATATATGATTATAATTTAAAATTTACAACCATATGTACCAAACTAAATATATACAAATTACAGCACTCCCTCTGCCTTACGCTCCTTTGAAAATTCTAAAATAAAAGCTAAAATCTATAAAAAAAACTAATAATTGATATATATATATATATATATATATATATATATATATATATATATTTCCATAAAATAAGATAAAGAGAGAGAAAGAGATATCTGAATACCCATACTTCAGCCTCCTTAATTTCTTATTTCTTCTTCTCTATATCCATAATACAAGAATAAAGTGGTATTTATAGTATTTCAAGAAATGGATGGACGGTCGGGATTGATTCAATCCGACGGTCCAGAACATTTTGGTAGGTGGAATAGTGAAAGTTTGGCGGCTGTACAGTACCGGCGGCTGCTACAGAATCCCGTGGGCGGTTGCTACAGTAGCGGTTTTGCTACAGTGGGCATCCATTATTATATATTTTATAACACTCCCCCTTGGATGCCTACGACCAAAAGGATAGGCCTCATTAAAACCTTATTAGGAAAAACCCAGTGGGATAAAAACCTAGTCAAGGAAAAAAAATTACATAATCCTTGGTAAATTTGAGGGTTACTGGCTCATTAAAAACCTTGCATCGGAAAAACCCATTTGGGATAAAAACCGTGGCGAAGGGAAAAAGAGTATAGTCTCCCTCTCAAATAAATAACTATATATCTCGGAATCTTTTCATACCGATGTTGCGAACAAGCCATTGATGTATACATTTGGGGAGCGATTTTGTAAATAAATCGGCTTTATTCTCAATAGATCGAATCTTTCGAACTTCTATAACACCTTCTTTTTGTAGATCATGGGTGTAGAAAAATTTTGGAGAGATATGTTTTGTTCATTCTCCATTAATATATCCCCCTTGAATCTGGGATATACAAGCACTGTTGTCTTCATAAATTACTGTAGCATTTGTTGTAATTGATGGTAGTTTGCATGATGATTGTATATGTCCGATCATAGAACGCAACCATTGGCATTCCGGGCTTGCTTCATGAAGAGCCAGAATTTCTGCATGATTTAATGAAGTAGCTGTAAGCGTTTGTTTTGTGGAACGCCATGATATAGCCATACAATTATAAGAAAATATGTACCCTGTTTGAGATATTCCTCTGTGAGGATCTGATAGTTACCCGGAATCAGCAAAACCTTGGAGATTGGATGAAGTCTCTTGTGGATAAAATAGGCCCAAATCTGTAGTTCCTCGTAAGTAGCGCAAAACATCCTTCAATCCTTTCCAATGTCTTTGTGTTGGTGTAGAGTTGTATTTTGCTAGAAGATTTACTACGAAAGCTATATCAGGTCTTGTATTATTTGCAAGATACATTAATGCACCAATTACACTAATATAAGAAGTTTCTGGGCCAAGAATCATCTCCCCTTCATCTGGTGGACGAAATGGATCTTTCTGGGCTTTGAGCGTTCAGACGACCATTGGAGTACTCAATGGATAGGCTTTATCCATATTAAATCTCTTCAGTACCTTTTCAGTATAGGTTGACTGATGGATAAATATTCCATCCGGTAAATGTTCAATCTGTATGCTAAGACAAAATCTGGTCTTTCCAAGATCTTTCATTTCAAATTCTTTTCTTAGATATAATGCTGCTTTGGCAATTTTATCATGAGTACCTACAAGATTTACATCATCCACATATACTGCTATCACAACAAATCCGTTAGTGGAGCTTTTAATAAAAACACACTGGCATATATTATCATTTTGACATCCTTCTTTTATAAGATAATCACTGAGACGGTTATACCACATCCGTCCAGATTGTTTTAATCCATAAAGAAATCTCTGTAATTTAATAAATTGCAATTCCTTGTTGGATGTAACTTCTGCAGTTTTGTATCCTTCTGGGATTTTCATATATATATATCATTTTTAAGTAATCCATAAAGATATGTTGCAAATAACATCCATCAATTGCATATCTAATTTATTACTTGCTGCCATGGCAATTAAAAAGCAAAAAGTAATTCCATCCATTACGGGAGAATATGTCTCCTCATAGTCAACACTAGACATTTGGGAAAAACCTTGAGCAATCAATCTTGCTTTGTATCTTACAATATTATTATTTTCATTTCTTTTTCTCACAAACACCCATTTATAACCAACTGGTTTTATTCCCTTTGGTGTAATCACTTTCGGCCCAAACACCTCATGTTTTAAGAGGGAATTTAGCTCAGCCTGGATAGCTTCTTTCCATTTTGGTCAATCATTTCTTTGTCGACATTCGTTTATAGATCATGGCTCTTTATCATTATCTGTATTCATTTCTATATCTATGGCTACATTATAAATGAATACATCATTTACTACGGTTTCATACCGAGTTAGTATTTTATGATCACCTGCATAACAAATTGGATTTTCAATATTTGCGGGAATATCCTTTCCCATTGCTTCATTTTCATAGTCTGAGAGTTTCACATTTTCCTCTCCCATCTCATGTGGGAGATCCCCCTCTCAAATAGTTTTATTTTTCTACCTCCTTTTTCTAGGAGTTGAATCTTTGCCGCCAATTGGTCTTCCACGCTTTTGACGTGGTTTATTATCTGTTTGTTTCTCTTGCAATGGGATTTTAGGAATCTCAATTCTTGAACTAGCATTGGCAGCTGGAATATATGACTTGATTACTCTTTTAGTATCAGTGAATGCATCGGGTATTTCATTTGCAATATTCTGCAATTTAATGATCCTTTGAATTTCAATTTCACACTCACTGGTGCGAGGATCATATGTATTTAACTGTGATGCATTCCAATCAATTTCTTTCTGCTCATTTTGATTGATTATTCTTCCTCCTAATGAAGAGAAGATAGATTCATCAAAATGGCAATCTGCAAATCTTGCAGTAAAGACATCTCCCGTAAGCTGTTCTAAATACCGTATAATTGAGGGAGAGTACTAACCAACATATATACCAAGTCTGCGTTGTGGACCCATTTTTGTACGATTTGGTGGTGCTATTGGCACATATACAGCACAACCAAATATTCTTATATGTGAAATATCAGGCACTTTTCCCATAACAAGTTATTGTGGTGAATATAAATTACTTGCAGTGGGTCGGATCCGAATTAATGCTGCAGCATACAAAATAGCATGACCCCACGCATTTGTAGGCAGTTTCGTCCTTAACAACATTGGACGAGCAATAATCTGGAGTCTTTTAATTAATGACTCTACCAACCCATTTTGGATATGTACATGAGCTACAGAGTGCTCAACTTGTATTCCAACTGCCATACAATAATCATAAAATGATTTTGATGTAAATTTACCAGCATTATCAAGACGAATTGTCTTTATGGGATAATCTGGAAATTGTGCCTTTAGCCTGATAATTTGAGCTAATAATCTCGCAAAAGCTACATTTCTTGTAGACAAAAGTGAAACGTGAGAACATTTAGTCGATGCATCGATTAATACCATAAAATACCTAAATGGTCCACACGATGGATGTATTGGTCCACATATATCTCCTTGTATCCTTTCTAAAAATTTAGGAGATTCATTAGTCACCTTAGTTATAGAAGGTCTAATTATCAGCTTTCCCATTGAGCATGCTGAGCATGCATATTCATCATTTGTCAGGATTTTATAATCTTTCAGTGGGTGCCCATGAGAACTAATAATAATCTGGCGCATCATAATAGCACCCGGATGTCCAAGTCTTTCATGCCATATTTTGAATATTTCCGGGTCATTAACCTTCCGGGTTAAGACAACATGTGATTCCATCACTTTAATACGTGTAAAATATAATCCCGAAGATATACAGGGAAAGCTTTCAAGTACACGTTTTTGGCATGAAACAACTTGAGTGATATTTAGATATTTTTTCCCTTCTTTATCAACCGTCTCTAAATGATATTCACTGAGACGTATATCTTTAAAGCTAAAAAGGTTTCTCCTGGACTTAGGAGAATACACAGCATTTTTAATCTGCAAAAGTGTCCCATTTGGCAATACTAGTGCTGCTCTTCCTGATCCTTCAATCAGGTCTGATAACCCAGCTATTGTGGTTATATATGCTTTCCTCATTGATAAAGAGATAAAATATATATTTCTTATCAAAATAGTATGCGTTGTCCCGCAATCAACAATACATTCATCATCTGTCATGTTTCTAGAACAATAAAAGAAAACATAACTTTATTATAATGTAAAGCATAAAACAAAATTTAGTATACTAGAAAATCAGATACATCTAGGTATGTATTTTCTATATTATTTATACTAGTAGTATGATCATTTCCGGTGGAGTTCATCGTGGGGTTATCAGAAAAAATTTGTCTCAGGATCTTTACCCTTTTTATTTTTGAGTGATTCCTGGTAAAGATGGACAAAATGCTTTGGGGTCCTGCAGATTCTGGACTAGTGACCTTCTAGTCCACAACGATAGCAGGTGTCCCTTTTTATTTCTAACACCATATTGTGGTCTTGTGGTTTTTGTTGATGAACATCAACTTTACCATCACGTGGTCTGAAATAATTTCGGCTGCCATCACGACCACGTCTTCCACGACCACCATGATTTCCTCGTCCACCATGGTTTTTATTACCGTCACGACGACCAAGCCATTTGCTTTGCACATAATTAATTTCAGGCAGTGGTGCTGATCCAGATGGTCGTGATTGATAATTTTGCATTAATAACTCATTATTTTGCTCCGCCACCAGGAGACAAGAAATTAATTCAGAGAATTTTGTAAAAGTCTTGCCTCTGTATTGCTGTTGCAATATTAAGTCTCGAGGATGAAATGTAGTAAAAGTTTTCTCGAACATCATATCTTCTGTTATTGTTTCTCCACAGAGGCGTAATACTGAGACTATTTTAAATAGCTTGGACTTATATTTCTGCACGCTTTTAAAGTCTTGGAACCTGAGATTTGTCCAATCATTGCATGTTTTAGGCAAATACACCATTCGGAGATGTTCAAATCTCTCTTTCAAAGAAATCCACAAATCTTGTGGATCTTCAATCGTTAAATATTCATTTTTCAAGCTATCATCAAGATGATGCATTATGAATATCAAGGCTTTTGCCTTACTATCATTGGGCACATCATTATCAGCCTCAATTGTTTTGCTCAGGTTCCTTGCCTTCGAGTGTAACTTAGCATCGAGTCTCCAGGAGATATAATTGCTTCCGGCAATATGAAGAGCCTCGAATTCTTTTCTTGCGATGTTTGCCATTAAAAATTAAAAATTAAAACACTATATAGAAACAAATATAACAAAGAATTAGAAGAGAATTATGAAACATAAATACAAAATTGTTAAAACTACATTAAAGTAAAATGATAATGCATAACAAGATTAGGAGCAGATTCGTGCTGATAACGTATTGTAAAAATAACTAATAATTCATCTTCAATATAAAAATATATATATATATATATTTCCATAAAATAAGATAAAGAGAGAGAAAGAGATATCTGAATACAAACACTTCAGCCTCCTCAATTTCTTATTTCTTCTTTTCTATATCCATAATACAAGAATAAGGGGGTATTTATAGTATTTCAAGAAATAGATGGACTGTCAGGATTGATTCAATCTGACGGTCTAGAACATTTTGGTATGTGGAATAGTGAAAGTTTGGTGGCTGCTACAGGACCATCGTCTTCTACAGTGTTCTCGTGGCCGGATGCTACAATGCCCTTTTTACTACAGTCGACATCCATTATTATATATTTTATAACAGATTGAAATTTATAATAAGTAGAAAATTAGAGCATTTTGTAAAATGTTGTCCATGTTGTGTGAACTTTTTAATTTTTGGGAACAATAAAAATTGTATGAGCCTCCAACAATATTTTAGAAAAATGAATAATATATTCCTAATGTCTTCTTCATGTGTGTGTATATATGTACCTTGATTGAAAAGATGGATGAATATAATAATTAAATATATATATACATATAGATAAAAGTATATTGTGTAATATATATATTAGTGAAAAATGATCACTAGCAGTGAGCTAGATTTTGGAAAACTATATCTTCTTGTACTTTCAAAATTTTATAGGTGTATATTATTATATAATCTAATAAACGAAGAGCCTTAGATGGCCATGATTGAATAATCTAACAAAGAATCACACTTAATCCCAACCGTTGATCTCTGGTTGTGTGAATAAGAAGTGGGCAATATAATACAACTGTCTTAACGCTACCAAGAGCGATCATTTCTCACAACTTTAGTAATCAAAGGCTCTATATATGTACCCTTAATGATCCCTCTACTATAGTGATGGTCCAACTCTGTATTGGTAGGTTGCTTATACCAGTGCAACTTTGTGATAGCGATGATATATAATAAGGCAAATATTTATTAGCGCATATTCTTCTTTAAGATATAGCGATTTTCATATTCAGATATTTGTCTATAGTGACAATTAAATTTCTGTAGCCATGGACTCTTTAAACCAACAAATTTTATAACTATATGAATAAATCAAACATTTGTCGATGCTTATTTTTCTGTTAGTATAAACATTATTTAATACTAACATTTGCTAGGCGAATTCCGCAACTATAAATTGTTTATACTAATGGAAATTTATAACTATCAGAATAAATAAAATACTTACTGATGCCTATTCTATTCTTTTGATATCTATAGTGACAGTCAAAGTACATTACTCTAGTTTGTTTATAATGATAGAACTTTATGACTTTTAGAATAAATTAAACATTTATTGACATATTTTCATTTTGCTCAAATAATTTATTTTTAATAATAATTATTAATATATATTTATAATATAACTGAAAATTTATACAAAATGATTATATTTTTATTTTTAATATAATTATTTAAAAAAATTATAATATGATATAATATTAATGTACATTGCTTGACACCACCAAGATTTATTATTATTTGGCTTTTTTATATTTATTAGAGAAAATATAAATATTTAGAATTTATTAACAATGTTTTATTTGGTGTTTATCGGAAATATTTAATAAATATAATTTTTATATATGATTATAATTAAAAATTTATAAACATATGTGCCAATATATATATATATATATATATATATTAGAGCACTACTTCTCCCTTATGCTCCTTTGAAGAATTTGAAATAAAAGGTAAAATCATGATTGAAATTACCACAGTTTCTCTAAAGCCAATTATATGTCTTGAAGATGGTAAGAGCCAGCACTTTTTACTAATAACTCACAAAAATTTCAACAAGAGATGACACCAAACATCTGAAATTCCGAAACTCAAGCCAACTGGCATCATCCCTTTGTATATTGGAATCTCAAGATAAATTACCTTGGCAACCTTTATTCATCCAAAACAAGATATGAATGCAATTCCTTTGAGAAATGGAAAACAAATTGAAGGAATTTAAAAGTAGTAACAACTTAAGCCATAAGCAGGTCTTAAAAGAGGAGACATAAAATAAGTGTGAGCCCTAATGATAATCCAATCAACCTAATTTAGACAATGATGCACAACCAAGAGTTATAATAACTAAGCCACTTTTTCTTGAAAATTTAGCCTAATCCAAGTTGTGTAATAGTAGAATTGAATTTTGCAAACCAAGCTCATGAAGCTTATTTAAGCGTATATAAAGCTTTCTAAAGTTTACAGACTTTATTAGGAGAATGAGAATATTCTGGAGGAGGTTGCATATAGAGTTCTTTCTCAATATCAGCATTAAGAAAGGCATTTTTAACATCCATTTGAAACTTACCTCAATTCTTCATAGCTGCAATAGCTAACAAAACTTCGAACATAAGTTAATCTTGCAACAGGGTCAAAGGTTTCTTCATTATTGATACCATACTCTTGAGTAGAGCATTTTGTTACTAGCGCTCCACATACCCTTAGATTGAGTTTTGATTTTATAAATCTATTTGTAGTCAATAGGTGTTTTACCAGGAGGAAGATCCACCAAATCCGAAGCATGAGTCTTTTCTAATGCTTGAAGTTCTTCTGCCATTGCTTATCATCATGGGGTATCAATACTAGCCTCCCTATAGGAAGGAGGTTCATGTAAGGTTACAATAACCAAGAAAACAACAAAGATGAGCATAGGGTTCAAGTTTGGTATATTTGTTGAAGTTATGCTCAGAAAGGCAATGGTGGTGGTTCAACGGTAGTATTATGAATGCATGGCTTGCAAGTCAACAATGCCTCGTCCTATTTGGTGGAAAACTCATGCAGACTACTTTAGAGATTATTATGTTTACTTCTATAGCTCACGTACTTTAGAAGCTTCATTCACATGGGTTGTTGTCTTGTCTACACGTTAAAGTAGTATAAATTTGTATCTTTTGTTTTGAATCAAAGTAGAACGAAGTGTTGGTTTATCAGAACTCTCATCTTCTCTTGCACCTCTTTGTCTTCCTCTTATCTATATTTCACTACAGTGGTATTAGAGCTAGGAACCCCTCTCCTTGTATCAACTGATGGCTAAAAATGAAAATACAGGCAGCTCTTCCACCTCTACTAACATTCTCTATTTCAATGGTACAAGATACAACCTATAGAGCAAGAAGATGGAGACCTTGCTCCTCTCTAGAAAGCTTTGGGGAATGATTGACAAAGGCTTTACTGAAGAAGACGATGATGCACAGTGTCTCGAAGACAATACCCAAAAGAATGCTAAAGTGTTATTTCTAATCCAACAAGCGTTGGATGAAAAAATCCTAATTAGGATTTCAGGAACAAGAGTGGCCAAGAAGGCATGGGATATTCTCAAGACAGAGTACCAAGGGTGTTCCAAAAGCTCATCAGCAAAGCTTCATGCTTACCAACAGGAGTACGAGAACCTTCGGATGAAGAATGGTGACTCCGTAGAAGACTACATAAGCAGAGTATTGACCACTGCTTATCACATTCAGGCACTTGGTAATGAACTTAATGAGAGGCTCTTATTGGTAAGATCCTTCGTAGCCTCTCACCAAAGTTTCGCCAAGTTGTGTCATCTATTATTGAAGCTAAAGACCTTTCGACACTCACGGTCAACGAGCTCAGCGGATCTCGAAAAGGGCATGAAGGCAGACTTGATATGGAGTCTAACCAAGTAGAGGTGAAGGCTTTCCACATCAAGAGAGAAGCTTTTTCAGGTACGTCTACTAGTAATCTAGGAAGAGGCAAATATTGTGGATGCTTTAGAGGAAGAGCAAATGGAAAAGGCAGAGGCCATGGTTCTGATCACAAGGATGCTCAAGGAGAAAGACGACAAAACAAGGCTGACATTCAATGCTTTAATTGTAAGAGGTATGGACACTATAAATCTCAATGTTGGTTCAAGGATTCAACAACAAATGTCGTGGAGGCAGAACCCGAGGTGACACATTTGTTCATGGTCAGTAATGGTGCTGGTGTTCAGCATGAGGATGTTTGGATGCTAGACAGTAGGTGTAGCAATCATATGACGGGCATTAAGACCTTATTTCAAACCTTAGATGAATCGGTTCATCAAGAAGTCAAGCTAGGAGACGACCATGTAATAAAGGTTAAATGACTGGGAATAGTAAGGTTCAAGACGAATGGAGACCAAACAAAAGAGTTTGAGAGAATGCAGTATATCCCAGAACTTGCACATAACCTTCTCAGTGTTGGACAATTACAACGAGGAGGTTACACTCTTTTCTTTGATGAAGATCAGTGCATTATTCGAAACAAGAAGACCGGTGCGGAGCTTGCTCATGTTCATATGACTAGACACAATCTATATCCTCTTACCATCAACGATATAGGAGCAGCACATGAAGTATCTAACCGGCCAGACGAGTCTATTCTTTGGCACGAACAGTACGGGCACATCAAGTACAACAGTTTGCAACAACTGTCAAAAGGAAAGCTTGTCCATGGGTTGCCGAATATCTTAAACATGCATTCCTGTGAGGGCTGCGCATATGGGAAGCAAACGAGGCATCCATTTCCAGATGAAAGTACAAGAAAAGCTGGAAAACCTTTAGAGTTAATTCATGGGGACCTTTGTGGACCCATGCAAACCAAATCGAAGGGAGGTAACCTCTATTTTATATTATTTATAGATGATCTGCACCCGATATTGTTGGGTGTATCTTCTCCGAGCCAAGTCACAAGCACTAGAATTTTTTTAAATTTTCAAAAACCTTGTGGAGAAGCAAGACGATCTTTCGGTGAAGGCGTTAAGGATCGATCATGGAGGAGAGTTCACCTCCGGTGAGTTTCGATCTTCTTGTGAAGAATAAGGAATCAAGCAGCAGCTAACGACTCCTCACTCCCACAGCAGAACGAGGTTGTTGAACGAAGAAACAGAACTATGGTGGAGATAAGCCGGTGCATGCTGAAGTAGCGTGGCCTGCCAACAGATTGTGCGGAGAAGCGGTTGCATCAGCAGTGTACTTACTCAATTGCTCTCCCACAAAAGCCTTAAGAAACACCACCCCTTATGAATCGCTAACCGGAGAAAAATCATCCATTAAGCGCCTGAGAACTTTTTTGTGTCTTGCATTTGTTCTTTTCTCCGTTCAACGGCGTGGGAAATTTGACTCTAAATCCGAAAAGTGGGTGTTTATAGTCTACAGTGGAGAGTCAAAAGGGTATAAACTTCTTAACCCTTTGACTGCTATGGTCCAAGTAAGTAGAGAGGTGTTATTCCACAAGGAGAAGGGATGGAACTGGGTGAATGCTATTGGCCTTTCTCAGATCTCATCTACCTTGGAGGAGGTGTTGGGCCATAGTGATGACGACACACAAACTGAAGAATGTCAACCCTCTTCACAGCCACAACTAGTGCAGCGCAACATAGAAGACTCACCTGAATTTCCAAATAGGAAGTATAAAACTCTACATGAACTCTATAACTCATGCTCATTCGCCCTTGCAATAGGAGATCCTGGATCATTCGCAAAAGCTTATAAGAAAGAAGAGTGGAAGACCACATTAAAAGAAGAGTTCACAGCTATAATGAAGAACAACACATGGACTCTCACCACACTGCCTGAAGGGAAGAAGCCTGTTGGACTAAAATGGATATTTAAATCCAAATATCTCCCCGATGGCACATTACACAAGAGGAAAGCGAGGTTGGTGGCGAAAGGTTACTCTCAAGTGTGTGGAGTTGACTTCAAAGAGGTATTTTCCCTTGTCACAAGGCTTGAAACGGTAAGATTGTTCCTCGCCATAGCTACACAAAAGCGTTGGCCTATATTCCAGTTGGACGTTAAGTCAGCGTTCCTCAATGGAGACCTTCAAGAAAAAGTTTATGTGACCCATCCTCAAGGTTATGTTCAAGGCAAAGAAAAGATTATGTACAAATTAAACAAGGCCCTTTACAGCCTCCATCAAGCCCCACGAGCTTGGTACACCAACTGTTTACCAAGCTTGGGTTCTCAAGAAGTCAGTGTGAACCAACTGTTTACAGGAGAACAAATAAAGACTCAGATATTCTGCTCCTTTGTCTGTACGTGGATGACATTATCTTCATGGGGTCCTCTCTTCCAATGGTAAATGAATTCAAGGAAAGCATGCTACGAACATTCGAAATGACAAACCTTGGACTACTGCACTACTTCCTTGGACTTGATGTAAAGCAACAACCTGGCTCTATATTCATATGTCAAAAGAGATATGCAGAAGGTATGTTAAAGACATTTGGAATGCTGAAAAGTAAAAGCTATGCCACTCCTCTAAACCCCAATGAAAAGCTCCAAATGAAAGACAGTAGTAGGAAGGCTGATGAGCAGAAATTTCGCAGTATTGTTGGGAGTCTTTTATACCTCACACACACACACGTCCCAACCTTACGTTCACTATAAGCCCAATTTCCAAGTTTATGCAATCACCTACAAAGCATCACATGGGGACAATGAAAAGAGTTCTTCATTATGTGCCAGGGATCATCAATATGGGGATCAAATATGAGTGTGTCCAAGAGCTTCAACTACAAGGTTATGTTGATAGTGATTGGGGTGGGTCGTGTGACGACCGGAGAAGCACTTCTCGATGGGTATTTCATCTCGGGTCTGGTGCTGTGGCTTGGGCTTCAAAGCGGCAGAAAGTTGTTGCTCTGTCAAGCATAGAAGCTAAATATATTGCAGCATCCTCAGCCGTGTGTCAAGCAGTTTGGATGCACCGGTTACTGCAGACATGGGAGTTCCACAGAGAAGCAAAACCACTATACATTGTGACAATCAATCCGCCATAGCCATCGCCAAAAACCCGGGGCAGCATGGCAGAACAAAACACATAGATGGGTGGTTTCATTTTATTCGGGGTTTGATAGCTGATGGAGTGATCAAAGTTGTTCACTGCAGCACGTACAATCAGCTAGCCGATGTTCTCATAAAGGCACTATCAGGACCAAAGCACAAAGAGCTGAGACGCTAGCTGAGGATTTTAGATTTCTGAGCATAGGGAGCGTGTTGAAGTTATGCTCAGAAAGGCAATGGTGGTGGTTCAACGGTAGTATTATGAATACATGGCTTGCACATCAACAATGCCTCGCCCTATATATCTGGTGGAAAACTCATGCAGACTACTTTAGAGATTATTATGTTTACTTCTATAGCTCACGTACTTTAGAAGCTTTATTCACATGGGTTGTTGTCTTGTCTACAAGTTAAAGTAGTATAAATTTGTATCTTTTGTTTTGAATCAAAGTAGAACCAAGTGTTGGTTTCTCAGAACTCTCATCTTCTCTTGCACCTCTTTGCCTTCTTCTTATCTATATTTCACTACAATATTCATGTGGTTGTAATAAAACAAAACAAGAACATTCAAAAGTTTTAAGAGTTGAATAATCGGGAGGCTTACCAAATAATCGAGAGGCTTATCAAAATTTGATCAAGTTTTAAAATAAAAAATACATGAGCTAACTAAAAGCATAGGAACAATAATGCCATGAAAATGAAAATGAACGCAATGACTATAACTAGAAACATTTGAATTTATTCGAGCTAGAACACATGCAAGTTCAACATTTGTTGTTTCTTATTTACAGAACTCCCGAAATACGAAATATTACAGAACAAATAAGTACATAGGATAATCTTGCGAAAGCATTTCCATAATTTGATCACTTAATTGCATTGAGCTAAGGAATAAGATTGCACAATAATGAATAAAATCAAACCTTATTTAAGTGGCACTTTCACAAAGCAATTGTCCCCAGTTATTCTCTAATGGCTTGATTGATTTTAGTATGTCAAGTTTTCATCTCCCGAGCTGGGCAAAACTTGTTCTTCTGACCTTCCAATTGAGGGATGTTATATTAGACCTGCACAAAGAAATTATTCTTACATAAGAGTAGCTATTAATAGCTTAAATATATTAGAAAATAAGAACAAATAAATAATGGAGGAGCAAATAGAAAGAAAGGAGCATAGAAAATGAGAGACAATGCATAGAATTTAAAAAATAGTTATTTAATTATTTAGAAATAATTAAAAGAATATATTCTTATTTGATGATATAAAAACAATTTATATCAAACAACATAAATAAATAAATAAATAAATAAATAAGCAGTATATGCAAAATTAGAAAGATAGAAATAAATATAAGAAAATTTAAAATAACATTAAATAAAAAAAAAATACATACTAGCAAATATAGGATAAATGCAAATTAAATCATATTAAAAACAAATCTAAAAAAATTAAACCATCTTATAAAATTAAAGTGTAAATGTAAAATTAAAATAGAGGAAAAAAAAATAATTGACTATATTTAATTAGTAAATAAAACGATTAGAGTCATGAATAATCTAAAAAGATTTACCAATTAAGTGGGACATTGAAAATAGCTTCGAGATGTAAAAGAGCTTGTGAGAATGCCTAAAGAAGACTTCAAGCCCTTGAAACAATTGAGAGAACCTGAAAAACATGATGTGGAATTAGTACAAAGAGAAGATGATATATGTATCACAAAAATAATGCCTAATCAACCTACTTAGCTTTGCCTAGTTCCAAAACCAGGTAATGCCCTAGTTCATATGAGTAATTATGAGGATTTAGGGTATAGTTTATTGTGTATAAAATTATGTTGATTTAGTTGGTTGGTTGGGCTAACCCATAATTAATTTGACCATTTACAGTGAATGATGATTAGGGATTTCTCATCCAGTCGATTTGGTTCCCAATTTCTGTAAAATTATGTTTATCTTTTTATGTGAATTAGAAGAAAAAAAAATCAATAATTTCATTATAAGACAATAAATACATAATTTCATTATTAGTTATGTATATGTTATGTTTTAAAGTGTAATAAGGGAAAAATGAAAATAGTATATGTACACCTTTATAATTATCCATCGACACTAAATGGGACAAAATCAAAGCTCAACCGTTTGTGACATTATTATAGAAAAAAAATTAAAAGTACATTTATAAATAAGTGGGTTGCAGAGTTGAGATTACAAAACAGTTACAAACAAAAATTATTATAGAAGATAAATTTTATTTGGGCTCCATGCCCAATTTCAAAGCAGTATTCTAGAAGTCATCATTGAGAAAATACTTTATATATATATATATATATATATATATATATGGATCATTAATATTGTTCACAAATTATAATATATAAAATTATTATCTATATATATTTATTTAAAAAAAAAAAAAAACATGTCCCATATAAGCGAGTTTCACTGTGTTTTTAACCCCAAAGTTTCAAAGCACAAAGAAATCAAAAGCTCAGGTGGTTGAAGCAGTTAAAATATTGCATTATTGCATCCACAGTCCAACATTGTCACTCTCACTTGAACAGTCATTCCTTCTGTCCAAGTTGTAACACTAAACTAAAACTCAAGTTGTCACCAAGATGCTCCAAGGAAAGTTAGATGAATGTTTACTAAAAAGCAACACACTCAACTCTCTCTTTAGCACAATTATTAAAATTAAATATAAAGAAAGAAGGGCTATTTCTTTCTTCTTCCTTTTTCTCATAGACAATTAATTACTTCATCTATCTACATGAGACCTCCCATTGCCTTAGTTAACTCTTATTTCAACTCAAGTTGCATGTACTTCTCACTAATTATATGACTACTCTTAATATATATATATATATAATTAAGATTCAGATATATATCTATAGTTCTCAAGCACAAGGATCAAGCATGCTTGCTTCAAGCCTCCTTTGCATATTAACCCTAGCAATGAAGTCTTCAGCTCTTCTATTCAACTCCTCTAATGGCATGCCTTCATCTTCCTCCTCCCCATCCATGTCTTCTTCATCATCACATACTAACATCTCTTCATTCTCTCCCTTGTTTTCCTCCTTTATAATTTCTTCATTTCTTTCTTTCTTCTCTTCAATCAAAGTGGCCTCCTTTTTAACTTCCTTATCTTCCCTTAGTCTCTCATTCCTCTTCACATACTCTTCATAGATATCGGGGCCCGGAGAACTCTTCGATAACTTTGATTCTCCTACGAGAAAGATTATGATGATGTTGAAGAGGAAGAACAAGCACTTCGGCCCTGAGATGATGTTGCGCAACCGGAAAAGAGACGAAAAGGTGGCACTAATGTAGCAACTCAGTTTGAAGATCCATAGAGGACTTGAGAGGAAAAGGCCAAGCATGACAATGGATAGCATGTATTGAATGAGTGTTGGAATGAGTTGCCTCTTTCTATACCTCTTTATTGCTTGAAGCTTCTCTATTTGAATTATATCCATGACACTAGCTCCCTTCTTAAAAAATAGTAATAGTGGTATTCAAGGGACTTTGTGGGTGTGTTCTTGGAAGAGAAAAAGGAAACTAAAGGGGCTTAAGGGAATGCATGAGAGAAGTGTTTCAAACATGTATAGGAAAGTTTGCCATTTGACAGAACATAGAGCATTGCAAATGAGGGTTTATATAGAGAAGAAATAAATAAATAAATAAATAAATGGAAGGTTTCAATTTGTGTTGGTGGGATTCATCACATGCTTGCTTTTTCCTCTCAATATTATTTGGATGTCTTTTGTAAAATGTAGGGTTTGTGTTGCTTTTAGAAAAGTTATTTCTAGTGTTTGATTATTTCTACTTGAGCTCTTGGTCCCTATCTATGTATATGCTTTGTTTTCCTTTGCTTTCCACCTTGACTGTTTGAATGTTTGCCTTGTTTTCTAGATTCTCTTGTGGCCCTTATTAATCCCATGTTTCATTTTTCTTAATCTCAATTATTATATTATAATTTTATGAAGAAATTAACATGGGGAATTAAAATATTATAATAAATCCCCACACTCTATGCAATACTAAAGTACGTCATGCTTATGCATGCTAACCAACTTTTTAATACAAAAAGTATTTCTAATAGTTATATATATTAGATAATATAGGGTAATATTTTTAACTAATGATCATGATAACTCACTATAATATTAATAATATTTCGGTATTATATAAAAACTACATTAATTAATATACTAAAATACCAATTGTATTTGAACGATTAACATTATGATTATCATTTATAAAAAAGAAACAAAATAAGAAGAATAAATTATTAGAACGGAATTTTATCATAGCTCTTCACATTAATTTAATACAATATAAATCTCTCCATTTATAATGACAATGATGTTAAGAAATATGAAATATTCTTAATATATATAGATATATTAAATTATGATATGAAATATAAAATATGGTTGAAATATATTTCAACAAGTTTTTATCAAAAAAAAAAAAACAATGATTAGACACTAGAGAACAAAATATCAAGGGTGGAATTATTTCATCTTTTGGGAAAGAAATTGAAAACCAAAGGAATTCTGATTGAGACCGTAACTAGAAGCTTTTGGCATGAAGAGTTACATGATGCATTGCTTTTACATCAATGGAACATTAGGTGCCACTTGTTCAATGAATAGAGAAAATATGAAAAGGTGGCAATCAAAGAGATCATACTAGTGATATTGTTAATTAACACTAGTTCTGTTATATGTGATCAAAATTAAGAACATCCCAAAATATAAGTTAATTATACCCTTGTGAATCTCAAAGGAAAGGTTGAGAATAATGTACTATTGAAAAGATAAAGGAAAAAAGAAGTAAATTCTCATGCAAACTCCTACCAAGATATTCCAATAAGCTTAGGGACTAAGGAAGTATGGGGGGCGGTGATGGGGGGCCTACCCCAACTACTAACTTGTTTCCAACCTTTCACCATTGGAATAGTACAAGATTTTACATAATTTTTTGGATTAAAAATAATATAAATTTCATAAATCTATGTATTTTTGTGGAGTGTTGTTCTCTAAATTCCTTAAGTTTATAATTTGCAATAACAGATGATGGCATATGGTCATGATAATAGCAAGACTCCAATGATTCTTTGTTTGGACTTTATAAATTATTGTAGCCTTTTCATTGGTTATTGCCATTGCGTTTAATTAATTTATCATTTTTTTTTTTTTTTTTTTGAGTGTTTATTCACTAGTAGAGTGCTATTATTGATTTTTAAAATAGGATTAATGTTGATTTTCCTCTCTTTATTAACTAAATTTGTTCACTTGACTATGTTGTTAATTTGTAGCACATCCTACTCCCTGTCAAATATTATGTAATGACCTTAAGTAATTGTTTTGTTTAACGTGACATTTTTACTAAAGAGATCTGAAGAGATTAGTCAATGTTAACACATTGTTAAAATAATTTTAAAACTCTATGTACTTATAGTGCATTAAAATAATTTTAAAACTATATATTCTTAAAGTGGCTGTTTTTTTTAACATGACATCTGACTAATACCATCTAAAGATTGTTTTCAATATGAAGACATTGCTAAAATAATTTTAAAATTTTATATATAAAGTGCAGCAAATAATATGAATAAGCTGTTCAAGTAGTGATTCTCTAGAAATTTAAAATAAATTAAATTAAATTAAAAACAAGGTGAATATTTTTTTCTCTGATTAATAGCTAAATTAAAGCAAACATTAGATCAAACCATAATAGTTTTAAACTTACCTTTGTGTAACTCAATCTCCTATGATCAATCCTATGGTTTTATTACTTTGGATTTTATAAAAAACAAAAAACTTACTTTCATGCAAATTATATGAAGCTTAAGGAAGGCTCTTTCATAATAGGTTTCCGGTAAAGACTAACAAAGGTTGTGGAGAGTTTTGTGTGGTTGTTCATATTGAGTGTGGAGCCCTCTGGTTATATTCCTTCCTGTCCCTTTCAAACAGTGTTTAGCTGGATTAGTTAGCTATTAAAACCACTTGTTGAGTGGTGTTTAAGCTTTAAGGTGAAAAGCTCCTCCTATTATTTCATTAAAGTGATTCCCTAGATATCTTGCATACTTTAACATGTGTATGTGTTTATGGTGTGCTTGAAACTTCCTAGAAGGAAGGAGGAGAAATTAAGAATATGATGAGCAAAAGATACTTTTTGTATACTATGGATTTTGGATTCCACGGAATTATATATTGAGTGTATATGGTTACCAAACAATCCCTTGTTTTAGTGAGAGGAATAGAGTGATAGTTTATTGATATCTTGAAAAGGATTTACATGTATATGGTTGAGGCTCACACAAGTAGTCAAAAGGATGTCTCGTCATTTGGAAAGTTCAATATTTTTTCTTTGGGAGGTTACTTCACACTTGTCAATCCGTTTTCTCTTCCATTCTCACTTATTGGATGTCAGTATTCGAACTTTCAAAATGGGTGAAATTAACAATGTTCATAGAGAGTTTCTTTGAAAAGGGCGCAATATTTCTCATAAAATGTGTAGGCTAATCAGGTGGCCTCATATGTGCAAATCTAAAGTTCATGGAGGCTGGGGGGTCCTCAACTTGTTGGAGTTCAACCATGCCCTTCTTGAGAAATGGTGGTGGAAATTTGTTGGTGATGCCCCTAGATACTGGTTGCTAGTTATCTTCTTCAATTATTCATAAAACGGCAATAAAAATTTGTTTCTTTGCGTTGCTCTCAGGAAGAAGTCTTTCTTTTGGAATGGAATTTCCAGTTGAGATCAATTTTTCTGATGGGTTTAGCCTTTAAACTTAGAGATGGGAAATCTATAAATGTTTTGGTTGAACATATGGCTTAACGGTAAAACACTAAGGGATGTGTAGCCAAATCTTTTTGCCTAGTGGCAATTTCCTTTCATCTCAGTGTTTGACTTTCTCCAGCTTAGGACTTGCACTCTCAATCCTAATTTACAATCGCTCTACAATTTCCTGTCTACCCTTCTGCCTAATGGTAGAGATTCAAAGTCTTGCAAGTAGGCCAAGAAAAGAAATTTCTCTGTTAAATTTTTCAATAGCTTCCTAAATCAGGGAGGGCTTAGATGTCATTGAGTAATTCTCTCTAGAAAGGGGCATGTTCTCTCAAAGTCAAGCTTTTCTTAAAATTGTCTTTTGATAACAAGCTCCTTAATTTGGAGAATCTGGCAAAGCGAGGTGCAATTTAATCTCCACAGCCGCTTGTTTTTCACTGTTGTGTGGTAGTAGAAACTATCAATCATATTTTTTCTGTTGCCTCTTCACCTTGAG
Organism: Dioscorea dumetorum; assembly: GCA_902712375.1. Classification (NCBI taxonomy): domain Eukaryota; kingdom Viridiplantae; phylum Streptophyta; class Magnoliopsida; order Dioscoreales; family Dioscoreaceae; genus Dioscorea; species Dioscorea dumetorum. The sequence goes on from CACTHL010000738.1 coordinate 131,818, forward strand.
AATCTGGCCACATTTTGGTGTACTCTTTAATACTCCGCACTATTTTGTCACCCTTACTGAGATGTGGACCTTATGGGTATGTAAAGGTGTTCTTAACCCTAGGAGATAGGAAAGCTTTTCATCAATGCCATTTGTTGGGTTGTTTGGGTTGAGAGAGATAATCACATTTTTTTTTTTTGGCATTTTCTCTGAATCTCCTTCGATTATTTGTAAAATTGATTATATGATTGTTGCTTACATTAGTGTAGCTTCTGATGCCAGTAAAGCTATATCAGAGGAGCCTCTCCCGATGATAAGACAAAGTCTCATCTTTGCGAGGGCTCTAGTGCTCAAAGAGAATGATCTGCCCAATTCCCAGTCTGACCCGCCAACCACAACCATCTCATAGTACTCTCTCCCTCCTGCTGTGTTGTTGCTTTTCCTAATTCCACCTCCAGTGGACATTCTTTTTTTCCTTTTAGGGGCTGTTTGGTTGTCTGTAAATGATTTTACATGTAAGTCAAATTACAGTGTAAGTGAAAATACTGTATTTTAACTTACATCACAGCTGTTTGGTTTGTTGTAATTTGAAATGCTGCATTTGCTTTTTCTTTGTTTGGTTTGATGTAAGTTGAGGAGTATGATTACCATGTAAATAAAATGGTAAGATTACCTCTATCACATATTGTTAATACTAGTTATTTAATATTATTTATAAAATCTTTTAATTATATACTATGCTTAAATTTTATTCTTAAAAGCTATTAATTATATTAACTCTCATTATTCAGGATTAATACTAATTTAAAAAATTGATTGATTTAGTGGTGGTTTATTAAATTTAAAAAATGTAATGTAATTCAATTATATGCTATAAAAATATTTTTTCTATATAAATTAAATGAGAATTGGTATTTTAAAATATAATAATTTATTAAATAAAACAAAAATAACTATTTTTGTAATCATGTTAATACTACTAATTATGTTAATATTATTTCTAATTATTTAATACTTTTCATATTAATTAATTACTTAATTTATTATTTAAAGTATTTTAATGATAATAATTTTTTAAAAAAATTAAATATTTTAAATTGAATATTTCTTTGAATTTGATTACTTAAAAATATTTTTATAATTAATTTTAAAGATAATTTAATTTATTAATATTTTTATAATTAATTTTAAGATAAAATGGTGGTGAGTGGATACCACTTACTTTACTGTATTTCAACTTACAGCAAATTTTGATGTAAGTTGAAATGCTGTAAAAGTGGGTGAGATGTAAGTCCACTTACATGTAAGTGGAACTTTTACATCAAACCAAACAGTCACTTACATGTAAAACCACTTACATCACAACTACTTACAGCTACTTACAGCTAACCAAACAGCCCCTTAATTGTAGTGTATTTCTTCTAAGCCGTATTTCATCATTTTTTTCACATTTTATCTCTTTTGTAACCCTGGTGTTATTGCAGCTATTTATTATTTTATTATTTAAATATTTATCTTCTAGATAGTTGGAGCACTAAATTTGAATCCATCTAATTGACAAAAAAAATTTGAAAGTCATTAAAAAATCATAAATGAAGAAAAAAGTAATTTCACTAATAATAGAGAAAAAAATTACAAGTATGAAATAATTACTTCTCACTATCCACATGTAATTTTTGCAAAAAAAAAAAAAAAAAGGCACTATAGTGACTCAAAGGCAAACCGTAATCCAAATAAATCTCAAACTCTAGTTCAACAAAAGCCAACAAGATATTTCATGTTAAAAAATGCATTAATAACAAATAATAATAATTTTAAGTATTTAATATAAATAATAAGTGATTCTTTTAAATAAGAGAAGTTCTTTTCTATGCTGGTGTGAAATTTGAAAAGTTGGGGTTTCTAGTAGGGGTGGCAAAACTCTGGGTCCGGACAAAACCGAGTCCGGACAACTACTCTAATAAGTAACTAATTTAATGCTCAGACCCGACCCAGTTTTAAATCCGGACAAGTGTGGCTTGTCCAGGTCCGTTTTCTTCCAAAACCGGGTTGTCCAAATGTCCGAATTTCATTCAAATACTAAATTATAAAAATAATTTAATTCATATCAAATACAAAAGACAATGTCCAACAATCCAAATTAATTCATACAGTAGTCTAAGTTTTAATAAGTATTACATAAAAATACATGTCTTAATAATACAAAATTAAATAACAAGCCAAAAAAAATACCCAATAACCCATGTCTTAATGATATAAAATCATATGCATAAATGCACTAATCACGATGGAGGTATAAATTTTTAAATCACAATTAATGATTCAATCATTCAATGTTCTCATTATATTTTATATAAATATTTAAATATTTAATTAATAACTAAAAAAAGATTTGGGCCTAGATAATGGGGTTTTATATCAAAATTTTTAAAATACAAAGGCCCGGTTGTCCGGATTTCTTGGGCCGAACCCGGCCCGGATTTAAATCCGGACAACTAGACTATGTCCAGACCCGGTCCGTATTAATAAAACTTTTGTCCAAACCCGGTTTATTCCGGGTTGGACAAAACCGGGCCGGTAAGCCCGGACAGATTATTGCCACCCCTAGTTTCTAGAAATCAGCCCACAGTGAGAATTCACCTAAACCATGATGATGTCTCAATGTAGCAAGGCATTGCATGAAAAGCATCTCCACTGGAGGCCAAAGAGCATCTATGAGGACATGAGTTAGGAATGAGTATCAAGAATATATAATGCCAACAATAATCAAGATACAAAAAATAAAGCTTGATATTAATGCTATGAATATTCATTGTTCTTAGATATTCTTATTCCAATTTCAAATTCAATGCATGGTAGTCACAAATGGTTTGCTAAATAGTGAATCATGGGTGCAATGCACCAGAAAGAAGATCTTCTTATGTAACAACACTTTAGTATCTTATGACTTATAATTAAAGGGAGTGCAATATATATATATATATATATATATATGAAGGAATGTTAGGAAAAGAATGAATGTCCTAGAAAGAGAAGTGGGGGAGTTCAGCAAGAAATCAATGGCAGCTTGTTGATTTTCAACAAAGGGGTGCCATACTTTTTAAAAAATAAAAGGTGAATAAAATTATAAATTGATTTTAATATATATATTATATATGGCAAATTATCATTGGTTTTAAGTTTAGAGATGATAAATTTTTAATTGTCCATTTATATTAGAATACGCTAATGCTTGGATTAAATTTTTGGTAGATCACTAAGTTTTAGACTTATTTCATTAAGGTTACCATGTTTCAATTTGTATCAAAAATTTTACTAACTTTCGATTTTGTTTCTCCGGGAGGTTACTCGCAAGTAAACATATCCTTTCTGCTGACGTGGCTACCGGAATTTGCACAGTCAGCATTACTGTGCCACTTACTAAGATGCTGCGGTGGCACCATAAAAGGTTAAATTTTTGGTAGGTTACTAAGGTTTGGACTTGTTTCATTAAGGTTACCAAGTTTCAATTTGTATCAAAACGGTTACTAGAATTTGATTTTGTTTCTCCGACAGGTGACCCGTGAGTAACCACATCCATCCTGCTGACATGTCGACCGAAAAAAACACAGTCAGCCTGATGAGGCCACGTCACTATGTGCCATATCAGCATTTGCCACCTGGTGACGTGGCCTCATCAGGTTGACTGGCACATGGTGACGTGGCCTCATCAGGCTGACTGTGTTTTTGGTCGACACATCAGCAGGATGGATGTGGTTACTCGCGGGTCACCTGTCAGAGAAACAAAATCAAATTCTACTAACCGTTTTGATGCAAATTGAAACTTGATAAGCTTAATGAAATAAGTCCAAACATTAGTAACCTACTAAAAATTTAATCCCCATTACCTGGCCATATGTGTGACATGGCATCATGGTGAGTGGCACAGTAATGTTGATTGTGCAAATTCCGGTAGCCACGTCAGCAGAAATGATATGCTTACTTGCGAGTAACCTCCCGGAGAAACAAAATCGAAAGTTAGTAACATTTTTTATACAAATTGAAACATGGTAACCTTAATGAAATAAGTCTAAAACTTAGTGATCTACCAAAAATTTAATCCAAGCATTAGCGTATTCTAATATAAATGGACAATTAAAAATTTATCATGTCTAAACTTAAAACCAATGATAATTTGCCATATATAATATATGGTAACCTCCCGGAGAAACAAAATCAAAAGTTAGTAACCTTTTTGGTACAAATTGAAATATGGTAACCTTAATGAAATAAGTATAAAACTTAGTGACCTACAAAAAATTTAGTTCTCCTAATGCTTTATATTTCGCTTTCTTGTTTTCCAATTTTGAGGATGGCCTTTTAAATTTATACTTACATATCATTTAAGAAGTTTTTCATATAATATTTCTTATTAACCAATTATTGAAGGTCAATAGTATGTCTATATATATATTAGAGTGGTTCGTTCATATATAACCCTCTAAAAATCTTTCATTGAGCAAAAAAAAAAAAAAAAAAAAAAAAAAAAAAAAAAAACTATACTACTTCTCATTAAGTAATTGTGGAACGTTTAAAAAATATGTATTCATGAAAGCGGTAATTAGTTGATGCATTTTGTTTGATCTCTTTTATATTTATGTTAATGTGTGATGCACTGGCACTTAGATTAATTGGTTGGTTCAATTTAGAGACATTTGAATTGATTTGGATTGTGTAGAGTTAGAATTACAAAGATAAAGTTAAACATTAAGTTTGATTGTGCTTTGTTTAGCAACAGGGATTAGTGGGGAGAGGATAGTGTTTGACTTAAAAAAATAATAATAATAAATTTTTACATATATTTTCTATATTATAATTATGCAATTTATTTATCAAAAAATAAAAATATTAAGTATATAAATGTATGGGGAAACTCCTCTATGGACTTCAGTAGACATCAGCAAAAAATAAAAGATAAAAGAGAGAAACTGAAAACTAGAATGAGAGATAGGTGCTAGTGAGATATGAGCACAAGCCGGTTAACCTTTCAGCACAAACCCAACTTAGCAGGTCTAAATCAGCCAAAAACCAATTGGGCCCACAATACTGACCTACTAGTTTAGGTGACCCGAACCCAGCCCTCACCTGACCCAAGTTAAAAGTATGGATGAGAATTGATGGGTAATTTTTTGGGTATGTTACTAAACTTTGGTCGTTTTTCACTTTGGTTATTGAACTTCAATTTGTATCTTTTCAGTCACCATAGATTGATTTGGTTACTCCGGGAGATCACTGGTGGGTTTTTCGGTGTTATTTGTGCACGTGGCCGCCGGAAATTCCATGTCACTGTTTATTTCAAAGGTGACAACACAGCCACATAGGATACTTGCCACGTCTCTTTTGAAATAGGCAGACGTGGCAAATATTCTACGTGGCTGAATTGGAGGGATAATCAGCTGATGTGGCAAATATCCTACGTGACTATGTTGTTACCTTTGAAATAGACAGTGACATGGAGTATCTGGCGGTCACATAAACAAATAACACCGAAAAACCCACCAGTGACCTCCCGGGGTAACCAAATCAATCTATGGTGACTGAAAATATACAAATTAAAGTTCGGTAACCAAAGTGAAAAACGACCAAAGTTCGGTAACCCACCCAAAAAATTACCCGAGAATTGATCCTTGACCTGAATACAAAGGAACACTTGACCACCTACTCTATTGTTTTTTATTGAATTACTTTTAAAATTGTTAAATAAAAAAATGAAGAGTTTGTACTTAATCATTTAACCTATAGAATTAAGTTGCATATATATATATATATATAAGTGGGAGAGAAATCAGAGCTTATGAACTACTCTTATTTTAGCCACTCATTTACTTTTTCATCACCATTACTTGTTTCAAAACCGGCTTTGGGCATATACAACTGAAGCCTGTGTCTAGAACCCCACAATTGTGAAGGCCCCATAATTTTTAATTTTGAAAAAATATTTATAATTAAAGTATACATTTATTATCATCCTACTCTGAAAAAATTCTAACTTTAAAATATAAAATTTAATTTATGATAATGTCAATATCCAAAAAAAAAAAATTACCGTTATAATAGGGCCCATAATTTTCTAAGCACCCACAAATCATTTTTACAAATTAGATTTAAAATTTTTCATTTACTATTATCCTATCACACAATTATAATATTAAAAATTTTAAACAATTTAAACTATATATAAAACTTAAGTTCTGATAATGTCAATATGTAATAAATTTAGTCTTATAATAGGCCCCATAATTCATTTTTTTTTAAATTATATTTAAAATTTTCATTTATTATTATCCTGTTCACATAATTTTGAAAAACTTTAAATGTTTTTCTAAAGTATAAAACTTGATTTATAATAATATCAGAATTGCAACAAATATGGTCTTATAATTTCTATTTCTGCTTCTTTTATTAAAACTTATGTTTGACTCCGATCATCTATGCAAATTTGCATTTGAATGTTTAGCGGCGATAATTAGGAACTAACTGTGACCACAATGTTTCAACTTGTATTAAAAATGTCTACTCATATTAGATTGCATGTGTTGGACGTGCACAAAAATATTTATCACAACTATATATAATAGTTTTCCGAAGCTCACCGGAGAAGTTTGCTAGCACAGTTGGTAAGGATATTTCATGGAGTGGAAGTCATCCTTTGTTTGGCAATCAATTTTTTAAATAAATTTGTCTTAAAAATAAAACACACTCAGAATCAAATGTTAAAGGGCAGAGGGATTTAAGACATTGATATATTTTCGGTGAACCAATATTTGTATATAGATTAGTGGGATTTGTTTGGTGGTTAAGTATTTAATAAGCCTCTTTGACATCTCTTCTTTTCAAGAGAATTCTTGGCATGAAAATATAGAGGCAAAGGGCGGATTAAATTTTTTTATAGGTTACTAAGTTTTAGACTTATTTCATAAAGGTTATCATATTTCAATTTGTACCAAAAAGGTTACTAACTTTTGATTTTGTTTCTCCGGGAGGTTACTCGGGAGTAAGCATATCATTTCTGCTGACGTGGCTACCGGAATTTGCACAATCAACATTACTGTGCCACTCACCATGATGCCATGTCACCCATATGGCCAGGTAATGGGGATTAAATTTTTGGTAGGTTACTAAGATTTGGACTTGTTTCATTAAGGTTACTAAGTTTCAATTTGCATTAAAACGGTTACTAGAATTTGATTTTGTTTCTCCGACAGGTGACCCGCAAGTAAACATATCCATCCTGCTGACGTGTCGACCAAAAACACAGTCAGCCTGATGAGGCCACGTCACCAGGTGGCAAATGCTGATGTGGCACATGGTGACGTGGCCTCATCAGGCTGACTGTGTTTTTTCCGGTCGACATGTCAGCAGGATAGATGTGGTTACTCACGGGTCACCTGTCGGAAAAACAAAATCAAATTCTAGTAACCGTTTTGATACAAATTGAAACTTGGTAACCTTAATGAAACAAGTCCAAACCTTAGTAACCTACCAAAAATTTAACCTTTTATGGTGCCACCTCAGCATCTTAGTAAGTGGCACAGTAATGCTGACTGTGCAAATTCCGGTAGCCACGTCAGCAGAAAGGATATGTTTACTCGCGAGTAACCTCCCGGAGAAACAAAATCGAAAGTTAGTAACCTTTTGGATACAAATTGAAACATGGTAACCTTAATGAAATAAGTCTAAAACTTAGTGACCTATCAAAAATTTAATCCGGCAAAGGGCTGATCTTTAAAAATAATAGACATGCAGGGTCTTAAATGAATTAGCTTATTTAAAAAAAAAAAAAACAAATATTTGGAAGTTCAAAATTGTTTTAAACAAATTATTAAAACATAATTTTGTTAATACTAGTTAAAATAAATATTTGAAAGGTGAAATTTTGGTTTTATAATTAATGGTATTATACTAATTAAAATGTTTTTTTTTTTTTTTTTTTTTTGTTGAGGCATTTGCTTCAAATGGTTACCGGCTCTTTTGTGTGACGAATGGAGTTACGAGGGTTCAAATCATTGTTGGAGGAAATAACTTACGAGTGATGTTACACTCCTACTCTTGTGCACGAGAGAATGTTTGAAACAATAACTCACACAAATACTTTGTTGCTTTTGTAAATAAAAACTTAAAATTAAAATCATATTCAATATGATTCTGTCATCCAAAGTATTCATGTGAAAATCTATGAAATTATATTTCCAATGGACGTTAAATTACTGAATTAAAAAGGACTTAATTATATGTAGGGAGACCAGCGCGTGAGGCAATCAAGTATATTATACTGTTATATATGAATTATTGTATTCAAAAGATTTTATAATTTATATAGTTTATTGAATTAAAAAAAATTAAAGTTATAAAGGAAGTTTTACTTTTAAATCAAATTATATTAGATTTTTAAGTTATTATAAATAAATTAACTCAATATTGGTTTCAAATTAAAATAATTTGACTTGATTTTTTTTATGAATAAAAATTGAGCCAAACTCAAATAAATTTCTAAATGTTAATTTCAAACTCGAGCTCAAGCTTTTAAAGTTGAATCAAAGCTAAAATGCCATTTCAAAATTTATTTTAAATTGAACTTGAACTAAGTTGGGCTGTCTAAAAAACACTGTTTGTTTACTATGCTGGTTTAGAGTATTATAAAGACATTTAATTTCAATAAGATCAAACTAATTTAAACAATCGAATCATTTAGAAATTGTCATTTTACAAAAACAAAAATAAAAATAAAAAATAGATTTATTGTGATCTTTTTAAATTGTCAAGACTAGATGAGTCACTATGCACCTTATAAAAAATTCAATTAATTAATAATCATTGTGATTAGTTGGAAGGGGCACTCCACCCATTCTTTGTTGGACAAATGTCCAATCATGACCTAAAAATTTATTTTGTATTTATTATCAACCCTCTCTTTCAAATACAACTTTATTAAAGAAAATAAATAAATAAATAAATAAGAAAGGAACTTCATCTTTCATGTCCCCTTTATATTGGTTGAGTGGTTGAGACATCAAGAATTTAACTTTAGACTTCAAGGTGATATTATAAAACTTTTGTTTTTTTAAATATAAAAGCACTCTTAATTTAAAAAAAAATCAAATTAATTTTTTATAATTTTATTATGATGAAGGTTGATGATAATATATTTTTCATATTAAATTTTTGTTTTTTGTATATTAATTTTATTTAAATAACTCAAACAAGTCCATTATACATTCCAAAAAAAACACAGGCCTAAGTAAGCCAGAAGCTTACACATGTAACTTCTTTATAAAAAATAAAAATATAAATATAAATATAAAAAGAGAGAACCAAAGTTACACCCCATGTATTATACTACATTGATTCATTTCACATTCCTTTAATCAACTTGGCCACTCTGAAACCAAAACATGGAAAGCAATTAACATTTAATCAATAATAATTAATAAAATAAAAGAACTTAATTAATGAATTATCTAATAATTAATGTTCTAACCTTCCTGGAGGTAACAAAGGCCAAAAACCTCTTCTTCTCTTTCTTTGGAGATGCAGATGAAGTTGAAACATGGTCACCATTAACCTTCTGAACTCCATTGTTTTGCTTGAGTTTCTCCCTCACAAACCTTTCATATAAGAAGGCAGCTCCTCTGAATTGAGGAAGCACTAGCCATGCCACAAAGATAACCTTCATTTGGTACCATATTGGTATCCTTTATTCCATCCATAAATCAAACAAAATAATTTCATGTTATTTCTCAATCAAAAAATATTTTAAAAAAAATCAAATATATAGATGATGTTCACAAATCACCACCTCCCTTTTCTTGTGAAGAAAGAGTAAGAAGCTATGAATGATGATCATATATATATATATATATATAGAAAGAGAGAAAGATTGCCAATGGCATTCATGGTCTATGGCATTCATGGTCTACTTTATAAAAAGATAAAAAAATAAAATAAAAAAAAAAGGAAAAAAGAAAAATTACCACTTGAGAATAGGATCAGCAACCATTTCAAGAAGAGTGAGGAAAGAATAGAGGATCCAATAAGCAAGCCATTGTTCATCATCAAGCTTTGAAGGACTCTCAAGGGCTTGAATTGAAGCATACCTATATATATATATATATATCAAGTAATAATAAACAAGTTAAAGCAAGAAAACCCTAACCCTAGCCCTAAAAAACATGGGTATTCATTTCAACTCACAGTGGATACAATAGAGTGATGGTAGGCCTGCATGACATATAGAAAACCAAACATATATATATAAATTAAAAACATATCTTTATATCAAAATACAAACCCTAAACAAAGAGAATAAGAAGAAGAAGAAGAAGGATGAGGGTTTTAATTTGTAGGGCATACCCAGAGATGGTGTTGAGGTATGTGAGGAAAGTCCAGAAGTAACCCATGGTTTTATGTTTTCAGGAAGTTAATTTGAGATGTGTGACTGAAATGGCTTGAGTGGAGATGGTGGAGTATAAATAGAAAGAAAACAATGGACACGTGGTAGGTTTTGACTGGAATTGTATACTTTATTTGGTGTAAATGCATGGGGCCTTGTCAATCAGCACCGACCAGATTTTGACCTTGTTTTTGGAAACTAATTTAATCAATGGATATAAAATATATATATATATATTATGAGTGGAGTACTTTCATCTTCTCTGGATATTGGATCTTGGTAATGAGAGGAAATATCATATTGGTTACATGGAAAAATGGGATATTAATTCAAGTGATGATTTCTATTATGTTAAAATATGTTTATTCATTTATATATATTTATCAATAATTTTGATTGTTTTTCTTCATTTCTAAAGAATACCATGGGGATGCAAAATAATAATAATATTTAAGAAAGGAACTACTGCTTTACGTTTAGGTTGTAGGTTCTCATTTATTATGATTTGGAAAAAAGATTTTGTTATCCACTATTTAATTTCAACTATAATTATCTCTTTTAAATTCATAAATATATGTAAATAATTTTATGGCATTTTCCTAAAGATTTATTTTATAACTCATATCATTAAATATTAAATGCATAATTTATCTAACAAAAAATCATGAATTTTTATTTAAACTAAAAAGATATATAATCCATTTTAATGAAGAATTATAGGTTTTTAATTAATAGTAGGCGATATTATTATATTTTTAAACACAAGTTAAAATATTTAAAAAAATTAAGAGGCAAAGAGTATATAATGGTGTATTCCTACAATAAAAAAAAAGAAAAAAAAACATATTAGCAAGTTTCTATGAAATATTTTTATTTATTTATAATATTTTTGTTCAAAATTCAACTTGCAAATTTCTTTATAATACATAATGATTTCTTAGTTTTTTTTTTTTTTCTAATATGATTGAAAAAAAAAACATATGTAGGTTTTTTTTTAAAATTCAATAGGGAAACTATGTGTTAATTTGATGGTGTACTTGATTTTCCTTTTAAATATTTATAAGTTAATAGTGTCCTATGTCTTCATTTAAGGATTAGGGATGTGGGCCGGTGCCTTGTGCCCACGTAACGGAGGACACCTCTTTCAAGAAGTTTATGAAAAGTAACACATAGGTGGAAGAGACAAGTTGGCCAGTTAGATTAGGGAGAATTAATTATAAGTAGAGATGATGATGAGATTAATTAATCATTAAACCATTATTAGAAAACTAATCAATGGCGTCGCAAACATAGTGCCATGACTTCGATGATGTTTCCACAGTTAGGGGGTGGGGTGGATGATGATTTTCATCAAGTTCCAAAATCAAGCCTTACTTTATCATTACATGGAAGTTCCTGGAAGCTCTGATTTTCTCCAAAACAATTTTTTTATTCAAGCAATTTTTTGGAATTAAGGACCCTTGAAAATATGTTTCTTTTTTTCAAAAAAGAAAAATATTAACAACAATATTTCATTTTATTTTATTTATTTTTTAATAAAGTATTTCAAAGCATTTTTAGAGTTTTATAGATTGTTCAGTGGAGATATACATATATTCCATACATTTACACACACACAAATATATACATAGAAGACATAAATTAAACTTAGGACGGAGAATAAAGGAATAAAATTTAAGTATTTGGGGGAAAAAGCAGAAAAAAATACTAAAAATCAAATAAAATCAGAACCAAACAATACAATATATATATCACTGTTACTATGTTTCATTAACCCCACATCAAAATAGCCTTCAAAAAATTAAAATACATTCTGTTTTAAACCTATGAAACCTCTCTTGCCTTTACTTTTCTACTCGTTTTTTTTATTTTTACAAAAAAAAAAAAAAAACATAATTTATTTTTCAACCAAACAAGTCAATTTTACACAGGGTATCCCAAACCCTGCATAACATACAAAAATGTTGATTTACACATTAGTTATATATATATAAGAAAAAAAGAATCAAATGTTTTGTTTGTATTAATATTTTGAATTAAGAAAAAAAGAATCAAAAAGCAGCCGAAAGGTTGGTAAATTAAGTCAAGATTACCCACGCGATCAAATTCCTGACTTGAATTAAAAATTTAAGAATTCATCCACATCTACAATTTTCAAATTTGAGAATTTGAGTATGAAAAACACAAAGATATTTCCTATAAATAACTATGTGCAAAAAAACACACTGAAATTAGAGTATGAGCCTTCCTAATCTGTAATTTTCATAATTAGCAAGGATGCAGTTGCAAACAAGTAACTATTCCTTACATCTTCTAAATTAGGGTTTCAAGACACAGGGTTCTGTTATGCTGATAAATACATAGATATTTCCAATAACTTAACAAATTAAATCACCTATAAATTACGAAATTTTATGCAAGATCAACGGGGTTCTTAAGAAAACATGGGTATGATGTCTAGTTGGTTTTCAATAGTGAAGCAGAGCAGAAGTTAATAATTTAGATGCAAAGATTATGCCACTCAATAGAACCTAATTTATTTTGCAGGACACTGAATATAAAGATAAACTTAATTTTTAGCATACCTCATTGTTTCTAGCTTTCATCAAACACTGAATGCTAGAATCACATCAACTTTTGACCTCCAAATGCTGCACTAAAGCAAAATGAGGTTTCACAATGTCCAAGTAATTCCAAAAGAATAAAAAATGAATACATCTCATAACTCCCGTCGTAAGAGAGAAAAATATTCATATACATCTCAGGAAATGTAGTGACATTCACCATATCCCACAACAAAAGGCTTTGCCTGTGAAAAGCATTATAACAAAGAAAGAGAAACTTGATTAGCTTATAAACAAGATAAGCATGTCGAATAGGCATGATTTCTGACAGTTTGATCATTTGTACTTGAAAAAAACAAAATGTTTGCAATAAAGCTCAATGCAGCATTGGATCGTAATCAAACCATACAACTCTTAAGTAATACTTCCACCTTGTAAATTATGGATAACCATTTGAAGTACACAAACTGGTAATAAGAAAAAGATAAGCATAGGATGAAAGCAAATGATAAAATACTACATTAGTACTCCATCACAGTAAATAATGCACACTATTCTATGTTGTCATCTAAATGGTTGGGAATAGCTCAAATATGATTTCATGAACTGATATAGAAACATGCACCTGTTTTGCTTGCATGATGAAAATGATGAGAAGACATCAGGAAAAGCTGCCGAATCACAGTTAAAAAGTATCTGCTATCAACTTTTCAGTGAGTTGCTCTCATTCTTACTGTAATACAAACAAATTAAAATTTCAATTCCTGGTTACACCAGCATTGAGTGTCGTTAAATTGCAATATATCACATTGCAATTCCTGCCACATCACCAGCAAAACTTCACTACAAACACTCCAAGTGTAGAAAACATCATCAAATCAAGCACAAGCAAACTGAATATATAGGAGTATGCAAAACAACATTTCAAAATATGTTAAAAAGGATGCAACCGTATCATCAAATCAGGCACTGAATACTGAATATAAAAGGAAATACCTAACAAGGACTTGTCACAATGCGCTGCATGTTCAACTTATATGGCACAGGATCAAAAACTTGTTATTGTGAGAAAGAATTGGACACAATTGCATTCAAGACTGAACAAATTCATCAATCAAAAATTGCTAACTTTCATTTCAAATGTGAGAACATTACAAAACTGTGTCACCAATTCAAGCATTTAATATCGGAGAAAATACCAAATTAGGAAAATCCAACAATGCACTCCATTATCCCACTATTTTCAACTTATATGGTACTGAATCAAAAAGTTTTTCTTTATGAGAATTGGTTATTATATTGAATATTTCAAATAAAGACTAAACAATTTCATTGCTGGAAAAATGGCAAAACTTCATTTCAAATACACCAAAAGGATACAACTCTATCATCAAACCAAGCACTGATAATATAAGGAAATACAAAACTGAAGGTGCAACCAAAAAATGATTGACCCCCACTTACAAGGAAAATTAAAAAAAAAAAAAAAAAAAAAAAAAAAGAAGGTATCTACCTAATGACTCAGAAATCGCCCCTCAATGCCACAAGGCATGGAAAGGTCTGCAGAAAATGGTTGGCACAAAATAGTTAGTCAGTATTGATTCAAGTCAAATCTGTTAATAATTAGGAACTAAACAATAAATATTTCTTCCATTCTAAAAGATAGAATGCATAACTTCAAAGTTGCAACACAACAACATCCAGTCAGCCTCTAAGCCACAAAATTGTGAACCAACACGCCCTCAAAGTACAACAGCAGCTTTATCCTGGGAGATAAGAGGAATTGGGGTGGCCATCAAAGGCTCATAATGGTCTCCTCCAGCACCACACCATCCTGTAAATGCAAACCAAGAAAGCAATACCACTCCATTACCGAAGACAGTAAATAAATAAGAAAAAATAACTAAAAACTTTACATAGGATCCATTTTAACTCATCCTATGAACAATCATCAATGAATATCGATCACACAATAGATCGCTTTCAAAAGAATCATGCATTACTAAATTACTCAGAAGAAAAAGAAGGTATTAAAAATAAATAAAGAACCAAAGAAAAGCAAGAATTCTAAATTGATGTCCAAGTGGCAGGTGGTTAATGTTATTGTATTCAAAGGTCACAAAAGACATGTAACAAAAGTAATGAATTACTACACAAATTATTGACACTGTCATTAAGCTCAAAACAAATTCATTTAGCCAAGTAGAAGTTAAAAACCAAGTAGGATTTTATAGTGCTTTGGCTTATAGCCCAACCAATAAATGGTAACAAGATAAATAAGCATAGCATAAGTATCATGAACTAATGCAAGCAAGGAGCCAATGCGCAAAAGTTGATGGTGTGGTCAAAGTCACTTAATTAAATGGTAATTAGAACTAAACAAGCTCTAACCAACTTAGGAAGTGAGATTGTCAAAAATGGGTTAACATCAACCAAAAGATTTTTCCAGGCAAGAAACCCAGGTGAAAGGCACCTATTAAGGAAACAGACAGTAATAATATTGGTATAAATATACTGCTTCAATATACTAAACTCCAGAGCTCTATACCAGTCCCTTTCATGAAGAGGAAAATTGGGGGTTCACAAATTTGACCCCTAGGGCGGTGTGGAAGAAAAAAGACACAATTTTCTTCATCAACCATTGCATCTGAACCATGGGCTTGAACCTGAAAAGGAAGTGGCAAATCAGAATAGGAGAATTAATAATAAAAATAAATAAATGATTTATAGGGACTACTCCAATGGAATACCAGCCCTTCTTGTCACAGACAAGGAATCAACTAGACTATCAGTTTGAATATACATTATACTTGACTGACGAATGAGTGACTCAAAAAAGAGGTGGTGGTTGAAGATGAAACAAGTAATTAAGATTAAGGACATAAAGTCAAAATTCCATGCTATCTTTAGGAGATAAGACAAATGCATTATCTACAAGGTAATAAAGTTATGGAAAGCTCATAACCAGCCAACGAGGTTTCTTAAGCAACATTATCAAAGTCTCACCACATATACTTCACACTTAAACTCAGTCGCCAGGCTCTCAATTGCAATATCATCCCCAAAAGCTGCAGCACGGCCATCTCTGTTCTCATCAACTGTTAACAACCCCTCCTCTGTGTATTGCAAAGTAATAATATCATACTCATCTTCAGGCGCACCAGAGAGGGACATATACTTTCCCCAACTCTCACCATCATCCACAACCATACAGCGCTCTTTGTAAATTGACGCTGCTGCCACTTCTCTTCCACCATTAAAAATATTGCATCAAACAACAAAAACAACCTAAATAAGCACATCAAGCATTAAATATTTCACACTAATTTTAGTATAGCTCTGGCATAGTTAAGTTTCTAACACGTTTGTGATCCATAGCATCTATTTTATCACCAAAACTTAAACTAAAAAATCATCATTCTTACAAATCATGTAATTTTGCAAAAATATGAAATAACAGAAATCACTTTCTAGCACCAAAATTTTAAACTACATAAGCATCATTCTCACAAATAACGCAATACTCCACAAATATAAAATAACATGATTCAATACCTTACACCAAAAGTTCAAACTAAAAATCCTGAATTATTGCAAACCTTATTCCCCCAAAAGTTTTTAAAAAAAAACAGAATTCATTTCCCGGCACCAAAAATTGTAAACTAAAGTCCATCAACCCAACACAATATGTAAATATTGCTCAAAGAAAGAAATGTTGGTTGAAAATAGACATCACGATAAAGTTGAACACATAATCCCTAAGAAATTGAGAGCAAATTGAATAAATGGAGGAAAAACAAAGACAAATCAAGGGAATATACCTCTGGAGGCCCAGATCTACGAGCTCCTGGATAGCCGCATCAAGTCCCGAGCGATCCGCCTTCTTAGCAAGCAGTTTCACCTCCTGAACAACATGGATCCCCCACCCAGCCCTCAGATCCGGAAAATACAAGTGCCGAATCGCTGCATCCACGGCCCTCTTCCTCACCCCATCGTCCCTCCGATAATCCTCAAGGAATCTTCTCACCGTCCTCTGCCTCAGCTCCCTCGCCCCGACCTTTCCACCCATCGCCGTCCTCGCCGCCGTAAACAAGCAGTTTCCATCCGCCTCCACGTCCCCGCCGTGCTCCAGCCTAAACCCCACCGCCGCCGCAGCCGGTCCCCCGCTAGGGTTCTTCCACAGCACACCACGCGCGTGAATTCGTGCAAGGTGGCGACGCTGCTGGTCCTCAAGCCCACGAACACCATCCCACGGCGCAGGATCCCGAGAGGGGGCGGAAACTGGCACCGGATCCAGATCCGACCACCCGAGCGGCGCCGGTGACGGCGTCAAGCCCTCCGCGCGAGCGCCGCTGTCGCAAAGGAGCTTTCCCATTTTTTTTGGGTGATTTTTTAGCTCTTTCTTCGAAATTGTTTTTTAGGGTTTGAGAGAGAAAAAGAAAAGATTCCACGTTGCGGCTTAAACTAAGGGAGCACGTGGCCCAATATGATTGGTGCCATGGATAGTAGGAACAAGTTCAGTATTGTTCCGCCGGGACACGATTATCGAGCAAGTGTCCGATTAGAACTAGATACTTTTATTATTTATGAATTACAGCGTGGCGTGATTCTATTGGAGGTGAGGTGAAAGAGTAAGTTTTCTAGTGCGTGTTGGGGTAGTGGAAGACTGTGTTCAAGTTCACGCACGTGTGGATCTTGCGTCCGATGTAGCTTCAACGCTTACCAAAATTTCAAATATAATAAAATTACCAATAATAGTTATTTCAAAATTCTGAAAAAAATTAACAAATATTGAATTAAAATATATATTTTATATTTTATATTTAATTATTATTTTCAAGTGATTTACCAAGATACTTTTATTAAGCTTCTATTTTAAGAATATACAAATAATAGTTAAAAATGTTTTAAATATTGTTTAAAATAAAAAGAAATAAAATACCCCACAAATTTATTTCAAAAACTTAACATAGAAGTGGATTGATTTCTCTTTACTTCATTTATTCTAAAATAAAGAAGTATCACTTCCCATCTAAGTCCACTTGAGTTTTTTTTAATGAAAAAAAAGGGAAGTGAAATTTTGATTAAGTCCATTTTCCATCATTTTAAAATTTTTTTTATTTTTTGCAAAATAAACACCATAAGAGATATTAATTTTTAACTAATTTAGGGAACTATCACTTCTATGTGCTTCTTCACTTCAGACGGCTTTCCATACCTCCTCAGTAAAAGTGATTTTTAAAAAATATTTAAAATATTTATTTATATAATTTTTACTATTTTAAGGCATTTTTTTTATATTGAAATCGGTAGCTTAAGCACTTTGCTTCTTACTAATAATAATAAGAATAATAATAATAATAATAACTAGGCAAATTCCTTCGCTCCACTTCAGGAATGTTTTACAATTTTGGTTGTTTTAAAATAAAGAAGTATCACTCTAATTAATTTTGAAAGTTTTGGTAAAACAAATAAACACAATTAAACATTTTCCGTTACTAAGATAACATATAATATAAACAAAATTTTATATACTATAAATTATTATCTTTTGCTTCATTTAAATTAAAATATCTTTTATTAGATGACATAACCCTAAGGATAGAATGAACCATTTCATTATAACTATAAGTATCTCGATCAGTTTTCCATAGAATCCAAAAGTAATTAGAGTCCACAATCAATAAAAGCATAGGAACCACAAATTATAACCTTATAATTAAATAACTCCTAAGAATGAAAACATTTGGCATACCTACACAACAAAAATAATTTGTCATAGGTACAATCATTTTTGAAATACCTAAGAAATATTTACTCCACAAACAAATAAATGTAATCACAACTTTTGTATAATTATACCACATTTAATGAAAACAAAAACTCAAGCCCAATAAAAAAAATTAAATTCGTTTTGTGAAGCTCTCTTGGAGTAGATTATACAGCTTTTATTTTATAAACCAACAAAATTCCCTCGTTCGTCTTCGGAGATTTTTTTCAATTTTGTGGTGTATTAAAGCAACACGGTATATAATCATGCAATTCAAAATATAAAGAAAGTAGTTTAATCAATCACATTATAAGGTAGAATACTTATGAGAAAATGAATCAAGTAATAGTAGATGAAAAGACAACTAGTAGGAGAACATAAAAAAAGAAGTATGCCGAATAGATAAAAAACAAAATAAATTTAAGCACGCAATATAATAATAGTTCTTATAACCTGTTCAACAACTCAAAGAAAAATCAAAACATCTACTATCATTAATATTTTGAGCACTGATATGCCTCTTTCATTATAGCGTAAGTGCATGAATAGTAGAAGTAGTAAAGTACTCAAGAGTCAAATAATTAATTCCTCAGGGACCAGCTCTCTTACTACTACTTAATCTTTCACTAATCCTAATTAATGAAAGTAAGGAAAACAAAATACAAGATGGCATGATAAGAATCAGTTGTGACATATGACGATGTCTTAGACACTATCCCCTTAAGATATTGGTGTAATGATTTTCTATAGCTATTGATTCAGTGTTCTTATATGGTGGAGATTCCTAAATCAGTTGATCATTTTGGTCCATTAAACTAACACAATCTCATATGACAATAACAATTGCTCTGTTATTGTATTGGCTAGCACTCTGTGAATCCCTCTATTACATTTAACCATAATCCAAAGAGTTCAACACCATACACCATATCTCTAATCATGCACTTAATCTTTACCTTCTATGTGTGACATAACATGATTGATTTCTCAATCTAAACCAAACTAATCATATATGCAATTGGAGCTTTCGCACTAGCAATTACAAGCATGAAGCAACATAGAAGATTCACAAGAAAACTCAAAAGGTAATGTAATTAAAATAAATCAAATACATAAAGTCTTGAAATCCATGGTCCAAAGCACCGAATGACTGTTTAACCTCTTATATTAGGGAAAATCAAGGTATATTATATCAATAAAGACAAGATTGAAAAAGGAGTAGAACTCTCTCAATGGATGGTGATGGTGACTCAAGAATTGGGGAAGATAAGGCAGTTAATCCAGGATTCACCATAGCGGCATCCACTCATCCTTAGATGGCTTGCTTCCCTCTCCTATCCAAACCCTAGTCTTTGATGAAACCCTCGCCAAAACGCCCCCCTAAAAATTTTACTTTTGGGATTTTAATTCAAGACAAAAAGTAGTGGACTGCAGTGTTAAAAGTGTGTTTTGGTCCGTGCAAATTATCGGCGAGCACTCAAAACTCAAATCTTTACGAAGTACAATCTCCATTGATCTGCATAGCCTCAAGCATGCCCCACCTCTGGGCATGAAAACCATACATGGGTCGTGTGTTGAAATGCTGAATTTCCTATAATCCGCACAGTCTCAACGTGCTTGGGCCGTGCACATCTCTAGAGTGATGCTTTTCCATTTTTTTCACTCCGATTGGCTAGTATTTTCATTATTTTATCCCAAACATTTTTACGTACTCATCAAAGTATAAAGTACCCAAAGTAGCACTAAAATGAAGAAATTCATGCGAAAACACAAGTAAAGTGCATACAATTATTGTATAGAAATTGTGTGTATTATGTACTCGTCATGCAATAAATCTCACAAATGATGAACATGCCTTAAATTATGTTGTTCCTGAAAATAAAAATTTTAAAAACGCAAAATTTTAAAAACTTAGTTTATGAAGTTCCAACACCTCTCATTTCTTCTATTTCTAATATTTTAGCCTTTTCAACTTTCCTCTACTCTACTTGGACATAAACCAGTGCAATAGTCGCCTTTAAATATAACTTATAAATTGGTTAAAAAAATATATACAAGTAATTTTAGGATTTCTTGTCTTGCATCAACTACGTGACCATATAGAAGAAGAAGAACTTTTTCATCCATTTTGTTTCCAATGGCAGAGCCAAGAGGGTGCGAGCGGGGGCATTAGTCCTCCCCTTGGCGTCAGAAAGGCTGCTATTAGGTTGGCTTCGTCGGAGCTTGGTAGTAGGGGAAGTTCCCCCCGAAGGAAAAAAATTTTAGTGCAATTCAGCCACTGTTGGTTGTGCTTGTGATGTGCTCGGAAATCCAGATAGATTCACCACCAAGCCACCGACTATGGAACGTCAGGATGCTATGATGTCTGAAGTCTAAAAAGGAGGCAGGAGTGTACAAGGCGACTAGCAAAGATGAAGACGTTGAAGAGCTAAAGTTAGAGTCACAAAATTATTAGATTCATTACTTTGTTATTCAGAAAATCTCATATCTAATCCATAATCCAAATTTGAATTTTTGAGTAGAAAGATTCAAAGATTTGAGTATTGGATTTGATCATTTGAGTGCCATATTTGTAAGTTCTTATTCATTTTCTTTAGAATTGCATCACCCTCTTATTCTTTTGACATTTGTTAACTTGTTAATTAACTTCGGTGCTAATTAATAAGATGAATAAGAATTAGATAAATTTTAATTATATATATATATATATTGATGATTTTTGTTGTTTTAGGAATCTCAAAAATAATCTAGTTGTTCATGGGATACCTAGTTTTTAGCTTGTACTTCATTACTTTTACAGTGATAATTAATTAGGGAGTGAAAACAAGACAGTTACAAATTATGTGGTTAATTTCTCAAGAAAGAAGCAATTTAATCATGCATAGACAAAAATATTGGTTGTTTGAGAGAAATACATCATATTGCATAGATATAGAATTATAGAAACAGAAATGTATTGAACTTCATGATTTGCATCCCATGAATAAAGCCATGTTGCACTTCAAAGGAAGCATCTTTCCTTAGGGCATGTTCATTTGGGCTGAAGTGGGCGAAAGTAGAAAATTGGGGGAAGTGACACTTCCTGAAGTGGAGTGGAAGTGATATCACTTCCATTGGTTCAAATGTTCATTTGGGAGGAAGTGACACTTTTCTGAAGTGACCACTTCACAAGTGTTTATTTGAGGGGAAGTGGGATCGCTTCGGGATTGACTTCCATATTATGTTCCTTTCCACCAAAGTGGGGAAGTCAATAAACATATTAAATATTTATGAAAAAACTATTAGTTTATATTAATAATAATATCATCGTTATTTCTATTATTGTTAATATTATAAAATTTTTGCATCTTTAATTGTGAAACTATTGACGGCATAGAGTTAATTGGATTCACACTATTATGAAAAATTAAAAATTTAACAAATGCAAAATGAGGTTCTAATTTCACATGTAAAAACTCACATATAAAAATCCATGTATATAAGAAATTACGACATCATTCTTTTAGAGACATTCATCCACCTACCATTCTCACATTTAAAAATTCTTGTAGAATTCACATTATTCTAGAGACATTCATCAGTCTAACAAATTCACATGTAAAAATTCACATTTATGTCATCATGTAAAAATTCCCATTATTCTAGAGACATTTATCCACCTAACAAACTCACATGTAAAATTCACATTATTATAGAGACAATGTTCCAAGGTTCATAGGGAAAAAAGAAACTCAAACCCATTGTATAATGAAGAACAACACAAGGTTTTGCATTACAAAATCTTAAGCTAAAGAAACAACATGCTGGCAAAATTGTGTTTCTTTTATAAGATCAAGTTGTGCTGGCAGACTCATAAACTCCATGCAGCATGATCACCAGCAAATACATATTCTTGATTTCTGCAAAATAAGCAACTATGTTCAACTGAGGTTGTCATTTTATACATCTACAATGTTAGATTCCATATTGTGAAGAAACTAATGTTAAACTAATTCATAAGCAAAACTTACCTTAATGCTAAATTCAGGAGTTGGAATTTTTTATAGATTCAATAAAGCTATCTAACCATCTTTTGCGAAAAGATAGCTTCCTCAGGTAAAATAATTTGGCTTGTTTTTGTCAGTCATTAATCTATCAAAGACCATTTCCATGTCCCCATTTCCATAGCCTTCCATATCCCATAGAGCATCTGATAATTTTTCCTTCCATGTTTTCTTTCTTGCCCGATCAATTGACGCCACCAACTCACCCAACCTATCCCCAACATTCTCCATAGCAGTGTTTTCACCCACAGTCCTTGTTATATGGCTAGTCCTAGCAACAATCTTACTTGCAGATGATCTTGGCATTTCATGTCTTTGGCTGTTTGCCTCAAATGCTTCATAGTCTATTGGCTCATTAGTTGGAGGCACACTATTGTCTTCAGGATTTGTACTACCAAATTGGTCAAAGATTGAATGGGCCTGATCACCAGTGGTATGATCATCCCCAGTAACCAACCTTAACTCCTCAAAAAAAAGTACAGGCTTGTTTAGGTATTCTTTGGCTTTTAGTTATCCCTGTGAAACAAAAGTATTGATTTAATTGAATCAAACTCATTGATTATATCGAAAATTAACATTAAAAAATAAAACATAAAAAATAAAATTTATTCACATGTCTCCACATATGCACGATATGTCTTATTTTCAAACACTAGCTTCTTTTCCGACTCATTCCACCCAACACCACTAAGGGGCCGTTTGGGTCCCGGATTGGGAATGGAAAGAAGTGAGGGAATAATGAAAATAAAGGGAGTGGAGGAGGATTGAGAATGAAAGATGTGTTTGGTTGGTAAGGTATGAGAGGGTAGTTCCTTGGGAATGGGAAAAGTAAAAGAAAAAAATAAAGTAACTTGACTTTTATACCCTTGAAACAAGTAAATAATATTTTATATAAAATAAAATGTTAAGTTAAATAACGACTATTTTTAATTATAAAATATTTTGAATATCATTTTTTTTAATTTTATAATTAAATATTTGAATTAAATATTTTCACTTTTAATTATTATTTATTATTAAAATTATCGATTTAATTATTATTTGATTTATATTATTATTTTAATTATTATTTATTATTATTTGAATAAAATTATTATTTTAAATGTCAGTTGTTATTATTTTACTTTAATTATTATTTATTATTAAAATTATCGATTTAATTATTATTTGATTTATATTATTATTTTAATTATTAATTATTATTATTTGAATAAAATTATTATTTTAATTGTTAGTTATTATTATTTTATTTTAATTATTATTTATTATTAAAATTATCTATTTAATTATTATTTGAGTTAATTATTATTTGAATAAAATTATTATTTTAATTGTTAGTTGTTATTATTTTACTTTAATTATTATTTATTATTAAAATTATCAATTTAATTATTATTTGATTATATTATTATTTTAATTATTAATTATTAATATTTGAATAAAATTGTTATTTTAATTCTTAGTTATTATTATCTATTTAATTATTATGTTGATTAATTATAGTTTACTTATTAAATAAGGGGCAAATTTGTAATTCACCCTCAATGAGTGGAGGAGGAATGAGCAATCCTCCCAATTTTGGGAGGATTGCTACTCCCCACTCAATCCCCCTCATCCCCCTCCCAAACCTCTCTCACTCCATTGATGACTATCCAAACAAAGGAGTGGAATGGGAGAGTAATGACTCCCATTCCACTCTTTACAAACAAACACCCCCTAAGATTCATAAGCTTCTTAATATCTTGGTATGTTTCCTTTAAGGTGTGCATGTGGTTCTCTACATTATCCGCGTCCATGCAAGCAGTGGGAAATTTGCTATTGACAACATTCGCGGCTTCTATAAATGGTTGACGTTTGAATTACTTATCAACTTTTAAATCGCTCCTTGTCATATTTGCAAGCAAAGGTATCAACATATTATCCATATCTTTTGTCTATTTTTTGTTTAGTGTTTCTTTTCGGTTTTCACTTGGTGCCCATCGGCATTGTTACGAAAAGTTGACAACCTAGAGAATAGCAAGACCAAGATACAATATCAAAAATTGAGCTTAGATAATTTCTTTGCATATATCATTGATAGCATCAACACATAATAATAGTATAACATCAAGAAATAAATAAAAAACAACGCATTCTATTTTGTCATAAGTCACTGTATATATGTTCATAAGTCAATCATCAAAGCATACATGCTAATGAAAACACACAAAAAAAGGCATACCACAATTAATTCAATGCCATCCCATTGGATTAATGTATTTATTTGGTTCCCATAATATAAAACTACATTAAAAACAACCCAAAACTACCGATATCAAAACAAAACATGCTTTCCAGCTTGCCTGCTTTCCCGCCAAATTCTCACCCGGTTTCCAACCGAAATAAAGAACTTATATATATATATATATATATATATATATATATATATATATGAGAAAATTGCCTGCATGACCCTGAAAAAGTGGGTAATTGATAATTTAATTTCATGAAAATATTATATTTATTTATGTAACCCAATAAAATATTTTTTAGTCATTTACATATATGTTTTTTAAGATGCCGATCAATTTATAAATTTTATTGAAATAAGGACTGATTTTTTTTTGTTTTCTTTTATAAGATGAATGAATTGGAGAATGTGAGGAATTGTTTATTTCATATGTTTCTTTCTTTTTTGGAGTTAAGTTTGATGGTGAACTTATAAATAAATATATAAGATTGATTTATGGGAGCCTATAAATAAATATAACTTTACAGGGGTGCATATGCAATTACATTTTTTTTTTACCCATATTACTTTTATGATCAAACATTAATTTTTTTTACATAAAACATCTAAATTTTACAAATTTCTTTTTTCTTTTTTTAGGGGGGTGTGTGTGTAAAAGTACTAATGAATGACTCCTTTTGAAAGTTAACCCTAATTTTATTTTATGCAAATATAGAATTATTACATATAAATAAACACACTTTGTGTGACCTAAAAATCACACAAAATAACATAACGTACATTCACACTGTCATCCTACACTGCACCCTCGGCTAACATAATTATGCCACATGTCATCCGTAATTTTTTCACGAAGTTGCCTCCATCGCACCTGTGCATCTCCTTGTTCTCCTAATGTGATAGGTCTCTCGTGTGTAGAATAATCATCCTCACTGGGGATATCTAATTGCAACAATATGCCTTCTGGGTCTACTTCCTTTATAAAATTATGGAGCACACAACAAGCAAGGACAAGATCCACTTGCTTTGTAAATGGGTAGAATGATTTTGTGTCTAAAATCCTAAACCGATTTTTAGAAATCCCAAAGGCTCTCTCTATTCGTGATCTAAGTTGGGTATGATGAAGATTAAACAACTCTTTTTCATTTTGCGGTGTACGATCCGCATGCTCCTTTAGATGGTACCTCACTTTCCTATATGGACTTATGAATCCATGAGTTGTTGTGTACTCAGCGTTAACAAGGTAGTATTTTCCTAGCAAAAAATAGATAGAGTTCACAATTTTTTGTTTGGAAATTAACATAATTAGAAAGTTTGGCTTATAATTTTGATATATTATTAAACCTGGAGGAATATGCAAAGCATAAGGTGGCGGTCTTGATAATGCATCTTTTAGTACTAGATAGTCATTCGTTGAACCTTTCCAACTGACAAGAACATACGTAAATTTTAAGTCAAAATCACATGCAGCAAACACATTGTGTATGATGCCATTGCGGCCTCAAAATCTACCAATTAAACTTGAACTAACCCTTGCATCAATTAGGGATGTCAATATGCCCCGGATCCAACGGAAAACCCGATTCCCCGCCCCGTCGGGGCCGGCGACGGGGATATTTTTCCGGGGTCGGGCCGGGGGTGGGGCCGGGAAAAAAATCCCCGTCGGGGGGGCCGGGGATTATCCTCCCAGCCCCGCCCCAGCCCCGAAAAATTATATATATATATAAATGGAAAAAAACCATTTATTTATTTAATTAGTAAATTATTAATAATTAAATGAACATTACAATAAAAATTAAATAAAATCCTAATCTTATATTAACTATATTGTATTTTTTTAATTTTTTTTTAAAATTTAAATAATTTATTAAATCACTAAATAAAGAGTTAGAGATTAAAATTTGCATGTATGAGAACAGGTATTTTAGGACTTTTTGACACTTAAATTAGATTTGATGATAAATTAATATTTTAATTTAATAATTAGGGCCGGGGAATCCCTGAACCCGAAAAATCCCCGCGGGGATAGGGGCGGGGAAAAAAATTCCCCGTAGTCGGGTTCGGGGCCGGGGTCGGGGATGGGGGTGGGATTTCTGGGCCGGGGTCAGGGATTGTATTCCCCGGTGAATCCCCTCCCTGTTGACATCCCTAGCATCAATATGGGTTCCATCAATGATTCCTATACAATCTTGTAAGCTTAAATTCAATTAGATTGTCTTTCAATTGTATGATAATTTACAACAAAATGTGAAAATAAAGAAAAGTTAAAAATACTTTGAAAAAAGGATAGTAATTTGGGTTAAATTCTACATCATGATGTATTGATGTGCCTGGTTGTTTGACAAACAAATCTCTAATTGTATAAATAACTTGGAGTATATTGTTAAAATACCGGCTCATTTTTGCACCAGATCGAACAAAATCAATTTTCATTGCTTGATTTTTTCCATGATGGCCAACTATATGCAAGAATACCGCCGCTTGTTCCTCTACTAAGACATGGCTAGTATCTCGCAAATGACCACATTCTCTTAATATGGCACAGAGTCTAAGGAAAGTGTCGACATAGTTATGACCAAGTATTCGACATAGTTATGAACTTCTCCATCTAATATGTGAGGCATGTGTGCAATCCGATGGATATTCCTAATCATATAAGGCTCTCGGAGTAGTGCTTGTCGTTGTTTTCGGTGAGATATCATGACTTAAATAACCACCATAGTTGCAAACACTGGTACGCCAATGTGAAGGAGATCATCTAAATTATCAGTAACCATTGTAAATGTATGTGTGATTTAGAAAAAGGTTATCAAACTGTAGAAACTCTAACGTAACGGATAAATGACAATAAAGAAGTAAAGACAAACACAATAAGTGATATACATGGAGTTAAGAACTTTGGATTATAGACAAGCACTATAATATGTAAAATTATAAAAGAAACTTATTCATAGTGAAATTCTATCATTAATTCTAACATATAACTGAGTCCAGTACCAATATGCAAAGTACAAACAGAAAACAAGAAAAAAGTTGAGATATAGATATTGGTGCAAACGGATAAAAGGAATGGGAACTAAAAAAAAAACTTAAAATAGTGAAACTTGACTGTGACAATTTATGCATTTCCTTGATTATGTTGCAATAATATAGATGAGCATCCATTATTCATTCTAGCTATCAAAGTGTATCTATAACCAATACACTTGAGACCCTGAACCATTTACAATTTGCTATCAAATATATATGGGCACACCATAATCTCATACGATCATTTGAGGCAAGTAAGATTCAAATGAAAACCTCAAAATAACACATATTTCAAATCGAGGTACTCAAATAAGTTGAAGCATTTAGAATTAGAATGTAATTCATATGAATTAGCAACTGATAACTTATGAACTCAACGAAAACACACAAATCATACTCAACCATCAAGCTCAAATTATTACATTGACATTATCATTCAATTTACTTTTATACTCACCTTTAGAATTAAGCCTACTTCTTTAAGGATAATTTATCTCCTCTCCTTGAGCTCTTTTTATTTTTTAAGGTCGTATAATTTACATGCATAGTTTTCTCAAAATGCCTATAATGTGTGTAAATGTATATAATGCCTGTATGCATGTTTTATGCAAAACTGACAAATTTTCTTGACCTTTGCTTATTGTTTCATTCACAACTTTTCTGTATTTATTCAAATCACATGATTCTTATTTCTAATAGAACTACACACATTTGGTTGTATCATAAAAGGTCCTAATATCATGAACTCTATTTAATTTAAGGCAACAATTTGAACCTTCAGATGTTTAGTTATACTTGTGGTTTAAGCATGTCTCAATAAATCATATATATCTCTCATCATGTATATCCAAATGGAAAGATATTTTACATGCAAATAGTTGAGACCTAAGTAAACATTTGTCATGCCTTACTCTAATTCTATATCTAAATGTATTCCTAATACTGAAGGTTGTAATGAAGCTTTGTACTTGAAGAAATTTCTTAAAGAGATGGGTTGTAACCGGAGAAGTGCATTGTCTACAACAATATCAGGAGCGTCATCAATCTCTCTAAAAATTCAATATTTCCTTTGAGATCCAAATATATAGATGCCAAATATCACTAAATTTGTGATTGTCTTGAATCCTACAATTATATTTAGAGAATGTACTCATGTGAGAATGGATCAAATATGTTGATGAAGACTTTACTTGAGGAAAAACTTGAAACATATATATAGGTGAAGAGCAAACTTGGGAAGAGAACTAGAATAAAACAAAAATAAGTAGGCTTCAATTTTGAAAACAAAACAAAAATAGACAATGAGATTATCATATGGATTGCTAGATAACATGAGAAGAGAACTAGGAATGAAGAACACACACACACACACACACACACACACACAGATATATATATAGATAAGTTACTTTTATCTAATGGTGATATGAGGTCGGTTTCCATTGCAATTTTAGGTAGTAAATCCTTGTAAGTTACTCTTCTCAGTTACTAAGCTTGATTGGTTATTTTCACTTTGATACTCTATTAGGGATTCTTATTTGATGTTTTTATATTGATGATCCCTATGTTGTTATGAGCCTCTAATTTATATCTAAAGAGAAATATTATAATCTCATTATTGAATAATGGAAGTTCATGTGGCCTACGAGTTTTTTGTTTTTTTTGTTTTCTCTGAGACAGAGGCTTTCACTCTAAAATTGGTGTCTCACATTTGTATTTTGATTAATTTTATTAGCATTTGTCAAAAAATCTATGTTAGCACATAGAGAGAGAAACTTTGCACTTGCTTGTAGTTATTCCAATACATAACAAGATACATAAACTTGAACAAGCCATTGTTGGAGGTCATGCTAATATACAAAGAGATACATCGACAAATGACAATGTTAGAAGTCATACTTCTCAAACCTAAAATTCAAAGAGTTACAAGAACACACCCATGTTCATGATCTTGTGTAGTAACACGTGAGTTACTATATATTACCTTGTATAGTAACTCACACATATATAGTAATATATTTGTGTTCTTCAAGTGCACTACTTTTCCTAATAATATACTTACATATGAATTTCATTAGATTGCCAATATGCTAAACTTAATAGAACACTAGTCAAAGACGCAATTCCTACTTCCACTTAGAGTATAACTTCATGTTGGATTAGAGTCTAAATCAGGCTCCACTTAGTGTCTAATTTTTTCTTCTCCTCTTAATGTAGTTAGCTTTAATCTTGACCATAAGTCAATTCATCATATACTACATAGATATCATAATCAGAGATCTCAATTTGTTTTCATTCATGCTTTTTTTTCTTTTCTAAAATCATGAATGTATTAGCATCATTGCACTTCCTTCTTTCTATCACACCCCGACTTATGGCTGAACATGTGGCAGTCGCAGCATTGTGTTGAAGTAGGTGGCTTGAACATCCATCTTACCATAAGGCACCGCAAAGCCAAACTATCCTATAAAACTCCAATACAAGGAAAAACATATGTATATATATATATGAAAGCATTCAACATTATAAGAAACATGGAAGCATCTAGAGTATTAGAGTATAATAGTTTGACAATATTGAAAATGCGCAACGTGTAAATATAAACTACTAATTACACACTAGTTGATCCACTTAAAACAAGTTTGAACACAGGAATTAACAAAGTCCAATCTAAAAATTAACCTTGGTGAAAAGATAGATGAAGCCCGCACAATGCTCTAACATGCCACTCTCCAACAATCACCACCTGAAAAAAATATGAAAAAGAGTGGGTAAGTAACATAGTTACTCAGTGAGTGGTTAAGACGGTTCGATGGTGTATACAAAAGAAATTAAATACTTTAAAATATCGCATTTCGAAAATAGTATCATAATATAATTGAAATCAATAAACAAGTTATCTATATAATCAACAATTCAATATCAAAGTTTAATTAAACCAAAGTTCAAGACCCATTTGTAAAATCAAATGTAAAGAAGGGATGGCCAAGAAATCATTCCTAGACCAAACCGTTGTCGTGATGAGTAATGGGACCGCTAAGCTTAGTTTTCTATGTGAAACACAAAATCATGACCACCTTACTGTTGGCCCATGAGATTAGTTGTAAAGTGACACACTGCGTCTTAGAACCAATAGGGGATCCACCCACTCTTGATTCAGGTTCTCTCTACACCCCCTAAATGGGTAACTTATCTCATCGAATTAACTATGCCGTCTCTCACTAGGTCGATCTGTAAAGACTACTACTATATTAGCCGAGTCACAAACTCAAACATACTAATATCCACAAAAACATATATCACATGTATATACATGATTCAAATCAACGATGACATACAATTTCACTTTCTAATATATCATAGAAAATATTTGTCATTTTATATCTTATTCTAAAAATATGTTTGTAAGCCTATTGAAACATTCATAGTAAGGAGTTATCATAAAACCGATTATAAAGCCCCATAACTCATTGAACATATATCAAATGGGTTTATTTAAATCATACTAAAACCCTGATAAAAAGTCATACGGGCATCCTTACAGATTAATTACGGCCGTAAGCCCCGGACATATAAAGCCTATGGGAATCCTTATGCCTATGATTATGGTTGTATTGGGAAGAATTTATTATGGGAACCTTATGCCCATAAGGATCTGAGGAGCATGAAAAATAGTCACGGAAGCAACAAAAATGCAAGAAAAACAAGAATTACAATCAAACGAGCTTCTATTTAGGCTTTCTTTATATCTAACAAGAAAAAACTTGAATTTAATAAAGAAATCAACCATTGAAGTATGATGCATCAAATCTATTAACCCAAACATGGAATCATCAAAATTTCTAAGATCTTTTATCAAGCATGTGGGATCAAGAAAATTAAAAGATAAGATGCATCATGATGCCAAGAACAAGAAGAACAACATGAAGAAGATGAGTTGATGATCTTAACTGAATTTTTCAACCAAAGGAGAGGGCAAAGAAGAAGATTGCTCTAAGATTGCTCCAAGCGATATTAGAAGAGAAAGAAGGATTAATTAGAGAAGATAAGTCTAGGGTTGAGAGATTTGGGGTTTTATATACAACAAATTCTCAAAACACACCCATTCTCTCATAAAATCAACACAAATCACAAAATTATCCCAATACCCTAAGACAAAGCCTAAGTTGGAAGATGGGTATTACACTTTTATCATGAATGCTTAACATTAAGGTTAGCATATAACAAATATGTATGTTTCCACTTTGTACCAAGTTAATACCTAACTAATATTTGATAAGTTCATACTAAAACACATCACTTGTTGTAGATTTTCCTTTTAAAGGATCACTTGCAAAATTAGCATATATAATACCTTTCATAATTTACACTACCCATCCTCTTATTACATAACTAAATTAACCTTATGTCTCTGAACTCATTTGTTGTTCAAGGTTTCCTTTCCGGTAGTCAGTGTCACTAATTCCTAAATTCTATTATGCTCACTTGAGTTTAATTCATCTTTCATTAAAATCTACACTTAGAGGGAAATTTATTTTAGATAACTTCTGTAAGACATTCAAATCCCCATGAGTCAATATACAAAATATGATCAAGAAAAAGATAAATTCTTTTTAGTTTCCTATCAAATGCTTTTTTCTAAGAGGAGGAGTGATAGGTACTTAAATGTATATGTGTTTCAAGTCTCAATTATCTTTTTGTGTTTTAAGTTCATTTTGATATTCCTTTACAGTTTCACATTTTCCTCTAATATGTAGTGCTCTACCATCATCTAATTCATCAAGTTCCACATGGTCCTCATTGCTCGCATCTTTTCTCATATACTTCCTTTACATTATATGCTTATACACATATCCCTCATCGGATATCACATCTCTAATCTTGATAACTTTATTATGCTCAAAACCCCACAAGCAATAACTATACTCATCACAATCATATCTAATAAAAATACTGTTGTGATTCAAAGTCCAACCCAATAGACTTCTAGAAATCAAGAACACAATAGTATTAATAGCCACTGCCCAAAATTACTGAGGTAGACAAGCATGTAACCTTGTACATCTAGGATGGTCCATGACAATTCACATCCTCTCCCCCACTACACTTTATTGTGAAGTCCTTAGAACAATCTTGATAATTTTAATCTGTTTTTCGAATAATAATCTTTAAAACCTCCATATTTGATATATTTGATCTTCAAATGTCTCTCATTTTCAACAAGCGTGGTTTTCCACCTTTTAAAGCAAACTTTTGTTTGACAGCATAAATCCATGTCGTTTTGCTTACATCATCAGTAAAGGTCATAAAGTAGGAATTTTGATCCAACAATTTAATAGAAGTAGACCCCATATATCTCTATGAACTAATTCTAACATTGCCTTCTTGTTATAATTTCTATTATTAAAAGAATTGGCATTTTTTTATTCGCCATAGATAAAGTCTTCACACAAGTAACATGCAAGATGCTTCATGCCAATCAACACATCTTTTAAGAATAGAATTTACATACAACTTTCACTCAAGTATCCCAATCTCAAATGCGAGAGCGACACATTGTTACCTTTTTCTAAAGACAAAGATACCATACAATCATAAAAGTTCAGAAGTGCATACAATATATTGATCCCCACACTTTTTTAGTAACCTTCCATTAGTTGTTTTCAAACGACAAATTGTAACACCCACTATTTAGGTTTTCAATGGATATAAGATTCATCTTCAAACTTGGTACATATCTAACAACTTACATAGGCATAGCATTATTATGAGGCAATTTTAACAATCTTGTTCTTTTTTCAACAATCTTATATACTTGTCAATTACCAATAGTAATATATCCCAAATACCCTCCAACATAGTTGTAAAACCGATCCTTATGAGCAATATAATAAAAGGAAGCTCCAAAATCAATGAACCATATATTAAACTTTACCTCTGTGAAAATGAATAGCATACATATACATGTATATTGTTCATACTAATAATATCATCATCATCTCTCCTTTTGTTATTATTTCTATGAAGGGATCTCTTCTTCATATGGCTTTCCAATTTGCAATCTTTCAATAAATCTTACGAACACACAAGAATTACATGATTTGGCAATTTACTTATTTCATGTACTACAACCAAGATTTTATTATTCTTCACAAAGAATAACTTCACCTATATTACATCACGCCTCACAAACACTATTCATGTGTCTCACTCATTTTGCATGTGCTTTATGATAGAAGTTATAATCCTATATATATATATATATATATATGATTATAATTTTTGTTTAAATTAGCTTCTAAATTATGATCCACTAACATCAAAATTTAGATTTAAAATATGAAAGACTTGTCAATGTAAAAGAAAAATCATTTGATTGCTAATATTAAACGAAAGTTAGGTATATTGGAAATTGTAGCAATCATAGAAGATGTCGTTAACAGTCCAACAATTTAAGACAATTATAAATCAGAAAAACTACAAAACAATCTTCAACAATTATAAATCAGAAAGATTAAATTGTCAAATAAAAACAAAATTAGAAGAAATCAAACTATAGAGATAAGCAAATTATAAACATTGTTGCTTTACATTAAAATTGAGGAAACTTTCACCCACAAAATCCAAAAGCAAAGCAAACTAAATACTCATTTTTTTAACAAAATCTTTAATATAATTTTACAATCATAAAAATAACTAATACTAATTATCATGGGGATATAACCAAATATACTGTTTACTTAAATATCTTATCCATTTTTAGAGAGTATGGAAGAAAAAACAAGCACTTTGTATATTTATTACACTTCAAAATTTAAAAAACAAATAATGGCTTTACCATATAAAAGGATTTTTTTTTATTGAAAAAATGACTCTATAATGTTGAAATTAGACATTAAAGTGTTCTCCAAAACTTCTTGGGCCTTGGAAAGGCCAACTCTATGAAGCCCAAAAGCCCCAAAAGCGAGCCATAGCCCACAGAATTGTTTTCTCTCAAAATCTTTATTTTTATTAATTCATTTTCCTTCTACTAAAATTTTCATTTTATTTAGGTGACTGTATTTTAATATATGAATCATAACCAAATATTTATTTCAATTACTATTGTGGTGATTTGATTAAGCTTTTCACAAGCGACTCTGAGGTTGCTTAAAAATTTGACACTAAGGGGGTGTTTGGATGTGTTTTTTTTAAGCTCAGAAGTGTTTTTTTATAAGTTAAGCACTTCTGGGTTTTAAAAAACATTTTGTTTGGGCTTTTGGGTAAAAGCAAAAGCTGTGAAAAAAAAGCTAAAATTCAGCTTTTTTCAGAAGCTGACTCATAGATGCTTCTTAGAAAAGCACTTCTGAGAAGCTGTTTCAGATAAAAGCACTTAACTTACTTTGAAACACTTTTTAGTGTTTTCACAAAACTTAAAAAAAACACTTTTTTTAAAAGCCCATCCAAACAAGCCCTAAATTTTAAACTTTTAGTACGACCTCTAACCCAATTTTTTATCTTGAAATTAATTTCAAGCTAAGATTTAACCTAGCAAGATTCAACAACTCCAAATATATAAATATTTTATAATTTTTATATATTTATAATATAATAATATTAATTTGTATTTGTTACAGATAAAACGAACTAAATATAAAAAATAAAACAAGAGACACAAAACAAAAAATAGTTTTCCAAATGGTTTTTCTGCACACAAAATACTAGATTTATTACAGTGCTTCTTAAGGGTCACCGCTTATGTTGGTGTTCATATTACAACTTGGCATCCCATAATGTTTTATATATATAGTCTTATACCATAAAAAATTATTAAGATTTAAACGGATTAATCTTATCCAAACTCAGAGTTGATAATTATGATTCAAAAATTCTGATCTAAATTTATTTCTAATTTGAATATAGATAGGATTGTTAATATAACAATCATAAAAGATTTACGTGAGCATTGGATTACATATAGAATTTGAGTCACAAACTCTAATAATATTATTTATCTTTAAAAATAAAAATCAAAGTATAAATGAGGTTTAGTTTCAATTTAAATCTACTTGAATTTTAATTCCCAAAAGTGATCTATTTAATTTGAAGCAGAATAGAGCCAAGTCGAAGCTTTGAAATTAAAAATCTAACCGAGCTTAAGCTTTCAAAATTAAAACTAAGACAAGCTCATTGGTGTCTATTCTTGTTACAATAATAATAATAATAATAATAATAATAATAATGAGTATCTTCAATTAAAAAAAAACCACCTACTCTTGCTAGTAATCAATCAAAATAAAACTATTGGCATTATATAAACACGTTTAATTTACGAAGTACATGGCATTAAAATAGTTTATAAAAAATAATTGGACTTTTTTGTTTTTTTTAATATTTGATGATATGTGGTTCACCAGTGAGTGGGCCCCACATGAATCAGTTATGAGTCACACGCAGGTCAGATTACCTCCCTGAGATACTACGTAAGCCACACGGATCGTCTCGTCTACATCGGTGAAAAAAGCAGCGGTCACCGTGACGTGGGCCCACACACACGTACCTGCGCGTGACGATAACGCGAAACGCCGTCCAAGAAAAACTCAGCCGTACGATCTCCTAAGATCTCCTTAACGGGCAAGTTTTTGTCGGGATCCGACTGCGCCTAACTCCGCATCCGATTTGCCATGTCATCCATTTCCATGATGTCCTTTCACTTGTAAATTTACACATCAGTCCTTAACATAGATTTATTTTTAATTCAGTGTATTTGTGGCAAAATCACTAATTTCTTATGCCTCTCTCAAGTTGGAAACCTTTTTTTTAAATGCAAAATTCGTTAAATTTAATTTTAAAATTGCCTTCTCTGTCCACATACATAATTTTAATTTTAATTTTCATATATAATTTTAGTAATATATTTAAATATATATATTTTTTTTACCACTAAAATAATAGATAAAATAAGAATAATAAGCTAATATTTATATAATTTTCTATTTTAAATATTTTTCTTACTCCTCTTGAAATGATTAAAATAAACACTTATAATGTGGCGGAAAGAGTGCTTCTTAATTTTTTTTTTTTGACATTTCATGATTTTGTAAGGTTTAAATACATAACTCATGCAATGATTAAATTGAATACATATTTATTTACAAAATTACATTTCAATAAATAAAATTAGGAAGTAATAAGAAATTTTTGGTCTCTCATTTCAGACAAAATATATATTTTTGTTTTTAACAAAATCACCAAAAACCATCTTGGAAGAGAAAGTGAAGAAAACATCTCACCAGCATTACCTAGTTTTTTTTTTTCTTTGTTTTTTTTAATGTTTCCTTTTAAAGGACAAAATTTGGTATAAAAGAATAAAATTGCCTGCATGCCTTTGTGTGCATAGAAAGCTTTTACCCTTACCATTTTATAAGAAAATGTATTTACTTATATGCAGATTTTTTTTTTTAATTTTTTTTTCCATCACTATAATAGAAGAAAATTGTGCAAAAAATAATTTATTGTTTTTTACAAGTTTTTTATCAACTGGTGGTCAATATTTATACATAAGAGTATATATAAAAAAAATATTTCATGTGATACAAGGAAAATATTTAAGGTTTAACAATTGATTATTTAACAAGGGAGAATGGATAACAAAAAAATCATCATCATCATCATCATCATCATCATCATCATCATCATCAAGATAAAGAAGAGGAAAGAGAGAGAAAACAATAAAATTCAAATTCCACACAAATATAAGCCTCATTCTTCGCCCTTTTCTTTCTTCTTCTTTTGAAAAAGATTCCCAGGCTGACCTAGCCATAGGATTGGCCCAAGTGAGCCAATATTTAGATCATCTTTATTATTTTTATTTATTAATCACAAAGTTCCTATAGGGTGAAGCACTTAAAATGGTAAGATATATTGGCATGATATGGAGTTCAATGGAGGAACCACAATGTAATTTTTTGGTAGGATACTCAATTTTGTTTTTATATCATTTCGCTTACTGAATTATATTTGCATAAAAAAATTACTCATCTTTGATTTTGTTTTTCTTATGAATTACACACTAATAACTGAATCTATTTAGCTGATGTGGCTGTCAGAAAGACAAGATCAGCTCAACTGTGACATGTCAGCAAATGACTACGTCATATAAGTTGTTCGGTCTTATTCCATAACCTTCACACAATACAAGGATGAGCACTAAGATTTAAGTGAAGCTACGGCCACCTGTCAAAACAATAAAAAGAAAACAAAAAAAAATTTATTAATTATTTTGCTCTCGCGATCATGGGTATTTGAAAAAAAAAAGCACATTTCATGATATAATTTAAGTGAAACCCCATGCACTAAAAAATGATAATTCAAATATAATATTTATTTACAAACCTTCATAATTTTTTAATCTCTCATTTTGCTGACTGAAATTCAATTAAGATAAGACAACAATCAATAATTTGTGTTAATATGCACTAAAAAAATGATAATTCAGGGAATTTTATAATGTATATTGACTAATTTGCCATTTTTAAAAATATTTTTTATAATTAAATTTAAATAAGAAATATCTTCTATTTCACAAAATTAAATTACAAATTACCGTAATTAGGATAACATAATTTTGAGATAAGAGCAATCACCTATATAAAAAATTTAAAAATAATAAAAATAGTAAAAAAAATTAAAACGGAGGTTAATTACCCTGGGGTTGCACAGGGGTAACCATTATAATTTAATATAATAGCATTATAGATAATCGCACTAATCTATTCTATCGGGCAATATTAATATATCAAATCTATTATCTTCAAAAGTATATATATTTTTTAATATAAATAAATTTTTAATCTAAAAAAAAAAATAAAAACATGGGTATTTTAAATAGGATATATGTGTAATATATTAAAAAAACAGGGGCATTTGGTCAAAATAAATAACGAAAAACCTCATTCCTCCAAAAGACTCCGATTTGGAGGAGTGGGGTGTGGAGGGTTTGGGGGGTGCATCACCCCTCCAAACTCCTCCTCCTTCAAAATCCCCCAACTAAACAATCTCTACTCCTCCAAACTCTCTCTTAAGCTTTCAAATTCCTCCAACCAAAGAAAGGCTTAGTTGAGACCAAATCACATGAATATATAAAACAAATGAAACGAATTCATAAAAAAGAGCCTAGGGAATGTCTCTCTCTGTGTGTGTATTCTTAAATCATTTTATATTTTTATGTCTTTCACCCAAGACCAGTGAAATATATATACAATAAAAAATCATTTATTCCTTTATAATTTTTGTACCTTTGACCAAAATTATGAATGAACAAATAAAATCAATCAACAATCAGATGTCTTTAAGTTATAATTCAAACAAAAACCTTTCTATATAAACACTGCCAACCACTAAGATTTCACAACTATGAAAGTTACCCCTACTTTATTTTATTTTTATTTTTTATTATTTATTTGTAGTCAAATGATGACTCTTCTTTTATGACACTCTCATTGATATCTCTTCTTTTTGTCATTGAAATTAGGAGCCCTAGAACAAATTCAATGAACCTACACTTGCACCATTAATGTCTCTAGTCTTCATGCAACCTCACAATGTGCTTTACACGTATGCTTCAGTAAATGAATCTCTAAAGAACTTTTCACAACCTTCTTGTCAACAGCAACAACATATGGTCACTTTTGTTTTAATTAATTTCTTCCTTTCATGCTTCAACTTGTTATTAATGTAACATTTGAAACTTTAAAAGCAACGGACATTGTTGCATGGAATCAATACAAGAATGATTGACCTTGTTGAATATTAATGGGTAAATTAATATAATGCATGCCTAGTACAAGTTTTGCAACTGCTTTTTTTTCTTAGGTTGTGTTTGGTATACGGTAAAGTACCCAACTTTTCTAAAAAGCAACACAAAGAATCTGTTTACATTGTTCAGTAGAGTTTTTTTTGTTGAAAAATACCATTACTATGGGAAAATAATTCCACCAAAATGAGAGAAAGTGATTCTCTCACTATAAGGTGGGAAAGTTGGATTCCCATGAGATAGTAAAGTGAGCTTATTTTTTAGACTAAAATACCATTAATTATTTTCTAAAATTACTTTTTCACTCTTTTTTAAAGACAAATGCTTTTATTGCCCGGGCCTTCATCGCTTCTTCAGGAAACCCAACAACACTTCCATTGCCCGAGCTTCCATCGTTTTTCTTGACATCTCCATCACCGTCGTTTCACCAACTAAAACAATTGATTAAGTTAAAAAATTATTTTATTAAATTTAAAAAAATTTTTTTATTTAATTGATTTTTTTAAAAAACATTTTATATATTTAAAAACATTGTATTATTATTACTTTAATGTTAAAAATGATTGAAAAGTTGTTGATAAAATGTACTAACATAAAGGTATTTATGTCATTTTGCGAAAAGATTCTCAAAAATATATTTTAATACTACACACAAACATATTACTTTTCTATCAATTTAATCAAATTTTTTAATACATACCAAACAAAGTAACGTTACTTTCTTATCAATCATTTTCCATCAATTAAATTCTATCACAACATTCCCATAATAAAGCACCAAACACAACCTATAGAGTGCAAAATTAAGCTCAGAAATTCATAAATTTGATCACATATTGTTAACACTAGTTATTTAATATTATTTATAAAATCTTTTAATTATATATTGTACTTCAATTTTATCCTAAAAACTATTAATTATATTAACTCTAATTATTTAGGATTAATATTAATTTAAAAATAAATTAATTCGGTGGTGTCTTATTAAATTTAAAAAATGTAATATAATTTAATTATATGCCATAAAAATATTTTTTCTGTATAAATTAAATAAGAAATGATATTTTAGAATACAATATTAAATTAAATAAAACATAAATAACTACTTTTTTTAATCATGTTAATACTACTAATTATGTTAATATTAGTTCTAATTTATTTAATATTTTTATAATTAATTAGTTATTTATTTATTTAAAGTATTTTAATGATAAAAATCTTTTTTAAAAATATTAAATATTTTTAATTTTATTACTTAAAAATATTTTTATTATTAATTTTAAAGATAATTTAATTTACTAAATATATATTATAATTATATTTAAGATAAAATGGTAGTGAGTGGATACCACTTACTTTACTGAATTTTAATTTACAGCAAATTTAGTTGAAATTCTGTAAAAATGGGTGAGATGTAAGCCCATTTACATGTAAGTGGAGCTTACACATTAAACTAAACAATTAATTATATATAAAACCACTTACATCACAGTTATTTACAGCTAACCAATATCTTCTTAATTTTTTTTTTCTTTTCATTGGTTGTTATCTGGTTTGCATATATTTTCTTTTTGTTTTCTGAGCCTATATGTAGCTATGGACAACGTTAGAACGATTAAAATATTTGATTCTATTATTTAAAATACATATGCAAAATTAAAAACAAATGATGTTATTAATAATGGATGTTTTGAAGGAATGAACTAAACCTCTACCAATAGGTCCATTACATATGCAAAAGGGACGTTATGATAAATGAAATGCAAGGAAGCAATCATAAACACTTGAAAACTTTACTCAAAGCTAAAAATTGAACATTTGAGAACCAACAAGGATTGAAAACAAAGCAAACGTAGGAAATGAGAATGACATTGATAAGAATTTAGAGTCAAAAATGGCCCCATTCTCTAATAACAAACCAGAACGAGCCAACTTTTGTAATAAAAAAAATCCAAAATTTTCCAGGTGGTAAAATGCAAAAACCCAAAAAAAAAAAAAAAACCATCGCATGCTTTTCACCCGTTTTATTTTTTATCTGAATTTCATTTTTTGTAGAAAAACAAATCTTAAACAACTAATACTCATAATTTGAATGGTCCTCCACAACTTTTTTATGGGAAATTATTTATTGATTTTTGAAACTTTTCAAATATCACATTCAATCTCTTTGACGAAATTCAATATCATTCGGTCCGTTCTTTTTAAATTTTATACAGTTTAGTCCCTCCGATCATTATGAGTTTTGATTTTTTTTAATTCCAAAAGTACCCTTATAGAGTTTGATAGACAAATTGGTGACTAGTTTTGTGAAGGTATGGGTTATTTGTCAGGACCTGTTTAAGAAGTTTCTCTCTCTCTCTCTTTCGTTCTTTTTTTTTTTTTTTTTTATTTTTGAATTAAAGTTATGACAGAAATCTCTTCTTCTCTTCCTCTTCTTCTTCATTCATTTTTCAATCCATTTATGCTATCTTAAGTGAATAAGCCTCTTTTATTTCACTACCAATTTTCACATTTTCTATGGACTATATCAAGTTTTCTAGTAAAGCAGACAAGTGAAGACGTAAATTAGAAATAAAGAAAAAAACTGTTGGAGTAATTGAAAAAAAACAAAGAAAATATGAGATGTGTGTTGACATTATCTTTAAGAGTTTATTTGTTCGAGACACAAAACTCCCTATGATATAACAAGCTCTTCCAACCAATTAGCCATAATTTAGAATAGTGTAGAATTAAAATAACCCCAAAAAAAATAAGTCATAATGAAAAAGAAAATTTTACTATATCACCATATCACAATAGGTTAACCCTCATCTCTTTATATAAGGGAAAAAAATTTAAAGCTATGAGTTTTTAAATTTTAAACCTATAACGTTGGAATTTATGAAAGCAATTACAATAAAAATAAAGTAATAATTAATAATAATAAATTCAAATTGTAAGTCTCTAATTGATGCCATCCAATTGTAACATTAGAATTTGAAACAAACCTCATAAGCTATAAAAACTTCTTAAACAATTAAGGTGATAATTTAAAATTAAAAAATATAATCAATGCTTCTAAGTTTAAATATCTTAATTTAATTCAAAAACTTTGAAATATCTTTCAAAGTACACAACAATCCCCCATATATTTCAAAGATTTTATTTTTTAAAAAAATTAAGAAATAGGTTAACGGGTTGAATGTAATGCATTGAATCCGGTGTCTTTTGGACTATGAACCATACCTTTGACTGATAAAACATAACATACAGTGAAATGGTAAAGTAAACTTCTATGAACCAGATCACTTAATGTATTTTAGAGGTGTATCAACCGCATTACAACTCTTCAAATCTTTGCTATTGACGATGTTTTGTGCTAATTAGATTTGCGCGTGCTTGGTAATTTATGAGTGCTTTAGAGATTATGCCAAGATCTCATACAAGCGGCTCCACTTGTCACTCACATAGGTGATTTCATCAAGTATACGCTGCA
Organism: Dioscorea dumetorum; assembly: GCA_902712375.1. Taxonomy (NCBI): domain Eukaryota; kingdom Viridiplantae; phylum Streptophyta; class Magnoliopsida; order Dioscoreales; family Dioscoreaceae; genus Dioscorea; species Dioscorea dumetorum. The sequence goes on from CACTHL010000738.1 coordinate 175,132, forward strand.
ATTCATACATCACCTATAAGGGATATGAAATTCCTTAAAAGCTTTTAAGCTTCTCCTCTCAATAGTGTAGTCTAGCTCTTCTCACATCTTAGGATCAAACAAAATAAATAGTGTTAGCAGAATTAACAAGTGACTTATTTTTACTTATACGAACCTTCTTCATGGGATCTCCAATCATAAAAGTTGGTTTACCACCACTACTATTTTCAAATTGGCTTAAGTCCCATTCCCTTTGATGTTTATAAATTAATTTCTTTCCCAAAAGCTTAGTCAGAGGATCGGCCAAATTCACTTCTGACTTCACATAATCAATGAATATAGTTCCATCCTTTAGCAGCTGCTTAACGATATCATGCCTTAATCTTATATGTCTGGTTTTACCATTAAAGGTCTTATACTTTGCAATAGCTACTGCCGCTTGACAATCACAATGAATCGACACTAATGATGTTGGTTTTATTCCTAATGAAATATTAGCTAAGAAGTTGCTCAACCACTCAGCCTCATTTCCAGCGAATTCTAGAGCTACAAACTCTAATTCTATAGTAGATCTAGCGATTATAGTTTGTTCGGCAGATCGCCAAGTAATTGTACCACCACCAAGAGTGAATCCATAATCACTAGTGGATTTTGTCTCATTTGAATGTGAGATCCAATTCGCATCACTATATCCTTCTAATACAGAAGGATATCCACTATACTCAATGCCATAATTCATAGCACCTTTCAAATATTTCATGAGTCTAGTATGTGCAACCCAATGATCATGGTTAGGGCTTTGTGTGTATCTACTCAATCGACCCACAACATATGCTATGTCAGGTCAAGAGAAATTCATCAAATGTAATAAGCTCCCAATAATTTGGGCATACTCAGATTAGGCTACAGGATCACTTATATTTTTCTTTAATTGAGTGTTAGCATCATAAGGGGTACATAATGGTTTAACATCAAAATGATCAAACTTCCTTAGAATCTCTCAATATAATGTTCCAGGGATAGTATTATACTATCACCCTTCCTTATGATTTTGACACCCAATATCACACTTGCTTCACCCATGTATTTCATATCAAATTTGGTCGCAAGAAATAGTTTAGTATTATTTACCATAGCCTCACAACTTCCAAATATAAGTATGTCATCTATATATAAATAAATAATTACACATTCACTATTCAGAGATTTTATATATACACATCTATAAGCTTTAATAAATGAAAAATCATTGCAAAGCAAAATTTGGTCAAATTTTTCATACCATTGTTTTGGAGCTTATTTTAAACCATATAAGGATTTGAGGAGCATACAGATTTTATTTTCTTGACCAGGAATAACACATCCCACAAGTTGAGCCATAGAAATTTCGTTTTCTAAATCGCCATTTAGAAAAGTTGTTTTCACATCCATTTAGTGAATTACAAGTTTATAAGTAGAAGCTAAAGCTATTAAAACTCGAATAGAAGAAATTCTGGTTACAGGAGCATAAGTATCAAAATTATCAATATTTTCTTTTTGAGTAAAATCTTATGCAACTAACCTTGTTTTATATTTTTCAATTGAACCATCAAGGTTATATTTTCTTTTGCTCATGGAGGTAAATCAACCAAAACCCACGTATTATTTTTTGTGATAGAATCAATTTTGATTTTAATAGCTTCTTACCAAAAACATGAATCAAAAGAAGAAATTGCTTCCGAGAAAGTCAAAGGATCATTTTCAATTAAATATGTATAAAAATCATTTCCAAAAGAAGTTTCTTTTCCTTGTCTTTTACTTCTTCTCAAATCCTTATATGAGTTTTCACCATTATTTTTGAATATTCTTGTGGAAAAATTTTTAAAATTCTCAAGTGGTTCATGGACAACATTTCTAGAATTCAAAGGAAAAATACATTAAAAAAAATTAACATTTTTTCTATAATAGTATGTTTATCAAGCACATCACTTTGCAAAACAAAAAAATCTGTAAACAGCACTATGCTCAACATATCCTATAAACATACAATCAGAAGTTTTAGAACATATTTTCTTATTCTTAGGATCAGGATGCATAACTTTAGCTAAACACCCCCACACTTTTAAATATTTTAAATTTGGTTTATAGCCTTTCCATAATTCATATGGTGTTTTACAGAGTTTTTTATGGAAAATTCTATTTTGAAGATAACATGCAGTTAATGAAGCTTCACCCTAAAGCTTGTCAGGTGCAAAGGAACTAACTAATAAAGCATTCATCATTTCCAACGTCCTACATTAGATTCGGGTGAATATGGAGGAGTTGTATCATGAATTATGCCTTCTTTTTCACAAATAATCATTAAACGAAATGTATTCATCATCCCTGTTGGACCTAATTCTTTTAATTTTTCCATTTAACTGATTTTCTACTTCTCTTTTGTATAAAAGAAATACAACAAAAGCTTCATATTTATTTTAAATTAGATCTATTTTAATATATCTAGAAAAATTATCTATAAAAGTCACATAATATTTTATACCACCTCTAGTCATGGTTTGTTTTAAATCTCTTAAATCACTATGTACTCAACGCAAACATCACATTTGTTTGAACATACATCACTAATCCCAAAAATCAAACCAATTTATTGCATTTTCTTAATATAAGAAAAATTAACATGTCCTAATTTAACATGCCATATGTCAACGGAATCAGTCAAGTAAACAGAAGAGGAGGTATTCATAATTTCATAAATATTAAGTACAAATAGTCCCTGAACACAATAACCTTTGCCCACAAACACATTATTTTTTGTCACTATAATCTTATCAGATTCAAACCATACTTAACCCTGACTTTTCCCAATAGTGCTATAGAAATTTGCCCTAATAGTGGACACATGGAGGACTTCATTCAAAGCTAAGGTCTTGCCAGACGTGAGCTTAAGAAAAACTTTTCTTTTCCAATAACTGGAGCAATTCTTGAATCTCCAAGATATATAAATTTCTCTCCATCCCCCATAGAAGTGCAGGAGGTAAAACCATCTTTATTTGCACAAATATATTTGGTAACTCCAGAGTCTACCACCCACTTATTCACATTGGTCACAATATTTGCTTGGGAAATGACCGCAATAATTACATCATCTCCTTCAGCCAAATTTAGTTTCGGCTTAGAAGGATTGTCATTTCTCTTCTTATGTCGGCAATGAAGTGCATGATGACTTGGCTTTCCATAAACAAAGCAAATACTTTTCTTTTTAAAGGTTGGGTTAATGGTTTTTTGCACATAATCAGGTTTCTAATTATCATACCTCTTTTTGTGGAATTTACTTTGTATAAGATTCACCTTCATTTGCCATTGTTTTTGCATTTGTAGGTTGCAATTCTCTTCTATTGGTGTCCTCAATTATAATATGAGTGATTAGATCCGGAAGAGCGAGTTGCTTTTGCTTGTGTTTAAGTTGTTGCTTATAGTCCTTCCAAGATTCCAGTAGCTTTTCAATGAGAAGGCCGGCAACAAATTCGTCAAGCAAAATAATGTTCTCTGCTTTAAGCTCTTCAAGCAATTTATCTTGCTCGTTGATTTGAGTCTTGATTTCTTTGTCATCCGTCATCTCCAATTTATAGTAATTCCTAATCACAAACTTTTGTTTCCCAGCATCATTGGTAGTATACTTTAAGTTCATGGATTCCCAAATCTCCTTGGTCTTTTGTAGGAGCAATAGACATCGAAAAGTTCATTAGAGAAAGTGCTTATAATTGTACGCCTACATACCTTAATGGCATGTATTCAACTCTCAAATTGTTTAGGATCTGTCGTTAGTGAAGGTTTAGGATCAGTGAGAGCTGAAGCAACTCCATGCATATCAAGAATAAAAAAGATGCATTCCTGCCACCTCTTAAAACTTTGGCCTCCAAAAATCTCGATCTTGGAGATGTCGGAAAAAGGGTTTGCCAAGGTAAGAGTAGTAGAAGGTACAGATGAGAGGACTGGTGAAGAGGCAGCAACAACAACTTGTGGAGTAACAGCAGTTGCACCATCTTTAGGGGACGGAAGAGTGTTGGTGTTGTTTTCCAAAATAAACTCTTAAGATTGTTGGAGTAATAGAAGAAAACAAAGAAAGCCTGAGACATGTGTTGACACTGTTCTTAAGAATTTATTCGCTCGAGACACGAAAGCTTCCCAGGATATAACAAACTCTTCTAGCCAATTAGCCAGGATTCAGAATAGCGTCGAACGAAAGTAACCTAAGGAAATAAGTCACAAAGAAAAAAAGAATTTTTCTCTATCACAATAGGCAAACCCTCATCTCTATATATTAGAGAAAAAACTGAAAGCTAAAAGTTTTTAAAATTCAAAACCTATAACATTAGAATTTATGAAAGCAATTACAATACAAATAAATTAATAATTAATAATAATAAATTCAAATTGTAACTCCATCCAATTGTAACATTAAAATTTGAAACAAACCTCATAAGCAATTAAGCTATCAAAACTTTTTAAACAATTAAGGTGATAATTTAAAATTTAAAATTATAATCCATGCTTCTAAATTCAAACATCTAAAAATAATTCAAACATTCGTTTGCGGCAATCGCAGTTTTTCCCTGTTAAGGGCTTGTTCAATGAAACGCATGGTAAAGAGACAAAGACGTCCACCACATTGTCAAGAACATCACTCCTATCCACAAAGATGGTTCCTAAACAGAAATTGCACATTTTGAAATTTACCATTAGAACCAAACCCGATTATTGCAAAAACGTAAACTAGAGTGCATGATTTCACAACCCTAAAACACAAAGATAACATAATCAAAAGTGCTAAAAAAGAATTACTATTCCGCGGGAGGTCTCGGGTAAACATACAACTTACCTTCCTACCTTCGATAGCTACTTCTGGGTTTGGGAGGTCTCCGGTAAATCGGCAATGTGGGAAAGGTTTTTCAATAGAGTTTTAGTCTCCGAGAAGAAGAAAGTGATTTCTCTTGTTACTGTTTATGAATAAAAGACAACCACTTGTAATAAATGCATTCACATTCACTATATCGGAAAACACACATTCTCAACCACCTGCAACCATTGTGAGTGAGTGGAGGGGGATTACTGTCACTCCACGCGATCTTAAAATTCGTTAATGCACTCCGAGACCAAAATGGAAGCAAACCCAAAAAAAAAAGGGTCTTTCTGTGGATATAGAACTATCAGGGTTTTTCTATGAATATGTGAACTTCTGAGGGAGTTTTTGTTCATTTCCCAAAAAAGATATTATAATATTATAAATAGAGAGATAGACATAATACTTGCATGTCAAGTTGTACTTTTTTTTTGAATCATCCAGTAAAACCAAATTACATGATAAGTATGGAATTTTTCGATAGTTAGAGGGGTAAGAAGGTAGTTTCATTAGACTTTTAACCTATTTTTGGATTGAGAAGTATGGCTATGAGAAAGAGGGATTTCTTTTTGGAGATATGACAAAGTCGAAGGATAGTTTGGGGATATGAGAAAGATAGAGGGGTCTTTGTAGCAATTTTTCTTGTTTTATTAAAATTTTCACAATAACCATAATGATAATAATAATACACCGAGAATCACCGGTAGCTCAGTCGTTTCTCATTAGAATGGTAAATGGGCAGACCAAGAATCGAAACTTGATCTCCGTAATATGCACTAGTATGTAAATATTATATAATACTCTTGAAATAATATACTACTATTTATTCAATGTTCAATGTGCACATGTGGCCGAAGTCATATTTTTCACATAATCTAAAAGTACATGTGAGCAAAAATTTATTACCTTACAGTAATGGTCTACGTTGTATTATCTTGAGAGCATGTGGTAGGTCGTCATTACTTTGTATGTTAGTCCATCTCATATGATAAATACTTATAATATTGATAACATATCATAACTAATGCACCTTCTTTTTTTTTTATTTTTACAACTTTTGTTGTATTTGTCAATAAATAAATAAATAATACACTAAAATCTTCCTTATATATTTTCATTTTGAGCATAGATTTTTTTTTAGTTATATTTTATTTTTTTTATTTTTGAATCTTTTATGGGATTGTATATTTTTAATATTTTAATAGACTATCAAAAATAGCTTTAGTACCGCTCTAAGGAGACAAGGGAAAGCTAGTTATAAGTACCAGCATAAGTGTGGTGACGATGAGCTCCACCAACTCGCGGTAACAAAAAGTAGGGTTTTGATTTTGTGCAAATGATATTATTATTTGCCTATTGCAGTGATATTAGATGAGATAATTTTATATTTTTACTTTAATTTAAATTAAATCTATTAATTTCACCTAGAAAATAATAAATAGAAAACCACGTCACAAAAGAAACCAAAAACGATACCAACCAGTTGAAATTAAATATAAGACATTAATTATAAGTGGGGCCCATATGACTCAGCATCTTGTGGATTTATCACAGACATGGAGTACTTCCTTCACGTGACCCCCACTTGAGACCCCAAAACCATTACCCACACCCATATACCAATCATTTCCATCCACGTGTTACCTCTCAGATCATCCTGACCGTCTGATCAAACGTGCAGATAAGATGGATGTACCCCCCCGACCCCCTTTCATTTCTCTCTTTTTGTTTTGTAATTCTTCATTTTTCATCTAAAATATAAATTATTAAATAATAAATAAATAAATAAATATTTATTTTACTTCAAGTAGACGTTTTATTTTGATTTATTGATTTGGTGTAATCTCAATAATAATAATAATAATAGTAATAACAATTGCCATATCTTTAAATGAATTTTAAAAATAAAAATTATTAGTTTAGTCCGCATTAAACAATACAAAATTATAGCAAAATAAAAAGAACTTTTTTAAAAAAAATCAGGCGGTGGCGTGCACAAACCTCAAGCCGAAACTGCAATAAAAACGGAGGCGGTGCTGGAGGGCGATGCAGTGAGGTGACGTGTCATGGGGGACACGTCAGCGAAGAATCTCAAGTCAGGGCCCACTTGCAGACAACCGTACGATTCCACCAGATGCGGCTACGCTGGCGGCGTGCGCCTCGAGATCGGCACATTTGCACGATTAACGATAAGGCATAGTGGGCGGTGTGTGCAGGCACTGTCCCTTTATTCTCACCGCCCCGAGATCTGTGCTTTATTTTGATCTTCAATAGATCCAAATAGCAGCAGTTTTTAACGGTTTTGATATTAAAATAATTTACACAATAAAACATATAGCTTACTTAATTTGTTTATATATTCAGTTATCCCCTCAACTTTATTTTATTTATATAGGTCTGTCCATCGTTTTGTTAATAAAACTCTATTCCAATATATTTTTATTTACTGTGAGTAGTGATATATTTTAGAAATATTCAACATCGTTCATTTAATTAATTTATTTTTTTGTGCATTTTTATTCGATAATAGTAATATCTTTTGGCAGCTTACAGTTATCGGCACTTGATGAATTGTTATAAAAATAAAAAGTATTTAATACTGTGTAAATGTTTTCAAGATAGAATCTTTCAGAATAAATCAAATCACAATCCATTTCACTCTAATTTTTATATTAATAAAAGTGAAGAAAATAGTTATAATTATTTGAATATTGAAACTGGTTGAGATAATTTTAAACATTTAAGGATTTTAAAACGATTTTTTATTTTAATTTTTTATTTCTTACAATGAAATAAATAATCAATTTGTCTGTACATTGACTGGTAGAACACATTGTACTTTGTGCTACTAGTGCACAAAAGTTATGAATCTATGAGTATAATTTTTTTGTCAATTAGTCATCGCCAGTAATGGTGGAAATAAGTTCATAGTTGAAATAAATAAAACATATTAATTTCTCTTAAAGTATATAAAATTATATATATATGCTAATATACCCTTGTCAAAAGTTGAAATAATTAAAAGCAAATATAGGGGTAAACAAGAGAAAAAAGAGTTGGATTTGGGTCAGAGCATCAACCTCATTCTTCATGTTCCGTCCCTTCAAAAAAAAAAACGAAACACTCAAATGGGGCATAACAACATCACCAAAAGAGTTCATAATAATTTTTAATAATAAAAACTTTTATGTTTGCCAAAAACAAGAGACATGAACGTCATAAGATAGGGATATTATTTTATAATTTTTTTTATTCTCTTAATAAAATAAGAGAAAAACTAACAATGTTTTATGATTTATTTTTATTACATAAAAATGAAAAAAAAAAAAGTGAAAAGTGCAACTTGCATATAACCCCTCGTATTATGTTTATTGTAACTTTAGATTTATGTTGTAAATTGAATATTTTCTCAGCTAGATGGACAATTTTCAGCAAAATTTCCATTTCTTATTTTCTTTTTGAGTTTTAGACCGTTTCTCAAATTAGAACTCTATATTTTAGTAGCTTATTGCTATTAAGCATTTGTGATTTTATTGGATTTTGAGGGTTTATTTTGTAAAAGTGTACTTTGGTTGTGAAAGAGTATTTTGGAAAATATTCAATGTTTATAAGAGGCAAGAAGTTGGAGGAGATGCATGCAATGAAATGCTGACATAATAAGAAAATAACTTTGGGGCTTTGTGCAAAAACAACCCCCAAATTAAAAATCAATCTCTAATTAAAAAATATAAAAAAACAATTTCCTAGATTTTATCTTTTGAATTTTTCAAGTATCTCAGACGGTTCCTAAGATTTTTTTTTTCATATTTTTATTTATTTATTTTTTACTTTATTTCAATCAATCCCTCAAAGTTGATATATTTTCAAAATACCAAAAATGTCCTGACCTCAAAGTAGATTGAGCGTGAAACCATGTCTTCCTTCACAGTAAAATTGTGATTTCAATTGAATTTAGATTAAAAAAATCATAGAATTTTTGGGTTTTCATTCCAATAAAAATTAACTAGAGGATTTGTTACTACCCTTTTTATAAAATGCTATTAATAACCAAGCTAGTTATTTATTATATTAAACAAGAATTTACCATATATTATAAATCATAATTTCCAAAATTTTCGAAGACAAACTATTATTTCTACATAATTACCCAAAAATATATCTAACCACACTTATCATACAGATTTGCAATTAAACCCAGATAACAATATATATAAACCCAAAAAAAACAAAACAAGGGAAAAACCAACAAGCATGCTCCATCAATTTCTTAAAAAAAGAGAAAAAAAGCACCCTAAAAGTACTTATTAATAATTCAATATACTTTAAGGGTCCTTATGGCAAATATGTATAAACCACCATCCAACCGTCCATCTACATGACAGCGCACGCATTAGGATTCTCGTCACTGAAGATCTGCGGTGGATAAGCGTACTCCATCGGGTGGTATCTCTGATAGTACAGGTACTCGTACTTCTTCATCTCCACCACCTTGGCCTCCTCCGCCTCCGCCCCCGCCCCCGCCGCCTCTTCACTACCGGTGTCCTTCTCCTTGGTGGTGCCGGCGTCAGCGCTTGCTTCGTCCTTCTTCTTTTCAGCAGCGGCGGCGCCGGCGGCGTCGTCGCTGGCGGCAGCTTCGGGCTTGTCTTTGGAGTCCGCCGCGGGGGCGGCGTCGGCTTTGGCGTCGATCTTGGGCTCTTTTTCCGGCGCCGGCTCCGGCTTCTTCTCGGCCGGCTCTTGTTTAACTACAGCGGCGTGCTTTCCGGTGCGCTTGTGAAGGTACTCGACCAGCTCCGGTGCGGTGAACACTCCTTTCACTGTCACTTGAGAGCTCTTCATATCCGCTTCAGCAGCTTGCACTCCTGAATCCATGAACAAAAATTGAAACTTTTTTTTTCATTTTTTCTACAAAAAATTCAGAGTCCTTGGTTGAAAAGATTGCAACTTTTTGATTATTTTTGGGTGAATAATGAGATACACTTCGGTGTTCATCTGTTGAAAAGATTTAGAAGAAGAAGAAGAAGATGATGAGGAAAAAAACAAGAGAATCTGTTTTTGGAAGTGTTGGAGTGTTATCTGTTGTAAATCTTTCTAAATGAATCTGTTGAAAAGATTTGAACTTTATTATGAGTTGAATCAAAGATGGATTCTGAAAATTAAGCAATTAAAATAAATTCAATCAGGGGAAAAGAAAAAGCTTAAAAGGAAAAAAGAAAAGGTAGAACCTTTCATCTTGAGAATCCTCTTCTTGATCTCCTGAGCACAGGCCTCACAATGCATATGCACCTTAAGCACAACTGATATCACAACAGGCTACACAAAAACAAAAACGTTTCAATCAAATCTAACTCAGAATCAAACAATAAAAATCAAGTAAAATAAATGAATAAATAAAACATATAAAAGACCTCCTCCTTCTTCTCTTCAATTTTAGGCTTCTCCTCTTCCACCTTCTTCTCCTCCTCCTTCTTCTCCACCTTTGGTGGTGGCATTGGACTCAAAAGCTCCACTTTTCTCCCACTTTTCTTCTGAACTCTCTCCACAACCTTCAATGGATCCTCCGCCGCCTTCTTCCCTTTTACCACCACCTTACAACTCCGGCAATCCGTCTTCACTTCTTCCACTCCTTCAGTCCACAAAACCAAAACAATGAAAACAAAAAATACAGCAGAAAAAATGCAGAAAGATAGACTAAAGTCTTTTTCTTTCTTTGAATACCATCAAATCCTTTCAAACAACGTCTAACTTTTCTAGCACAACCCTCGCAATGCATGAACACACGCATCACAATCTCCTCCGGCGGAGGAGGAGGAGGTGGAGGTGGCACTGCCGCCGCCTCCTCCGCCGCCTCGGCCGCTGCTGGCTTCGCTTCTCCTTCATCCTTCTTCTTCTCCTCCTCAGCCTTTGGTTTCTCTTCCTCCTTCTTTCCCTTCTCTTCCTGAAAAAATCTCCGAAAAACCAACACAAATATTGAAAAGGATCACTTTTTTTCAATCTAGAAAGCATGAAAACTCATTAAATCTCTATAAAAATCAGATCTTTCTCATTGAAATCGCATCGTACCTCTCCCATCTCTTCTCCTCCTCTCTCTCTCTCTCTCCTTGGATGACGGTGAACTCAAAGAAGAGACGAGGAAGAGGAGCACTGACGTGGCATTAAATAGAGAGTCACGTGCGAGGACACACCCTCGCACGTGCCTTCTGGCCAGGTGTGTTCTTGTCTGGCTCTTCAACCCTTTTGTTCTAGTGTCTTCTCTCCTCTCTGTTAACGTTGATTCGCAGGTGCATTTTATGATTTTCTCTCAAGCTAAATCCAACGGTCAGGATTTCAGCTTGTGTGGTTCTTGGGATCTTTTATGCTATTCCTGAGGTATATAGTAACGTTGCATGCATGGATTTCATGGACAGTGCATTGGAATTTAATGCAGTGAGATTTGGTTATCTTGAAATTTTACATGGCTTGTATTGGAAATGAGATAATTTTAACTAAAAATAGATGATGAAATAATGCATATTTATTTATTTATTTATTATATTTTGATTCATGTTGTTTGGATGTTGGTAGCTCCATTTTGCATATAAAAAGCATGAGTCATTAATACAATATTATTTTTAGAAATGTATGAATTAATACCTTAGACTTAAATGGTTGGTGAGATTTTAGGTCAGAAGAAAAATAATAAATTATGAAAATTATGAAAATTTACAGTCTCACTTCATGGGTCTTTTTTTTGGGGAGATGAGAAGTGAGACTAAAAATTAATGCGTAGGCTAACTATATTATAATATTATCTTAATTGATTTAACATTATTTTGAATTTATTGTTGTGTTTGTGGCATATGCTAGAATGTAAATATACCAATGTTTTCCTCGTAGCTATTGTAACTCCCTTACTCTATTTGGGCACGTGACAATCGCTACAACAAATAGAGGAGAGTCACACATCACTCAGAACCATGAGTTGTCACAAGGCTTAACAAGACCTAATAAACAACTCACAATAAAATCAAACAATTCATAATTAGGAATATAAACTCAACCACACACATAAATCTGTGTTTCTATACACCGGGACATAGGGATACAAGTAGTATAAAATACAATTATAGATACAAGTGTATAAACTAGTGGATTCACATGACCAACATGCCAAACGAATAAGAACAATAAAAAACACAAAAAAAAAAAAAAAAAAAAAAAAAAAAAAAAAAAAAAACAAAAAAAAAAAAAAAAAAAAAAAAAAAAAAAAAAAAAAAAAAAAAAAAAAAAAAAAAAAAAAAAAAAAAAAAAAAAAAAAAAAAAAAAAAAAAAAAAAAAAAAAAAAATAATCAAGTGAGTAATGAAAATAAATAGATAAGCAAACACAATTTCTCAAAAACTACTACCGCTATCAAGACCATTCTTAAACAATAGTATAAAGAATCATTAGGGTTATGGCCGCGACTAGATACAACACCGCTAAGGTGGTTTCCAAATACCAAAAGATTAAAAAACAATAATCAAAATACCAAGTTCCTTGGCATTGGGCACTGAGATCCCCGTGCGATGACTCCGGGTCTCTCAATATGAATGTAGGGATAGTTCCCCCTAAAACTTATCAGTGGCGCTGGACACCTTTTGACCAAGGTAAATCATAGGGTTAGCCATGCCGCCTCCTATCAAGTCGGACTGTGTTGACCCCCTTGCAATGTTAAACTGAAGTCTAGGGTCAAGCTATGGCCCGTAGTCACCATCAACATCAATCACATGTGTTAGCATTTTAATAAAACTACCAATAAACTGTAAATCATATAGGAAAAATATTATACTACTCATATTAAGACTATACAGTAATACCTCAACTACTTACAGAACAAGTCGCCTAGACTTTGGACACGCTCACTCCTCAGTGATGTCTTTTTTCTTAGAAGAGGTTTCACCATCTAATTAAAAAATGAAAATTATGGATAAAATACGAAAATGGAAAGATAAAAGCCTAGAATGCACAAATTTATACTCTAACACCCTAACATTAGGGCTATAAAGCAAATGACACGGTTTTGGACCCCAAAGACCTTAAAATCACAAACAATCAATAAAGCATTAAGATTTACGTTTTCAAAGAAATGATAATTTGGTCTGTGTACTACAGTAACTCTAACTAGGAAATATGGATTTTTTTAAAGATTTACAACACTAAACACAACAATCTTTACAGATAACTCAAACCATTATTTTTGCAAGATCAGGAGCTACATTTTAAACCCAAAATACAATTAAATCTAAGGAAATCAAAAAAATTATTCTAGGGTTTTCAATGAAGAAATACAATAAAAATACATAAAAATTTCAAAGAAAAACTAGTGCAGGACTACTTACCGAAGGAGAGCAAGTGAAGGGAGGCTTTTGGAGAAGATCTTACGAAATCGGTGATGGAAAAGAAGAAAGAAGAAAAGAGGTTCACGACTAAATAATGGAAAGAAGAAACAAAAAGAAAGAAAAAAAAAAGAAAGAATGGCTATCATATAAATGTTTTTAAAAAAAACAAAAATACCAAATTGCTCCTCTACTAAACAAATACTTGAGAAGGGTCCAATTAGTGGACTTGCCCCCCGATTTTGGTTAGCTTTCACACAAAAAGCCACTATGCGAACATGCAAAAATACCAATAGTGCAAAAATGATTATTTTACCTCTAATGCATGCACGAATGCTTAAAAAGTCCGGGTTTAAATAGGCAAGATACAACAACTATAAACTTGGTTTATTCATATTGTAATATATAAATTGCTCATTAAAAATAAATATCAATAATATATTATTTTTTTCTCTGTTCCATTCTATTAATCCATCTCAACCATTTCATTAAGAGTAAGAAAAACCATTTAAATTTAAAAATTCAAAACAAATTTATGGTAGTTTTTTTATTTTGCCCATTTCTCACTCTCCATCCACTAATTCTGTATCCCTTTCTTTTATATTCAATTTTCACTTTAGTCTTCTTCATTAAAGACATGTCATTTTCCTTTAGAACAAAAGAACGCATGAGTATGAAATATCCGATTAAAATTAATTTTAGAAGAAGTGCAATTTTTTTTATTGATCAGTTTATTTTAGAAGAAAGTCTAATTAAAAAACATACATGAAAAGTATTTGACTTTAGAGACTTGTAAGCAGCTTATAAAATGGTAATTGTTATACCTAATATATGTGTTAGTTCCGATGGGGAGTTGTGAGATATTATTCACAAACTCTCATGTAAATACTCATACAATTAACCAAACAATTGCAAGAAAGGAGACACACTTCATTGGCAATCTAATTCGGCACACCACTTTCCTATTGCACCACTTGCCTATGTCAAGGGGGTCAAACATGAAGATAAAATCCACTAAAGGAGAAGAATAAATATGAGTATGACACACTCACTCATCTCACAAAAATATATAAAAATCCTATCTAGATTGCCGAATACCCACACTATTGGGTCTCTCACTCCGGTGGCTCATCTAAATTTCAGAAATGGGTTCTTTTATAGAGATGTATCTATGTCCTAAATATAGTGCAATCTTTTTTTTACAATTTCCGCAGCTTCCTAACTTGGACAATTTCCAAACATGGATGTTGCACTTTCAGTTACGACTAAGCTTACAACGCGGCTTGACTGTTGATCCTGATTGAGTTCTAGCTTCCGTTGCAACGCGAGGTTGTGACGCCCCCAACCCTCCCAATTATGCCAATCCAAGTCAATGCAGCTGAATCCCCCCGATCTTAATCTGCCAACAACTAGCTTTCCTTTTCACATCATATCAATAGTACTCTCTTCAAGGGTGAGGTCCCCATGGCACATATACATCTCAACAAAGATAGTTTCCAAAAATATTCAAATCTTCTTTTCAAACTTGATCTTCATTCATCCAAATTTGGTATTCTCAATTTTCAAAATTAATCTTTCTTCATCCAAGTTTAGTTTTCTCAATCTTCGAATTTGATCTTCATTTATCAAAATTTGATTCTTCAATCTTCTTGTTACTAAATTTGATCTCCCTTAATGCAAATTTGGTTTTCTCAATCATCAAATTTGATATTTCTTCATTCAAGTTTGATTCTTCAATCTTCTTGTTACTAAACATGATCTCCATTCATCCAAGTTTAATTCTCCATAATCTTCCAAACTTGATCTTCATTCATCCAAGCTTAGCTTCAATTTTCTCCATATATGATAGTGTCTTAAATTAGATCCACTCATAAATACTCTCAATCTTTTCTCTACATCTAAGATTCAAATGGTTGTGCTAAATATGGTATTGAGAATCTTGTTTGCTTGCTTTTGTTTTCTTCATTTATGTTTTTATTTAGCTTCACAACAAACTAAGCTTCAAATAAACTTGTCTTCCAAGTAGTTAATCTCCAAAGATTGATTCACTTGCTAAAGATAAATTGCATCATTTCTTTGATTTCCTCCACACGATCGTTGTTTGCACCTCAAAAGAGATCCTCCGAGTTAATTGGCTTGCGCAAAATAGCTCCTCAAAAAATATCTTCATGTCTTCATATCTCCATGCCATCTTTTGCCACATCATCATAGTTCTCATGTAATCATCCAATATATCAAATGTTTCCATTTATAACGCCTAAACTCTAACAATATACCTTATAAAATAATCATATTGGGGGCACTTCTATGGTAGAAAATCATTTCTACTATGTAATCTAAAAAATAATGCATATATATATATATATGATAAAAATCATATTAGCATATATACCATTATAAAAGGAGGCCTAGTATTATCTACGGACATCCTAAGGGCTGTTAGCATGTTAGAGTTGTTCTCTCTCTTGTTTTTTCAAATCTGTCGACGTTCTAAAGTCCACAAATGATGTTTACTATTACAAAAATATTTATCTGTTATATGGCTCATTTGAATTCACATTTGTGTGTATATAACCCTAAAATCTATTAATATATTTTTTTTTGTTTAGACATAGTTTTATTATTATAAATTATTAATTACATTAATACCCTTCTACTTCAAAGTGGTGTGTGTATATGTCAGAAAACAATATTATAAACTTAAAATTGGTTTGTCTCTGGATCCAAAGAGCAAGAATTTTAATATTTAAGCCAATGAAGAGTACAACACCACCATAGTTTAACTCGTTAAATATATATAAAAGAAAAAGACACAAAGCAACATTTAAGTAATGGCATAATAAAAATTATACCATGAATGGCAAGCTTTTCATGATGAACTCAATTTGATCAATTTCTTTGTTTGCAAGAAGGGCCTTTCTTTTTATACGTGGAGATGTTTAGATCAATAAGATGTTCCATCTTATGAACAATTTTTACTATGGTTGATTTAAGTTACTTCTCTATAAACAAACAACATTCTCTCTTGATGTGCTAATTAGATGCATAACATAGTAATCATGTCGTTTCGTCTCCTAAACGTCAACACCTCTATGACATTTCTCCACTCAATCTTACGCCCATCTGTTGAGTCAGCCTCCATTTAGTAGGGCCTCGTCAATAAGTGGGGTCCATCTCCATAATAAAAAAAAAAGCTATGTTAACAATGGATTACTGTTGAAATTAGTGAAAGGAATTGAGTGAGTTCATCAGGAAAGCAAGAAGAAAGGAAGAAGAAAAGGAGGGGCTAGGTTTTGATCTCTCAAGAAGAATGGAACCAAATTTTGACCACATTTCAAGGAAGAGGATTTTTGGAAGAAGATCTACAAAGTCATCGGTTTGATTTCTTCCAATTCTCCTTTAAATCTTTGTGATCCATCTTTGTAAGATGATGATGTTGTTTAAGTAGTTCTCTTCTTGAAATCTTTTGTAAATTGTATACCACTAGTTAGCTAAAGAAAAACTCTTTTTATTCCATTGTTGACATAGTGGAAAAGAATTTTAAGTGACATTAAGGTCCTATGGTTTTTCATCCCTAAATTGAAAGGGGCTTCCACACTAAATTGTGAGTATTGCTTGTTGTTGTTTGATGTTTTTATTGTGTCGATTAGATTCCAAAATTTGTACTCAAAAAGAGGAAGATTTGATCCTCAAAATTTATAAACAAAGAGTTGCACAGCTACTAGAGTGCTCTTGCTTCAGCTAGTGGTGACTGTACTTCAGTTCGTGCAGATTACAGGTTTCTGAATTTTTCAAATGCCACAGTATTTTTACTACAGTACCGGTGCTACAGTGACTGTGCTTCAGTTTTGCACTACCGTTCTTCAGCCCGTGCAGATTACAGGTTTTTGAATTTTAGACTATTATAGTACAAGCGCTACAGTACTTATGCTACAGTACTTTCAGCTAAAAAAACCGTTTGGTGACTTTGATCTTCCCGTTTCTCCCTAACAGAGTAGTATCAGAGCCTAGTAGGCTAGAAATTTCTTGAATACAAAATGGGAGGAGAAAGCTCAAGTGGAATGATTAAATTGAACTCCTTAAATTATTCCATTTGGTAGTGCAAGATACAAGATATATTAATTGTGAAAAACTTGTTCCTACCTTTTATGGGAAAACCAAAGCCGGAGAAGATGAGTGATGATAAGTAGGAGATACTACGTCTAAAAGCAACTGCTACAATTAGGTAATGGGTAGATGTAAACATTTTTCACTATATCTCTGAGGACGTAAAAGCTGATGAACTTTAGAAGAAGCTAAAAGTCATGTATGAGAAGAACACACAGAAACAAAGTCATAATCCTTAGAAGGCTTGTAAATTTGAAGTACAAAGCTGGCAGAAGTATGTCAGAGTACAGTAATAATTTCCTTGTTTTAGTAAACCAATTGGCAACTATGATGATGCCACTTGAAGATGAGTTGCGGGCATTATTGCTTCTGAGGTCTTTACCTGATAGATGGGAGATTTTGGTAGTGTCTTTGAGTACCTTTGCATCTAGAGGCAAACTGACAATGGAAATAGTAAAAAAAAAGTCTTCTAAGTAAAGAAGGCAGGAGGAAGGGGAAAGGTGAATCCTCCTCTTATGCATTTGTGTTTGAAAAACATGAGAGACATGGCAGGAGCAAAAGTAGGCATCCTCAAATTCATGGTAATAGAGATATATCTAGAGGCATGCCAAATAGTAGAAAAAATATTAAGTGTTATCAATGTAATAGAATGGGCCACATGAAGAAGAAATGTAGATTCATGAAAAGAGAGCAAGGTCAAGGAAGTAAAAATGAGAAAGAAACTAATATAGTAGCTACTGATGGTGAAGTTATAATTGTCAGTGATGAAAGCTGTGTTAGTCTTATGTGCCAAGGGAGTGACTGGATGATAGATTATAGTGCATTATTTCATGTCAACCCTTATGATGAGTTGTTTACTTCCTATCTTAGAGATGACTTTGGCAATATCAAAATAGGAAATAATGGTGCCTTCAAGATTGTTGGCATTGGAGACATTTGGTTAGAGACAAATCTTGGCAGTAGGCTATTGCTCAAGGATATTAGGCATGTTCCAGATATGCTCCTAAATTTGATCTCCACCGGCAGATTTGATGATGAGGGTTTCACTAGTTGATTTGGTAAAAGTAAGTGGAAGCTCACCAAAGGATCTCTAATAACTGGTAAGGGGATGAAGATGAACACACTTTATGTCCTGCAAGCTAAGCTTCACAAAAGAGAGATAAATGCAGTTCAAAAAGGTGGAGACATTCATATATGGCATAAGAGGCTTGGCCACATCAGTAAGAAGTCATTACAACTTCTTGCTAGAAATCAATATCTGCCCAACTTGCAAAGTATGACACTTAAATCCTGTGTTGATTGCATAGCTAGGAAAACTCATAGAGTTGCATTTCATTCATATCCTCCATCAAGAAAATCAAATATACTTGATTTGATTCATGCTGATAATTGTTCTATGCAAGAGAGAACTCTTGGAGGAATATTGTACTTTGTGACCTTCATCAATGACCATTCAAGGAAGGTCTAGGCTACTGCTCTGAAGAACAAGGATCAGGTGCTTGATGTCTTCAAAGAATTCCATGTCAAGGTGAAAAGAAGACATAAAAACAATTGAAAGCAGTTAGAGCAAACAATAGTAGTGAGTACAGAGGGTCATTTGAGAATTATTGCAAGGTTCATAGAATCAGGCTTGAGAAGACTCCTGCTAAGGCACCTTAGCTCAATGGTGTAGCAGAGAGGATGAACAGAACAATTGAAGAAAAAATCAGGTGTATGTTGTCATATGCGAAGCTTCCTAAGCCATATTGGGGGGGAGGCCATGAGAACAGTAGTTGACCTGATTAAGCTGACCCCAGCAGCAGCATTGAATGATGATGCACCAAACAAGGTTTGGACAGGGAAAAATATATCTTATGATCATCTCAGAGTGTTTGGTTGCAAGGCATTTGTTCACATTCCTAAGTATGAGAGGTCCAAGCTTGATGACAAGGCAAAGCAACGTAATTTTCTGAGTTATGGCCACGAGGAGTTCGGGTACAGACTGTGGGATCCAGTAAATAGAAAAATTATCAAGAATAGAGATGTGGTATTCCTTGAAGACCAGCTAACTGATAATGGTGACAATGGTGAAAAATCCAGTTCCTCTACTGAAACTCCTGTCAATCTAGATCCTACTCTTCCTCCGTTAAGGAATGTTGATGAAGATGGTAATGGTACAGTTTATGATGAAGTTCCTCTAGTTGATAATGTAGAGCCAACTGAATAAACAGAGCAATCATTACCAGTACCACCTGTGGAGCCTCAGTTTAGAAGGTCTACTAGGGAACATCGTCATTCTAGCAGATACAGTGCTAATGATTACATCATGCTTAGTGATGGTGGAGAGCCAGAAACCTACCAAGAAGCTACAACACATGAGAAGAAGTAAGGTGGCTTAAAGCCATGTAAGAAGAAATGAAGTCTTTGCATGAGAACCACACATATGACTTTGTGAAATTATCTAAAGGTAAGAGAACACTCAAACAAATGGTGTACAAGCTAAAGACTGAAAATCATAGCTCACATCCAAGGTATAAGGAAAGATTAGTTGTGAAGGGATTTAACGAGAAAAAGGGTATTGATTTTGAAGAAATATTTTTCCCAGTTATGAAAATGTCTTTTATTAAAATGGTACTCAGTCTAGCAACCCGTTTGAATTTAGATGTAGAGTAGCTTGATGTGAAGACTGTCTTTCTCTATGGTGATCTAGAAGAAGAAATACACATAGAGCAGCAGGAAAGATTTGAAGTCAAGGGCAAGGAGCATCTGCTGTGTAGGTTGAAAAAGAGCTTGTATGGGCTTAAGCCAACTCTAAGGCAGTGGTACAACTAGTTTGATTCATTTAAGGTAAATCATGGGTACACCAGGACTTCTTCTGATCAGTGTGTGTTTGTGAAGAAACACTCCAAAGATGACTTCATTATTCTTTTGTTATATGTTGATGACATGCTCACTGTAAGACATGATGCCAGAAAGATTGAAGAGTTAAAGAAAGAATTGAACAAGTTTTTTGCTATGAAAGACTTGGGTACTACAAAGCAAATACTTGGCATAAAGATCTTTCATGACAAAAAGAATGGGAAGTTATGACTATCTCAAGAAAGCTATATTGAGAAGGTTCTTGAAATATTTAACATGAGTAAGGCCAAGGTTGTTGTTTCTCCACTTGTAAGCCATTTTAAACTTAGTTCAAATCAATGTCCTACAAGGGATAAAGAAAAGGAAGAAATGAGCAAAGTTCTCTACGCATCTGTTGTTGGCAATTTGATGTATGTCATGGTATGCACAAGGCCAAACATAGCTCATATAGTTGGGGTTGTGAGTAGATTTCTCTCCAATCCTAGAAAAGAGCATTGGGCAGCAGTGAAATGGATATTCAGATATCTATGAGGTACTTCTAGAGTATGTATGTGTTTTGGTAGGGGTGAGCCTGTCTTGGATGGACACACAGATTCAAACATGGCTGGTGACGTTGATTCTAGGATGTGTGTATCAGTGTTGACTTTTGCAGGGGGAGTAGTATCTTGGTAGTCAAAATTGCAGAAGTTGTTGCCTTGTCCACTACAGAAGCTGAATATATTGCAATTATTGAAGGTTACAAAGAAGCTTTATGGATGAAGAAAGTTTTTGAAGAATTGGGCATGCAACAATACGAGTGTATTGTCTATAGTAACAGTCAGAATGCCATCCATCTTTCCAAAAATTCAAGTTTTCACTCGAAGTCTAAGAACATTGATGTCATGTAGTATTGGATTCGGGATGTCCTGGAGTCTAAGCAGTTATACTTGGAGAAGATTTATACTAGTGAGAATGGGTCAGACATATTGACCAAGACTTTGCATAGAGAGAAACTCGAAGCCTGTAGGCAAAGAACATGCCCGGTTGAACGCCCCAAATGGTGCTGAGGGGGAGGATTGTTGAGTCAGCCTCCATTTAGTGGGGTCTTCTCAATAAGTGGGGCCCACCTCCACAATTAAAAAATAAAGAAGCTATGTTAACAATGGATTACTGTTGAGATTAGTAAGAGGAATTGAGAGAGTTCATCAAGAAAGCAAGAAGAAAGGAAGAAGAAAAGGAGGGGCTAGGGTTTGATCTCTAAAGAAGATTGAAACCAGATTTCACCCACTTTTCAAATAAGAGCAACCTTGGAAGAAGATCTACAAAACTATCGGTTTGATTTCTTTCAATTCTCCTTGAAATCTTTGTGATCCATCTTTGTAAGATGATGATGTCATTTGAGTAGTTCTCTTACTAAAATCTCTTGTAACTTGTATGCATCTAGTTAGCTAGAGAGAAACTCTTGTTATCCCATTGTTGATATAGTAGAAAAAAATTTTAAGTGGTCTTAGGGTCCCGTAGTTTTTTACCCCTAGATTGAAGTGGTTTTGCATGCTAAATTGTGAGTCTTACTTGTTGTTGTTTGATGTTTTTATTGTGTTGATTAGATCCCAAAATTTGTACTTGAAAAGGGGAAGATTTGATCCTCAAAGTTCATAAACAAAGAGTTGCACGGCTACTAGAGTGCCCGTGTTTAAACCAGTGGTGATTATGCTTCAGCTCATGCAGATTACATGTTTTTGAATTTTTCAAATGCTACAGTACTTCTGCTTTAGTACTTATGCTACATGGACCATGCTTTAGCCTTTCACGGCTGCTACAGTGATCGTGCTTCAGTCCGTGTTGATTACAAGTTTCTGAATTTCAGAGTGCTACACTGCATGCGCTACATTACTGGTGCAATAGTACTTTTAGGGCAAAAAATGCTGTTTGGTGACTCTGATCGTCCTGTTTCTCCCGAGCACCATCCATTAAAAGCCCTGCATCTTCAGCAAAAGCTCCATCGTGCATCGGTTTCATTTGTGGCAGAGGAGAAAAAAACAACAAGGATCAAGAGGAATACAAAGAATACTACAAGGATCACAAGACGTGTCTATTATTGCATATTGAAATCACATAATTGAGGAAGACGATCATAGGGGTGCTGCATCATGGATGGGAGCATGGACGATGTGTTTGAGGATGTGGAGATGAAGTTGGATGAGGATACAACATATAGTACATTACACTGGGCGGAGAAGATGTTGAGAGGCGGTAGAGCCCAGTGTTCCAGATCCCCCTTATTTGAGAGCTCTTTGAAAGTTGGATGAATTTCATATTTATACAACAACTGTTAAATGTGATCTAGGGACGCCCCCAGCTGATGAATCTAGGGACGTCTGATATGATGAATCCTTTATATATTGATATATATTAAAGAGATAAAAGGAGTTTGTCAGTTGTGGTCATTGTAAAGCAATGAAGGAGATGGTTAGTGGTGATACATGCATTTTCTTGATAAATTACTTAAATAATCACTCAACTATTCAATTATTATGGTCTATTTGAGTCACAAAATTTAAAAAAATTTCAATTGAATACTCTAACTTTAAATTCACTTTCAATTTAGTCACCCGCACTCACACGGTTAATAAAGACTAGTGTGATACATGTAACAACACGTCACACAACTTACACCATGTCAATATTGCCAAATAACCAAGTATTATTTTTATCTTGTGAGAAACCCTTTTTCCCATGCTTCCCTCAAAACTTCTAATCCATTTTCCTCTCACAAAGGGCTTCTGACATCGCTGGCATGCCACAAGTTTGGTAATGTGTCATTATCGTTAATAGCATGAGCGCGAATTAAAATTTTTCATAATTCGGTGACTTAAATAAAAGTATAAAAAAAAATTCATTTTGTATATAACATATAAAAATTCACTTAATTATGTGTATACTCCTTAGTAAAACCAAATGATATCTAAGCCTTTTAAATTTGATTTATTAGGATCATGCTCATTTACCATTAGAATGTGTTATAAATTATATAAATATTGATTCTTTATAATATTAATAACAAAAATATATTTAAATTCTTAAATTATTTTGAATAACAATAAAGTTTATTTAAATGAATGTATAAAATTAATTTAAAATAAAGTACATGTAGAAAATATTGACTTGATCACCGTCATAAAATTTTATAATTTGAATGTAATAGATAAAAACAAGTCTAGTTTTAAGTATATACGAAAAATATTAGTTTCGTAACTAATAAATTTTTAAAATAATGTGCAGTGAGTTTGTTTTTTTTAATAATTAGATATATAATAATATATTTTAATAGTGCATCTATAATAATAAATGTTATTTTATACATCAAAGACATATGCAGGGGACAGAAATTGATTATTCAATTTATATGTCTTCAACCAGAAAAAAAGGGTTTGGACTACACCCATATTAACAACTAGCCATTGCTCTCAATGAGTGATGAATGTTTCACTTTTTGTTTTTCATGTGGGGTCAATATGGATTATGAGCTAAATCAAATTTTAGAGAAGTGTATATGTATATAATTATATATATATGTATATATATTGATTTTGATGATTGCTGAACTTTCTGAATCCAAGCAAGATCAGAGAATGCAATCCAAGATCAATAGTTTGATGTCAGTCAAAGGGGGCCCCCCAAAATTTAAAGAAAATAAACTTTAATATTGTGGGCCCCTTTTCGTCACTGAAATATATATGGATGTGGGCACAGTGCTCTGTTTTAGGGGGAGGGACAGCTAAGGTGTCCTACTTGCCCTGTTGCCCCATATACATAATGAAATTTATTTTTATAAAAAATTAGTAGGGTAAGTTCCTTGTTTGGATGGGACAACAAAACATCCTATAATTTATTGGCAACCTATTTTTAAATACATTTAATAATTAAATTTTAAGTTATTCAAATTAAGTAAATAATAATTTTTATTTTTGAAAAAAATTAACTTAAACTATATAATTCAAATTTTGGTCAATTCAAATAAAATTTTAAAATTTAATATAGAGCCTTAAAAAATGTAACATTACAATTATGTACTTGCAGATATATATATATATACTCTAAAAAAAATATAAATACATATATTTTTTTATTAACTATTCAATAATTATTTTTTTAATATTAATATCGTTAGTATTATTTAAAAATTATTTTAAAAATATTTAATTTTTATTAGTATTAATTAAGTTAAATAAAAAAAGTTTCTTTGTAGACTATTATCTGTGATGAGACATCGAAGTTTTTAATTGAGAATTTGCTATAAACCAGGATAATATATCCTTATTTGCCTTATTAACCAAAATCCTAATTTTTTTTTACCGTAAATACCCTTGTAAAATATAAAATAGGAATAATTCTCTTTTTCTAAAGTATAGCATTGCTTAATCATATGTTCCCAACCAATTTTTTTTTCTTTTTTTTCAAAATGGTTATTTACTGAAAATACTCTTTTTTAACCTTTAAAACATGTAAATATATATTAAATAAAAAATGTCAATCAAAAGGTATATAAGTCACTTTCTATCTACTTCTGATGTAACGGTGATTTTATAATTGAAATTATCTCAGCCAGCGGACAATATGTAAAAGTGAATAAAAGATATCATTGTTGTAATTTTGCTCAATTGAAGGGCACTCTGGTAATAAAAGGTTTAAACCGAAGACATTAACACCATAGCAGGGTTGTTGCTTTATAAAATACCATGAACATTTATTTTAACTTTTTTTATAAGTATTAAAGTTCCTCAATTTTATAATATAATTATATCATGGATTTTTTTTCTTTATTTTTATCCATGTGAGTAAAATGTTACATTATTTTTAAAATGTAAATTCTATTCTAATTTCAAGTGAATCATTTCTACAAATATAAATAAATATTGAAGGTACATTAATCAAATACACTAAAAAAGGATTTAATATGAAAAGTTCAAGCTTTAAATTCTTAATACAGATCATACAAATGTTTTCCTTTGTCTATTTTGAAAGTTATATTATTTATAGGAATTCATTAATCACCTTCCTAATTATATAATTAAGCAATGACATCCATTAATAACATTGAATATTCTCCAATAGTTTAGAGTACAATTAGCGCTTCACTAAGTGCTAAACTTTTGAGTTTAAGAAATGTTCTATAAAAAATAATATTAATTTTAAGTACAAAAGAATTGGATCCACAAATTATTAAAAACTCTGAATAGGACTAGTCATGCTCTCAAAGGGCATGAATTTTCAAAATTGTACAAAATTAAATAGATGATAATCATGTTGAAATGCATGAACATTAAGAGAAGTAGGTATGGTCATTAATCATTTTGTACAAATTTAGGGACCTTTTATTTTGTCCTGTAGGGTTTCAAGTCTGACATATTCCATATTTGGTATTAGTTACATTGTTGGATGTATTCAATTAAATTTTTTTATTGGCGTGCATGTTAATCTTAGCCAAGGGATATCATAAAGATTTTTGAAAAAGCTTGATATAGATTTTGTCAGAGTATTTTATACTTGTATATATTATTGTTTATACATACATATTTTTGTACTAGATTTATCTCGTTTATCGGGTGGCTTACCCTAATATGATTAACTCGCTTTTCATACCAATCCCGACATGGTATCGATTAACCTCCGATCCTCTCTCGGGTCCGTCATCCGTTCCGTCGCCCGATCATCACCGAGTTCATTGCCGCCGCTTTGTTCCTTGATTGTGCCGCTTTGTTCTTTGCTCCGGCGATAGACATTCCTTTGGTCGCTCCCTCTTCACGGTGGCTCCACATTGTCACCGTTGGATCCAACGGCCACATAGTTGTCGGAGCCCCCGAACAAATCAATGCCTCGTTTAGCCGAACCTCGGCCCGTGAATTCCAAGCTATCTTTTTTTATATATATATATTATTTATATATATATATATATATAGAAAAAGGGTCTCTCGGTCTTTGCGACACACCTTCCAACCGTGTCGCAGGCCTCCACGCCGACGCCGCTGAGGCCGGGGACGAGCTTGCCTCAGGCCTCCACATCGAGCTTGATGGCGACTTCGCCTTCGCTACAAAGCACCAGCTAACTTTGGTAGATACATATTGACGTGGAGCTCGAGGACCCCGAGAAAATTTTGGGGCAAGTTCCAACTTCCGACAACGCACCTGCAAACTTTGACAAAGAGCCCGTGAAGATGTCTTGAATGCCGGCTGCCTTCCATTAGTCTTCATTACATTTGATTATATTATATTATATTATGTTATATTATATTATATTATTTTAATTAAATACTATTAGTTAAAAAAAATAGAATCTTTACTGTTAAAAAAAAAACATGACTTCTTCCTTCTTCTACTTCTCCTAATTTCCGTACTCCGATTGATGTCAAAATAAATGGCTCCAATTACAAGGAATGGTACACGACTGCGCCTATCATTTTATTTGGATTGGAGTTACTTGATCATGTAGACGGCACCTCCTCCCCTCCTGAAGAGACTGACCGTTCTTCTACCTCATGGTTCACAGCTGATCATCGAGCCATGACTCTAATCTGTCAGTCATGTGAAGTTGATACTCGCATGGAGATTGGGCATCTTCCGACTGCCTTTGCTATGTGGGATCACCTACGTCATATGTTTGAGCAGTCCAGTTCCGCTCGTTAGTATGCTATTTTACAGGATCTCATTTATGTCCAACAAAGGGAGAGTTCTGCTCGAGACTATGTTACTGAGTTGCGATCTTTGTGGAGACAGCTTGATTCTTTGGAGCCTTCAACTTGTATGACATGCAAGTGCTGTAAGGCTCACCTTCAGTCCCGCCAGATACAACGTACCTTTGAGTTCTTAATGCGTCTTTGTCCCGATTATGAGGTTGTCCGTAGCCAATTACTCAATCGCGACCCTATTCCATCTTTTGATGACGTTGTGCGCAATGTTATGGCTGAAGAGACTCGGTTACATGCCCTTTTGTCTTCTAGATCGAATCCTATTGATACAATCCTTGCTGTCACATCTTCGAGCTCTCCTTGGTTATCTCCTCATAGTGCCAGTTCTCTTCCTCCCCTGGATCATCTTCTTTCTGTCGTTATTGCAAACGGGAGGGACATGTGAAGACTAACTGTCCGAAACTTCAGCACCGACCACCGTAGCATTCACATCCTCGTCCTCCTCAGCGATCATCTGGCGTTTCTTCTTCACCTCATGTTGCTACTGTTGAGGCCGCGACTCCTGATTCTTCTGGTATTCTTGCTTCTCAGGTTGCTCAGCTTACCGAGCAACTTCATGCGATGCAGCGTTCTATGCAGTCTAGCTTCTCCTCTGTCATGTCTGGTTCTTCTGGTATGTCTTTTTCCTCATAGATTTTAGACTCTGGTGTCACCCATCATATGACTGCAAATGCTACCACCTTAGTTAACCTTTCTAGCACTCAACCATTTTCTTGTGTTCGAACTGCTGATGGCAATATTCTTCCTGTCACGTAGTTCGGTCACCTTCAGTCTTCTTCCTTCACTATTCCCACTGTTCACCATGTTCCTAGTTTAGCTTTAAACCTTATTTCTATCAGTCATCTTATTGATCATGGTTTAACTATTATCTTCTCCTATTCTGACTGTTCTACGTAGAACCATCTTACAGGCAAGTGGATTGGGACCGGGCGTAGAGTTGGCAGGCTTTATCACCTAGACTCTCTTCATCTTCCTGTATCTTCGCCTCCCTCTACTTGTAATCCTGTTATTTTTTCTTCTACTTGTTCTTTAGATCGTTGGCATTCTCGCTTAGGTCATCTATCTAAAGATCACCTGAAACTCCTAACTAGTTCCGGTCTTCTTGGTTCTGTCTTCTCAAACTCTTTATCTGCTTGTAAGGGTTGTAAACTTGCTAAGCAATCGGCGCTTCCTTTTCCCTCTAGTGCCTCATTATCTGTTTTTGCCTTTGATCTAGTTCATTATGATATATGGGGGCATGCGCCTTCTTCCTCTTTCTCTGGATTCTCTTACTATATAGCTTCATTAATGATTTTTCCCGCTACACCTGGTATATCTTATGCGCTCTAGATCTGAAGTATTTATGATTTACTCTCAATTTACTCAAATGGTACATACTCAGTTCAGTAAATGGATTACTTCGAGCCGACGGAGCTAAAGAGTATCTCTCTACCTCCTTTCGTGTCTTATTTTCCTCTTGCGGCACTCTTGCCTAGCAGTCTTGTCCTTATACACCCGCTCAGAATGGTGTAGCCAAGCGCAAGCATCGCCATATGCTTGACACCACTCATGCTCTTCTTCTCATCTCGTCTGTTCCCCTACATTTTTGGGCCAAGGCTGTTCTCACTTCTACGTATCACATCAGTAGAACACCTTCCTCTACTCTTTCTGGCTTTACCCCTTATGAGCGTCTTTTCTCTTCTCCACCTTCTTATGGTCATCTTCGCATCTTTGGTTGTGTCTGCTTTGTCTTACTACCCCACATTGAGAGAACTAAACTCTCTCCACGTTCTATGATGTGCATTTTTCTTGGCTACAGCTCTGAACATAAGGGCTATCGTTGCTATGATCCGACCTCTCGTTGTCTTCGTATCTCTCATAATGTTACCTTTCTTGTTGCCATTCACACTCATCATAAGCCACAGTCATATAGTAAGGCTGTTCAGCATCCCCATTGGCAGCAAGCTATAACAGAGGAACTTGGGGCTCTTGAGCGCATGCATACCTGGGATCTCGTTCCCCTACCTTCTGGTGTTACACCTATTAATTGTCGGTGGATCTATCGGATTAAGACCCGAGCTAATGGCACTATTGAGCGCTATAAGGCGCGTCTTGTTGCTCGTGGTTTTACTCAGGAGTATGCATTGATTATGAGGAGACCTTCGCTCCTGTGGCCAAGTTGACTACCGTTTGTATTCTTATTCTATTGCTGCAGCACGTCACTGGCCACTCTATCAGTTGGATATACCTAATACCTTCTTATATGGGGATCTTTCCGAGGAGGTTTATATGACTCCTCCTCCAAGCTTCTCTCATCATTCTCAGCATGTTTGTCGTTTACGTCGGGCTATTTATGGACACAAATAGGCTCCTCGCACCTGGTTTGAGCGTTTTCATAGTGTGATTCTTGCCCTTGGATTTACAGAGCTCTCATGATTATGCCCTTTTCACTCGACATACTTCTCATTTTCTCACTATTCTTCTTCTCTATATTGATAACATGGTTATTTCTGGTGATGATGCTGATACTATTCTTTCTCTGAAACAACGGTTACACACCGAGTTTCAGATGAAAGATCTTGGTCCTCTTCATTATTTTCTGGGTCTTGAGATTGCTTATTCACGTCGTGGTTATTTGGTATCTTAGCAGAAATACATTTATGATATTTTTCGATGATCCTGCCTATCTGATCTTCACATTGCTTCTACTCCTATTGAGCTACATCATCGTCTCTCCTCTATTGATGGCGAGCTTTTGGCTGATCCTACTCGTTATCGCGCGCTTGTTGGAGCTCTTGTTTATTTGACTATCACTTGACCCGAAATTGCTTGTGCTGTTCGAGTTCTTAGTCAGTTTGTAAGTGCTCCTCACTCTACTCATTATGATGCCCTTCTCCGAGTTCTATGTTATCTTCGTGGCAATCTCACTCGATCTCTGTTTTTCTTGGCCACGTATTCCTTTGAGCTCCATGCATATTATGATGCTGATTGGGCAGGTGATTTTACTAATCGACGCTCTACCTTTGGCTTCTGCATTTTACTTGGTGATTCCCTTATCTCTTGGAAAAGCAAGAAACAATCTACAGTTGCTCTTTCCACTGCCGAGGCTGAGTATGGTGCTATGTCATCTACTGTCAAGGAGGTTCTTTGGTTGCGTCAGATTTTGATGGACTTTGGTGTCTCCATATCTGCTCCCACTCCTATGTACTGTGACAACCAAAGTGCCATCAAAATTGCAACCAATCCCGTGTTTTATGAGCGCACTAAGCATCTTGAGGTTGATCTTCACTTTGTTCATCATCACTACCTTGCTGGCAATATTCTCTTTCCATATATAATCTCCACCCACCAACTTGCTGATTTTTTCACTAAAGCACATACTATTGCTCGATTTCAGTTTCTCGTTGGCAAACGCTCGGTTTACTACCCACCGTGAGTTTGAGAGGTTGTGTCAGAGTATTTTATACTTGTATATACTAATATTTATACATACGTATCTTTGTACTAGATTTATCTATTTATTTGGTGGCTTACCCTAATAAGATTAACTCACTTTTCATACCAATCCTCACAGATTTTATGGGTTGTTTGCTTCTTAAATGTATAAAAATAGTTTTTATTTTCACAATCAAGTGATCATACCTACAATGTTTGTTTTTGTTTTTGTTGGGAATATGCTCTCGAATGCTAACGAGGACATTTGTATTAGTGCATTTCATTTGAATTATACATCTTTAATTATTAATAATAATCATTTATTTTGATGTTTTAATGCAACTTGTAGGCATTTAATAAGTTTTGAACTATATAGTCCTTGTGTGCCAAGCAAAATCTTCTATTTATTATGGGATAATGAAAAGGGTACTAGAAGAGTTTAGTATTTGTACACTTAAATGTTTCTCAAATTAAAAAGATCCTTATTGGACATTAAACGTTGATAATTTATATGACATGTTTTGACAAAGAGTGCAAATCAAACACCAGAAGATAGTTGGAGCATGTGCCATAGATACATCGAAGGGATTAGTGTATTTGAACATGATTCATTACAATCCAATCAAATGAGTTTTACTCTTTGACAGTAAATGATTTGGATTGTTGATTATGATCTTACGAGTGGACCTTTAATTTGAGGTGCTATGATCATGATGTGCCTGTGATGTTTAGCCTATTACTAGAGCAATGAACCTAGTTAACCCTTTAGTAGGGCCAACCCTGAAGTGCGGTAATGTCGAGCAAGTTGTAGTTGTGAGAGATCACCAAGAAGAAATTTGTTCTGTCAGAAGTAAACGAGTTAGTATCCTATACGATTATATGTAAGTGAGATTATAAGACCTTGATTAAAGTAGCCAAACAAATCATATTTGACACAATGAGTGGTTTGGTAATCTTAATCTATTATTTTTATTGGAATATGATTGAGTTTAGTGAGTTTGACGTTATTCATAGCCCTCACTCGGTTGGGATACAAGAACGAAGGTTCATACACATATAGTAATCATAATTGGAAAGGTTAGTAATGATTTATTAATTCATGTTCAATTGGAATACGATGTGGGGCCACGAGATGGTTAGGTGTCACCCACGTCATTTGGTATCCTCCCATTATCAATTGAGACAAACCTAGAAAATCACGTTTCAAAGAATTCAAAATTGACCTAGTTTTGAATGTAGATATAAAATTATAAATTATCAGTTTATAATTTTACTTTACTGGATGAAGCATAATTGTAAATTTGAGTTATAGTTTTGTCTTAAGTTTGATTTTCAATCAAAATTTGATTGAATTGAATACTTAATTAAACTTATAAGTACTTAAAGACAAAATTGGTTTTAGTTACTTTAGGACTCATATTTCCAGTAAGACTTCATGATAATAGGATGATATTTATTATGCTTTATGAAATTCCTATACATATGACTTCTCTTTAACCCTAGAAGTTGTGGAAAAACAATTCTATTATCTTGTGGGAATAGTTCATTAATGTTTTTCTTCTTCTTTAACCTTAGCAGTATTTAGGACAGGAAAAGAAAATTGTTTTTATATTCCAGTATATGATCTAGAGGCGTGAGACTTTTGTTCAACTCTAGAAGATGTAGAACGATCCGAAGAATAAATTTGATACATCAAAGAAAAGATTTAGAATATCGAAAGCTATTCTTCAAATCTTAATTAAAATTAGAATTAAGTGTTTACAATGTTCATCGAATCAACTAGTTAATGTCCCAACTTTATTTCATTTCCACATGTAATTGATTTTTTTTGTAAAATTTTGTGATATTTCCTAACAGTTTTTTCTCAGTGGTTTTCCACATATTCATTTATGGGAGCATCTAATAATGCATACATCTTCACAAATCAAGAACTATAAGATCACTCCATTTCATTCTAGAGTGAAGGAGGAATCATATCATTCAAGTCTTTACTTTAGAAGTTGCGAGTGTGAATAAATCATTAAGGCATTGATTTCTATTTTAGCCAATGAAAAAATCAATAGTGTTTCTCTAATTCTCCCCTCCTCTAAATTAAAAATAAAAGTGTGTGTATATTTAAAGTTTAAATTATATTCAAAATTTGATGAGGTTTGATGTAGATTTTAGTATTTGTTTAGTTTTATAATCTATAAGAGAAGAGTTTTACATCATTTAAAAATATTTTCATTTTCGTAATATCAATGGATGTCTTGAATTTTATATGAATAATTTTTTGAATGTTTAAATTAGAAGTTTCACTGTAGTAGTACTGTAAAAGTTTCATTGTAGCAGTACTGTAGGAAAATTACTGTTCACGCCCGTGTGGAATTTTCACACGGGCGTGTGGCTACAGTACAAGGGTGTGTGAATGCCCGTGTGAAGACCCGATTTCAGTTTATAAAAGTGGAATTGTTCTAATTTTTGGGAATCTTTTTGGCTACTTTCAAGAGGCAAGGCTGCTAAGGCTTGGAGAGAGTTCTTTGCGGCTTTGGGAAGGCTTCCTCACCAACTTAAATCAATTCCTCCTTCGTATAGCGTTAGGGAAGCCATCGGCGACCTAGCTTCAGAGTGGATTCAATCTAGACGTGGGTGTCACTCATCAAGGCCATCATCACGGATATAGGGTGGGTATTTTCTATGGCTTGTGAACTTGTTTATCATTGCTTTATTTGTTTTAAGACTTGCTCCATGGAGAGCTAAACCCCTAGTAGGTATTCTGACATGTAAACCCTAGGATTCATATTTTTATTAGATTTACATTGTGTTTCTATTCAAGTTTAATACATTGAGTATTGCTTTTGTGTTCTTAATGCTTGCAATTGCTTTTTATTTCAATATTAATTGCCTTGCATGTTTTATTCAACCTAGTGAAGAGAGAGATCACCATTAGGTTTAGAATCACCAAGAGTAAAAAAAGTTGAGAGGGTGAGCCGTGAGATAGCGAAGTGTCCATGTTCCCTTCCGACAGATATTTTCTATTTCCATATTCCCTAAGTTTTAAGCAAACATATGTGGTGTGAGTCATCGAGAGAATTCTCCGCCGGGACCTCGTAGGAGGTTAGGGATCCTTTACCCAAAGGCATGGTTGAATCTACTTTTAGGAATTTGTCATATCTTTGGAATCCTTAGAGTGCTAAGCAGTCATATGTGGTGTGAGGCGTAGAGAGAATTCTCCGCCGGGACCTCGTAGGGGACTAGTTATCGGCGATTTAAAGGCAGGGGCCAATATATCTTAGGATACCCACGACTCAATATTCTCGTCTAGAAACACTTATAATCTACACTTAACACTTGAATCCTAGGGGAGCATTGTCTGGATACCCCACCTTCATTGATTGATAACTCTCTCTCTTTTCAGTTCCTGCGCACTTGTAGTGACACTTTTATGTTTAGCTATTAGATCATCACACACTACACTCATTGTGCTAGATAACAAAAGAGGAGCAATTATGACGCAGCGGGGATGTGGTTGAGGACTTGTTTAGTCTATGAATGCCTAAGTCAACAACGAAGCGGAAATCTAAATCCTGTTTAGTCTAAGAATTCCCAGGAATTTAGAGGAAAGAAAAAAAACATATCAATGTTATTTCAAATCCAAGTTACCTTCATAGCCCGAGAGCTTACAAATAAATAGGCCAACAAGAAACACTAAAAGAGAAATAAATCGAAAATTTTTCCAAAAATAGAAAATTTGCGATTGACACCATAGAATAAAAATTAAAACCCAAACATAGAGACTACCAAAAACGACGCCTACATCAAAGATCTTCAGCCCAAGATAACGATGGAGGAAATCTTTCCATAAACGGCAAAATTGCTGTTTTCGAGGCCCATATGATGGAATTTGGCCGAAAAAGGGTGCGACTCACAAGTTTGCATAGCAAACGGTGATTTGTGTTTGTTGACCTGTTTTCCATCTAATGGGGTCCTCGGGTCATCAAAATTACCCCTTTAGGAAAATTACGAAAATGACCCCGCCTAAGTCATAGCATCCCACTTGTCTATGTAGGCGCAAGCTAGCTCATCAATCAGGTCCGCATCATTCCCCCCAAGTTGAATAGAATTCGCCCTAGAATTATCATCATCTGAGGAATCACCATGGTAAGATACCAAGTGCTTAACATTAAACACGTCAGCGGTTCGAACATGACTTGGTAACTTAAGTCGGTAAGCGTTGGGGTTGATATTCTCAAGAATTTTCACCGGTCCAATCTTCTTGGCGGACAGTTTGTTGTACTTCCCCACAGAGAATCTTTCTTTAGTCAAGATGATCCACACATAATCACCGACTTCAAATTCTACATGCCTACACCTTTTGTCCGCATGTTTCTTGTACCTCTCCGCAGCTTGTTCTAAGTTGGCATGCACTATCTTGTGAATGTTCTGCAATCCTCACACAAATTCTTCTGCTTTCCCATGTAGCTTGGTCATGCTCGGTACTGGAAGTAGGTCCAGAGGCCCCTTGGGACAAGAAGAGTACACCACCTGGAAGGGGCTGAAGCCTGTGCTGCGGTTGACTGCGTGATTGTGGGCAAACTCCGCTTGGCACAGTTTCTGGTCCCAACTCTTCACATGCTCGCCAGCTAGACATCTCAGCAAGTTTCCCAAGGATTTGTTTACGACTTCCGTCTGACCATCCGTCTGAGGGTGGTAGGCACTGCTAAAATTTAATTTGGTGTTCACCATCTTCCACAAACTTCGCCAGAAGTGACTCAGGAAACGAGTGTCTCTGTCGGACACAATGGAGGTAGGAAGACCATGCAAACGATAAATCTCGCGGAAGAAGAGTTGAGCCACGTTCACCGCATCTGTGGTCTTTTTGCAGGGGATAAAATGAACCATTTTAGGGAAACGGTCAACAACCACGAAGATGGAATCATTACCTCGTTGTGTCCGGGGTAGTCCCATCACGAAATCCATGCTGACATCTGCCCAAGGTTGAGAAGGAATCGGAAGTGGCATGTACAACCCCGCATTGGTGGCCGCGCCTTTAGATACTTGGCAGATCTGACACCTCTGCACAAAGCGTTCTACCTCCTTGCGAATAGTCGGCCAGAAGTAGGAGGTTTGAACCAAGTGCAAGGTTCTGTCCCGCCCGACATGCCCTTCCCCATGTAGTTCTTTGATGATGAGGGGCCGCAAACTACAATCAGGGATGCACAGTTGGTTCCCTTTGAACAAGAACCCGTCATAAAGCAAGAATTCAGTCTCTTCCCCATGTTTGACTCTTGCCAGAACACCAGAAAAATAGGGGTCGGAAGCAAGTAAGTTACTGAAAGAGTTAAATCCGGGTACCTCAACATGCATTCTGGTCAAAAGAGCCTTCCTCTTGCTTAGTGCGTCGGCTACTTTATTGGTCACCCCAGACTTGTGCTTTACCACGAAAGTAAAACGCTCCAAATAGGCCACCCATGAAGCATGCCGTGCGGACACCTTATCTTGGCGATGTAGATGTTTTAGTGTCTCATGATCAGTGTATAGAATAAGCTCCCTGTGGAAAAGATAGTGGCGCCAATGCCTGACAGCCTACACAACGGCGTAGAACTCCACATCATATGTGCTATACCGCATCCTAGCACCGGATAACTTCTCGTTGAAATAGGCGATGGGTCTGTTGTTCTGACTTAAGACTGCTCCAATCCTGACCTTGGAGGCATCCGAGTGCAATTCGAAAGGTTGGTGAAAATCTGGTAATACCAAAATTGGGGCTGAAGAGAGGCGCAATTTGATCAACTCGAACGCCTTCTCCGCCTCCTGAGTCCATAGAAGTCTCCCACCTTTCATGCAGTCCGTCAATTTGGCCATGATACTGCTAAAGTGAGGAATGAATCGCCTGTAAAATGATGCCATCCCATGAAAGCTACGAACCTCTGTAATGGTAGTAGGTCGTGGCCAATGCCTCACTGGTTCTACCTTGGATTCATCCACCTGCAGGCCTTCTCCAAAAATGACATACCCAAGGAATGATACCCTCGATGTCATAAAGACGCACTTCTTGGTTGCGGTGAAGAACCTCTCCCTGCGAAGAACTTCAAGAACTTCCCGCAAATGCTCCAGATGGTCTTTGGGGTTAGCACTATAAATTAAAATATCATCAAAATACACAACCACACACTTGCCAATAAATGGCCTCAAAACCTGGTTCATCACCCACATGAAGGTGCTGGGAGCGTTGGATAGCCCAAAAGGCATCACGAGCCATTCATAGAGCCCTTCACGTGTTTTGAACGCCGTCTTCCACTAATCACCAGGCCGTACTCGAATCTGGTGGTACCCGCTCTTCAAGTCCAGCTTGGTAAACATGGCCACCCCACTCAGTTGGTCAAGCAAGTAATCAAGGCGGGGAATAGGGAATCTATACCTGACCGTAATCTTATTGATGGTGCAATTTGTCTACACACATTCGCCGAGAACCTTCCTTCTTTGGTGTCAAAAGGGCCGGAACCGCGTAGGGGCTCAAACTTTCCCGAATATGTCCTTTGGCCAATAATTCTTCTACTTGTCGCCGCAGTTCTTCATGTTTTGTGGGGCTCATTCGATAATGGGGCCGATTTGGAAGAGCCGCGCCGGGCTCCAAGTCAATCTGATGCTGGATATCTCGCAACGGTGGCAGTTCATCTGGCAGTTCATCAGGAAACACATCCTTGAACTCATCCACAATTGGTCTTGCAATATGTGGAATAGCTTCTTCCACTGCAACTCCCTTCCCTATCAGGGCAAACACCACATCTGACTGTAGAATCTCCTCTTCAAACTTTGCCAAGGTCAGTAGATTGATACTGTCCTTAGTTGGGTTGGTGTGGGTGGTGCCTCTACTAGGTAGTAACACAATCTTGACTCCATCCTTGGTAAAACTGTAAGTGTTAGTTCTTCCATTATGCACAACGCTCCTATCGTATTGCCATGGTC
The DNA here is from genome assembly GCA_902712375.1 of Dioscorea dumetorum. Lineage (NCBI taxonomy): Eukaryota > Viridiplantae > Streptophyta > Magnoliopsida > Dioscoreales > Dioscoreaceae > Dioscorea > Dioscorea dumetorum. The sequence goes on from CACTHL010000738.1 coordinate 212,377, forward strand.
ATCCAAACAGCAGATGACACGCATCCATAGCAACCACATCACACCAAATTGCGTCCTTGTACTTTGATCCAATAGAAAAGGAAATCAAAGCACGCTGAGACACGGTCACCTCGCCTCCTTTCTTGAGCCATGCCAGCTTGTAGGGCCTAGGATGCTCCTCAATCACGATTCCCAATTTTTGAATGACTGTGGCAGAAACAATGCTCTCACAGCTTCCTGCATCAATCACAAAGCGACATACCTTGCCAGAGATAGTACAGGTAGACTGAAAGATGTTCATCCACAACCAATCTTCCTCAGTGACCCGTGGTGTTAGGCAAGATCGCCTAATAACCAATGCAGTACCCACATCCCCTCTGACAACTTCTTCATCATCGGGTTGCTCTTCTACTGCCACCTCTTCATCTTCCTCTTCAAACTCTGCTGCTTCAACAAGAAGGACCTTTTTGCCGGCAGACTTCTTGCATTCAGATAGCCTATGCCCCGATTCTCCACAGCCAAAACACCAAAACGTGTCGCTGCCTGTTTTTCCGGGCTGGACAGGTGCCCGCCCGCTACTCGCTTCAGCACGACTCACGCCGTTAGGGGAATTGCTGTTGCCAGCACCACTGTTATGCATCCCAGAAATACTAGGATTATGCCTTCCTTGCTTCTCCACCTGTAGAGCCCTCTGATGTGCTGTAGAAACAGAAACAGGATCAAACATGTTAACAGTATCCTGAATCTGCATCCTCAATCCTCCAATATAACGAGCCACCAATTGATCCTCCGTCTCCTGGATCTCGTTCCGGGCCACAAGTTGGTAAAACTCCGTGGTGTAATCATCCACCGACTTGGTACTCTGCCTCAAGTTCTGCAGCCTTTGATACATCAGTCTCTCAAAGTTATAAGGAAGGAAATGCTTCTTCATCTTCTCCTAGGTACAAATCTTCGGCTTTCCCAACCGGTTCCGCGTTAACTTCAGCTGCTGCCACCATGCTGTGGCTCTATTCCGAAGCCTAGTAGCCACCAAAGGCACCCGCTTGTCTTCTGGCACGTCCTTGAATTCCAAGATCTCCTCCGCAATCATCAACCAATCGAGGAACTCTTCAGGTTGTAGGCCTCCATGGAATTCAGGAATCTCGGTGCTCATCCCGGTCTCCCATAGCCTCTGATCGTAATCCGTAGGACCTCTTATGTATTGAGTTACCTCTTCACCAGAACCAACATTAGTTTGGGTAACGTTTGGTGCCTGGTTATTCATCATCGCCGCCATCCTTTGGGTCATCACCTCCATTATTCCCTCAAGTCGTTGATCTATTAATTGCACCAACCTCTGCTCCATTTGATTCATCTGGTCACGCTCATAGACGTCTTGAAGGTTCTGCTCACTCCTCGGTGCCATGTCTCCTCCAAGGTCGAACGAAGCTCTGGTACCAACTGACGCAGCGGGGATATGGTTGAGGACTTGTTTAGTCTATGAATGCCCAAGTCAACAACGAAGCGGAAATCTAAATCCTGATTAGTCTAAGAATTCCCAGGAATTTAGAGGAAAGAAAAAAAAAAAAACATATCAATGTTATTTCAAATCCAAGTTACCTTCATAGCCCGAGAGCTTACAAATAAATAGGCCAACAAGAAACACTAAAAGAGAAATAAATCGAAATTTTTTCCAAAAATAGAAAATTCGCGATTGACACCATAGAATAAAAATTAAAACCCAAACATAGCGACTACCAAAAACGACGCCTACATCAGAGATCTTCAGCCCAAGATATCGATGGAGGAAATCTTTCCATAAACGGCAAAATTGCTGTTTTCGAGGCCCAGATGATGGAATTTGGCCGAAAAAGGGTGTGACACACGAGTTTGCACAGCAAACTGGTGATTTCTTTTTGTTGACCTGTTTTCCATCTAATGGGGTCCTCGGATCATCAAAATTATCCCTTTAAGAAAATTACGAAAATGACCCCGCCTAAGTCATCGCATCCCACTTGTCCATGTAGGCGCAAGCTAGCTCATCAATCAGGTCCGCATCAAATTACTAGTATTTCTATTCCTTGTAGTTCGACAACCTGACCCATTGGGTCTATTTTATTACTTAACGACTCATGCATTTGCGGTAACACAAAGGGTTGACACATCACCCTATATTGTGGGAACACATAAATTATTATAGTTACAGGAAAAAAAACATTTAAATTTTTTGACAAAGAGAAAGAAGTAAGAAGGGTAACCATATGGAATAATATTATATTTTAATTAGAATGTTAACAGAAAATGTACACACAAACCTTTATTGTTTTAAGAAGCTATTTTCAAGAGCCCCTGAAAATGAGGAATTTGTTATATAAACTACAAAATTGATAATTATTTATATATATACTCTTATGGATCATTCCTATTTCTTTAAATATCTCTCACACAAAGAGTCAACTAAGAAATTTTTGAAAAAGAAGCATTTTTTATCCTAGGCTTTTGATAAATTTTGAAAAATAAAAACTAATAATATTTTTAAGTAAAGTTTCAACCATAAATATGTATAGACTGATATAAACTTTATTAGGATATGTATTAGTAAGTGCTCCCTCCATTCAGAAATTGTTGTCATGTTGAGACAAGTTTTCTGTTCCAAAATAATCATCATTTTATGGTACAATGACAATATTTATTTATTTTTCTCAATTTTACGCTTCTTTAATTGATAAAAATCAAATCATATGTATGGTCTTAAAAAAGAATGGTTCAGTCCTCTAATTCATTTGTATTCTAAATTTTTAAAAAAATATTATTATCTTTGATTCTTGTCCAAGATTTTAGCACAACTAATAATTCAGAAGAAAAAGGGATATATATATATATATATATATATATATATATATATGTATTATTGGTTTTACAATAAGTAACTTTCTCTTTTCAAACTTTTCTCACTTGTTTTAATTATAACTTGAGGATCACTACAAGCTGTTTGATTCACAAATCTTATATCACGATCTATACTAAGATTATTAGAATGTGATTCCTAAGAATATTAACGGAAATATATGCAATAATGTGGTTGAAATGTAATATCATCATATTTGATTAATTGAAAATCTAATATTATCAATTGATTTTTTACTAAAATACTCTTAAATAATAAGACTCAAATATATCAAAAATTCATAAAACATGGATATAAATATCAAAATGTTTAAAAATAAATATGCGTTACTATTAAAGGTAAATTTTTAATTTTAAAATATTTAATTACGTCAAATGTAATTATTTTAAATAAATATAAATTTTTTCACCAATCTAATATTTACTCAAATAGTTTTTTTATCTGTAACCACATATTTCGATAAATATATTTCCACACAAGCCATATATATGTATCCAAAGAAGAAACATGAAATTTACTTATTTTTGAATGTTTAAGAAATTGATATTTTCATGATTTTATTGAACTTAAAAGCTAGAATGACGAAAACAAAACTTCACATTCCGCCCCGAATGTTATATTACAACTATTAAGCTGGTAACGTTGCCCAAGTTATCTATTTTAGAAAAAATAATATTTCCATCTTAAGCAACCTAAATAAGATTATCTTATGTTAATTAATTTTGATTCTACGAGTGATATTAAGGGATAATATAATATTTTTCCAAACTAAAGGCCACCTAAGAGCTTTCAAGAATTAATTAGTAGATGAAATACTCTAGTTGGAATAAATGAAAAATTCAGTGAGCTCAGTTAAACATAAGCACAAAGAGCACAACCAGCAATGTTTCTGCAACACAAATGCATGCATGCCAACAAAATGAAAATGAACTTATTAGGACTCACTTTGCCTTTTGTCTTCTTGAAAAACAGACAGAGAAAGAGAAAGAGAAAGAGAGGACCACCATGAAAGAGATCTAGAGCTGCAATTGGTATGTATAAATGATCATTAATGAGTACATTTCATTTGGGACCATCACTCTTTAAATCTTTCTGGTTGCATTCATACAAAATTTGTTGATGGTCCCCATGAGATATTATCTGCATTATATGAATAACATGCTTTTTTTTTTAATTTTATGTTAAACATATAAATGTATAACTTTTTTAACTCCATCACAGTAATATCATAATTAGAATAAATTAACTTGCTCTTGATATTATTTATAACATTTCATGTCAAACAATAAGAAAATATTATTCATAATTTTTTTTAATAAATATAGATATATCATGTGTGAACAGCATATGTGTAGATTATTTGATTAAAACATGCATCTTTATTTTGCTATAATGATAAGTCAAACTCATCATGCATCTCACCCATGCATAGAGGACTAAGTGTTAATAGACCAAGATGTCCTTCGTGTGTTCTCATGTTTGCTTCTATTAAAAATAAATTTTTTTAGTTATTTATTTATTACCTTAATATTTAACGATCTCTATAAGAAACCAAATCTTAAAATCAAACCTTTGTGAGATGCAAGGTAAATCAAGAAATAAATCAGTGGATGCACAAACTTATATAAACAAACACTAAAAAATATTTAATTTATGAAAAAGTAAAAAAAAGTGTTTTCCATTTAAAGTTTTAATGTGAGTTAATTAACTACTTGTTTGAGTGAAGGATGACTGATCTTGCCATTTTAACTAATAAAACAATTTGATGATATTGATATTTCAACAAATAAAGCGTTGATCACACTAATTAATATCAATTAAATTTTGAACTTAACCACCAAATTAATAAACAAAACACAAGGGATGATAGATTGATTTATAATTAGTTAGGTATATGATTGAATTTTGAAGAACAAAAATAGAAATGTGGGTCCAATATATTCTATGGCAGGCTCCACAAAATTATAAGATAAAAAATGATCACTCAAATGAAATAATGAGAAAAGGATAGCAGGATGATTGTTCAAAGGAAAGTGTATTACTTAATTATTACTCAATTAATATTAATTTTTAATGACAAACTTTTTAGAAATTGAATTTCTAGTTTTTTTTTTAATTTCTTTCTTATGTACATATCGAAAATAGAAGTATTTAAGTCTATACAAATTTTAAATAATAATTATTGTGAAATTCTCTAGTTGTATCTGAAATGATATCAATCAAGAATTACCGGATATTCTGCAAATTAATAAACACGAGGGATAATAGATTAATTTATAATGAAATCAATAAAGTAAAATTTTATTGACTTCATCCATAATGTCTTTTGAGGGGCATATTTTTAATTAAAATGATGAAAACAGTTGCTAAATTATCATTATATTTGTAAGCAAAATTTTATTGTAAAAATAATGGGAAAGAAAGCCTTGCAGAGCCATTTTCAGAGTGGCTGGGTTGGGCTTTGACTAGGCCTAATAATGTTCATTGGGCTCTTAGAAAAGCCCAGTTTGGCAAAAATATAATTAATTACAAGGATCGAATTCTCTAATGATACCAATCTTACAAATAAATGAATATTAAGATAATGATAAAGTAATCTCAATTTAATTTTTGATTGATTTAAGAGTGTCCATACGTTGGTTTATGATAATATTTTCATTTGTATTGAACAAATTAGATGATAAATTTTAGTTGTAGAATCAAACTAGAATCAGATTGATCTTAAAAACCAAATTCAATTGAATTGGAAGAAAAAAAAAATCAAATTGAATAGTAACACTTGCAAAATTAGTTTCTCTAATAAGAAAACGCTACAATTGTCTATTGATTGTGATTTATGCTGTATATAATTTTTTCATAAATTAAAAGTACCGTTGATAATTTCAACAATATTAACATTTGTTTTTAAGAGTTCACTTTGTGTCTTTGGCCTAATTGAAACAGTTTATTATATGAAATAAACTCATTTTGTATCATGAGTTAAATTTAAGAATGGATTAAGGATTTTTTTTGTTCGGTGAGAATAAATTTAAAATATTTTTAACTATATATACGTTATATCCCTATGGAGTTTTCAAAATTTAGTGACTTCCCACATTGCGCATAATATGTAACGGTCTCTAGATAAATTAATTAAAAAAAAATTGTGAATAAGTTTTGAAAAGAAAAAGCCACTACTTCGTGCATAGCACTAAATATGATGTTATTATGGGGCCATGAAACACCAAGCCCTCTTTTCTCTGTTTGGTTTCTCCATTCCCAAAAGGCCATGCTTTCAATATCTAAAGAAAGCTAAGGCCCAAAGCCATGCAAAATTCATGAACAATAAGGAAAAAACATGCATGTTTTATTCTTCCTCTAATTTAAGATTGCTTTTGCTGAATTTTCTTTTAACAAGAATAAATTCATGAAAATAAATATAAATTTGATATATGATTCAAATATAAGGGTGGTAATTCATGTAAATCTGTCTGATTGTGTTGTGTCAAAAAAAAAAAGGTATTGATAGTGAGATGTTTGTGAGTTATTCAAACTTTTCCATTGCAACTGCATATAAATAAAACAATAATGTTACCTATAACAACAAACAGAAAACAAATTTTTAAAACTAAAATATTTCAAATATAAGCAGCAAACTTTCAACAATATTTTTAAGCATAACATAAACAAAAAAAATAATAAATAAAAACCATCAACTCATTAAATTACCTTGATCTCCATATAACCAATCCCTAATACAAATTAATGCTTCTGTAATATCATGCTTCAAAATCCCTAGTACCAATCCCTTGTGATTAAGAAGTTTCCCTCCAACAATGAAGCCACTTTCTTTCATATGCAATAGTGAAGATAGGAATAGATAGGATATCTCTTGCCATTATAGCAACTTCAAAAAATCTATATTAATTGGTTAATTAGCTTTACAATAAGTCATCACATTCAAATTTATTTTCCTATCTACTCTAGGATCTTCCAAATAAAACTTCATTTGTGTGTGTGTTTTTTTTATGGTGTAGCTTCCACACTTTCAAATGTATCATTAAAAAGAAAAATCATCAACAATAATATCATAAATTAAAAAAATATATTAGCAATTGACACAAGTAATTTACCATTAAGATATCTTTGGATGTTGAAGATGGAGCAACTTCTTTATTCATGGTTGATATCTTCGCCTTCTCCGATGACATGGAAGCAGATGAACTTGAAAATTGTTGCCTTGCATTTGAGTAATGCTCTTTAGAACAAATACATCATCCTTTATTTTATAGGACTCAAATTAAATTCCCAAGTTCCCCATATAGTTTCTTGTAGCACCACTCAACAAAATTAAACTTATATCTTGGGTCTAAAATCACTACCATGGCCAAATCTTGCTATACTTGCTCCAATATTTCTCAAACTTTGCATACATTCTACTTGCCATAGTTTGCATGTACTCATTGCCAGTATTCATTTCTTCTTTTTAATGATAAGTGAGCAGCACACAACCAAGGAAAATACAAGTTTGCAGTTGGTTATTTTGTGCCCAAGCAAACACAAGTAATATCATAAAAAAAAAAAAGCCTTAACAATATGCTGATGATTAAGCGGACCTTCTCCCAATCACTTTTAGATGGACAATGGTTGCAGTTTGAATCACTTAATTCTACATGCATGAAAGCACGCTAATATATATTACAATGTTCTATCAAGCATAACAAAGGTGAAATTCCATCTAGCTATCAAGAGAAATATAAGTTACACATTCAAGAAAGGTTTGTTTTCTAACTTGAGAAAAAACTGACTAATGGCCTTGTGATCTCTCATTGGATATTTTTCCCAATGTTTCTTCATATTACCGGTCCCATTTTTACTTAGAGCAGTATATTCTAATCCACGCAACTTGCATTCAACTATTATATTTTTCCCATCACCTTTAATCAAGTCATAGTTCTGTCACAGTTGTATGACTTGAAGTCAACCTTTAATCAAGTCATGTTTCTTCATATCACCTTTTTCCCCTGTGAAGTCAACCTCCTCTTCCTTATAGTCATTTGTTGTGTCTTTTTAGTTTCATTGTCATCCACATCTAATTGAATGATATAATTTTCCTCATCTCTTTCGATTGTGAATCATCTTCTACCGATTCTCAATTTATAACTTTTGCAAAATAATAATAATAATAATAATCTAAAAGAATCAATTAAGAATATTAAAAATATCAAAATCAAAAATCAAACCTAGCCCAAAAATAAATATAAAGAAAAAATGAAAAAATGATGCAAAGGCAAAAAAATAATATTAATAAAATTAAAATAATTAAAAAAAACTAAGCACTGTATGGGCGGCAATGAAAGAAGACAAGTGAAGGAAACGTGGGAAGAGGAGCCTACATACGTGTAAAAACATTAGAGAGAGAGAGTAAAGGCATGTTTGGTTCACTGAAGTGGGCTTTGAAATGACTGAGGTGGGGAGTTCCGATTCACTTCGGCATGTTTGGTTCACTAAAATTAGTCACGAAGTGGTGATGGGACAACTTCTCAACTCCTCCATTTCAGTCAATGATTTTAGGCCAAAAACTCCCGAAGCCATCACTCCCCCCCCCCCTTCTAAATAACTTCAACCCATGCACTTTCCACATGCGCGTTAATGTCACCCCTATCCCGAAGTCCACTCTCTCAGCTCACTAGTCCATCTAGGGTTTTCTCTCGTTGCCACCTTTCTGAACACCTCATCAGTGTGAACCTCGCCTCTGAGATCCCATCCCTACTGGGTCGGCCTCCTGACTTCCCTTTTTTCCTTCGCTTGTGTTCTTCCATGGAAAACACCAACATGAAAATGCTACGGCTGCTTTGACCAGCAGTTTTGGTTGGTTTCTTTTGGTGTTGTTGATCTACTTCTTCCACCGGTTCTCATTGTTTTTCTTTTTTAAATTGTTTCATTTTTCTATACTTTCACATCACTTTCTTAACTCACACTATTATTTTACCCAAATCTTTGTGCAGGTTCCTTCTTCCACCGGTTGCTCTGGAGTTTTCCCTTCTCCTTGGGTTTTTTGATTTTCGATGAGTGTTGCAAATGGATTAAGGGTTAAATTTTGAATTGTTAATAGGTTATAGCTGTGATGTTTGTTTCTTTTTTTTTTTTTTTTTTTTTTTGCAGATCTGTTCCTACTATCACTTCGATCTTCTTGTTTGTTCTCTCCTTCGGTTTTTGTGCGAGTTTTTAGATTATCTGTGAAATAGATTTTCCCCTGTCTAGATCATGTACATATTTTTTTTCCTCCTTTTTTTTGTGATGCCCTGGTTTTTCTTCTACATAATTAGCCTATTTTTGTCTAGGTGTTTCCATTAAATTGTTTTTCTGTTTCCATACCGACACAATATTTTCTCAACTTGTTTGTATAATTTTCATTCTGAATGGTTGTTCATATTGCCTATTGGCTGAAGTTTTTCTTTTGAAACTTTTCCGGTTATCGGTGAGTGTTGTAAGTGTGTTGCCTTTATTTAGGATTGTTAATAGCTCCTAGTTTTAATGATTCAGTTCGGTTTTTTAAATTTTTTACCAGATCTGTTGCACTTGCCACTTTCAGCTTGTTGTATGTTGTTTCCTGAATTTTTTGGGTGAGTTTTCGTAGGTTTTCCTCTGGTTCGATCATGTACATGTTATTCTCTTCTTCCTTCTTTTGTGAAGCCATGTTTTGCCTTAAAGACAACTAGCCTAATTTGTGTCATTCGTGGAGTCCTTTTTGTTTCCATTTACATTTTGACATGTGTAATGGTTTTCTTCTAGTGTTTTATAACCTTATTTCCTGTGTTCTACACAGACACACCATTTTCCACAAATGCCTTATATAATTTTCATTCTAAATGTTTGACTATGTTGCTTGTTCGCTGAAGTTTTTCCATTATTGTCAGTTTTCTGGTTTTCGATGAGTCTTAATATGTTATCCACTGGATCATGCACATGTTATATTTTCCCGAGTTGCTTTTGTGAAGCCCTGGTTTTTATTCTACCAAAGTGGCCTGATTTGTGTCATTTGTGTACTCCTGATGGTTTTCATTGGTATTTTGACATGTTTTATTGATTTTGTGCTAGTGGTTTTATTAAATTGTGTCATGTGCCCTACATATACACACCATTTCCACAACTAACTTGTGCAATTTCCATACTAATAAATGGTTTACCAAGTTGCTTGTTGGCGATAGTTTTCCATTTCTGTCGGTTATTTGGTTCTCATTGAGTGTTGTGAAGAGGTCATAGTGGTAATGCTATAATTTGCAAGTTTTGATTTTTTTTTTCAAATCTAATCCTGCTTTGCACTTTGATATTGGTGTCTGTTGGCTCCTATTTCTGTTGAGTTTTTTTTTCTCTGTGAAATTTGTTTTGCGCAGGTGTGATTATGTATATGTTATATTTTCCTTCTTTCTTTTTGAGAATCCCTGGTTTTTTTCCCCCACATGGCTTCCCTTATCTGTTCTATTAAATTGTTTCTCATGTTCATGTCTTTATTTTGTTAACCTTGCTTCTATTGGTTGTGAAACTCTGTCAAGTTTTTTTCTGCATATAAACCATGATGATGTTCATGTCTTAATTTTATTAATCCTGCTTCTAATGGTTGTAACAATCTGTGAAGTTTTTTATTGCATAACCATGATGTTGTTCATGTCTTAATTTTGTTAGTCCTTCTAGTATTGCTTTTGAAATTGTGACTATTTTTCATAGTTGCTGACCATAATTTCTATTAATCCTACTTCTAATACTTGTTAAAATTTGACAATTTTTACTGCATAACCCTGACGATATTCATGCCTTAATTTTGTTAATCTTGGTTCTAATGCTTGTGAAAATCTGTGAAATGTTTACTACCCTGATTACGATGTTGTAGATGTCTTAATTTCGTTAACCTTGCTTCTAATGCTTTTGAGAATCTGTCAAATTTTGGGTGCATAACCATGATGATTTTCATGTTTTTATTTTGTTAGTCCTTTATCTATTGCTTGTGAAAATTTGTCAAATTTTTACTGCATCACCATGATGATGTTCATGTCTTAATTTTGTTAATCCTACCTCTAATTTAGTAATGCTTGTGTGCCATATTTTGTCAAATTTAGTAATGCTTGTTGACCCATAATTTTGTTGGTCCTACTTCTAATGCTTGTGAAAATCTATCAAATTTAATCTGCATAACCATGATAATGTTCATGTCTTAATTTTGTTAATCTGCATGCACACCATTTCCAAAAGTAATTTGCACAGTTTCCATTCTAAATGCTTGACCAAGTTGCTTGAGGGCTGAAGTTTTCATTTTTTTTTTTTGTGTTCAAATTTGATCCTATTGGCACAATGATGTTGTTGTCTATTGGTTCTTGTTTTGTTTCAGTTTTTATATTTTTCGTGAAACTGGTTTTTCCCTGGAGAGATCACATACATGTCATAATTTAGTAATGCTTGTATGCCACATTCTATCAAAGTTAGTTATGCTTGTTGACCCATAATTTTGTTGATCTTACTTCTAATGCTTGTGAAAATCTATCAAATTTAATCTGCATAACTATGATGATGTCCATGTTTTAATTTTGTTAATATGCATGCACACCATTTCCAAAATTAATTTGAACAATTTCCATTCTAAATGGTTGACCAAGTTGCTTGAGGGTTGAAGTTTTCATTTTTTTTTTTTTTTGTTTCAAATGTAATCATGTTGGCACATTGATGTTGTTGTCTATTGGTTCTTTTTTTGTTTCAGTTTTTATATACTCCGTGAAACTAGTTTCTCCAAGGAGAGATCATGTACATGTCATAATTTAGTAATGCTTGTATGGCATATTCTGTCAATTTAGTAATGCTTGCTGCCCCATAATTTTGTTGACCCTACTTCTAATGCTTGTGAAAATCTGTGAAATTTAATCTGCATAACCATGATGATATTCATGTCTTAATTTTGTTAATCTGCATGCACACCATTTTCAAAAGTAATTTGCACAGTTTCCATTCTAAATGGTTGACCAAGTTTCTTGAGGGATGAAGTTTTCATTTTGTTTTTTTTTTTGTTCAAATATGATCATGTTGGCACATTGATGTTGTTGTCTGTTAGTTCTTGTTTCGTTTCATGTTTTATATTCTCCGTGAAACTGGTTTTGCCATAGTGAGATCATGTACATGTCATAATTTAGTAATGCTTATATGGTATATTCTGTCAAATTTAGTAATGCTGGCTAACCCATAATTTTGTTGATCCTACTTCTAATGCTTGTTACAATCTGTGAAATTTAATTTGCATAATCATGATGATGTTCATGTTTTAATTATGTTAATCTGCATACACACCATTTTCAAAAGTAATTTGCACAGTTTTCATTATTTGTTTTTTGTTCAAATATGATCCTGTTGGCACATTGATGTTGATGTCTGTTGATTCTTGTTTCGTTTCAGTTTTTATATTATCTGTGAAACTGGTTTTTCCCTGGAGAAACATGTACATATCATAATTTGCTTCTTTGTTTTTGTGAAGCTCTGTTTTATTCAAACTGGCTCTTTTGGGTCTTTGTTTTGCAAATCGGTTCCTATTGGCACTTTCATCTTGTTGTTTGTCGTCTCCAGTTTTTGGTAGAGATATTAGGTGAGATTTCAGTCTATACAATTCATGTACATAATATCTATACTCGAGTAAGTAGTGTATGTATTTTGGGAGATGATGACTGCCATGATCATTTGTTATATTGGTTGCACAATCATTACAAAACCCAGCATCTCTTTACCCGTTCTATCATCACTTGAGATCAACCAATGGCGAGGCAGCTTGGATGCCTGGTTGCTTCACACATACAAAAGCGGACACCGTTCAATGTCTTACCCCCCCCCCCCCCCAGTGGCGCGCTCGCCTGCGTGAGTATCACCTACCATGACGGGAAAAATCGAAATTTACACAATTTATATGTTTGTATGCAATGGGTAACTGCTGCAGCCTTAGGGTGTGCATCTTGTGATAGGGTTGCAGATATTGCCCATTGACTATAATATGTCACACGATAGAGCAGTGAACATGATTTCCTCGATGCTGGTTTTAAGCCCTACATTCGTGATCTATTTTTTTAACGTTCTTTTAATTTGTCGATCTCTTTGTTGTTTCCAATGGTAAGCTTTAACCCCTAAATGTCAACGATTGTCACTAATGGAGTCAGGTGTGTTTACTATGTTATTTTGTTATTCCTACTTGTAATGCTCTGGAAGTTGTGACTATATTTCCGTGATTGTTGACCCATAATTTCTGTTAAACCTACTTCTAATGCTTGTCAAAATGTGATAAATTTTTACTACATAACCATGATGATGTTCATGTCTTAATTTTGTTAATCCTGCTTCTAATGCTTTTGAAAATTTGTCAAATTTTCATTGCATAACCATGATGATGTTCATATCTTCATTTTGTTATTCCTACTTCTAATGCTTTTAAAATTGGGACTGTTTTTTCATGCTTGCAGACCCATAGTTTTTGTTAATCCTGCTTCTAATGCTTGTGAAAATCTCACAAATGTTTACTACATTATCACGACGATGTTCATGTCTTCATTTTGTTAATCCTGCTTCAATTCTTTTGAAATTTGGGACTATTTTTTCATGCTTGCTGACCCATAATTTCTGTTAATCATACTTCTAATGCTTGTGAAAATTTGCCAAATTTTTACTGCATAAACATGATGATGTCCATGTCTTATTTTTGTTAATCTTGGTTCTAATGCTTTTGAATCTATCAAATTTTTACGACATAACCATGATGATTTTCATGTTTTTATTTTGTTTGTCTAGGTTCTATTGCTTGTGAAAATCTGCCCAATTTTTACTGCATCACCATGATGATGTTTATGTCTTATTTTTGTTAATCTTGGTTCTAATGCTTGTCAAAATCTGTCAAATTTTTACAGGTCTGATTATGATGATGTTTATGACTTAATTTTGTTAATCCTGGTTCTAATGCTTTTGAAAGTCTGTCAAATTTTTAATGCATGACCATGATGATTTTCATGTTTTTATTTTGTTAGACATGGTTCTATTGCTTGTGAATATCTGGCCAAGTTTTACTGCACAATCATGATGAGGTTCATGTCTTCATTTTCTTAATTCTACTTCCAATGCTTGTCAAAATCCGTCAAATTTAATCAGCATATCCATGATGATGGTCATGTCTTCGCTTTGTTAATCATATTTTTAATGCTTGTGAAATTGGGTCAATTTCTAAATGCCTCTTGACCCATAGCTTTTGTTAATCCTACTTCTAATGCTTGCAAAAATCTAATATTGTATCCATTTGTCAATTTGGATAACATCCCACTGTTAATGCTTCTAGTCAATGCTGCATTATTAATTTTAGCAACTGGCTTCCCTGCATATTGCTGTCTCATTCCTTATGTGAGAAATTTTTTTAATTGCATAAACTCGGTGATGTCTACGCATTGCTATTGTTGATTTTGACCACTTTCATAGTCTTAATTTTTTGGCTCATGTTACCAACCTTTGTCTTGTTGCGTGCGTATTTTGATAATGTGTAATGTAACTTTCATAAAGTAATCCGATGATGTTTTCATTTTCTGCGCGTCTACATGTATACCACAATTCTAAAACAATATGCAAAATGACTAGGTAGATGGACATGTGGGCAATGGAAACACATGAGACACCATTGGCGGCAGCGTTCACGATCATGGTCGTCATTATCGCATTCTTGCTTGATGGTTTAAATGTAAGCAGAACTGCTAGGTGTAGAGAGCCATCAATCTTTTGAGACTTGACTAGAAAAAAATACATGGAGCGTGTACTAAGAAGTGATCCAGATTACTGTATCAACTACCTTAGGATGGATGCCAGTCCATTTTTGCACCTAGCGTCAATTATGCGTGATAAGCACCTCCTTGTAGATAGCAGGCATACAACGATAAAGGAACAACTTGCAATGTTCTTGCACGTCGTTGGCCACAACACCAAGAATCAGACAATGCGTGTGGAATTCGTCCAATCGAGGCAAACCATTAGCCAGTATTTCAATATGGTTCTATGGCCAATGTGTGCAATTTGTGTTGATTTGGTCTATCCCTCAACCAACACATGTCACCCCGACATTGAGAACAATCTGAATTGGTATGATTATTTCAAAGAATACGTATATAACTAAAATGACACTTCTAATGAAATTCTGTTCAAAAAAAGAATGTCACCTAACAACCACAATGATTATGTAGGCCGGCATAGGTTTGTTGGACATGACACACATTGCTATTTCGGTACCCCCGTAGGATATGCCACGCTTCCGTGGTCGTAAAGGACCAACGCAGAATGTGCTCGCTGTGGTGAACCCAGACCTCAAGTTCACACATGTAATGGCTGGGTAGGAAGGATCAGCAAATAATTTTGCAATCCTTAGGGATGCGATCTCAGAACCATCCCCCGAGGGTCTCAAAATAGTAGAAGGTTTGAGTTATGTGTTTTTCACCACAAATAAATTAGTCTAATAAAATATAACCGTTGACTGCGTTGTGTAGGAATGTATCAGGTGGACACTGGTTGCACAACAATGCATGGATTCATAGCACCCTATCGGGGTGTTAGATATCATCTAAAGGAAAATAGTGGTAGACCGCCTACAAACCCCATGGAGCTTTTCAATCTTAAGCATTCTATGTTGCGGTCTCGTGTGGAGCAAGCGCTTGCTATTTTGAAGAACCGGTTAAAAATTTTTACCGCTCATCCTTTTTTCGCATTTAAGATCCAGGTGAAATTAGTATTTTTTTTTTTGTTGTGTTATCCACAACTACATTGCCAGGGTCGACCCAAATGATTAGATTCTGAATGATGCCACTGTGCATCAGGAGGAACCAATCACGTTATCGTAAGGCCGGTCCCAGTTTGAACAATGACCGGAGAACCGGTAATGGGTGAAGCTTAGGGATACAAGAGCGAATGACATGTGGAGTACTTATAGTGCCTCCGCATGATATCGCATGGCATGGTTGTAATTTCTATTACTGTTTGGTTTTATTTTAATGTTCTAACTACACCATGTATGCCATATTGCATAACATTGGCCCACATGGATTTTTCTCTGTTTAATGTTCTAATTATGTAGCATGTATGCCATCTTGCAATGTTGTTGTTTAAACTTCATCTTTATTAAATTGCGTGTACATTTAATCTTTTTTAGCAGTACCTGTTATGTTTTAATTTTTGTGCACTCTCTTTTCTCTGCACATGCGCTTATGTCCATGGGTTATTTATTTTCATTTTTTTTTGTTCGTATCTTATGAACCTGTTAGGTGGTTGCTTTGTTTATGAAAACTACCACTCTCACTGTTTAGTGCAATACCTGTCTTTACTTGGGTTCGCTGTCATATTGCAAAATATTCCTAATTTTTTTTATACATGTATGTTACTTTGCTTAATATTCATGTACATCACGCATAATCGTGGCATGCCATTTTCTTCATTGTTGTACACGGTTTTGTCAACCTTTCAATTGTAATTTTGATATTTGATAACTAGTTTGGGTTTGTTATCTACAGAAATTTATTAAGTTAGGCACATCATTGAGTCTAATTAATTAATTCATGTGCATCTTCAGAGGTTTATCAAATTCTCTGCGTGCATTGCCCTTTTGTGCATCTTCATCATGCCATACTATACGTAGTCATGCGTAATGTTTCACCAACATCTTCATTTCTAAGTTGTTTGATGATTTCTTCGATGAAGAGCTAAAAAATGGATGGGATTGATAGTGCTAGTGATAGTTCCCACGCAAAGGGTACAGGTTCGAAGGCTACCACAAACAAACATGGTACACCCAACAAAAGATGGAAAAATGAGTATGACAGTTTCTTAATTCCATTGCTCATTTAACAGACAAAGAAAGGGCTGACGTGTAATAAGTTATTCAAAAGGGTTGTGTTCGCATTTGCTGCTGTGGCCGTCAGTTACCGGTTCAGCACTGATTTCACCCCCGAAAATTTTGAGAATCACTATCGAACATTGAAGGCTAGATTCGCTGAAATTAAAAGGATTCGCAATCTCAGTGGCACGGGGTGGGATGAGGACACCATGATGCTCACCTTGGATCCAGTTGTCGCAATGACTTATATTGAGGTAAGAATTGAAACATAAGTTTTTTCATGTCCTACATATTGAACGTCATAAGTAGTTGTGCACTGATTCTGTTATGTACAGGCACACTCTGTTGCCCGGCCTTTCATCAATAGACCAATTGAGCATTACGAAGGGTTGAGGATTATATGCTGTGAAGATAATGCGATGGGCTACTATCATACTTCGGTTTTCTTAGACTTGGGGGAGAAATCAAAGAACGAAGATGAATTTCACCATGCGTTGCTTTCCAAAAATAAAAGCATACGAAAACTTCAACTTCCCCATTTATGCTCCACCTAACAATCATTGTTTGCTCAACACTTGATACTCCCTTTGCGTATACACAGCAAGTGCGAAGATCGTAGAGGTAGTAAATGTACCAAAACGTTGGATAATTGATTCCTCTAGGACCAAAGCTCCTAATTCTAATTAATCTTCTACTATCTAGCCCAATGAAATCAAATGGTGAAGTTACTAACCCTAATTGGAGAAAACAAGATAAACTAGACTTGAGATGGCATAGTAAGAATTGATAGGGAGATATGATGGTGCTTAGGCTCTATCCCTTCAAGATGTCTATGCAATGATTTCCCATGTTGGCTATTGACTGAGTGTTCTTGGACTATGGAGATTTCCTAATTAGTTGATTCCTTTGGTTCAGGTAATCAACCCTATCCCATATGACAATGAGAGTTGCCCTATGATTGCATTAAAATGATTAGTGAATCCCTCTCTATTAGGCTTAATCATAATACCAAGAGTTTGACACCATACACCCTGTCTCTACAAGTGTACTCAACCTCCATCTCCTATGTGTGATCTAACATTATTAATTCTTAATCATAATCATATCAGTCAAATATGCAATTGAAACTTTCACACTAGCAATCACAAGCATGAAGTAACATAGGAGATTCACAAGAAAACTCAATAGCTAGTATAAAATAAAGATAACAAATCAAAAAGTCTTGAAGTTCATGGTCTGAGGCACCAATGAAAGTTTAGCCTCTCATGTTAAAGAGAATCTCAATACAATCCAAAAGCAAAGACAAGATTGAAATCATAATAGAACTCCCTAAAGCTTCTCTAATGGATTGTATGGAAACTTAATTTTGGATTGGAGAAGACAAAACAGTCAATCTTGAACCTAAAGTATTAGAAGCAGTTTCAACTTGCCCTTGAATTGCTTTAAATTCCAATCAAACCCCTAATAGTCAATGAAGCTCTTGCCAAAAAGTCCCCTTGAAACCTTATCTTTAGAGCTTCTAACTCCAGGTAAAAAGATAGTGCACAATTGTGCTTTGGGTGTGTTTGACCTGAGCTAATTACTTGCAGCACTCGGGACCCGAATCTTTGCAAAATTTGGTTTTCAGTAATTAGCATGGCCTTGAGCACGCCTATGTTTTTTGAAACACGGTTGTGCTCTTAGCTTGGAAACCATGCTAGGGCCGTGCACTCAAATTTTTAACTTCATGTAATTTGCACACCCTAACCACACTTGTGAGCTTTTTCGCAATTTTGATTTTGTGCTCTTTTTACTCTAATTCACTCTAATTTTTTTCTCTTTTGTCCCAAAACATGTTTCCTAGTACATTGGAGAATAAAATATCTGAAGTAACACTAAAATATAAAAAATTCATACAAGAAGACAAGCTAAGTGCATGTAATTATCATATGAAAAAAAATGTGTATATTATGCGCCCATCAACACTATTAGCTCTTTCTCACACATATAACCCAATCTGTGATGCTATAGCTCCACACCATCATCATGCTTCTCTAAGGATCAAGATAGAGCTCTTGTTCCCATTACTGAAATGCCTGTCAAGAAGTAAATTCCTTGTTGCAAATTTACCCTTCATAGCTACCAAAGCACCCTTAGAACCTCTCAATTGCTTACTTCACCAAAGAAATTATACCCTTGTTTAGTTAGGGTATTACTGGAAATCAAGTTCTTACGTAGATCAAGGATATATCAAGCATCAAATGCTATGAGTATTCCATCATATATCTTAATCTGCACAAAACCACTGCCCTCAACACTACACTCCTCATCATCACTCAATTTTATACTGCTATTCCATTCTTTGAAAGAAGTAAACAACTCATTTGAGAATGTCATACGATATGATGTACCAATACCCAAGACCAAAGTATTTGTAGAACTTGAAGTATTGACAATCAAAATACATAACAGTCCTACTTTCCTGTGAAACATTTGAAAAGACCATAGCAACTTTTCAATGTACTACTACTATGAAAGACATAACAGTCTTGCATTCTGTCCCTCAAAATCTCCATGCCCAAAATTTTCTTGCTTGCACCTAAATCCTTTATCTCCAGTTCACTACTCAACACGGTCTTCAAACTATTAACTTTGTTCTTAGTTATAATCAACATATAACAACAAATATATAAAGGAACTAGCTCGCAATTTTCTAAAGTAAATAGAATTATTATGCTAATTACGTACAAAATCATAAGAATGCATAAATGCACCAAACCTCTTACCTGGAGTTAGAATTATTATGCTAATTACGTACAAAATCATAACAAAGGCTTCTCGTACCATTGTTTTCCTTGTTCCTACCTTTGTTAACAACCAAACCTACATCTCAACCCTCTTTATTGGAACCAGCAGCCTTTCACTTCAATTTGTTTAATTTCATAACATCTTTCCCATCTCTAATAGAAATACTATCTCTACCATACAACATAGTATCAACAAATTAAATTCTCATATGAATTTGGCAAGGAACACAAAAGAATGATAGCTTGATCCTAATTATCAATTTTAACACCAACACCTTATAGATCTAGAATAATTCAGTTAAAATTGTTAAGATGATCTTTTACTTGCATATTTTCTGTCATTCATAAGGCGTACAAACACTACTTTGGATACAAGTATTTATTTATAGACTTCATCTAAAACTTGCTTTCCAGCTTCTTCTATAAGCCCACAGCAGTCATTTGATTAATAACATCTCATAAGACCTCATCAATTAAATTTAGTAGAATAGCACTATGTGTTGTTGACATAATCTCTACCTTCTCCTCCACCTTCAAATATGTTGCTGATTTTTCTTCTCCTTCCAGTGCCATCACACATCTATGTTGCACTAAAATCGCTTTCAATTTAATCTTCCACATAATGAAATCATTCAAATCATTTAGTTCCTCATTTTTGAACTAATAAGAAGCCATTCTTTTATTAGATAAAGTTTTTCCTAGAAACCCTAAATTCAAAAAAGAATATCAAGGAGCCTCTTACTGATACCTTTTGTTGTGCGAATGATGGGAAGAGAAAACAAAGAGAAACAAAAAAAAAACATACAATAATTTATGTGGTTCAGCGATGTGACCCTACATCCATGAGCAAGGAAAGAGATCTTATTCTTCTAGAGAAAAACGGATAAAAGAAGTAAAAGAAATCCTAGAACTAATTTGGGTTGTACCAAATAATTTTAAAAAACAATTTGGTTCTGTTAGAGCATGAAATGTTGAGGATCGGGCAACCTGAGCAATAACAAGAAAAGAAAGCACACACATACAAGAAGACACATGAATTTTATGTAGATTTGTCTTGATAACCTACGTTCATGGCGGCACTAAAATCAATTTATTTCACTCACAACACCTTAAGGTTTTACAATTACAGAGCTAGTTATAAGAAAACATAATAGGATATCTGTAGGATAAAGATAATAAGATATTTATAAGAGAAAAGATAAACACTAATAAAAATTCCTATATGGGCCTTGGGCCTCAAAAGATAAACACTAATCAAGACTCCACATACCCAACAATCTCTCACTTTGAGGCTGATTACATCAACTGCACTTCACACACCTGTAAACCTAAAAATTGTAATGATCAACTTCTACTAGTGCGGCGCCTTCTCATCAGTCAACTCTGCAGGCCAGTTTAAGCTTTCAAAGCTTCAACTTTTCTATAGTAACCATATTGGTTACCATATCTGCAGGATTATTTAAACTAAGGATCTTTATGAAGGACAAGATACCACCACTAATCAATTCTCTTATAAAATGATATCTCAGCTGAATATGGTTTATCCTAGCATGAGACACGGGAGTTTTTGCAAGATGAATAGTACTTTAACTATCACTATAAAGAACACAATCAACGTGTTTTTTGTCTAGCTCTTCAAGAAAATTCTTCAACCAAATCATTTGCTTGCCGGCCTCTAAGACAGCCATGTACTCTACTTCTGCAGTTGAAAAAGCAACGCTTTTTTGAAGTTGAGACATCCAACGCAAGGTTGTACCACCCACTGTGAAAATAAACCCTTTAGTGCTTTTTTGTGTCCAAACAACCACCCAAGTCTGCATCAGAAAATTCTTCTAAAATAACATATCATCTTTTGTAACACAAGACAACTTTGTAAGTACCTTTTAAGTAGCGTAATAGCCACTTAACTGTTTCCCAATGCTCTCTTTCTAGATTACACATGAATTTGTTAACAACTACTACTGCACGAGTAATATTTGACAGCATGCACACCATTGCATACATAACACTACCAACTACAGATGCATATAGAACCTTAGCTATACATTTCTTATCTTCATCTGTTTGAGGTGACTGCTTCTTCGTGAGATTGAAGAGATTTTAGAAAGGTGTACTTCTGATCTTAGCATCATGGAGACTGAACTTTTTCAACACCCTTTTAATATACTTCTCTTGGGATAATTTAAGTGTTCCTTCATATTTATAAATGTTGATACTCATACCAAAGATTTGTTTTAAAACACCCAAGTTCTTCATCTCAAACACTTCAGGTATCTGTCTTTTCAATTTGTTGATTTCAATCATGTCAGATGTTGCAATTAACATATATCATCAACGTTCGATAGTAATATGATATAGGATGAATTAAATTTTTTCAAATAGTAACAATGATCCCATGCACATCTCTTGTACCCACTTTTTCTCATAAAGCTATCAAATTTTAAAACCCACTATCCTAGAGCTTGCTTCAAGCCAATTAAGCTTTTTTTCAACTTGCAGACCAAGCTTTCTTTCCCAGATACCTGAAAACTTTCAGGTTATGCCATGTAGATGTTTTCCTCAAGATCACCATGCAAGAAAACACCCTTAACATTTAGTTGCTCTAGATGTAAGTCCTCTGCAGCCACAATACTTAGCACAAGTCTGACAGTAGTCATCTTAACCACGAGAATGAAAATCTCATTGTAATCAATGCCTCTTTTCTGCTGAAACCCCTTGACCGCTAGTTTTGCCTTGTACCTTTTACTACCATCAAGCTCTTCTTTGATTCTATACACCCACTTGTTCTGTAAAATTTTTTTCTCTACTGATAACTCAATCAATGACCAAGTCTCATTCTTTTCAAGAGAACTCATCTCCTCTTTCATGGTCAACTCCCACTGGACTCAATCATCTATCTGCATTGCCTCGGAATAACATTGAGGCTCACCATCCTCGGTCAAAACCAAATAATTTACTAAAGGAGAATATCTCTGTGGACATTGTGAAACTCTGCTAGATCTTCTAATTTCTATTTCTGAAGAAATGGAAAGCACATCTTCTATAATTGTGCTCACTGAACACCTACTATTTCTAGCAATATCAACTTTTTGAATATCTTCCAACATGACATTGCCTTTTTCATTTTATTTCCTTATAGCCTCAGATTCCACTGCAAGCCTATCCTTGTACATCACATTCTCATTGAAAATAGTATCTCTACTTCTGATGATTTTCCTGCTCAACTCATCCCAAAGGCGGTAACCCATGTCATCTGATCCTTAACCAATAAAAAGACACTTCCTTGCATTTAGGTCAAACTTATCTCTGTTAGAATCTTTAATAAGAACTTAGGAAACACATCCAAATACCTTCAAGTGTGAAAGAGACACTTCTTTGTCATGCCACTCCTTTTCGGGAATAGTGAACCCCAAAGGAACTAATAGTCCTTGAATAATGAGATAAGCTACTGCACTTACTGAATCTGCTAAGAACATCTTCGGTAACTTGCATGAAGTTACATCCTATTTGCCCTCTCATTCAAGCTTCTATTCATTCTTTCAGCAATACCATTCTATTGTGGTGTCTTAGGAACAATTTTCACCATTTTTATTCCATTTGCAACACAGTAATCTATAAATTCAATATTATTATAATCACCACCACTATCAGACTTCAAACACTTAATTTTCAACCCTGTTCATTCTCAATAATAGCTTTCCACTTCTTGAAGGTAGCAAAAACATCAGACTTATCTTTCAAGAAGTAAACACATACATTCCTAGTGAAATAGTAGCACGATCCTCCTACCCATATACATCTGTATCAACTAGCTCAAACTTCTCAACCTTGGGTGTCTTCCTTGATTTTGTAAATGTAACCCTTTTCTATTTCCCGAGCACACACGGTACACAGTAACCTACTTCCACACTCTTCAAATATGGAATTATCCCTTTTGAAACTAACATCTTCATACCCTTCTCACTCATGTGACCACGTCTTTAGTGCCATTGATTTGAAGGATTAGCTCTATTAGTAACTGCATTAGCTTCATTTAGACAGTAATTCAACCATATATAGAGTCCTCTTCTTCCATCCATGAGCAATAACCAGATTTCTTTTGACTATTTTTCACCCGTCGTTTTTAAACATGACACAATATCCTTGATTATCTAACTGTCCTACAGAGATCAATATCCACTTAAGATCAGGAATATATCTCACATCTTTCAACGTCCAAACAATACCCAAAGAGATTTTCAGATTTATGCAATGTTTTAAAAATCCGGACTGGACCGGCCAGTTCATCCGGTTCAACTAAGAACTGGCTGGTAAATCGATCGGGTTAGTCACGCCAAACAATAAGTAACCGGACCGACCGGTCAACCGGTTCAACCAGTGAACCGATTGGACCGGACCGGATGGTTCGTTAATTTAATTGGTTTATTTATTTTAAAATTAAACATTTTGTGATCGTATAAAGACAATATAACTTTGCAATATGTAATTTTGTATATTTTTTTAATTTTATCTCTATTTTTTAAATTACTTTTTACTTATTTTTAATTTTTTTAATTTTTAAAAAATTGTTTATTTGAAAAATATTAAATCCCGTTGAACCGGCCAGTTCAACCAGTTGGACTGTGAACCTGTTACCTAACCAAGTTGACAACCGGTCCAGTTATTAAAACATTGGATTTATGTCTCCCATGCCTGCAATCTCCAGACTCTCATCATCATCACGATGTACTTTACCAAAATTTTCACTTCTGAAATTCAGTATCATATCCTTACAAGAAGAAACATGGAACGAAGCACCAAAATCCATGATCCATGATTCGATTAGACATTGAACACAACAAATCAATGTATTATCTACCTCTTCTGTTGCTACGTTAACAGACTTATCTTTGTTCTTTCTAAGAACTAAGAGAGCCGTATACTGACTCCTAAAGTGGGTAGTCTTCTTGCAATTCCAATATGTTATATCCTTACGATTTTTGGACTATCTCTTCTTTCTCGACTTCGATCTACCACGCCACTGATTCTGCCCTTTTTCAAGTTTTCTACCTCTGCTCTCTGTATTCAGCAAAGAGCCTGATGACTCCCCTAAAGTTCTACTCCAAATATAATCTCCAAAGATTAAATCCTGAATCCCTTCGAAGGTCAACTTCAGTTCCAGATGAACTACTAACGGTTGTAAATGTTGAGGATCAAGCAACCTGAGCAATGACATGAAAAGAAAGCACACACACAAGAAGACATGAATTTTACGTGGTCCGGTCTTAAAGATCTATGTCCACGGCCCTACTAATATCAATTTATTTCACCCATAGTACATTAGGGTTTTACAATTACAGGGTTATTTATAGTAAAAAATAACATAATATATGTAGGGAGATAATAACAGGATATTTATAAGAGAAAAGATAAACACTAATCAAAATTTTCTTTCTTTCGGGTTAAGCTCCTGAAAGTTTGGATCGGTTCATAATTTGGAGCTAGCAGCTCTCTGAAATATTCAAGGAATCTCAACAATATTATATATATATATATATATATATATATATATATATTGTTGATACATAATTATAATATATAAGGATATTAAGATTAAAGATTAGGAAATGAATTCCTTTTGGTTAAAGCGCGCTGTTGGAAAGCCAAAAGAAAAATAATGACTTGGTGCATGGAAGGAGGAGAAGAATGATTTGAATGAATGGGCAATTTATCTGACACATTTGCAGAGTGACATATTAAAGTTAGTGTGAGTTTGGTTGTTCACTTGATGAATGATGACGAAGGACAATTACCCTGCAAGCAAAAACACTACTTTTATGGATTGATTGAAAACTTTGACACAAATTTGGTTGCTTGACATGGATTGATTTTCACACATCAATTTATCAATTTACTAATTTTTAGACATCAATACTTTAACACATCTTGAAGAACAAAAACTATTGTTATTTATCTTATATATATGTGTTATGTATGTATGTAAGTATGCATGCATGCATTTTAAAATTAAGATTTGTATTTAAACTTTGTTATTTACATGCTATGAAACACTAATTTTGAACATAAACATGGCACAAGTATATGAATGAGTCATGGGAAAAATTTTGTAAAAAATATAAATAAAAAATTAAGGATTGTTTTTGTGAGATATAAAGATTTTGAAATAATTGAAGAGTTTATGACATGGCTACTTGATTATAAATCAAATGTGAATTTTGCACATAAAGATAAACTAAAATGCAACAAGGAGCGATGGACAAAAAGTAAGGATGAAGACCACCACCTTTCATTCAAAAAGGAACTTGCAAAACCTTGTGATATATATATATATTGTTATTGTCTAATGTATTCCATATTATTTATATGAGATATAACTTTAATATTTATTTTTATTTATATTTATACACCAAAAATTAAAATAAAATATTCTAATATAAAACTATTAAATAAATAGATCTTCGCGGATATTGTCCTATTCACTTTCAACATCATTGAAGGTTGTTTGTATTAAAATTTATAATTTTATCACCAAACTTTACTATATATAAACTCTAGTAGTGCATAATAAAAAATAAACAGAATTTATCTTTTATAATTTCTTTGCAAAAAAACTTATACCATGAAAGATATATGGCATCTTAATCATTGAATTCATAAATATTTATTATTTTTTTAACCTTTGTTTTAGGGTTTGATATTATTATTTATGGATTAATATAACAAAATTATATGACATGAAACCTTAATCATAATCTTGGACACAAACAAGATGACACAGCGAAAGCATGCATAAGTGATGGACAAAAAGGCCAAGGTGAAGTGAACCTTTAGATCCAATAAAGCTTTATTAGAGAAAAACAAGAGAGAAGAAAGAATGAGAAGGTGTCATCAAGTAATATTCCAATGCAAAAGAATGAAAAGTAAAAATAAAATAAAATAAAAAAAGGTGGTCTTGGCTAATGAGTGAAGGTTATAATGAGAGACATTGCAAAAGAACAAGAGATGGCACTCATGCCTCCCAACGCTTATCTTCTTGGGCATTGGCCACCATCATCATCATCATTATTCATCTCTTCTTTCTTTCTTTCTTTCTTTCTTTCTTTCTTTCTTTTCCACCTTAGCACTAGTCCTAGCATTATATTATTGACTACCTTCTTCTTTGCTTTTCCCATCCATCATCTTTTTCATTTATTTATTTCTTTGTTTTGTGTATTACTATTCATTTTTAAACCTTCAGATCATCTTTCTATAATTCACTTCGATGGATTCTCATAAGGTCACTAGCTCTCCTTCTTAATTTGTTTATTTGGTTTTGAAAATTTATGTTGATATTATTAAAAATAAAAAGTTTATGATAGTATATATATATGGAAAAGAATTTGAGAGAAAAAAACACAAATCGATCGATAAAATAATGAACACTAAATTTTTAAATGTTCACGGATGGAATATCTATGTGAATGATATGGATTAGATTCTTTTTATTTTATTTATTTATTTTATTTTTTATGAAAAGCGATAAGTCCGAATACAATTAGAGGTATATTCATGTATAAAAGACAAATGATGGCATTCCTGTGCGCCCACCTGCATGATGCAGGAATTAGACTGCAATCCACACTCTCAGTCAAGGATGTCCATCTGTCTGATGCAGGAATTAGACTGCAGTCCACGCTATCAGTCAAGGACTTTTACCACTACTTCATCTAATTGTTTCAAACTCGAATAGTGAACCACTTGTAGACCAAGCCCCCCATTACATAACAACTGCTGCTAGACCAAAAGACACTATTTTCAACTTATAATAAATTTAAAATATTTGGATTATTTTTAACAAACATATAGTTTGAAAATATTAGGGTAGGATTTTAATCAAAGACATAAGTTTAGTAGACATATATTTACATGTTATCTATTTTTTTTATGTTTGGAGGGCCAAATCCCTATAAAATATATAGACCAATCAATTGGCCACTCCCCTCATCTTTCCATTTAAAACATCTCTCTTTCAATTCCTTAGTTTTAAATAATGAAATTTGAACATTGCAACCAAAGTCATGGTCTGGTTAGTCTTATATACATGTAGTACATCTTTAGTCTTCTTTTCACATCAAACTATTTGTTTTATTAATAATATAATTCCAAAATGGTTTATTTCAATTTATATTTATTTTATTAATATTATAATTTATTACATCTCTATCAATGCTTTATGACATTCTCACTTTGTTCCATTTTTGGCGCAAGTTTCCCTCAAATGGTTTTCCTATTCTCACCCACCTTTCTCTTTGAGTCAGCTTTTTCTTTTTTTAAAGGACCATCAATATTTTTCACATTCTCAGTTTTTTTTTTTTCTTTTAATGATATCCTTAATTTTCCTCCACTTAGGATTATATATGAGTGTCAAAGTGTTAATTAATGGCTTTCCCATAATCAACAATGTTATCGGAATAACTTTAATTTGGTTTAAAATTACTATCATTCACTAAAATACAACAACTATTTATTTTCGTCGGTCACCTGTAATTTGTTTTTTTAACATAAATATGAATAAATCATAAATCCTCATGTTTTATGTTGGGAGAAATTTGAACTCTTAACTTTTAATTTAGTACCAAAATGAAGTATCACTCTATTATTGTGGGGTTATTCAATTATAAAAATACTTGTCTTTTTTTATCACCGTACTAGTTTTTCTTAATTTTAGGTCATTCAATTGTTGAGGTAAGACTAACATTGATATATTTTTATAAGTAAGATTATTTTAATACAATACACCAATAATCCCCTCATTGATTTTTGAGACCAATTTTAGGGCTAATGGTTGAATATTATTATAATAATTATTAAATGAAGGCTTATTGTGTATTTAAGACAATAATGGTAAAAAACAATATAGATGAAGTTAAATTTAAAAATTCACAGATAAATTAGTTAAGTGGACATATACTATGAAATTTGGAAAATTTTCACAAACGGACACTTAAAATGACATTATGATGATTTTTTTCTTTTGTTTAATAACTTTTTTAACTATGCAATGAATGGAGGAAAATGATGAAAGAAAATGAATAGCTTTTGTTTTCTTTTAATAATTTTCATTATTACTTGTTTTGACAATGATCTTGGTTTCCCTTTTTCTTTTACCTTTTCTTTTATATCCATTAATCATTCCCAAAGTTCCACACCTGCATTAATGGGACCCATATGATATATATATATATATATATATATTACCTTGGTGAAATATCTTGTTCTTCTGACAATAAAATGCATCTGAACTCAATTAAATGCAACTCATTTCACATAATTAATTATTTGAGATCGGGAATGATAGTACGTAGCTTTATTATTAGTTCACCAATTTGTTATTTTTTATTCTTGTTTAAATCCATTTTGGCTTCTAATATTTTTGTTTACATTATCACTAAGGGTGTTTTTGGTTTAGTATTTCATCAAAATAGTGAAAGTTTTAAAGTATCATTTTGATTAAACTGAAAGTTTATTTGAATTTTAGATGTGTTTGATTGACAAAATGTGGGAATATGATAGGTAATAAGGGGCCGTTTGTTTCACCGAAGTGGGCACCGAAGTGGCCACTTCCAGCCCACTTCAGTGTGTTTGTTTCACTGATTTAAACTCGGAAGTGATGATGTGACAACTTCTGAGTTCGGCCACTTCGGTGTCTGACTTCAGCTGGAAAATTCCCGAAGTCACCACTTCAGCCTTCCACTTCAGCCCACTTTGCAATATTTTCAATAATAAATAGAATAATTATTACCATGATAATAAAATAATTAAATAACTACTCTCACTAATTAATAATTAAGCATAATATATTAACAGATTTAATTTAATTTAATAACATGGTATTAAATTAATTATGTGATGTGCAAAGTTTTTAATTTAATAAATAAATTATTTATTACAATCATAATAAAGTAATTAAATAAATGTAAAAAACATGAAATGACAACTTTATCCCCTCACCGAAGTGGTGATCATATCCCCACTTCAACCATCCAAACACAGGAAGTGGTATCTGAAGTCCAGTTTTCAGCTTGAACTAAACACACTTAAGTGGATAGTTTCAGCTGAACTGTTCACTTCCACCGAAGTGCCACTTCCAGACTTCCACCACTTCGACAATTCACTTCCGAACCAAACGGTAGAAGAATTGTGAGAATAGAAATATAAACTATATTTAGCTGAAAAAAATAATTTATTGAGAATATGAAAGTAAAAGAGAAATATATTGGTATCAAGGAAAAATAACGAAAAGTTAATATAGTAAAATTATTTTTATACATTTACTATTAATGGGTGAATTTTTTTATTTATAAAATATTTTTAATATCATCATTCATTTTAATTATTACCATCAATTATATAAATTATTTTCATTTAATTAAATATATTATTTAGGATGAAAATATTATTTCCCTTTAATTATAATGATCAAATATCTAAATTAATTTAAATTAATAATTAATGTAATTACTACATTTAATATTTAAATTATGATTTGTATTCAAAGTAAAAGTTTATTTAATATTTAATTTTTTATATGTTAATTATAATTTAATATTAATTATTTTTATATTAATATATTGTATTATATTTATGTGGGGAGGGTAAAATGGGCATTTCATGCCCACTTCATTTCCATTCTTTTCTATTCCCTCTAATTTTGGGCGGACGCATATCCAAACATAGGTTTATATTTGGGTAAGCAATGGTTGCTTTACACAAAGAAATCATTGACGCTATGCAAACCACCGGTCACTTATATTTGGGGTTGTTTTGTTCGGAAGTGAATTGCCAAAGTGGTGGAAGTCTGGAAGTGGCACTTCGGTGGAAGTGAAAAGTTCAGCTGGAACTATCCACTTCAGTGTGTTTGGTTCAAGCTGAAAACTGAACTTCGGAGACTGCTTCATGTGTTTGGATGGTTGAAGTAGGTATTTCAAAAATCCCACTTCATCACTTTTCGGTGAGGGGTAAAGTTACCCCTTCATGCTTTTTACACTTGTTTAATTAAATCATATGATTTAATTAAATGATTTAATTACTTTATTATGATAGTAATAAATAATTTATTTATTAACTTAAAAACTTTGCACACCACATAATTAATTTAATATCATGCTATTAAATTAAATTAAATCGGTTAATATATTATGCTTAATTATTAATTAGGGAGAGTAGTGATTTAATTATTTCATTACCATGGTAACAATTATTTTATTTATCATTGAAAAATAATTCAAAGTGGACTGAAGTGGGAGGCTGAAGTCAGACATCGAAGTGGCCGAACTCAGAAGTTGTCACATCATCACTTCCGGGTCCAAATCAGTGAAACAAACACACTAAAGTCGGCTAAAAATGACCACCTCAAGCACTTCGGTGCCCACTTCAGTGAAACAAACGGCCCCTGTGGTGTGTGAAGTGTTAAGTTAAGAAATTTTTTTTATGTTATTTACCATTTCTTTTAAAATTAATATTTTTAATTTTTTTATAAAAAATAAAAATATAAAAATAAACAGAAAAAATATATAGTAAAAAGGAAAAAAAGATTAAAAAAAATAAAAAGTGGGTGATTAACTCACCCATGTGATATAACCAAAATTTTTTCTGAAATCAAAGACTGAGATGTGATATTTTGGAAGTGATCACTTCTTTATTTCACTCTCTACTCCGGTAAATCAAACAAATATAAATGTCACATCAGATTCCCACTTGTGGCACTTTAATCTCAATTTGGGTGAATCAAACACTCCATTAAATTTTATGAATTTTATAACGTCCGCACTATATATTTTTAAATAATAAAATGAATAAAATTTTCTTAATTTTTTATTTCATTTTATCACGATTCTCTTACTTTGGCAGCGTATATTTTGTTTTAAAAATGCAGTTATTATTTGGTTTCTTCTCTCTACATAGTGCACACTCATTTAGGAGCTGTTTGGTTGTCTGTAAATGATTTTACATATAAGTAAATTTATAGTGTAAGTGAAAATACTATATTTTAACTTATATCACAACTGTTTTGTTTGTTATAATTTGAAATGCTGCATTTGTTTTTTTTTTTTTTTTTGATTTGATTTAAGTTGAAGAGTATGATTACTATGTAAATAAAATGGTAAGATCACATATTGTTAACACTATTTATTTAATAATATTTATAAAATCTTTTAATTATATACTATGCTTAAATTTTATTTCTAAAAATAATTAATTATAATAACTCTCATTATTTAGGATTAATACTAATTTAAAAAATTAATTAATTCAATGGTGGTTTATTAAATTTAAAAAATGTAATGTAATTCAATTATATGCTATAAAAATATTTGTTCTATATAAATTAAATAAGAATTGGTATTTTGAAATATAATATTAAATTAAATAAAACATAAATAACTATTTTTGTAATCATGTTAATACTACTAATTATTATGTTAATATTAGTTCTAATTTTTTTAATACTTTTCATAATTAATTAATTAATTAAAGTGTTTTAATGATAAAAATCTTTTTAAAAATATTAAATATTTTAAATTTAATATTTTTTAAATTTTAATACTTAAAAATATTTTTATAATTAATTTTAAAGATAATTTAATTTATTAAATATTTTTATAATTATATTTAAGACAAAATGATGGTGAGTGGATACCACTTTAACTTACAGCAAATTTTGATGTAAGTTGAAATATATTTGTAAATATTTGAAGGGGTTTGATGTAAATAGTTTTACATGTAAGTTTGTTTGGTTTGATGTAAAAGCTCAACTTACATGTAAGTGGACTTACATCTCATCCACTTTTTTACAGATTTCAACTTACATCAAAATTTCTTTAAGTTGAAATACATAGAAAGTAAGTGGTATCAAGTCACCACCATGTTATGTTAAATATAATTATAAAAATATTTAATAAATTAAATTATCATTAAAATTAATTATAAAAATATTTTTTTAGTATTAAAATTAAAAAATATTAATTAAAAAATATTAAATTTTCTAAAAAAGATTTTTATTATTAAAATATTTTTAAATAATTATTAATTAATTATTATGAAAAGTATTAAATAGTTAGAACTAATATTAACATCATTAGTAGTATTAACATGATTATAAAAATAGTTATTTATTATTTATTTAATTTAATATTGTATTTTAAAATACCAATTCCTATTTAATTTATATAAAAAATATATTTTTGTGGCATATAACTGAATTACATTACATTTTTAAATTTAATAAACCACAAAATTAATTTATTTTTAAATTATTATTAATCCTAAATAATGGGAGTTAATATAATTAATAGTTTTAAAGATAAAATTTAAGTATAGTATATAATTAAAAAATTTTATAAATAATATTAAATAACTAGTGTTAACAATATGTGATGGGGTAATCTTACCATTTCATTTACATGGTAATTGTACCTTTCAACTTACATCAAACCAAACAAAGAAAAAGCAAATACAGCATTTCAAGTTACAACAAACCAAACAGCTGTGATGTAAGTTAAAATGCAGTATTTTCACTTACACTGTAATTTCACTTACATGTAAATTCATTTACAGACAACCAAACAACCCCTAAAAGAAGATGAGATGTAAGTCCACTTACTAAGTGGAGCTTTTACATCAAACCAAACAGTCACTTATATGTAAAACTACTTACATCACAGATATTTACAACTAACCAAACAACCCCTTATTTAATTGGTAATTATTGCTCTTATATTCAACTGACCAAAGTGGTGGGAAGTCACTAACTGGCATTGACTTCCTTCCAGTTAAGATATCATTTGCCCTAAAATCAGAGTAGTAACTCTTTTTATTTTGAAATAAGCTACTTTATGATTTTTTTTCACCTAAGTAGTGAAAGTAAAATTTTATATAATTCCACTTTCTCTCAATTTTTCTTTATTTTAAAAATTTTTTTCACCTTCTGCAAAATAAACATTAGAACTATGGATGTATCACCTCCATCCCACACTATTCATCTTTAAAAAAAATTCTTCAATCTTGTTTTAAAAATTATTTTAAAAAAAGTTTTTGAATATCGAGTTGGAAAAAGTTCAAGGGATTTTCCAATAGTCAAGAGCGGTATTGTCACCGAGAAAATTTGTACGCATCCATGAGACCTTATCTCAAGGAAAGCAAACAGTCATGATGGCGTGAAAGCGCTGATGGCGATGCAAAACAGAATCCCAACCGTCCGCGTGGTCGTGCACCTGCGAAACATGGCAGAGGCGCGGATCGCGGAGCCCTGGCCACACGATTAGATCATGATAAGGATGGCAAAATGGTAATTGTACAGTACTTTGTTCTGAGAGAACGGCCGAGCAAGAATATGCCTTGCTTCTTGTTGGACACTTCTTGGACAATAAAACCCATGATATTCTACTTGTCTTCCAAAATGCCATTCTCAAAAAAAAAAAAAAAATAAAATAAAATAAAATAAAAATATATTGGCGTGGAATTTATCTTTACCCAAATGTTAATCTTAATTATTAATATGATAAAATACTGTTTTGATCCTCTTTTTATTGTTGATAGCGGCGTGGAATTTTTATCCGTATAATAAATTATTTTAATTTAAATTTTTTTTATAATATTTTTGCATTTCACGAAGTAAAATAGAGGCATCAACCAACGTGCATTTTTTAAATTAGGGAGTAAAATGAATATTTTGGAATAACTTATAGAAAAAAGAAAATGCTTCTTTGCCATTAGAAAACTGAATTTTTACTAATATGTTTTTAAATTAATTTTTATTTGTTTAAAAAAAATTAAATTATAGTATTTATTTTTCTATTATCGTTTTTTTTTTTTTTTTTTTTTTTGGATAGCTAGCCAGGGGGTTAGGGTGAGTTAGCCCTCCGCATAGTTCTTATTTTGGTCTTTGGATTCATTAGGGTCGGTATATATTTGAATAATTTCACTTTTTTTTAACTGTTTTGGTTGGTATATATTTGAAAATTGAGGGATTTATTGAGTGGCTAAAAAGTCCTCCCAGTTGGCGATTGAACCTCTCCAAAGATCCTGAGGTTATTAGCTTATTTAATTTTGCATGGGAATGAAAGAATAATAAATATCAATAAATATACCTTGAGCCTAATTAAATATTATATTAAAAATTAATAATGAATAAAAAAGGTGCCATACATTTTATATCTTTTTTTATTTATACTTCAAAATAATATGTAGCATTCATATATAACTGTGTAATGATCAAGTATTTTTTTTTATTGGGGATATAATCATTTATAAAATAAATTATGTATTAAACATATATTTATCTACAAAACTACTGCGTCTGTTCACTAGCAAAGACAATTGAGAATAAAATTTCAAAGTATTTAACTAAAAGGTAAAAATATTTTTTAAATAAATTTAATAATTTAGGATAATAATCTAATCAGTCATAAATAAAATCTAAAATAAACTGGTTTTTTTGGGGGCCATGAAGGTCCAATCGTTTTTTGGAAAAATATTAAAAAAAAAAAACCTTGCCATAGAGTTCCAAAAATAGGGACAAAACGTTTTTTTTTATCCCAGAATATTTGATTTTTTTAGGCTATTAAAAATATAAAAAATCATAAAGATAGAGTTTTTTTTTTGTGAGGAAAAACTTTTTTTCCCTTTAAATTTATGAAACCACAATTGTTTAAAATCTGTCTATTTTCTTAATATTTAACATCCAAAATTACTATTTATTTTTTTTGAAAAAAATATAGATAAATTATGTACTTTAATATATCAGAGCTTTCACCCTAGCTAATATTGGCAAAGGTAAAAATACAAAACCCAATACCAATAAACCAAAACCTCGTTCATCTTTTTGTCCTCGTGTTATTACCAGCAATAATATCTCATTTATATAATTAAAAATTTCAAAGAGGAAAAAAATCATTAAAATAAATAATTTTTTTAAAAAGAAAATGGAAAAAATGAAATTATACAATAAACTAAAGGGAGGCGAATTTACAAAAAAGGACACGGTTGAAAGAGAAAGCCCGAGAAGCCGTCGTTCCCTGTCAAAACCCAAAAACAAAAACCTCCACGAAGAGACCAACAAAGATTCTCAATGGTAACATCCGTAAATATCCCCATCACCGAGCCCTCTTTCCAAACCCATCACTATATAAACCCCTTGCCCCAACCTCCTTTTGCTGACGTGTGAGGCTGTCGAGGTCCTCCTCACCGGAGATTTACCGAGCTTGGTCCGCGGCGGCGGTGGCAGAAGCGTCAGAGGCGCATGGAAGGTGGGTGGCGATGCTGAGGCAGCTGATCGGCCAGGTCCAGGAGCTCTGGGAGCTTTGCGGTCCTCAAACCCTCGATCGCGATGAAAGGTATCTTGTCTCAATCCCTATCTTTCTGTTTCTCTGATGATTTGGAGGTTTGGATCGATTTAGAGATGTGTGGATCGTTTGGATTTCTTGATTTCTTTGTTATCTTATCGTGTTTCGTGTTTGCCTTGGAATTTTTCCTGAGGTGATGGTTCCTAGGGCTCCGATTGCTTCTTCGAGTATCTTATTTGAGGTGAATCTATGTTTTCTTGCGATTTTCGTGGTCGATTGGGGTTTTGTGTTTGATCCTTAATTTTATTTTCCATGTTTTTCTTTGAATTCGTTTTATCAAGTTTAGTTAATGTGTAAAATTAGCCGGGCCTTTGTGTTGTATGATTTTATTTACCTGAGAAATTATTAAATTTTATTTTTGTTTCCGAATATTGATTTATTGTGAGATTTAATTGTAGTAAATAAATCTAGATAAACCATTAACATGAGGTATTGGTAAAGATTTTGTAATTCAGATTGAAGAAAATTTTATATACATAACAGGTGTTTGTTTGGGTTTTGGAAGCTAAATTAGTTATATCTTTTTGTATTGATAGATTGTATTATGTACAATGATTATATGCTTTAGGTATATAGCAAGAAATGTTTGCAAATGTTTGCCGTTCTAAGAATGCGGCATCATATTTTCTTATGAAATTGTGTAATATATTTTGTGATTTTGTTATGATCTCTTTGACTAATACATTATTAGAAAAATTGCTCCAGAAATTCAACCAACATTCTTATTGGGATGAAATGGTTGACTTTCATGGAGCTATTTGGTTCACTTCAGTCTTGCTTCATTTGGAAGATTTTTTGTTAAATTTCCACTTATGTTCAGATGTTTTCGAGAAGTCCTTTCAGTTCTTGATTGAACCTCTAATTTCGAAGTGAATTAATTTGATTTAGATTTTGAAGCAGTCTTCATCAGTTAAATTGACCAGGTTTACTGATATACCCAAAACCTTGCCCCAGACATATTCTAGTGTATACCATGATATGAGTGGTTAACTTACTGAACTTACTGATCTGTGCAATGTTGAATTTTGAGTAGAATTCTTTGGAGTGAAAGGGAAGATGGCAATGAAGTTGATAAAAAGCTATTGAGCGTATAGTCTTTCAGTATATGATGATTTAAACTTGGATCATAAATTTTTGGGGCGTTTGCCTTTGCAAGGTTATTTTGATTAAGTGGCTGTGCCAGTTCCATTTTGTTAGTATTATCTTTGGATTTTGGAGTTTTCTTGTGTTGCTGTTCAAATTATTTAGAATGATAAAACCATACAAAGTGGGTTTCTCTATTCATCCAGAATCTTAAATGCTGGCTTGTTTATCTTTTCCTCCTTTGTTGACAGCTAGTTTTTTGAAAAAGCAGCTATTATTATAACTGTAGTGAAGTAATACTTACCTCCTAATCTTCTTAAGCTAGTATGGCTAACGTTTTGCTGAATCTTATCCTCTTGC
This sequence comes from Dioscorea dumetorum, assembly GCA_902712375.1. Taxonomy (NCBI): domain Eukaryota; kingdom Viridiplantae; phylum Streptophyta; class Magnoliopsida; order Dioscoreales; family Dioscoreaceae; genus Dioscorea; species Dioscorea dumetorum. The sequence continues at coordinate 249,712 of CACTHL010000738.1, forward strand.
CACCCATGAGTTTAATGTGCAAAATTATTAGCTGTTTCGTTAAAAAGGTGCCCTTCGAGGGAAGCATTTATGATACATTGTTCCCCCTCTTTTTTTTTGTATGTGTGTTCAAATACTAGCTATCGTGATAGTGTCAGCTTGTTTTTCTTCTTTTAACAACTTAGACATGATAGACCTCAACTATCTGTTTCGATGCGGATTACTGTGATAAATGTGTCATGACTCTGTAGATGGGTAAATATACATCTTAAATAAGCTTCAACTTAAAACTCAAACCTTACCTACTAAGGTGAATATATATATAGTGGAGTGACTAAATATGGAGTGGTGTTTGGATCAAAAGTAAGTTAACTTGGCTTAGGGATTCTTACAAATAACATCTGCATAGGATCTATTTACAGATTACCCGTTTCAAATGCATTCCCATGTGAACTCAATCTCAAACTTTTACTCCGTGCTTGAGGTCACTGTTGATGGTTTCTTAGATGATTTGAATTAGAGACTGTTATGCACAGTGTTTTCAGTAGATGGAAAATAAGTCTAGAAGAGAAATTAGGTTGGTGGTGTTTGGTTGTCACCTCCAACCAAAGATTTAATTTTGAAATAACAATATCTTTGTCTGCAAGATTTAAATGAGTTTATGCATAAAAAATTATTAATTAATATTAAAAATACTAATATAAATAAAAAAAATTGAGAGAAAGTGGAATTATAATTTTAATATTAAAAATTATGAGAATATTAAAAATTATTAAAAATACTAATATTAATAAAAAAATTATTAATTAATATTAAAAATACTAATAAATTATGAGAATATAATTTTAATTTTGAAATATATTCAAGTATTATTGATTATGTTAGGTTGGTCAACCTCAGACGAAAGTTTTCTCCAAAAAAAAAATCAAACTCCAAACACTGACTCAACCCCAACTGAATTTCCCCTCCAAGCTAATTGTAGCCACCTCAATTAATGTCTTGGCCTCAGCTTCATTGTGTGAAACCTTGAGACAATTGCCTTCAAGTTCTTCTGATCTTAATATAGTTTTGGATTACTGACCTGCTATGAATTAAAAATGGTGCAGATATTGAGAAAGAGTACTAACGGGTGCAGGGTTTTTATGCAGGCATTGTTGGTGAGCAATCCAACGCTACTTTCTTGGTATTAGTGTTTGCCTTGTCTGCACTTGTATTTATGGTCTGAAATCTATTTAATGCATATGAGCAGTATTACCTGTTAGTAGTGTAAGAATTTCAATCTGGTGTGCAATTTTTTGCTTCTGTAGAAGTGCTTGATTCCTCTGTTGGCTATTTGCAATTCTGTTCTTGTTAGGACCATTGCCTTTAGTGTACAGATCTTTTTGTGATCTCTTTATATTTGTTATGGAACCTGGATTTCAGACATTACCTTCTATCTGCTGACATGTTTTTGCTCATATCAAACTAAGGAGTCATCTTCGAGTAACCATGGTAATTGCTTCCTGAAGCCCTATGCTGGAAGGCACTCTTAAAAGTAGATGTGGTTAATATTGGATTCTTAGATGGATTATATGATTGAATGGTTATTTGATATCACAGCTCTGTGCTTAGTTTTGAGTGAGGAAGCACATTTTTTCTTTTATTTTTGGGATAGAGTGAAAATCTAATAAATTTCAAAACAAAACAAGTGCTTTCTGACTCATGACTCTCATCAGATGCTTCTTTCTGGTCACTTTTTGTATTGTTTGTTGCTTTTGTTGTGTAGTGATTCTGTATCATTTTTGAGTTTTGGGTATTGTCTAAGTGGTGATAGGCAGAGATACTTTTGGTGCAAAAGAAGCAAAAGCTTTTTTTTTTTTGGGTCGGAAACCTGAGATTCAGACATAGGGGTTGTTATGCCTTGAGCTTGGAGTTGTATAATATGCAAGTAGCTTCATTAATTATTTTTTGGTTCTTAGATATCTTAAATATAATCTGGGAAGCATTTATTAGAAATTGATGAGTTAGATAATTAAACGGCATCTTTAAAAGCTCTCTCTTGCCCACAGATGGTATATTCTTGATTTTGGCAACAGCACCATGGAGCATGAGTTCTGCAATTTTGTTGAAGGAAAATCTGGGCCTTTAAAGATCGTGGAAGCCAATAAGTCTCCTCCCACCAAGAAATGTCGCAGGGAGAAGAGCCGTCAGAAGGGAGATATCATGGAAGAACAAATCTGGAAAGATCTGCCTGAAGATCTTTTGGAAGCTGTTGTAGCACATCTTCCTGTAGCTACAATCTTCAGGTTTTGCTTGGTATGCAGCAGGTGGAATTCCTTAATTACCTCTGCCAGCTTCTCACAACAATATGCGGAGGTTCCACGAGCGCATCCATGGTTCTATGCAACCACAACATATGAAAATATGAACATTAGAGCCATGTATGACCCTTCTATGAAGAAATGGCATCATTCCTCCATCCCATCACTACCGTCATGGATGACATTCTTTCCTGTGGCTTCAGCTGGTGGTCTCATCTGCTTCATGGATATCAGTCATAGGAATTTCTATGTTTGTAATCCACTCAATTGTTCCTTCAAGGAGCTACCTTCAATACAAGTTGAGGCCCATTTGAGTATGGCCATTGGGATGATTTTAAATGGGAAGACAGCTGATTCTGGTTATAAAATAATGTGGTTGGATGATAATGGAAATTATCAGGTCTATGATTCAATGCAGAACAGTTGGAGCTGCCCTGAGAATTTGCCTCCAAGCATCAAGCGGCCACTCTATTTGAACTTCAGGTCACAGACTGTGTCGATTGGCAGCATGCTGTACTTCATGTGTGTTGACCCGGGTGGTGTTCTCTGCTATGATGTGGCAACTTGCACTTGGAAGCAGTTCTTGATCCCGTATCCAGAGCATGTAACAAACCACATGCTTGCTGTGTCTGGAGAACAGGTGTTGCTTGTGGGACTACTGTCCAAGAACGCAGCCACCTGCATTGGTGTATGGGAGTTGCAGAAGATGACTCTCTTGTGGAAGGAGGTTGACAGAATGCCAAATATCTGGTGCTTAGATTTTTATGGAAAGCACGTTAAAATGACATGCCTGGGCAACAGGAAGTTGCTCATGCTCTCCCTCGTCACATCTGGTAGGTCAAGACGGCTGTCCACGCCACGTGTAGTGACCTATAATATATCAAAGAGGGAGTGGCAGAGGTTGCCAGACTGTAAGCTCTCTCGTGGGAGGAAGAGGCTCTTGCTTACATGTGGAACAGCGTTTGATCCTTTTCCAACTGCTCTGGCGTGACTGCTCTTTCTCCCTGCTTAATGAGTAAGAGCTTCTCCATTTCTTGTTGCATCACTTGACCTTGTTATATATCTCCCTTTTTCTCAATGAAGGAAAATTAGACAACCTTGACCTCCTTGATTACTGTGAGAAAAAGGTTCTCAACAAGCACTGTAATGTTGAAAATGTTTTATCAAATTAACTCACCAATGACATTTTTGTTCTTATGCCTTTTTCTTTCCCCTGATATGCAGATCTTTTGTTTTCAGAGGAAAAAGAGCTTAGGGACAACTGGTGCAGCGCAAGGTAACTCTTGATGATTGGGCTACACACGCTTTCTATTTTAATATGGTTTCTTATGAAGTTTAGACTGACAAGCATACCTATTATGTATGATCCTGATGGGTGGAGTGTATGCCATGTATGCACAACTCTTTGTGAATTATGATTGCATATGTCACGACTGATTTACCAGGTTTAATTGTTTAAGCTCGAAAAGAATCCTATATTATGATGGCAAACCTTTGAATCAACAGCGATAACTTAGAATGTTGTTATGATGTTTCTATGATTGCAATTTATTTGCATTTATCAGGTACTACTTGCTAGAAAATATCGTGAATCTCTCTGGTCTTCAACTATACAAGATGCTATCAAAATTTTAGTTATTGTGTGTACGTTCTAACTTTTATTGCTGCTTAGTATCTCAATATAATGGTCTTTTATGCAAGCTCTCCTGAAAATATGTTTCGAGTTTCTGTTGAGACAATAAGCAGCGTAGAGAAACCTCTATGATTACACTTAGAAGAGTGAGAGGTCTTGTAAATATACACTCCATTTTGTTTTGTAAATATAAAATGTTTTGTTTGGTCTGACACGTTGCAAAAAGGTGGGGATAATCATTTCCCATTAAATTGTTATGCCAACTTTTACTTGAGATGAATTTTTGTTCCGCGGCCGCCAAAAGTAGAGAGTAGATCTGTGAATTAGAAATACATAAATACTGGAGGCTTTCCATGTGTGTGTAGTGTGAAGTAGAGTGATGGAGCTGTCCATCAGGATTTATTGGGATGTTTTATTCGAAGCTTAGGTTCAACATGGAACATGAACAAGTCTCCTCAATTTGTCGGCTTTTTTTATATATTCCTTCTGAAGGTTTCTGGCTGTGTTGTATGTTAAGTATTGTTTCACATATTTGGATTTAAAAGAGAGACAAATGAATGTATTAAATTTGCACAAAGCTTATTTTATCTCAGTCCCAAAGTTTGTTGAGGCATATGATATGATGGAAATCCAACCAGCTACTAGTCCCCCCGAGGTGCAATTAAGGTCCTAGTCCAAATTGACGGCATGAAAACTAAGCCAATGTGTGTGTGTGTGTGTCCAATGAGCATATATGTTGGGACAAACTTGGATACAATTTGGAGCAATTTTGTTTGGAGAAGGGATAGAATGAGAGTCCTAAATTCCAAAGAACCAAACCGAAAAAACTAGTGTGGCACAGGTACTATTGACTTGCACCTATTTAATCTCTAAAAAAAGATAGTAAGGTCTCCAACAGTGGCTTCTTCGGTCTAAAAAACAAAAATATAATTATCTATTCACTTAGCTTCTTCTTCTGTTCTTTTTCCTTTTTTTTTTTCTAAAATTGTATTTGATTTATACCTATATATATATATTAAGCGTATACTCAAGTAAAGTTTGTTCTTTTGGTGCGAACTCATGGAAATTGATTTTTTTTACACACGGCGCACAAATGCTTTGGAAATTTTATTGTTTAAGGTATGTTTGTTTGGTTTGTAAATTAATACTTACAATAGGTGTATAGATAATTATATTTTTAATATATAAATTTATTTAATGGTAGTTTTAACTCAAAATTTAAAAAGCAAATGCCGGAGGAAGTAAATGTCTGATTTATATAGGTTTTATTTGGATTGGTTTGATTTGTGAAAAAAGGTGCTTTTATTTTTTAAGTTTGGTGGAAGGATGTTTTATTTAGAAATAAGTTTAGTTATTTATGTTTGGATGTGTTAATTGACAAGTGGTCTTATAATTGATAAGTTATTTGGTTTTTTATTGTTTCTTAAAAGTGCTTCTTTATAAAAAAAATAAAATTTACATATATAAATATTAGAAGTACTTCTAAAAAGTTTTTGATCAACCGCCAGTAAAATGCCATTATCATTTTAGGGGTTGTTTGTTTGGCTGGATTTACAAATACTTGGATTTGAAAATCCATGGATTTCAGAAATCCTTTGTTTGTTTCAAAGGATTTCAGAAATCCTTCTATTTCTAAATCTCAACAATCAGGTATTTTGGAATTCGGCCAAAATGGCCGAATTCCAAAATCCAAGAGTTTGAATCTCTCACATGAGACTCACGTGAGTGAGGGATTCAAATAGATTTTATCTTTAAAAAGTTTTTAACAGATTTATCTAGTAATATAATATAAAATTGATTTATTATATTATATTCATTATTTTAATAAATAATTAATATATTATATTTTATTATAATAAATTAAGTATATATTAATTATATTAAATACTCATAATATTTGAAATTTGAATTCATATTTACATAATATATATTAATTATTTATAATATTAGGGTGGGGTAATCTCACCATGGGTGATCATAGCATGTAATCCAGCCAATAATACATTCAACCAAACACTGGTTTTGACTTTCCTGAATTTACAAATCCAAAGATTTCCAAATACAAATCCACTGCATTTTTAACTACATCCAACCAAACGCCATCTTAAAGAAAAAACAAGAGCTATTAATTATCCATTATTGACTTGGAATATACTTTATAAAATTTTTGAAATGTATTTCTGCCCAAAAAAAAAAAAATTCTTTGTACTCTTTTTTTCAAAGGTCACTCTCACCGCCTCCTTTGAGAAGGACTTTTTTTCTTAACTTTTTATTTATTTATTATGTTTTAGAGCTTCTCCTTCTAATAAAAGTCAATCTAAACGCCTAATAAGTTAGCCCAAAAGGTCTTTACCTTATTTTTACAGTACTTTCGAGCAAGAAAGCCCTGTCCAAAGTGGGCCATAATCTTATATTAAAAGTTAAATGTTTCTAATATTTACATGTCAGTATGTATCTAATTGATATTTTTCTAGTTCTATGGTTTTTTTATTTATCTTGATATCTTATACACATTTATAAGCCAAATTTCTTAGATATGGCATTTATAATTTACTTGTTAAAATTCTATAATTCTACCATATTTTTGTGTGCTTGACTTCAAATTTGCAGCTTATTATAGTTTTCCTATTTTTATAAATTTTAGCTTATATTTGTAGAAAATATATAGCTGATATTTGTGCTCCTTGGAAACTTATCCGTTGACAAATTTATGGTAGCCTCTCATTTCTATGCTAAGATAATTCCATTATTATATATATATATTATTATTATTATTATTATTATTATATATATATATATATATATATATATATATATATATATATATATATATATATATATATATATATATATATCTCATGAATGGAAGAACTTCCAAAAACTTACTTATATTTTTTCACCAAGGTAATTGTGAACTGATTTTGTAGAATATGTATATACCTATATATACTGGTATTATTGTTAAATAAATAAAATTTATTTTATTTAATAATAAACTTTTTTTTATACAAGATAGCTCTGATATTTATTTTCAACTCCAAAACATTGTTATTATGTGTATACACTCAAAATTTCAGAATATATGCTCTTCCGCTTCCAGTCAACCATTTAATATAAAATAAATAAAATAATTATATTTTATTATATAAAATTAAGAAAAATAATAATCATAATATCAAATGTCAAATCCACCTCTGAAAACTGAACCTATTGTTTTTCATTTGAAAAATATTGATTTGTATAAATTTTGTCTAAAAACAGTTTTTTAATTTGATGGAGCGTTAGACATAAATTGAAAAACATATATAGTTTGTAAAAAAAAAATATAAGTTACAATTAGGTTAATATTTTGAAATTAAATAAAAATACACAAATGAAATAATAGATATAAGCTCGGTGTGTGTGCATATCTGACATGCAATTGTCACAAATTTCATTTAAAAATAAATAAATAATGTATATATATATATATATAACTTTTAAATTAACTGAAAGTCATTAAAAAAAAGCAAGCTGAAAATGCATAGTGGGATTAGCATGGTCACAAAGTTCAACATTACATACTATAAACTGTAACAACAGCATAGACTTAATATCATTCATTGACCGCCACCACCACCATATCCTTGACCATCCAACCCCGGAGGAGCTTCTCCGGCGAATCCCGATCCCTCGTCGGCCATCCCAGGCTGCCACATCTGCTGCCAAGGTCTCTGCACATACATCCCAGGATCAATTCCGGCCATCGCCGGTTGCCCCATCATATGTACTCCTGCCGGTGGAGGATAATAGTAAGGCACTCCCGCGGCGGCGGCGGCGGCACCTGGAGCACCACTCACGGCGGCGCCAGCCATACCCAAGCCACCACCATCCTCCTTGATCTCATCTCTGGGCACAATGTCCACAAGAAAGTCGAAGATGTCAGTCCTGGTGATGGCAGCAGCGATGTCATTCTTCTGCAAAGTCCGGCGCTTGTTCTCCTCGGCGTGAAGCCATGACCGGATGGTGAGTTCCAGAATGAAGAGCTCACAGGCCTTGGCGAAAAGTATCGGCGCCTCGGCCGATATCATCCGGACATCCTCGTCGGCTTTCATTATCTTCTTGATTCTTGCCAAGGGCAGCTGATGGTTCTTGAAGTCACCGGCGTGTTCGATCTCCTGCCTCTGGTAGTTCCAGAACATCTGCAGCTGCTGGTGCTGCTGCTGGAGCAGGTGGTGGAATGGTGCTTGTGGAAATGGGTGCACTTGATGTTGTTGTTGTTGTTGATGTTGCTGATTCTGTATTGCTTCTTGTTGTTGTTGTTGTTGTTGTTGTTGTTGATGTTCTTGCTGGTTCTCCATTTTAATTTCTTTTTTTCTTTTTTCTTTGTTCTTTTTTCTTTCTTGTGGATCTGCACAAGGAAGAGTATGAGTAGGATGTGAGAGGACAAAGAATATATGATTAGTGCAGTTCTTTATTACCTACCTTGAGGAATGAATCCCTTTGCTTTTGAGGAGAGGATGATGGTATCTGATTCTTCAACCTAGGCACATAGAAAGAGCTCGGAATCAAAATGAAAATTTCTTTTTAATTATTGTTTTTAAATACAGAAAGAGAACTTTGAATGAGAAGGATATTTAGGAAGAGAAATAGATGATAAGAAGAAGGGAACCTTATCTTACAGAGAGAGAGAGAGAGAGAGAGAGAGAGAGAGAAGAAGAGTTGTTTTTATGGATGGAAAAGATAAGAGATAGTTGTATTATTCATATGAACATATATATATATATATATATATATGTGTGTGTGTGTGTGTGTGTGTGTGTGTCAGTGAGGGAGGAGATAGTGACAAAGAGGGGGTGAAAAAGAGAAAGGAAGAGAGAGAGAGAGAGAGAGGAGGTGATAAACTCAAAGTGAAGTGAAGGGAGGAAGACAGTTTGGTGTGATCTGACATATGGGGGAGAATGGTTAAAGTAATAAATAATTGTTTTCTATTATTGGAAAAAGAGATTTCTTTTTTGAAGGGCATTGTAGTAGTTTGGAAATGAGTTTTTTATTAGAGATAAAATTTTTTCAATTTCGTATATGTTAAATGGAATATTGCCTGTGGTAGGTTAAGGAGTGGTTGACTTTAGTAATAAGTTTATTTATTGGAAAATGAACATAATTAGATTTGTAAGATTTTAGTTGAATGTAAGATTTTGGGAGTAGTTGAATGTTGATTAATCTGTAATCATTTCGGATTGGAATGTGATTCACATATGTATATATATATATATATATATATATATATATATATATATATATAGTCCATAGTTCAATTAGATTGCACATGGTCGATATTTAATCTAGACATACAAGTATTACTATCTATGAAAAATTTACAGGTGAGGTGAGTATGTTTTATAAATACCATACCATTGATAATAAAAATTCATATTAAGTTATAATGAAAGGAGATAGGGTACAAGATTTTATGCAAGTACAAATATGCAATAAGTGCTCAATTACTGCCCACATATGAACAAAATATTATCTAGAATATAATTAAAGATTATCTTATGTTGGATAATAAATTAAAAAAATTCACAATATTATGTTTTGCTCAATTATTTAAAGGTTTTCAATAAATACAGTGGCTTAACATAAAAGATATTAATCTAATGTAGTGTTAGAAATAAAACAAATAACCTGGCAGCATTTTGGGAGTGGATAATTGGTGATCTTGACATCTAAGCCTTTGTCAACCATTAAAAATAAACAAAATTTCACGAATAACGTTGGTTTGCTTTTTTTTTTTTTTATCCAAATAATAACGATGGAGATTTTTAATAACATCATAATATATAATAAAAAAGCCAAAGCTAAATGTATCATTATTATTAGTTTACTTGGTATAATGTTAATTGAAGTTTAGTTTTATATATAGTTTTAGTCCACAAACTACGCATAAAGGTGAACCTTGAATATTATTTCCAACTCTACACATATCTCTCGCCCATATCTCTCGATATGCATGTATGAATGCATAAATTCTGTTTACACCTATATATAGCTTTAAACTATATCCTTTACATACATATATGAAGGCATCAAATTTAACTTTAAGGCTTTGCTTAGATGAGGTAAATGAGGGGTTTATAAAGAAAGATAGGGTATGGTAAAGTAAGGGAAAAGAAGTTTTTAAGTTATACTTTATTTAAGCCTAAGGTAGAGTAAATAAAGGTCACCAAACTTTCTAGTGTTTGGATTGAAAGTATTAAGAGGTAAGGTTTTATGATAATATAACCAAAATGCCGTTCAAGATATAAATTATGTTAAATTCTAGTCTTCGGATCTCTCACAGCGGCATCAACATATTCATCATCAATCACACTTCTCGCACTAAATAAAAAAAAACCAACTTTCCATCGAATCAACAACAAAATAACAAATCTTTCACCAAAAATTAAAAGGGAAACAAATAAAATAATGGTGTAGTTGAAGATGGAGACCGGCGATGTAGTCATCTTCAAGGTTGATCTTCTGATGGTTGATTTCTGGCGAAGTTTCGCCAGAAAAAAAATGAAAGGCTCGGGTATAAAGTTGGGCTGTCACAGTTTAAGAGAAATTTAACAAATTTATAACAGGGATGTAACTGTAATTAGTTGAAATTATTGAGGGTGTTTTTATCCAACTTAATTTCATAACCTTCTAACCCCCCAATTTGGAGGGTTGAGAAATGGGGTTAAATGGATGGCTCTCAACTCTCCATTTAACCCTCTCATACCATGACCTTTACAAAATCTTGGATCTAAATATGGGTTGATCCACAACCCTACCTTACAAAACCCTCAAAAACCTCCTAACAAGCAAGGCCTTAGTCTCAATACTTCATTATATGACTGACCATGAGAAGATCCAAGCCCAACCCAGAAAATACAGGATTTGGGCTTAAGAAGATTGCTTTAAGAGCTAGACTGGGCTCAAATATATTAGAGAGTAGCTTTGCTTTGGTCCATTAATGTACTTGTGTATATATATAACATGTTGGGATTTGTAACTCCCGTTTCACTTTGGTTTTGTCCTTTTTCATTCTTACAAGCTCTGCCAATAAAGCAAAGCAACTGGCCTTTTCCATCTTCATCATCAATCCACTTCCATCAAGTTTCTCCTGTTTCTAACAGCCGTGTCTATCTTTCCTTTTTGGGGCGTTTGGTAAGTGAGAAAGTGTAAACTTTTTTAAGAAAGTGATGTTTTTTTTTTATTGAGAGATGGAAAGTGATGTTCTTTGAAATCTAGTGTTTTTTGAACATGGAGACTGCTAGATCAGTTGATTCTTTTGGTCTAGAAAAGTAATCCTAATCTTATATGATAATACGAATTGCCTTATGATTGTATTACACTCCGTAATTCTCTATATTAGGTTTAACTCTAATATGGAGAGTTCGACACCATATATCTTATCCTCAGACGTGCATTCAATCCTCATCTCTTATGTGTGACCTAACATGATTGATTTCTTAATCCTAATCATGTCATTCAAATATGCAATTGGGGCTTTCGCATAGAACAGTACTAAGCATGAAGAAATATAGGAAATTTACAAGAAACTTGAAGCTAATATCATATAAATGGAAATCAAAGACACAAAGTCTCAAGGTTCATGGTCTGAGGCTCCCATTGACGGTTTAGCCTCTCATATTAGGGAAAATCAAAGTACAATCCATCAATAAAGACAAGAATAAAAGCATAGGAAAACCCCTTCAAACTCTTTCTCGGTTGATGAAGATAAAGACTTTGAGGTTGGGGAAGACAAGGGCTTTAATCGTGAACTCTAGCGCCTCCTTGGGTGGGTTGGTTCTCTCTCTTATCCAAACCCTAGCAACCAATCAATTCCTCACCAAAAAAGTCCCTCTCATAACCTAATATATGGGTGATTTATTAAGCTTCATATATATATGAATTGCTACTCCCAAACCTGGATGACATAATGAGGGGAAGGAAACCAATCAAATATTTCAAATTTTGTGAGTTTGGAGTGATTTCTTTATGTTTCAACTATTTTTAGCTCTGTTTAGCCAAAGTATGTGAACATTTGAAGCCTGTAAATTTGAAATACTTGGTTGACATTCCCAACCTTAAAGTAGAAAGGCATGTTGAAGTCTTTTAATTAAGTTTGAAATTGTACAAATGCACACAAAAGAATGAATGATTGATTAAAAAAGAAGTCCTTAAAGGGAAAAAAAAGTAGTACAATTCAAATGCAAATACACATAACTTTATAATGAAAACTAAAAAAATTGAAGGACATCAATATAATGCACTGCCCACCCAAAAGAAAAATCACATGCTAGAGTGTTCTTTAAAAGAGAGAATGAGGAGATCCATGAGGGTTATGGAGAGATTAGAGATTGTGTGAGGCGTTGGGGGCTTTAGACTTTGGAGTTAGACTCAATATTGTAGGGGTAAAACAGTGAAAGCAATTAGAAAAGAAGTAAAAAAAAAATCAAACTTCTTATCAATCCATAGCAATTTGATTTGGTAAACTTAGTCGATCACCAGCTTTCAACTGATTTTTTTCAAAGCTGAGTTAAGACCCAGGTAGGACACCTTTTTTCAACCGGTTTTGTTGCGAACAACTCTGTAGGTGAGGATCGCGTAGGTGTCACGAAGAGCACTCATGCTAATCAAGGGAAAATGGGCACCAAGTTTGATGATTATGTAATGAATTTGATTTACTAGTATTCAGTAATTAGAAAAGTAATGAAATGATTAGATAATGGTATATGGGTCGTAATTAAGGAGTATAAGTTTGTTAGAGAGGTTGTTACAGAATTGCCATATATCCTGGCATAGGAGGTGTTTGTTACAATGCCAGAGTAGCTAGTTTGTTACAAACATTGGAATGATTTCCTTTAAAACAAATCATGAATGAAAGAGATGGGCTCTTTTGCCAGAATCTTCATTCTCTCTATCCTTCTCCTTCCCTTCCTTTTTTTTCCTCTCTAACTCTTCCCTAAAAATTCTTTGAGTTTTGCTCCAGTTTTGCAACAGTTTGGTGCTTTCATTGACTTCATAACTGACAGCATGATGACGCAGGTTTGCACTGTGGATGAGCAAGTGTCCTCGATGGCTGATCAACTTGCACTTCATGACTCCCTCTTCACGAAGCTCAAGTCTCTCTGTTCCACAGTGCAACACCATTTTGAATTCTTTGACCTTATGCAGAAGAGCCACTCTAAATCATTTGACATTCTCCGCAGCTCCCTCATTGCCCAGCAAAATGGTTATGGCAGAAATGATAGTGAAATTACAGCAGCATGACAAAGTTGTTTCTCCATCACTACAACCTGCACTCCTTCCATTGCCCTCTTCAGATCTTGTTACCCCATTAAAGCATCCTTCACCCTTAACACCCCCAACTATCCACTCCAATACCTCTATTCCCACCACTAGATTGCCAAAAATTGAGGTTCCTATTTTCATCAGAGAGAATGTTCTGGGCTGGCTATTTTATATTAATCATTTCTTCATCTTTCATCAGATTCCCGACTATCAACGGATCTCCGTCGCAGCCTTCTACATGGCCGGACAGGCACTCCAATGGTTTTGTTGGCTTTACTTTACCGCGCAGCATATGAATTAGTTTGAATTTGTCCGCAAAATCAAAATGTGATTCAGATAGTCCTTGTTTGTTAATGACGTGAGGTGGCCCACTTCAAGCTGAAACAAACTACCATAGTCGCTGCGTACCTCTATGACTTTGAGTGCCTTTCCACATGCATCACAGGATTGAGTCAACAAAGCTTACTAAATTGCTTTCTTTCTGGTATTCGTGATAAGATCCAATGGGAACTGTATTTGCTGAAATTGGGGACCCTCCATGATGCATTAGGGATATCGAAGATGGTAGAATACAAATGTCATGCCGATTGATTGTTTCCAAGCCGACCTCTATTTCAACTACTAGCACTTGTGTCGTAATCGATGGTTCATCGCATAGCTTCTCTATTGATTAAACGCTCACACCCCGAAGATGTTGAGTTTTAGTTTGAGATAATAATGTAAGAGAGAAAAAGATGATGACCAGTTGACGTTCAAAATTCATAGTGAAAGATAAAACAGAGAGCTTATACTCACAACACACACTAACGTCCAACTTAATACAAAGTTCCAGAAAGCAATAAATATATAAAAAGAAACCATGCAGCCAACCGGGTCCATCCAGATAGAACATAAAGTTCTTCTAGGTTGGGGAAAATGTAGACAACCAATCGGCTCTTTACTGCTTGATTCGGTGCTGACCAAACCATTCACTTGCTTTCCACCTCAGCATCCACTTACTTACTTCATCCTATCAGCAGTTTCCACACCAGATGACTGACCAAACTCAACATCCTCCCTTTGATCAGTCATTCCAAGTTCTCTTCTGAACTTCTCATGCTTATAAGCTGTGAGCGATTTAGTCAGAATATCAGCTAGCTGTTCATCTGTTCCACAGTGCACCATCTGAATTGTTCCCACTGAGGCAAGCTCTCTAATGAAGTGAAACTTTGTGTCGATGTGCTTTGTCCTCCCGTGCTGCGCTGGATGCTTGACCAACAAAATTGCTGACCTGTTGTCACAGAACATCTGAGTAGCTTCTTCTTGCTTCTGATCAAAGTCTTCCATGATCCTGCGTAGCCACACTGCTTGACAGGCTGCTGATGCTGCAGCTATGTACTCGGCTTCGCATCTTGGATAGAGCCACAATGTCCTCGCTTTTTTGAGTTCCAGGAGATAGCTGTAGTTCCCATGCAAAACACCCAACCAGTTGTACTCTTCCTATCATCTGGGCATCCTCCAAAGTCGCTATCTGTGTAACTTGTTAGTTTAGCTTCTGTATTTTCTTTGTAGCATAACCCATAATGTATTGTTCCAGAGATATAATGCAAAATTCGTTTCACTGCGCCCATGTGATGATCTGTAGGATTCTGCATAAATCTAGATACAACCCCCACTGCGAATTGAATGTCTGGTCGTGTATGTGTTAGATACAGCAAACCTCCAATCATCCTTTGATATCTTGTTGTGTTTGCAACGTTTGAATTGTCATAATGTCTCAACTTCTCGTTGGAGTTCATGGGTGTAGACAGACTCTTGCACCCCAGCATTCCACACTCCTTTAACAAATTTTCTGCATATCTTCTTTGACACACATTAGTGAATCCTTCCTTCTGTGAAACCTCCAAGCCCAGAAAGTATTTTAACAAACCTAAATCAGTCATCTCAAATGACTGCATCATCTCCTTCTTAAACTTCTCCAGCATGACAGATGAATTGCTCATATATATGATATCGTCTACATATAGACACAGTATTAAGGTCCCTTGATTCTTCACTTGTTGTTTGTATAATGTAGGTTCATTTTCACTCCTGGTAAACCCTAAGCCAATGAAATGCATGTGTATCTTGCTATACCAAGCCCGTGGGGCTTGTTTAAGTCCATACAAGGCCTTCTTGAGCTTGTAAACCTTCCCCTCCTGACCTGGAACAGAGAAACCTTGTGGTTGATTGACAAACACTTCTTCATTGAGTTCACCGTTGAGGAATGCTGACTTAACATCTAGTTGTTGAATAGGCCACCGTCTTTGAGCTCCGATTGCAAGGAAGATCCTCACAGTTTCAAGTCTGGCCACGGGGGAGAATACTTCTGAGAAATCTACACCTTCCTTCTGTGTATATCCCTTCGCTACCAGTCGGGCTTTGTGTTTGAGCAAGGTTCCATCAGCATTCAACTTTGTTTTGAACACCCACTTTAGACCAACCGGTTTCTTTCCCGTGGGAAGAGTAGTGAGCTCCCAGGTGTTGTTCTTGATGATCGAATTTATCTCCTCAGTCATGGCATCACGCCATTCTTTGCTCTCCTTTGCAGCTTCATAAGTTGTTGGATCTGCAGCTGTAAGTGCAAAAGAACATGTATTGTATATGTCTGTTAAGGTTCTATACCTTTGAGGAGTTGTTTCATCATCCGGATTATTCACTTCTTCAACACACTCCTCTTGAAGTGACTCACTATTCTTAATTGAGTCACTACTGAAGGTCTCCTGTATTGTAATGGTTGTAGGTGTCTCAGCTTCGTTGTCCCATTTCCATTTGATATCTTCACAAAACTCCACGTTCATACTCACAGTGACTTTCTTCGTGTTAGGATGCAGAAGTCTGTAGGCCTTGGACTCTTTGCTGTAGCCCAAGAGGACACACTTTTCACCCTTTGCGTCGAACTTTCCACATGCATGACTTTCTCTAAGCACGTATGCCACACGGCCAAAGACCCCGAGATGATCGATCGCTGGCTTTCTCTCCGTAAGCCTCTCATAAGGGGTCTGGTCTTCAACAGCACGAGTGAGTGCTCTGTTCAGCAGATATACGGCCGTTCCAACAGCTTCAGCCCAGTACTCTGTTGGCACTCCCATCTCCAGCATCATCGTGCGAGCCATTTCGATCACGGTTCTGTTCTTCCTCTCGGCTACCCCGTTCTGCTGGGGTGTATATGGTGCAGTGAGCTGCCGTAGTATTCCATTGTCTTCACAGTAAGCAGCAAACCCTTTTGAGGTGAATTCACCCCCTCGATCTGTCCTGAGGGCCTTAACTGGTAGAGAGAATTGCTTCTCCACCTGGATTTTGAAGTTCTTGAAGTGTTGCAGAGCTTCTGATTTTGAGTGGAGAAAATACACCCAGCTGAAGCGTGAGAAGTCATCTGTTAATAAGAAAAAATATCTGTTACCTCCTGTGGACTGCGTTTGCATAGGCCCTACAAGATCACCATGAATGAGTTCTAGTGCTTGTTGTGCTCTTCTGGCTTTTCCTTTAGGAAATGAATGCTTGACTTGTTTCCCTTGTAGGCACCCTTCACATGCTTCGTCGTCGAGTTGAGGGTAAGCCTTGTGATCATTCTCTTCTTGGCCATCTTTTGCGATCGTGATGATTGAGATGTCCAAACCTTACGTGCCGGAGGTCGGACAACTCGGTTGTTGTAGAGCCATCGAGCCGGACCTATCTCTCCCGCTTCAAGTGGGAAGAGCCTATGGGATGTCATGGGAACTCTTATGAGCACAGAGTTACCATCTTCATCTCCTATATTGCACTCTCGCCGGCAAAGTTTATCGTATATCCATCAGCAAGAAGGCGACCGACACTCAAAAGATTGTGTGCTAATTGTGGCACGAACCGAACATTTTGTAGAAGCTTGACCTTGCCATTACTTGGTTTGAAGCTTGACCGTTCCCACTCCCGCAACTCGAGTGTTTTTCCATCACCAAGCCTCACCACTCGTTGAACATTATGATCCAGGACTCGAAAGAGTTCCTTGATGCCACTCATGTGGTTTGAACATCCGCTATCAATTAACCACACTGATGAAGTTTCAACACTTGATCCTCCAGAAGCCATAAACAGCTTCTCCTCATCAGCAAGTGGCTCTTCTTCAGTTACATTGGCTTCATCGCCCCTATACCAGCACTGAGCCTTCAAATGACCATATTTCTTACATATATGGCATTGCAAGCTCGCTCTATCGAGGTTTCTCCCTCTTCCTCTACCTCTGAAGCGTCCTCTGGAGAAAGGTCGTCCTCTTCCTCGTGGATTGCTGCTCTCTCCAGTATGGTGAGTGTTCAATTCGGCTTGCAGAGCCTTTTCTTCCTCTACACCGGCTGACAGTGCCAGTATCGCCTCATGACTCTTCAAAGACCCTGACAACTGATCAACGGTCATAACTTCCATGTCATTCCCTTCCAGAATGGAAGAAACAACATGTGTGAATTTACCATTTAAGCTCCGCATTATCTTGAATACTGCATCCTGCTCCGTGTATTTGTCTCCCATCATCCGAATTTTATAGATTATATCAAGAACCCTACCGATATAATCCCGCACCTTTTCCCCATTTTTCATTTTCATGTTGTCCGGAGTCCTGCCGAAGTGAGTATCGATTTACAGTGACTATCTTCGAGCTTCCTTGATACTCTGTTTTCAGGATCTTCCATGCCTGCTGTGCAGTGGACGCCTCTGCAATTCGGATGAGAATTTTCTCATCCAGCGACTGCTGGATAAGATATAAGGCCTGAGCATCAAGCTTTCGCTTTTCAGTCATCTTCTCTTCATCTTCCTCCTTCCCGATGCCATCTTCGACCAGCTCCCACAGTCCCTTAGACCTGAATAAGGTCTTCATTTTCAGACTCCATAAATTGTAGCTTTCACCCCTGAAGAGAGGAATGGACGTAGACGACACCTCCATGGCATAACACCCTTCAGCCATGAATCCAAAGCCTCTTCACCCGGGCTCTGATACCACTGTTGAGTTTTAGTTTGAGATAATAATGTAAGAGAGAAAAAGATGATGACCAGTTGACGTTCAAAATTCATAGTGAAAGATAAAACAGAGAGCTTATACTCACAACACACACTAACGTCCAACTTAATACAAAGTTCCAGAAAGCAATAAATATATAAAAAGAAACCATGCAGCCAACCGGGTCCATCCAGATAGAACATAAAGTTCTTCTAGGTTGGGGAAAATGTAGACAACCAATCGGCTCTTTACTGCTTGATTCGGTGCTGACCAAACCATTCACTTGCTTTCCACCTCAGCATCCACTTACTTACTTCATCCTATCAGCAGTTTCCACACCAGATGACTGACCAAACTCAACATATGCCTACTAGGAGAGAAAGGGGTCTATGCTTTAACCATGATTCCAAATTTACTCCAATTCACAAATGCAATCCTACACTATTTCGTTGTGTGACGCTCGAATAGGATGAATCTGCATCACCGGAAAGGGAACCACCATATGAGCTCATTTCCCCACCAATTGAACACTTTTCGGGGGAAACTTGGGGGAAAGACACCCCCTGTATTTCATTCCATGCGTTGATGGGCAAGTGGTACCATCGACGTTGAAGATCGTTGGTTCCATAAATGGGAAGGAAGTAGTGGTGCTTATTAATTGTGGATTAATGAACATTTTCATTTAGTCTCGCTTGGCTGCTCACCTGAAGCTCGTCATGCAACCATTGCCGCACATGCGCATCACCATTGGCAATGGTGATGCTCGTGCGGAGGTGAGTGCTTTGGCGTCTCGCTTAAGATGGGTGAAGCCACATTTGTTATCGATATGATTCTTTTACCCATATATGGCATGGATTTAGTCTTGGGAGTGTAGTGGATGCAACAATTGGGCTTGTATCTATTTGATTACAACAAACTTTGGATGGAGTTCATGTATAAGGGCACCCAAATCAAATTACATGGGCTCAATTATTCTCAGTATGGCGTGGCTAGATTGGGTTCATTTCGTAAGTCGGGACGAATAGGCCCAAATCCAAAGATTCAACTCAATGGTTTTAAGTCCCTCCTCTATAAATTTGGTGATGTATTCAGCTTGTTGTGCGTCTTGTCGCCTGCTAGAAAATAATACCATTCATTCTCAACACCACTCCCGTCAATGTCAAACCCTATGAATATCCACATTTTTAATAGTCAGAAATAGAAAACCTCGTGAGAGAGATGTTAGCAGATGGAATTATCTGTCCGACCACTAGCCTTTTTTTTTCGCTAGTGTTTCTTTTGAAAAAAAGGATGGAATATGGTGATTTTGTATGGACTATCAGGCCTTGAATGTTGTTACAGTGAAAGATTGTTTTCCGATATCCACAGTAGAGGAGTTACTGGATGAGTTTACCGGAGCACGGATCTTTTCCAAACTTGACCATTGTGGGTATCATCAAGTCAGAATTCACCCAAGTGATGTCGAAAAGACAACACTGTTGAAATTTAAGTCTCTCATGACTTTAATGTTCAGGCAAGTTCTTCGTAAATTTGTACTCATTTTTTTCAATGGCATTCTCATCTATAGCTCAGACTGGGACTCACACTTGCTCAATCTCCATGAGGTTTTCACTCAACTACGGTCTAATGAATTATTCATGAAGCTTTCGAAATGTGAATTTGGGTGTACCACGATTGGATACTTAGGCCATGTCATCTCCGGCGAAGGTCTAGCCATCAACCCAGACAAAATCCAGACTATCCGGTATTAGCCCATTTCGGAGTGTATGAAGGCTTTGTGAGGATTTCTGGGACTCTAAGGATACTACTGGCGATACTTTCCTCGCTACTCCTCACTAATAGCTCCTCTGACAGAACTCTTGCTAAAGGATGTATTTGTGTGGATGCCAGCAGCCACTCGAGCATTTTAGAAACTACAAGAAGCTTTAATGCAAACCTTGGTGCTCAAATTGCCGGATTTCATCATTTTGTTTATAGTTCAGACTGACACCTCTAACATAGGAATTGGGGCAATCTTACTACAAAACAGCCACCGGATTGCCTATTTTAGCAAGCAGTTTGCTCCTCGACTACAGGCAGTGTCCACTTACGCCAGGTAGATGTTTGTAATTACAGAGTCCGTTAAAAAGTGGCGCTAGTATCTTATGGGATGACGTTTCACTGTTCAGTCCAACCATCAGAGTCTTCGGGCTTTGCTTCACTAGATTATCCAGACTTTAAAGCAGCAGAGATGGCTTTGTAAATTGTTGGGATATGATTTTGACATAGAATACAAGCCGGGAGAGCTCAACGGCCCTGTGGATGCTCTGTCATGAGTAAGCAAGGGTGTCTTGTAATGCTCTATTCACTGGATTTGCATCCACAACCAATCCTGTGGGACGCCGATCACAAGGCATACAACTCTAACTTAGACATAATGAATTTGTTGGAATTTGTAACAAAGGCCTGACCAACACCCCAATTTCACAATTCTGGATGGTATTCTGTTCTTTGAAGGACATGTGTCGATTCCAGTTAATTTGGCACTTAAACCTCTCTTATTGGCTGAGTTCCATACGACCCCAACGGGAGGACATGTGGGAGTACACCGAACATTAACATGCTTAGCAAGCTTTTTGTTTCTAGCAGGAACTCCAGTGAACAGTAGGAAAGTATGTCCCACGTGTATAGTATGCCAATCAACTAAGGCTTTTAATTACGCACCACAAGGGATATTACAATCTCTTTAGATTTCGCAGAAAGATATGCCATGTTATTTCAATGGATTTTATCACAAGATTGCCACCATCCAGTTGGAAAACAACAAATCTAGCTGTTGTTGACCGCTTATCTAAGCATGTGCACTTTTCAACTTTGGGTTCCAAATTTATAGCGCCTCAAGTGGACGAACTCATGGTAAGATGCCATCAAATTACATAGTACGCCAACACAGATTGTCTCCGATCGTGACCCGGTACGTCACGCCCCAACCCTACTCAAACACGTGACAATTGCCGCAATAACTAGGGGAGGGTCACCACCACTCCACACCTGAGTTATCGCAAGGCTTAACAAAACCTGATAAACACTAAAATTGTCACAATGAAAATAAATAACAACTCAGGATAGAAAAACAAACTCAGTTACACACATAAATTTGTGTTCCCCACCACCTGAACATAGGAATACAAATAGTTTAAAATATAACCACAAATACAAGAGGGCAAGCTAGTGGATCCACTGGTCCTACATATGCCAAACAAAACATAACTGTGAAACACACCAAAATCTGAATTAGGAGGAAGACCTAGACTGGAGACTACCCAGCACAATCCGCACCAACGTCGCACCCTGAGAGGGAAAAGAGGGAGTGGTGAGTAACATACCTACATGTTACTCAGTGAGGGTTAGCAACATAGTCTCAATTCGAGTAATGTAATAATTACATGCATAAACATAACACCTAAGGGAAAATAGTTTAATTATCAAGGTTTATCTTTAACAATAGAATAATGAATCCGAATGCAACATTTGTAAATCAATAAGGTCTTAAAGAATTATGCATAAAGTAATTTAAATACACTTTCGTAAGAGAAAGGAAAATCCACATATACAGGCCTGAAATCATTCCTGGTCTAGTCGTGGCCGGGACCAGATATAAGACCGCCAAGTATTTTTCAAAACCCAAGAATTCCGAGAAAGTCCAAGAGTAGAATCAAAACACAAAATTTTCTTGGCGTTGACCACTGAGATTCCCGTGTGGTGATCCCGGATCACTCAATATGAAAATAGGGATAATCTCTCCCAAACCCTGTCAATGGTCCCACACACCTCTTGACCAGGGTAAACACAGGGTAAGCCAAACCACCCCTCACCAGGTCGGCCTGCGGAGACCCTACACTGCAATGTTGGACTAAAGTCCACAGTCAATATCAAAGCAAAATACAGAAATACACATTTCAGGGTTGACCACACCACCTCCCATTAGGTCGAACCATGGGACCCCACACTGCAATGTCAGACCAAAGTCCGGGGTCGGGACATGGCCCGTTGTCACCATCAAAGTCAAAAGCATAAACATAAACATTCACATTCTTCAATTCTTGATAAGTCCAACGTACATGGCAAATCTAATAAATTTTTACCAAGCATAAGGATTTATAATGTAACACATAGACCTAAAAACAAGCCTCATTTCAATCTAAAACACATAAACATTCTAGGTTATTGCAATATATAAACGACCTTCAAGTATACCAATATATGTATATATATATATATATATATATATATATGTTTCCAAACCATCGTATAAAGTTCATTCTTGATAGATAAGCATGAAATATGATTCAATACTAGCAAATAGGATGGTTTGGAAACATAATAAGTAAATATCAAGACACTATAATTAAGTCTATGCTCAAACTTCAACCACTCACAAAAACAATCGTCTTGTCCTGAGATGCGCTTACTGATCCACGATATCCTTTTTCTTGGAGGATGCTTCGCCACCTAGGCATAAGTAGGGAATCTAAAAACCAATGATCACAAGACAGAAAACTAATTTGCACACAAAAGCGATGTTACATGTCTGACATGCAACATTAGGGTTTTAGGGCAAAACGACGTCATTTTAGATCCAAACGACCTCAAACTGGAGTAATACTAGTTCCACTGAATTCCAAGTAAGAAAGCCTTCCTTTTGAACTAAAGAAATACAAGAAATGGTTGCAAATTTCAGTTCCACGGTAAAATAAGGATTGCTACGGTAATTATGATCTAGCTACAGTAAACTGAACCTAATATAAAGGTTTTCTCCAGATTTACATCATTTAACTAAGAAATTGCTTCACAAAAACTCACAAAAATGGGTAATAAGCACAAGGGCTTCAATTTGAGCCTAAAATCACTCCATTTCAAGGTTTAAATTCTAGATTTTCAAAGGATTCAAAACAAAGAAAATACGTGTACAATATGGAATAAAAATTTGGATCGGAGCTCTCACCATATTCAAGAGTAAGAGAGGAAGAGATTGATGTCTTAAATCGCCGATAATGGTTGCCGAAAAAAAAGTTTACAAAAATGGAGATGCTCGGCCGAATGAGTGAAAATGAAGAAAAAGAAAGAAAAAAGGAGAAATGAGAGAGGGTTTTGGATGGTTTTCGATTTCCTTTTTTTTAAAGAAAAATTACCAAATGGTCCCTCTATTAAACAAATATCAGGAAAGATCAAATTAGTCGATTTGGCCTCTGTTTGGGTAACTTTCACGTAAAAGCCACCATGCGAACATGCAAAATGTTACTAATGTTGGAAATGACTATTTTACCCCTAATGCATGCCCTGAAGCTAGAGGACACCCGGTCCAGCCCCGGGCCGGGTACAACACCGTATTTATGTGCATCTTCTCACAAGAATTGTTCAAATATCAAGGCACCATGTTAGCCACTAGCTGTGCATGCCATCCCCAGACAAATGCTCAGTCTGAAGTATTGAACTGATTCCTCAAAGACTATTTGTGTTGTTTCAACTTGGACAATCCATGTCACTGGATACACTACGTGTTGTGGGCAGAGTGGCATTATAATACTGCGTGGCATTGGATGATTAAAATGACCCTATTTGAAGAGGTTTTCTACAGATCACCGATGGTGTTAACAGAATATTTATCCGGTACATCCATGATGGCGACAGTGGATGAGATACTCATCGATCGAACAAAGCTTATCTTCACTTTGTGAGAGAACTTACAGTGAGCCCAGAATCAAATGAGAAATCAAGTAAACTTAGTATGAACTGATGTTTAATTCCAACGGGGCAATTGGGTGTTATCAAAACTACAACAGTACCGCCAAACTTCTCTGCCATGCAGGGCTTTCCACAAGTTATCCTTGATAACAGTTTCTGGTTGTTAATGAAGGAGTAAGGGAATAGAACAATAAAGCAGAAGATAGGTTTTGATAACTTAGTACAGAAAGACAAAAAAACAGAAGCTCAACTTCAATACAATAGCATCCTCTACTTAATACAACTAACATTAAGTAAATGACAAAACCAAATCTAGGAAGCTAATCAACGGCTTCCAGATAAGACATAAAGCACCCGGTTTTAACTGAAAAGTAAACGGCTCATTAATCCTTCATTCGGCTCTGACCAATCGCAGCTCACCATCCTGTTAACTTTTCTCCAGCTCAACATCCGCTCATTTGACTCAGCCCATCATCAACTACCACATCCGATGACTGAGCACATTCATCAGCCCCTAATACAATGATTTCCTTTAAAACAAATCATGAATGAAAGAAAGGGGATCTTTTGCCAGAATTTTTATTCTCTTTGTCCTTATTATCTTCTTCCCCTCCTCTTTATCTCTTCCCTGAAAATTCTAAGTTTTGCTCCAAATCTGCAACAGGTTTGCTTTGAACCAAGGTCAAAAAAGCATGCTTAGACTGGTCACATGGCTAATTCCCTGTTTATCTAATTAAACGGGCCAAATCGGACCAGGTTTGACTACCTTGCCTGGTATTGTGATCCCACTTAAAAGCCAAAAAAACTATATTTGCCCCAACTTCATGTTCTCTAAGTTGTCTTCGAATTATTACATGACAGTTGAAGGTTACTATTTGAATAATGATAATAATAAAATTTCCGGCAAAGGATCCAACTCAAGCCTCAATTATCTTCATTGTTAACTTCAAGCGACTAACTATCATGTGATCATTTCTTTGAAAAAAAGAAATCAATGACTTCCTCTGTCAAAGTGAAGTAATAATAATATAGTTCCCTGTATCTCATATTAATCCTTATGACCCATGATGAACACTATTAAACATCCATCAACCTTCTATTCTCATTCCCAGTAATGTAAATCGAAATATGTTAGACTTCTAACAAGGATTAAATACCATAGGTTTGTTTTCTCTAAATCACGAAATCTAAAAACTCTAGAACAATGTTTAATGCAAGCCACATATGGAACTACAATGTAAATACAACCAAATAGAATCATTGTATTACTATTTTGTGGCAATAGTAACTGTGAATCATGATATCAAGAAATTTATTATAGTCTATAGTGAAACATATAATCTAATCTGAATATATAATCTCATAACTAGTTTCAGCAATAGAAAAACAATATATTTGATAGAGAAGCAATCATGCTCAAAATTTAGCCAACCTGTTAAAACTAAGGCGGGTTTGGATGAGGTGAAGGAGGGATTCATAAAGTAAGGTAAAATAAAATAAAGTAAGGGGTAAAGGTTTTAAACTATACCTTATTTATGGTAAGTAGTGTTTGGTTTGAAGGTAATAGAGAGTAAGGTTATATAATAATATTACCAAAATACACTTTCTAATTCAAAAAATGGGTTGTTGGTGGGGATCATTGGAGATTGATGACGGCAGATCACCCATAGTCGATGGTCAAGCTTTGGTCGGCGGTGATCATCAAAGACTGGTGATGGTGGATCACCGCTCTCAAGTGATTGGGCGGTCCCCAATGGTGATGAGGTGGATCATAGATTTCATGGGTCGATCAGTCATTAACTATAATAGTTGGAGAACGGTGGCAACAAAATCATTGCTTACCAACCGACACATATCAAAGTAGTGGTGGTGACTAATAATAGTAGTGTGACAAAATATAAAAGTGCTTTTTGGTCTATGAAAAATTAAAAACTTCCTTAAGCTCCTAATTTGGTGAGTTGAGAAATGGAGGTAAAATTGGGTTTTTCAACCCTCCATTTAACTCCCTTATACCATAACATCCAAAGCATCCCTTCAACCCTCCGGTCAACCCTCCATTTCAACTCCATTTCTCTCAACCCACCAAATTAGTGGGTGTAAGAGGTTTTCAACTTTCTATAGGTTAAAATGCCATTTTATTATTTTGTCAAATTACTATTGTTACTCACCATCACCTATCGCCACTACCCATATAAGACCGGCCAGTCATCGGTGATCCGCCTCCACTAGTCTCCAATCATCATCGACTGACCAACCACTGATGAACGGTGATCTACCTCCACCGATTTCTGACGATTTCCATCAGCGACCACCCAACCATCCGTGATTTATCTCCATCGGTCTTTGACGATCACTATTAGGGACCGCTCGACCATGATGATTTACCACCACTGTTCTCCAATGATCACTATCGATAACTGCATGTTCATCAGTTACTAATGATTACGCGCATCGGCGTTCGATGATCACTGCCAGCAACCCAGATTATGAGGTTAGAAAAGGTTATTTAGTAATATTATTATATAACTTTACTTTATATTACTTTCAAACCAAACACTACTTGCTTCAAATAATGTATGGTTTAAACCTTCTTTTCTTTTACTTTTTCTTGATATTATTTTATGAATCTCTCTTTCACCGCATGCACTAGACAAGAGGTAATTCATGTTTTCGTTATCGTTGCATCATTGTATTATTATATATATATACACACATTAATGTTATGGATTAACATATCATTGCAAGACCTTTCTCTTATATCAATGTCGGTTTTTATCTGCGTCTTTTTGATGAGTGCATTTTACATATCTATTTTTTCCATTTTATACCCGCTATTTTTTTTTCTCATATCATTATTTTTCCAGTTCAGTGCTATTTAAGGTATTTTCAATTCATAGTGCAATTAATTAGGTCCCGGAGCAATAACAAGCATTTCTGAGTAATATTGGTAGCAAAATGACCTAAAAGGAAGTTCGTCAAGGCAAACATGGCTTAAGCACGGCCGTGCTCCCAAGCCGTGTATTTTACAGAAGAATTCAGAAAGCATCTGCACGCTCTCAGCCCTCAAAGCACGGTCATGCAGATGGCAACATGGCCGCAATACGGGCGTGTTCCACCCCGTGCAAATTACAGCTTGACGAAAATCAAAAATTTCCAATTTCCCGCAAACTGTACAGCATGAAGCACGGCCTAAGCACGGCCCTGCTCACATCGAGAACTTGTTAAAAAGCACTGAAAGTTAGGGTTTCGGGGACTTTTTGCTGGGGAGAAGCGGTTGAGGCTAGGAGAGAAGTTTGTATAGCTGTCATCATCATTAGGAGAGGATAGAGTGCAAATTCTAGGCCAATTGGAGGGGCACTCTTAACGACATTGGCACATCAGATTTCAAAAAAGATGCAAGCAAAGAGGGAGTTCTTGGTCCTTGTTGTATTTGTTTCCTCTGTTGTCTTTTTGTTGATTGAATCTATGAGGGTTTAAACACTTTTTGGGTGCCTCAGGTTAGGAACTTGTGTGTTGGATAAACTTGGATTCATTTATTGCAGCATTTATGGAAGCCTTTATTTCTCCTTGTTAGATCTTTGGTTGTTCTGTTTGATGTTGGTTGTTGAGTTGTTTGAATGCTTGAGTTACGCGATTTCACTTAGCTTGTATATCTTGATGATTGATACGAGAAGTTAGGAATCGGCTCATGCTTTCAATCCCGCTACATGTATATTCCACATAGCGCAACAAGATTCTAGAACATAGGACTATTGAGACACGCCGGATAAATTCTGCAAGAATTAAAGTTTTGAATTGCACCAAGGTACTAAATCCGGGGCCCCATCCTTTTTATTGAGCAACCCAGAATCATCTTCCCTTGTGATTCTCCTCCTCCTACTTCCTTCTTTCCTAAGTTTAGAGCCCTTAATCTCACTTTTAATTGACTAGATATTAAGCAGTGAGAGAGTATTAAGAGATACACCAGCCCCTGTGGATTCAACTACCCGACCCTTTGGGTACATTGTACTAGTTATACGATCTGTGCACTTACGGCTACGCAAGGGGCGTATCACTTTTTCATTTTTTTGTATTTGTCCCTATATCATTTTTTTTGTTTTTTTTTTCACCATTTCCGAGTTTGTTCCTTTAACTATTTTTCATTTTTCAGTCCCTGGATTTTTTTTATTTTTTAATTTTTTTTAAAGAATTGTGGACAGCTTATGTTAGTGAGATGTGCACAAGTATGGAGATATGCAACTATCATTATCATTTAGAAAACTCGCCGCTCTCAGAGAGAGAGAAAAAACACAAATTTAGAGTTAGTTTGATCTATCTTTCTTATCTAATCTTCCATATGAGTTATTTTTAATTTATCTTATTTTGTTCATTTTTTATTTAGAATGATGTGTGCTATTGTTATAATATTATTAAATTAAATTATTAAAATTATTATTTGCAAAATAGTATAGAATTGCAAAACTACTACAATAGGTTTTAGTAATTGTTACAACATTTATTCCAAATTGCTGGAATAGATAATATAAATTGTTGCAGTAAGTTTATAAACTACAAGAATATTATATATATATATATATATATATATATATATATATATATATATATATATAAACTGCTGCAATAAATACTATAAACGGCTACCATGGATATTATAAACTCACTCTAATATGTTAAGCAAACCGGTGTAATAAACATTGCAAAACTGATACCATAGTTATTACAAAATTGTTGCTATATATATTACTAAACTGTTGCAATAGATATCCCAACATTGCTGCAATAGGTTATTTCACAACCGTTGCAATAGGTATTACACAACCGCTGCAATAGAATTTATCAAACTGTTGCAACATACATTAAACAACTGCTGTATTATACATTGTTAAACCGCTACAGTATATAAATAATTGTTGCAACACAAACCGCTATAATATATGAAAGAAACCACTGCAAAAACAATAATAATTGGAGTATTTTACGCAATGGTGTTGAACCATTGCAATATGTTGCATAAAACCTCTGCATTAACCTATTGCAGCGGGCATATGCAGCAAGTGGTAAACCGCTACAATAAGTCTTATGCAATTATTATAAAGCTTTTGGTAGCGGTTCATGACCGCTGCATAAATGCAGTTATGTAGTAGTAGGTGGAACAAGACTCCAGGTCCTTAGGGTTTAGGGTCTGTAAATACTTAACTTTTTTGTAAGTAGTAAATTCCCTCTATTTTCTATTTTTTTTAATGATAATATCGAACTAGAAACATGATCTTTACCATTCATATTGAAGATAGATAAATTACAAGACCACAAATTCAAGAAGATCATCAACTTGATGATGACCAATTGTTACAAAAAATAATCAATAGATTCTCACACACACACACACATATATATATATAAAACTTAGAATAATTTGAATGAGTTATTTATTTAATTACAACAAACATATCAAATTAAGACCATATAGACATTTTGGATTTGTAAGTGAAAGAAGAAAAACTCCCTTCACTATTTTCACCTTTAATCAATGTTCTTCATTTTATAATATAGTTTATATATTATTAGTGTATACTCTTTCTATTCTGAAATATAAATCATTTAAGTATATTGCACAAGAATTAAGAATAATATTAAATTTTTTAAAATTTAAAATAAAAATAAAGCAAATAGCTACACTTGTCTTCTTGCAATCATACCAGTTTTTGGAATTACAATCATTTATATAATTTAAAAGATTGAAAAAGGGTGAAATTGAAAGAAAATAAATAAATATTGCTTTGACATTATAAAACTGACAATTATTTTTGAATAGGTTTTTTCCCAAAATGACTTATATTTTAAAAAAAAGTGTTAAAAGATATTATATTTCAGTTGACTAAACTCCAGACAATGAAGACTGGTATGAGGATGTAGGCATCCAATGATTATGGGGATGGAGATTAAAGTATTTACTTTGAGGGGGCATACATTAGTATGGGTAATTTTTTATAATGCGAGTATTGGGACAAATATTATAAAACCTACCCATTGCCATCCCATTTATTGAAAAAACATTATTTTGACAAATATGTAACAAACCCCTCTCCAAAAGATAAAAAAAAAAAAACTAACTTGAGAAATGTCCAAGGTAATATCTCAATCCATGTGTGCTCTCATTTTGCTTAAGCTACATGAAAAATACACTGATAGACCACAATTCCGCTTGAAAGATAAACCTTACTCTGAATTCTTAATATTTTATTTAAATCATCTCAGATAAAATTAATTCCAACTGTCCTATTAACGAGTAGCATGTATTGAAACATCAATTAATTCCAACTGTCCCAAACCAATATTTGCATGTTCACCCTTTCCAAGGACTTGCACAAATGTACTGTTTCACAAGGCACACAAATAATATGCAACTTTGCAAGGGCATATATGCAAATAACCCTACTCTCACGATGTTGTTGGCATGAAAAGCCACCACCTGCATCTATTTTCATAACAATGCTCCTCAAAACAACATACTGCAAATTGCTGAAACCATGAATAAATAACAAGGATTCAATGTAAAACAAAAGTTTTCTTTTCCTACACTGTTTGCCTCAGCTTTTGGGTAAGCGACATCGAAAACATATAAATTTGATGAACAAACAGTAACTGAAAAGGAACTCTTAACACAACCCCAGGTTCACTTTTGATATGATTATACCCTCCCAACAAAAAGGGTCTCCATGAACTAACTCCTCACAAGAGTTTTTTAAAACCAAATTATAATATATTTTCAATAGCAAGCAACCAAAACGGTCGATTATTCACTGCAAAACGATAAAGGCTAAAGGGAAACTATCAGCTTATGCATTGTCAAGACAAGCTCCTCGGTTTTGTGCTTCAGCAAATGGTGAGTTCAGGTAATGTTTCCGCTTCGATGAATTTTGGGCTTTACTGTCAATAAATTTCCTATGACAGATATTTAACAGCCAACAAGAAATGAAAGAAATACAAAATTATATGAAGTTTTAGTAGGATATTGCAAGAATTAGAAGTCCATAAAATGTCATGGTATTCAATAGGAAACAGAATAGAGAAGTAAGAAACAAGTAGTAGACACTATATAGACATAAAAATAACAAGCACCAAAACATTCAATCATTAGCAGAATGCGAAAAGCATGGTGCAGTTACAATTCAGACCTAGTGACAACCTGCTTTTATCCAGCCTAAAGTACAGATCTTGTCTGATTGTGTTCAAAACTAAATACATGCTGATCAATGGCATTTGATTAGACAAAGGACTCGGAAACATAATCTTCCACATATAGCAAACAATTTAAGGTTTAAAATTGAAAGAATCTGAATCATATAATCTTAGGACAAGCAACCAAGCAAGTTACAAGACCTAGAACTCAAGAAGCTAATTAAGTGTAGTTTTTGTGAAACCAAATATATATGACTAACCTTAGGAGAACATTTCAAGATTGCTAAAAGTATATAAGAAAGAACAATGACGAGAACACGCAAATAAGGTATTTTCATAACTACTAAACCTGCTTTTAGACACAGCTTGAAGATTCCAAATGATGTTAAATGTTTTTTAAAGAAGAGTTCAAATAAAATTAGTAACACAAGACAAGCTCTAGACCTCAATAGTCATGGAAACAAAAAGCCTACATTACCTTATGATCCACAATTCTTCTCCCTAAGCTAAATACTACTTTAGAGAATACGACAATTAGAAAAAGAACTAGTAGATCATTCATAGATAAGGAAAACATCAGCTTCCAAACTTTAACTGAAAACAATAAGAAAGCGACACTAACCTTTATCAATCATAAGATTCAACCAAATTCCATCAAAGCAGCTTCAGTCACCTTGAGGACCAAAATTCCAGCACCGCCGGAGAGACACTATGACTTTGATATCCAAGATAAGTTGTGAAGAGAACAAAAATTGAGATCAGGTGTGCACCAATTAATAACACAGCAAGCACACTTTCCATCCCACTACCATATTCCCCTGTGATCAGCAAACTCATCCAGATTGCAAAGCACAACCAGCTAGAACAGGAGATGAGTTCGTGAATACACAAAAAGGAGCTATGATCGGTTCACCGGGTTCAGGTCATCAGCTTGGATCACTTCGTCTTTCTTCGCCTCTGTAATTACCTGAAGAAGTTCCATTGGAGTAGCTGCTGGGTCCAATTCAAGGCAACCCTTTGGAGCATTATCAGCTTCATTACCAGTGAGTACATAAGCAGGAACCTGATGTGAAAAACGAAACATTTCTTTTTTTGCAATCCTCCTCACTTTTCGGTGGTCCAAGTGTCGGTGGAACACAGTTTTAAAACCAGCAACCTTTAGTAAGGGCATAACATATACACCCTGGTGCTGGTTATAATCATCGAGCACTTCCACCATTTCATACTTATATCTCACATCGTCTGCAGTATCTTCATTCCAGTTTGGAGACCAGTTTTTGTAAAGGGCCCAAACATCACCTCTCCGAGGAACAATTTTTATGGCCCCTCGTGAGCCTTTCTCCCAGTGAACCTTGTGAGAAAAGATATTGACTGTATCATTGATTTCATATCTACATATTTTGAAGCTCCCGCATGTCTTGGCAAATCCCAAGCCAACCCAGTTAAGTTGTCCAAATTCATAACTACTCTTTGAAATGAGAAAACCAATGCGAACCTTAAAGGGCTGGACAGACACAACCTTTTGGACCAGGGCATAGAAGCGAGGCATGCCATCCTCATCATCATAAACAGCCCATATCTCCTCATCACTAAAAGAATTTTCAGAGCGATCACCGTCAAAATTGTAAAAATTTGGATCTGGAACATCAATTGATACCATTTCAGTTTCCACATAATCTGAATCAGAATCATGGTCATTGGAGGGCTCACCATCCGGAACTTCTTTAAAGAGATTTTTCAAGCCATCATCCTTGTTTGCCTCAGTAGAATTGCCAGACTCTGCAGCAACTGACTGTTTTCCCTTATCGTTCTCTTCCAGCTTGGTGGTGGTCTTTACTGGCTTCTGTTTCTGCTTTCCCTTCTCCCCCTTCCCTGTCAGCTTCCATTCTACGAGTTTCTCTTTAATCCCACACTTAGCTTTCTCCATCAGCACACCCCTGATTTCAGATTTGGAAGTGCCCTTCTTTGCATTGTATGCCATCTTAAATCTTGAAACACTATTGCCACCTTTTCTAGTGCCTTGAACAGCTCGTTTGGTGCTGGCTCCTCTGAAATTACTTGCAAAATCATCAGTAATATTTCTTCGCCTCTTTCCCGTTCTACCCTGATGGTGTAGATTACCATCTGCACCTACATTAACATATTCAGAGCGGCTGTGAGTCCTCTTCAGAGTTTGATCCACCTTCTCATCAAGAGCCTTCTCCTTCCTCTCATCAGTTTCTGTCTTGTCAAGCCTTCTCATTTGCTCTAATACATTAGACGGTTGAGCAGCCACTGGTGGAGCATTTGCATTTGCATTTGCACCCCCTGCTTCTCTAAAGAAAGTACCCCAAGTGTAATTTTCATTGCGCTGGACGCCAGATTGAGTTTGGCGCTGGCCTTCTTTTGCTTCCATGCCAGTCAAATTGTCAGCATTCTTGGCCAGACCACATGTGTCATTGCCTGGCTTGTTATTGTACATAGTATGTTGAGGATTCTCCGAAGCTGGCCTAGGCGGCATGCGATTAATTCCATCAGTTGGACCAGCAGTCTCAGTAGCATTAAATGGCTTATTGCAAGTTGCGCACACAAGGCTATGATTAAGGTACATCCTTTGGTACTCATAGAGCAGGTTGCAGGAGGGGCATGAAGTCCAAAATGTGCCAACCTTCAGCTGTGACCAGGGAGGAACAGCAGATGGTGCACTACGTTTAGTAGCAGTTCTCCTCCTACGGACTTCTGCACCAGAAGTAGTCATGTTGGTAGGATTTTTAAGCCCATAGCCAGAGGTAGCTGATGCAGCAGCAGCTCTGGCAGTGGTGGCAGAAGAAGGAACAGGGGCTTCTTTTGGTGCTTTGGCGGGAATTTTAATCCCATTTGCTGCAGAAGTAGGAACCTGCGGTTCTCTTTGTGATGCATTGGGAATTTTAAACCCGTGTGAAGCTGCAGAATGAACAGGCTGCTCTGTTTGTGATTTGGTGGGAATTTTAAACCCACGGGAACCTGCAGAATGAACCGGCTTTTCTGTTTGTGAGTTGGTGGGAATTTTAAACCCATAGGAAGCCGCACAATGAAAGGCCTGCTGCTCTAATTGTGATTTGGTGGGAATTTTAAACCCACTGCTAGCAGCAGCAGAAAAAGGCGGCTGATTTTGAGAGTTTGGACCTCTCTGCAGGAATTCTTTCACATTCCTCTTCTCTGTGCAGGGCTCACTTGGTGATTTGGTGTGAATATTAAACCCACTGCTGCCAGCAGCAGAAAAAGGCAGCGGTTTCTGAGTGTTTGAAACTCCCTGTGGAAATTGTTTCACATTCCTCTTCTCTATGCAAGGCTCTCCTTGCGATTTCGTTGGAACTTTAAACCCACTGCCGGCAGCGGCAGAAAAAGGCGGCGCATTTTGAGAGTTTGGAACTCTCTGTGGGTATTCTTTCATGTTTCTCCTCTGATCATAGATAAGTTTTTTATCCTTATCAGACAAGACACTCCATGCCTCAGAAACAAGCTTGAAAGCACCTTCAGCACCAAAAGATTTATTCTTATCCGGGTGAAGCTGGAGAGCTAACTTCCGATACTGTTTCTTCAAAGACTCTTCATCAGCTGACGCATCGATACATAGAATGGCATACCAGTCCTTCATGCCATTAGTTCTTCGTTCACCAGCAATATAAACATCCAGAGTTGTCATCATCTGCTTCACGCCCTCGAGTGCAGGAAAGAGATTTTGGGCCTTCAAAATGAACTTCTTGGAACCGATGAAATCATTGGCATAGAACTTCATCTCAGCAATTTCTTTCGCCCGAAGGGCCTCATCCCGGTTGCATTCCATGATGTAATCCAGCCTTAACCTTTCAGATACAAAGGCTGACTCTTTCCAAAATCACAACACCGATAACAACGACAAAAGTCCAGTCTAAACTACAGATAGCTCCTGCTAACACACTTGATAATTGCGACCGATTACTTCCTGAATTGGAAACAAAACCAGACAACTGAATATATAACAATTGACGCACAAAAACTAAGCGAAAGCTTCTATTAAAAGCTTAATACAAGCAAAGTGCGTAGAAATTAAATCATGCAGATTTCTCCTATTCACTAAAACCCTAATGCTCAGAAAGTTTGCCAAAATTCAAGCATTTTGTAGATAATGACTCTCCAATCATTAATTAGCACCTCATGAACAACTTAATCAAGATAAAGAGAAAACACAAACAAGAAAGTTCTTGATTAGCATTTCCAACATTTAAGCCCGAATTCTACAAATAATTGGAAACAAAACAAGACGACCGGATATATAACAATTAACGCGGGAAAATAAGAGAAAACTTCTATGAAAAGCTTGATACAAACAATGCGCATATAAATTAAATCATGCAGACTTCCTCCTATTCACTAAAACCCTGATGCTCTTTGCCAAAATTCAAGCATTCTGAAGGTGCAACATGAACAACAAAATCATTAGCATAGCATGAACAACTCAATCAAGAAAACAGAAAAAACACAAAAAGGAAAAAATTGTGAAAAACAATTCCAACTTTTAAGCCCAAATTCTACAGATTTTTGGCAAATGTGGCAGAAGAAAACGCTAAATTTAAATCACATCAAGATAAAGCAAACGAAATGCAAAGCAAACTTATAAAAACCAGAAAGCATAAGAACTTCAAAAACAGTTCACGGATCAAAAGAAGCAACCAATCCAAAAAGAAGCACTAAACAGTGAAGCAAATCAACAACTTTGATCAAAACTTCAAAAGGATTCATGATCGTCAACATCATCATAAAAAACCCTAGATAAACCGATCTCATGAAGTGATAATAGATTCAAATCAAAGCATCCGAGGTGAGAAATTTACCAATTTAGATTAAAAAGTTCCATGAAATCAGAGAAATTCGATTTCTTGGAACTCCATTCGAGCACGGTCACCAAATTTTCCCACCAAAAACCTACAAAAAAAGTTAAAGAAAAATAAAAAAATAAAAAATTACGGTGAAAAAAAGATGGGGCCCTGCAGTCAAAACTAAAATACCAAAATACACAAGAAAAAAATAAATAAGGCACCAAAAAATTAAAGAAAAATTCTTACAGTAAAGCTTTCTTCCCCTTGATTTTTCACAATATATTTTTTCGATTTTTTAATTATTTTTTTCAATCCCGAACCAACATTTTATATCAGTCAAACTCTAACTAGGGTTAATTTTTAACCCTAGGGGTAGGTTTGTCATTTTGTTCCAAATGTGTAACCGATTAGGCGAAATTTGGAATATTGTATTTGTCATGTATTTGTATATATAAATTATCAATATTGATATTATATATTTTTTATATAATAAATAAATATTTAAAACAAGTATTATGTTCTAACTAACCAGCCTGGAATTTGAATAGATTTTAACTATTTAGCATAAATTGTTTAGATTTCTTCAAAATTTTAATTTCTAATATATATATATATAAACCCTAGTTAGAGGGAAGTGGGTTAAGGTTAACAATTTTAGGGTTTTTTTTCTTAACAAGTATAAAGTCATTTTTGCCCTTATACTTCCCTACAAGTTAGGTTTCACCGATGATCTGTCACAATGATCCTTAATTTAAAAATATTTAATGTCGTTCATGCATCTTATTCTTTTATTTATTTTTGTACATAAAATAGATTTTGGCTGTCACTTGACATATAGTAATCTATCTCGTTCATTGTATTTTATCATATTAATTGTTTACTAATTTTATTAAAAATAAGAAATAATAATAAAATAATTAAACATTCATATGTTTCATTTTGGCACCAAAGAAAACCTATTGAGTCTGATTAGGATTCTATTGTGGTTAATTAATCCAGCAACTAAAGTTTATAATTTAGTGATGAAATGGATCATATTAGATTGTTTAAGTGAATCACATGAGCTTGATTAGATTAGTCTAAATTAAGATTTTCATATCTAAAATAAGTTGTTTAGGTCTAAATAAAAATGATTTTAGGGCATTCAATTC
The DNA here is from genome assembly GCA_902712375.1 of Dioscorea dumetorum. Lineage (NCBI taxonomy): Eukaryota > Viridiplantae > Streptophyta > Magnoliopsida > Dioscoreales > Dioscoreaceae > Dioscorea > Dioscorea dumetorum. The sequence goes on from CACTHL010000738.1 coordinate 286,782, forward strand.
TTAAGCGGGAGATATTTTCAGTTGGGAATTAAGATTATTTAAAATATTTTTAACAAAAATTATCTGGAAGTAACTAAGTATTGAATTAATTGATACTAATTTAAATAAATATTTTAAAATTATCAAATTAATTCTTTAAATAATAGTAGTTATTTGTTATCAATCATAGGTTATTATATACTTTTTAAAAATTAAATTTTGCAAAAGAAAGAAAAAATTGAAGGACTCCTTTCTAGACCATTATCTATTACTTGAGATACAAATTTTGTATTTTAAGAAAATATGTCTTTATGCAATGCAAATCTTTGAGACGTGATCATTTGTATGCTGTTTGGAAAGCAAATCGGTTTGATGACGAGTATCTTGTTTTATTGTTTTAAACTTATATCATATTATTCATGAGTTACGAATGTCGAAGGTTTATTTGAGCAAAAATTATTCTTTTATGCTATGTATGGTTCTCTTTTATATATATATGCTGAAATGTTCTAGTTTATATATATTATTGCAAAAGCTTCGCTTTATCGCTTTTATCGATTATTTGTATATTCTATCATAATTATGCTAACTAACTCACTGAGTGATTTTATTTACTCACACACTCTCTCCATTTCAGGCTTTAGCATCTAGTGGCGTTGCAGCAGAATAGACTGCTGAGCATTCTTCTAGCTATCTTTCTTATTTCTAGTCTTATGTATGTTTCTTCTTGAACATGTTGCATTGTATAAGAACAAAGATTCACTAATGCATTTGTCACTCTATATGCATGGTTTGTATGTTTGTCTAGGTTTTTGGAAACCTTGTTGTGATTATGACGAGCATGTTTCGTTGAACTCAATTGTCAGGTTATGATTTGGTTGCTTCCTATATGTTATCTTTGTGCTCTATATTTTATATATTTTGAACTTGTGAATTCTCTTCACAACTGTTTCATCTTATGTGTTTGCTAGTCTTATGGCGACTCGAGGGTTGAGTTGCGTGGGTGTCCCTCCTCAAGTTGTCTCGGTGGTTATTACGTGCCAATCCCATGGGATGGGGCGTGACATCTCTTATCCTTGCTTCCCCTCTCCAATGGCCTCACCGTCTGCCATGCCGAGTGATGCCATCATTTGTGATTGGGCACTTCAAAAAGGGATCCAGTAGCCCACAATTTTCTTTTATCCTATTATCCTTAGCAAGATAGGTGAGAGTACTCTAAAGCTCTTCTCTTGCATACCTTGGAAACTATTATATGCTTCAGGAGGGTGTTGTGGGCTGTGCTTCTTGTAAGCAAGCAAGTCTTTTGTGAGTATTCATCTTGCTTCCAACAAATCTAGATTGCTAGATTGTGGCATGTTGATTTTAGCTTGAAGTTTTTGTTCAAACATGTTGATTCTTCTTCTTTGTTTGTAGTTGTGGAATGTTATGTATTACTTTTAGCATGGGTAGGTTGTCAAATGGTGCAACTTTTGACCTTTTGATTATGCACATGAGTTATTTGTGGAAATTCCCCTTTGAATTTTGGTTGCTAGCCATGCCTTGAAACTTACTATTATCCATGCAAATTCCTTTATGTTGCTTAATTATACCTCTTTGCATGGGTCACATGAGTTATTGCTTGGTGTTGAGAAATACGACTAGAGAAAAAAAAAAAAAATCACAAAGACGAGAGATTTAATGAGGTTCAGCAATGTATGTCTATGTCCTCTAAAGGGGAGCGACTGTTATTTTTATTATTAGAAAATTAGAGTTACATATTACAAGAATATATATAAACCCTACCCGATACAATTTTATAAAAATACCTCTATATCGTACCGCAGAGGCGTTGCCGCCACACCCCCAACCCATCTCTGCGTCTTCCCCCATTGGGCAGATGTTGTCGCTTCACTCCACTCACTACAACATATGCTTATTCACTCTTGTATATTAGCCGTATACAAAACTTGGTCTAAGCATAATTACTTGGTCTTGATCACAAACCTTGTTGATATTGTAACATTCCCCCTTTATAACTTGCCAAATCCAATTGTTCTTAAATTTTTAAACATTAGATGCATCTACCTATATATATATCTTCCCTTTCAATGACATATGCTTATGCGTTGTAATTATTTGTTATGTTGTCTTGTCTTTAGTATGCTATTGCTATAGGACCTTGTCTCCAGACTCATGCTTATTGTTAGTCATTTTCTTAGTGCATATAGGTTATGTTTCAATTTAGTGTGTTGCTTAAATGCTTTGAGAAATCCTTGTCTTGATGCTTAGTTGTAATCTAAGTCATACAATTTATAAGCTTCCTGTCCCTGAGGATAGCCAAGAAAAACACAACATGTTGCCCAAGGAGAAAATTTGTTTAGATGTGTGGTTAATGGATGTAAAACAGTGACATCCAAAAGTGCACAAATGAGTAAAATCAGGACAACGATTGTAAAGGATTTCATAAAAGAGTTTTTCTTTTAAAATTGGAGTGGGGGGTATAATAAATAAGGTGAGCGGTAGTGAGGATACAATCACCCTAAAATTTAAGAGGTAAACCTGCTTGAAAACAAAGAGCATGTGCCACATTGAGAAGATGACGGTGCTTACGGTCAACTACCCCATTTTGTTGAGAAGTATTGGGGCAACTAAGTTGATAAAGAATACCGGATTCAAACAAAAGGTTTTAAAATGGCTGGTTGGTGAAATCAGTACTATTATCTGATCTAAGAGTTTTACCACGTGTTAAAGTGAGTTTTGACATATGCTAAAAGATGAACAAGTAAAGCATAGACATTAGATTTTAATTTGATCAAATATCTTCAAGTTACTCGTGAAAAATCGCCAACCAAAGTTAGAAAAAAGTGGTGGTCATTTGGAGTGGGTGTAGAATATTTACTCCAAACATCAACATGGATTAAATTAAAACAAGCAATAGCAGAAATCTGACGAGTTGGAAAAGGTAAATGAGTTTGTTTTGACAAATGACAAATTTCACAAGGAGCAAACCATGAATCAGAATAACCTAAAGTAGAAGCTAAAGACTTGAGAACTTTGTAGGAGGGATGTCCAAGCCGGGAGGGCCATGTGAAGGAAGGAATTGCTAATAGACTAGTAGCTTTTGAAGTGTTAGAGAAAAAGTATATATCGCCTTGCTCATGGCCCGAACCAATCTCCTTCGTCAAAAGGTCCTAAAAAATACACTGCAATTTAAGGCTTTAGTGATTTATCGAACATAAAGTAAGTTAAATCGAAAGTTTCTAGGACAAACAAAACATTGGATAAAGTTAGATGGGGTGAGACATGCACATTGCCTTTCCTTAGGATGGGAAAAAAGCGCCATTCGGTACAGAGATTGAAGATGGGAAAATAAGGGAAATAGGTGGTTCAATAAATAAAGAAGAATTATTAGAAACATAATCAGTGGCTCCGGTATCAATAACCCATTCAGTAGGCAAATGAAGCGTACAAGAAAGGGTAAGAGACTTACTAGCAAGGTTTGCTTTGGGTTCATTTACCTCCCTAATAAAATGAAGCAATTGTTGTATGGAATTTGAAGAAAGTATATCTTTAGTTTGCGTGGCAGTATGAGAGACATGGGAAGCGTGGGTATTCCTTTTTTTGTAAAACTTGTGGCCCGCTGGATATCCATGTAAACAATAACAAACTTGTTGAGTGTGGCCAATAATGCCACAATTAGTGCAGCATGGCCTTGAACGAGTAGGAGTAGAGCGAGCAACATGGACTTGGTGAGAGCTAGGAGGTTTATTTGGAGCCTCGAGTTTTGTTTCATAGGTATTATGCATCTAAAGGGCTGAGTGCTCAATACGCTAAAATGGTTGACAGTGGAGTCATTGTGCTTTATCTTGGATTAATAAGGAATAAGCCCGAGAAACCAAAGGGAGTTCTGCAGTGAGTAACAATTGGCTCCGAGGTTGAGAAAAAGTATCATGAAGCCCGTTAAAAACTGCATAAGCCGACGCCGTTCAGTCTAGCATTGTATTTGCCTTTGACTTCAAAAGAGCATTGTGATGGGGGGTCTATGAGATTCTATTCATCCCAATATCTTCAAAACGTGTTATAATAAGCAGCAACAGAATCATCATTTTGGCGTAACATGCCAATGCGGTGTTCAAGTTCATAGATGTGAGGACCATTGATAGTAGGAAACCGAGATTTAAGATCCGCCCATACAACAACAGCATCTTTGGCGTAAAGAACTGTATGAACAAGAGAATGATGGATGGAATGTAGAAATCAAGACATGAAAATGTTGCTGACATGATGCTATTGAGTATAATCCGGAAGAGCGCTATCCGGCACGGGAAGACTTCCATCAACAAACCCGAATTTGTTATGACCTTTGAGCATCATGGTCATTGCAAGGGCCTATGGATTGTAATTGTCTATGCCAATTAGTACATCACCCACTAACTTCACACCGGTGTTTTTAGATGGGTGGAGGTAATATAGGCTCTCCAAATCAAGTGTAATAGAGGCTGTGGTGGTAGTGGAGGATGAGGCTTTGATAGGATATTGATTCTTCTGATACCATAAAAGGAATGTGGGAAGATCATAATTTTCATTGATGTAGTAATGAATATATATAACAATGTATACAAATTAGTTGCTTCAATAAAAAAGAAAATAATGCTTAATCATTTATATCTTAGGAAATAGCCTAATATGTGATTGTCTATCTCTATAATTACCCCGAGTTTCAATAAAAAAATTTTTAGTTTACATCTCTCTTTCCTTCATTTTACGTTTCGTGCTACACCTGAGAACTTTGACTAACACTCTGTAGCTGTGGCTGCTCAGTGCATCTCCCTCAGTGGTATCAGAGCAGTTTTGATGATCTTATAAAGGTCAAGGTAAGCATTTCGGGGTAAGTTAGTACTGGGTTTTCCTAGTCACCAAGGGTCTAAAGGAATGGGTTAGTTTTTACAGAATTATTTTTCTTCTTTGTTCTTTGGGTTATTCGGCTTGAAACTTACACTAATTTCAGAGAACTGAGCTTGAGTTTTCTATTGGGCTAGTCTCAGTTTAGGTTTCCTAGGAAGGCCAGAGTTTTGTGGACATGATCCGGTTGCTGTCAGGATGCAGTTGGTGTAAGACCTCGTTATGACGGGCTATGACAGGGCCTAAGGACCGGTACGGAAACTCGTCCACTCACCAAAAGCTTCGCTGAACCTGTAAGAGGCTACCTGTAGTTGGTAAGAACAACTAAGAAAAGTTTTCCTGCCATAGATCTAGCCATTTTCCGATGACCTAAGGCCTGGAAAGACCTAGATTTGTATAAGGTTATTCTCTTTTGTGATATCCAGATCAAAAGTAGTACTTCTAAAAACTGCCCGAAATAATAATAATAATATAATACACAAGATTATATAATCTTAAATTAAGCAGTAGATTTTATATTAAGTAGTAGAAAAGTAAAAATAGTAGAAAAATTATCCCCATTAGAATATAAAGCAAAATGTTCTACTTCCTGTTCATAATAGCAACAATTAAATTACTAAAAATCATAATTGAAGATTGTATAGAAGAAGCTAGGAATATGAGAATCATATTAGTAGAAGATGAGCTCGATCAGTATAACGACTAAGCAAGGAACCCTTGAGTTACAAGGATCTAGGAAGACCCAGCCTGGTCTGGTAATTTCTTAAAAATCCTTTAGGGACTCAATTGCACCTGTTTCTGGAAGTCACGTACTGATGGAAGCAAGGTTCAACCAATTGGACAAACAATTACAAGTAATAGTAAAAGGAATAGCTATAATAGAGGCATAGTTAATAAAGTTAGATACTTTACTTTCTAATTTGGAATATATTAAAAACCAAATACCGAAACCAACGGTAAATACAGAGGATGTTAATGAATTATGCAATTTAGTAAAAAATATTCAGATCAGTATAGGTAAGAAAGTCCAGAAGAAAGTATCTCCTTTTGCAGTATGGACAAAGGAGGAGTTAGAGAAACCACATGAGTACAGGTTGCACTTTCCAAAAGGAACCTGAAGATGGAAGAAGGGACGTCAGTTATCTAATCCCAAATCATTCTAAGTAAAGATAGGGTAAGACGATTCCCCTTCTTTCCAGTAAGACATATTAATAGAATAGAAACAATTTTATCCCCAGAAGAACAAGCCAAAAGGCTAAGAGAAGAAAACATAGCCTTACTGCCAGGTGAGCAACTATACAAGCATGATTTCTTTGATTTTTTCAATAAAATTTATGAACATTATGATGAAGTGCAGGTTTGCTATCCAAATGATGAGACACAAGTAGCACTAGACTTAATGACTAAGGAATTATATAACAAGTTAGTAAAGGAAGGCTATACAGTTATGCATCTAGGAATGATATTCTTAGGAATAATTGGTATGCATTGGAAAGGATTAGGAATGAAAGTTATGTAAAGCTTAGTTGACATAAGACATATAGATCCGGTCGTTAGATCTGCCATAGGTTTAGCAGAGGCAGATATGAACAATAACTTTGAAGCCATTTATATGACTCCTGATTACATTGTATCATTAAGTACGTTATTCAAATATATAAAACTAATTGTAAGAATCCGAGGCTACAATATGATAGATACAGAACCTAATATATCTATAACAAAGGCCTTTACATGACAAGTATCTAAGAATAATAGTGTAAAATACACCATGAAGACAAACAGAATAGAAACATAACAAATATTCTAGGAAGCCAGGGAATCAAGGCGATCCCTACAAAATATTATGATTCAGAAATGTTGGCAGGACAGGAATGGACTATAGAGTCAATCTTGCCACTAATATTAAGACCATAAAAGTTTGAATTTTATGAACATTCTAATGGAAGATTAAGTTTTAGGATAGCGAAATATAATAAAAGGTTAGCCATAGAAGGACAGGTTTCAGAAGAAGAGGCTCGAGCAGAATGAAAAACATAGTAGAAAAAGACAACCTGCCAGTAGTCATTCAAATGAGGAAACGGTACAAAAAAAGATTAGAGAAAATGAATCCCGCAACCTACAATACAAGGGTTATTATGGCCAAATATTATTAGCTAACAAGGGTAGAAATGTTCGTAGAATATTTCATTGAGCAAGGAAACTATTACCAAAAGATTCTAGAAAGACAGAAATATATTAACAACCTCATAAGGAGGAACCCAATCTTTAGAGAAAAACTCCTCAAAGAACAGGAGGAGTGTATGAATTATGAGGCAGAAAAAATTAAAGCCTCGAAAAAAAGACTATGAAAAAATAGAGAACAACTCCTGTTATTGATGAAATATTTATTAGATTCAAAAGCCTTAGAACCTATAATACAGAAACGACAGTTTTTTAGCAGATTTACAAATAATATGCCTTATAGATCTTTGCCACTTAGGCAAAAGGTATTCCAAGAAAAATGGTTCTGGTTGGTAGAAGTAGAAAATTATGTAGAAAAAAAATTAGAAACTATTGAAAATTATGAAGAACAATTACAATTATCACACCTAACACAGGTACAAAAGTTCTTGTTAAATAAAGAATATCAACAAAGACTTAGGGAACTAGAAAAAGAAAAGCAAGGGTTAGCAGGCCTCTATAGCTTAATTGAAAATTGTTATTGTTAAAAATGAGGTAATTATTAGAAAAAGGGACTATAGAAGATGTTGACTCATTATTACAACATCTAGATAAATATCTATATATAGACAGAACAATCTGCACAATTAATGAACAGATTAGTATTCAAAAATGTGTTTGGTTAGAAGAAGCAAGGCGGTATATCTTAGCAAAACAAGATATGTTAAGAGAGCATGAAATCCAGGCAAAACAAGGCCTGGAAAGAGAGCAAAAAAATAAGGGAAAAGCAATAGAGATAGAAGAACCTAGCAGTACGAGAATAAAGTATGATGAATGTTTAAGACCCAACAGAATACTCATAAAAACAATGGACCTAATTCAAAGATGGAGACAACATGACCTACAATTTTTAGAGAAATAGAAAAAGGACCTAGAAGAGAAATATCAGAAAATTGAGAGCTGCTATATTTAGAATAATGTCAATCACACATGAGCAACTAGACTCCCACTACCCGGAGTATGATTAGACAGTAGACTTTGAGGAATTCCCAAAGGACATGTATGACGTACAATTCCTAATAGAATGTAGATATCCTTATAGAAATTAGCCCGACAGCATGTAACTGATAATAAATCTTCACATAATAATATCTTTACACTTGCCAAGTCCAATTGTTTTTAAATTTTTAAACGTTAGATGCATCTACCTATATATTTCTTCCTTTTCAATGACATATGCTCATGCCTTGTAATTATTTGTTATCTTGTCTTTAGTATATTGCTATAGGACCTTCTCTATAGACTCATGCTTATTGTGAGTGACTTTCTTAATGCATATAGGTTGTGTTTCAATTTAGTGTGTTGCTTAAATGTTTCGAGAAATCCTTGTCTTGATGCTGAGTTGTAATCTAGTGTTTGGAGTTATATTTGAAGCCTTACATGAGTTGATCTTTCTGGTATTGGTTCCACTTTTATCTATATGGTATATTTTTGGGATTCTTTTATTAGTTGAAATAATTAGATGACTAGTGCTAGAAGGAGTAGCAAGTCAATATTTTATTTTGGCAAGTTTTTAGTCCATGTTTGGGTTTGTGATAATTTAGTATTTGAAGTAATTAGAATTGGGTTGTGCTTTTAGATCGCTGTTCAAGAAGGATTGATTTTGTCTTCTAGTGTGAGTTAGAGTTTGAGATCTAACTATCTTTTTAATATAAAATTTCTACTATGTGTATATTTATTTATTTGTGTAATATGCATTGTTTTTTCACTTGAACATAATTGATTTAATCCATTGGCAAGTGGAATCATGCAAACTTTTGGGGTTTATATATATGTTCATATTTCATTCCTCAAATGAGAACCTAAGAACCTTTACTTTTTGAGTTGTTTTATATCATTAAATTTTAGAATGAGAATCCTCCAAACGTTTTTATGATTCTTGGCAACTTGTAAGTAAATCTTCCTATAAATTAATATGTTATTTTGAACGTAAAAACATAGTTATTTATGAATTATTCATTCATTCTTTTACTTTGAGACAATTAGCTTAGTTCCATGACAAACATGGGACCATGCATATTTTAAATAAATGTTAAGTTATAGTAATTTTGTTCAAATGAGAACATTGGAAGTGTTTTATATTATAAATTATATTATATTATATTATATCATTCTATGTTGGTTTGATAACTAAGCAATAATTTCATTGGCAAGTATTGACATCTAGTTATCTGAAAATACCATTGGCTTTTGGAAACTTGGGGCCAAATTTATTTTATTAAAAACATTTTTATGGCCGAATAAGCTATCCACTAACTTGGTCAATGGGGTTCAACATTAGCTATGTCAAGATGAATTTTGTGAATTGAGACTATAGTTTTGCGCTAAACTATTGGTGAAACAATAACAACTTTTGAGTCAGGCCTGCAAGGTAAAATAAATGGATTATTATTTTTAATTCAAACCACCAAGGTAAAATAAATAACCATAGAAATTTTGGAAGATATATAATCTAGGAAAACTATTACATTTAGAATATGTATCTTTTGTTAAATTAAGTTTGGTCTAAGGACTTATATTTGATGATTATCTTATTCATATGAAATCTGCATGTCTAGAAAGACTATTATGAAGTTATGTTTATTATATGCGAAACATGTCTTTTAGTAATTATTATTGTAACATGATATTTCGTACATGTTGTGATTTATGTTATACTCTTTGGATATACATATGTGCAAGTTTTATTACATTTGATATTGGAATTTGAATTTTGAACTCTGTTTAATCACAAAATATGTTAGTGGATTGATTACCAGGCTATCAAACTCATAAAGTTGTTAATTCCCTTCAGATTAGGAGAAAGTTCTAGTGGTAGTTTAGCGAGTTATTGAGTAACATTTATCCTAGACGTGGCTATTCTGAACTGAAACCGTGGAATCGAACCGAAACCGGATCCGAAAAAAAAAAAGCTTGGAACTGGCAAAATTGTAACTGTCCTTAAACCAGAACTTGACCTGTAATATAAGTTTTAGTTCAGGTTCTAAAATTTCAAAAATGCTGCACCGCCGGTTCAACTAGTGATTCAACCATCATGTTCAATGGCTTAAAAAACCAATGGAAAAAAAAACCATTTATATAGCCAAATTTGCTAAATAACTCCTTGCAATTCCCGCCTCAACCATCACAACTGAACAAACATTTAGTAATGGAGGCAATGTTTTAGATGAAAGATGATCAATGTTAGGTCCATAATCATTAGAAGTGCATGCTTGTCTCGATTATTGGGAAAGAGCTAGATTATAAAGTTAAGATGATCTTATACATTCATCATCATCAGATAAGTGGGTAAGGGTAAATGTTGGCTCTGATACAGCAACGACACCTTCCAATTCCAACTCCTCTAACGATGAAGCAGACAATTAGTTATTTTGAAAATGTGGGAAATATGTATAATAGAAATAAAACAACTACGCGTGCTTTGATTCCTCTATGACCCAAGAAGATACATAGGCAACCTAATATAATTAAGTTTAAGCCCTTTATTTTTTTATTTCTTTTCCTATTGTACTTTTTGCAAATTATTGTTTTGAATATACTTTTATTTTTTCATAAAATATTAATTCTTGTATTTTTTTTATGTATACATATTATACTTGTCTCCCTGCTTATTGCATGATTTGTGTTTATTTTAATTTGAAATATTAGATTATTTAGTTTAACAAAAAATGAAATTAAAAAAAGAATCGAATCATATAAACCATCAAATCGGAACCGTTAAAACAAACCGCCGGAACCATAACCAGAGCTGAACCAGAACCAAACTGCCAAGAACCTTGCCTAGGCGGTTAGGTTCTGGTTCAAGATTTCTTTGAACTGGAACTAGCAGTTCCTGAGCGGTGCCCGAGTTGCGTTGTTATTTCTAAAATGTTGTAGTCCTTGAAAACTATCTTCTAAACTAGTTATATTTTTGTAATATGAAATTTGTAGTTCTGTAAGATTGTGTTTTACTCTGAGACAGGAATTAAGGCCTTGTGCACCTGCGGGATTTCCACCCTTTGGATTTGCATGCTGACTCTAGTCGGGCGAGTTCCAGGCATGAATTAGATGTTGCTCTCTCACATAAGAACATTACCCTAGTGTTGTGATTGAGAATGAGACGAGATAAAAGATTGGTAGGTATTGTCTGATTGGCCATCTCCTTAACGTGTTCTGTGTGGTGTACTCTTTAGAGAGCGACAAACCTAAAATGCGAGCTCCACTACAGCATGCATTTCATACTGCATATATTTAAATTAACCAATACAAGGAATGATGAATGGATCCGTTCCTCATCACTACGTGAGCCCTGTAGATTAGTAATCCACTACTATGCCCTTTGGGACTTGAACCTATGCCAAGAAATTGAAGATTGGTGGTGCTGCTTTAGCATATTATCCAAGGGCCAAGAGTGATGTGGTCCAATATAATATAACTAGGAAAATAACCAAAACTTGATGGATTGACTTGAGTGTTTGAGAAAAAAATCATTTGATATCACACAAGCTATTCGTGACTCATTACATTGCTGGCTACTATCATGCCCCAACTTGTTTGATGAGCACGTGACAACCTCCATAATGTCCCAAAGTAGGTGACATGTATGTATATACACCTATCTCCATAGCACCATAAAGCTTAATATACTTCACTTGTTGACAACCTAAGAATTAAACAATAATACTCGGAAAACAAAAATAGAGCAAAGTAGATGAGTAACAATAATGAGGGGTTTAAAAAAACTTACCAAGGAATAGAAAGTGTTATGGCAAAATAAATGTGTGAAACACAATTTTAAAATTCCACACTCCATGTTAAATATGAATTATAAATTAAATGGGGAACATGGGAAGCCAAGCTTAGGGTTAGAGTACATCTAAATAAAGCCCATGAGAAGAGTGTTGGAAACAAAGCACATGTTGAAAAATACAATTTAAATCGAGAGATGCTTATTAAAATTGTAATATGTGGGATTGACAAGAAAACCCCAAATTACCATGGCCATGGCTTAGTTCAAGGTCCACCGAGGCTAATCAGAAATCGGTTTAAGCTCTCTTTGCCATTGGCTTGAGATCACACGTGTTGTGATGCACGATGAGGATAATCATATTTCTTGTCAACCACACTTCTTCTTAATAGACCTGACTGTGGGAATTTCTATTGCAGTATTCAACAGTTTTTGGGTCAATAGGCACTTGGGTCCCCCGTGAGAATGCCTCGCAAGTGATGAGAGTTCGAATTCATGGGGTGAGGATGCACGTCTGAGAACTATGAGCATGAACTATGGGTGGTCTCAGTGCCCACGTGTGCGCAGGCCCCATAGGCTGCAATCGAGGCATGCGCATACCCCTGTCTTAGTTTAGCATGCCCATTAAGGGTTTTGCTCTTTTTGACAAAAAAAAAAAAAATGGAAACAAAATCTCGATAGAGAGGTAAAATAAACAATATTGTTGGCATAGAACTATATATAATTTGATAGCAACTGTAGCATTTTCACCCATGTAAAAGAAAAAACATGCCACTTACTTAGTGGCCACCAAGCCATAGGAAAGTTTCTTTATAGGCTTATTCTTTAAACAAGTCTATTTCTCTTTAAACATCAATTTTCAAGTGCTCATTCGCAAGCTAAATGTATTTAACAAATAATTTCTTATAAAAGAAAACCATTTCATAGACATGTTGGGAAAATCATCAATTCCTGTCAAATTTCCAAGTTTATTACAACTTTCACTGCACTTCAAAACATTGTGAAAACATTTACTAAGATATGCACCAAAACATTTGGTTTAGCAAAACATACCCCCTTTGATATCAAGTCTTATAAATGTTGTAAAACACATAGGAAGAATATTTTCAACAAACTGCAAAACAATATAAATCAGGTTAGGCGTGTAGACGTCATAAGCAAAATAGCAAAAACATACAATAATTAAGTTACAAAACATATTATAAAAACATGATAAACATGTTACACAGTGTTACACATATTATAAGCAAAATCGTCTTTAATTCATTCTTTCAACCTCATTAGTCTTATCCACTTTATCAAAGTAGCCTCCAATAACGCACACAGGCATTACATTTGAAGAGAAAGTATGACTATATTGGAACCCATACCTTCATCCCCACCCACTTCCTTAATCACATCCTTATTCAGCCACCAATAGGCCAGTTGAATCAGAAAATATTTTCAAACATAAAAGGGTAAGCAACACTCATGATTATTGTAAAATACATAAATAGTGGATATCAGTGTAATAGTCGATATTATTTTAGCAAAATGGTACTGTAGCAGCAACCCACATAGTGTTGTGGCAGTTACTATTCCACAAATCGGTGTATTTTGGATCGTTAGGGAGAATTAATTCCAATCTTCTATTTATTTCTTAAATGACTACAAATATCCCCTCTTATTCTTGTATTTTCATAAAGAGAAGAAAAAAAAAAAAAAAAATAGAAGTGAAAGTATTTGGTATATATTTTTTTTCTCTGGTCCCATATTCTATATTATGGAAAATCATATACATTTTTATATTGAGAATGAATTATTAGTTGTTTTACAATAATAATAAGGATATTACACTAACAAAGGCGATAATTATATTTCTCATCGACACCAATCATTTTCCAACTTCTCCAAAACATTATCTCTGATATCTTTAACCATCCTCGTCATTTTGAGCAAGTCAACCCTTGCCGGACTTGAATTTGGGTTCTATCTCAGTAATATAATGAGCTCTAAAACACCTAGTAATCTCCGCCAAATTAAGCTATATGAATTTATAGAACTCAATTCTAATTTAATATCAGTTCAAGGTCACTTCCAATATCATTTAAACACCAAGACATACAAAATCAAAACAATCAAATTACTCTCTCTCTCTCTCTCCCTAACCATCATCCAAAATTCAGAAATGATCAATAATTTATATAAGCCTCCACCAAGATATTCTGAAACTATTTGCATACGTATAATTGTCAGTCTATTTAATCCGTATACATAAATAATCACATGTCATAATCATCTCATCATTCCACTATTATTGACATAAATCTTCCATTATAGTCAAGCAAAAGTTAGGTGATACAAACTTCCAACCGTACATTTCATGATCATAAGAATATTTTCGTCCACTTATAAATGCATGGAATATAAAAAGCCTCTCTCAGAAATATATTAATCAATGCCACTGAAGCACACCTCATATAAGTATACCCATGCCATTAACAAACATTGCCATCTCCAAATATAGATAAACTTGTATCATAATCATTTTTAATAATCATAAACATCATCAAACTCAAGTCATATCATACATAGTAATCCAACCCTTGCAAATTAGCAATTCTCATATAGTTCCATCACTACAATAAAATGAAAATATAGCCCAACATCAAAATTTTCACCTTCTAAACAATAAAACATGCACCATTCAACTATTAATAACCATACATCTAATCAATTTAATCATTCTAATATTATTCATTAAAAACATAAACCCGACCTCCACATCAACAATGAACACAAACTAACACTATGAGGATTCCAACAAATGCTAAGTATTCAGGTCCTCTTCCTATTTTTAGATTTTTCCTCATTCTCATTTTCCGTTTCAAGTGTTGGTACTTTACTCAGAAACTAGAATGAAAGCTAATGAAGTTGACTTTGATCTAAAGCCCAACTAAACACGTACGTTGCATGAAGTGATCACGCGTGATTGGATAGAAAAACAGCATTGCAACAGCTGTAACTGAGGATTGAGCATTTACTTTATCTTACTTTATAACTAGCCATAATTGGCACTTATGTTACATTTCCGTTCTTATTTATATCAGTAGATGTTAGTGTAACGTTTAAGCTTTTCAATAGAATACAAGTCTGCACATTGTGAGCTTCATTAAGATAAGTGTGAGGATAAACTGATAGAAAACTTTGAGATTCTACAGTGGTATCAGAGCATAGTGTTCAAATGGCTGGATGCTGCTCAACATCAAAGGAAGGAGGCATGCCATTCTTCAAGGAAGACAACTACAATCTCTGGAGTTTAAAGATGAAGACCATGTTTCGCTCAAAAGATCTCTGGAGCCTCGTGGAGAAAGGGTTTAGAGCCGAAGGAGATGATAATAGACTCCATGAATGCTTGAAGAAAGATGCAAAGGCCCTGTATCTAATACAACAGGCCCTGGATGAGAAGGTGCTCATCAGAATCTCAGATGCAAAGACATCTAAGGAGACCTGAGAAACTCTGAAGACTGAATATCAAGGGAATAAGAACACAATTTCGGTGAACCTGCATGCATTGCACCGAGAATTCGATGCTGCAAAGATGAAGCAGGGCGAAAAAATAAAGGACTTTGTGAGCAGAGTCCTGGATATTGTGTTTAGAATGAAGATGCTAGATGAATCAATCCCCGAGAAGACGGTGGTAGTGAAGATACTCAAGAGCCTTACACCTCGGTTTATTAACGGTGTATCCTCAATTATCAAAGCTAAAAACATGAACTCTCTTACAGTTGAAGAGTTAAGTGGTTCCCTCAAAAGCCATGAATCGATCCTCGAATTGGCTCACGAGCAAGAAGAAGAAGCAGCCCTGCATGTCAAGAACCTCCGAATAAGCAATCAAAGCTTCAGTGGAAATAGAGCTCTCAACCGTGGGTACTTCAAAGGCAGAGGATGCGGCCGCGGGAGAGGAAGGCACTCTGATTCACCTCAGCCCACTGAACCTAACAGGCAGCACAAAGGCCTGCAATGCTTTGTGTGCAAAAAATACGGGCACATCAAGGCACAATGCTGGTATAGAACCAAAGAGGTGAATGTAACATCTGAAGAAGCAAAAGGAGGTGATGAAGAGGGAGTACTCTTCATGGCTGGAACTGGAACAAAACACAAAGAAGAAGGAGCATGGATTGTGGATAGTGGTTGCTCCAACCACATGACAGGTAACAAAGAGTTGTTTAAATACTTAGAGAAAGCTTCACCTCAAGCCATCAGACTTGGAGATGGAAGCATACTCAAAGTAGCAGGTGTTGGATCCATAGCATTAAAGTCCAACTCAGGAAAGATTGAGATGCTATCAAATGTGCAATTTGTTCCTAATCTTGCATACAATCTACTGAGTGTGGGGTAGCTAATGGCATCAGGGTATAAAGTAGAGTTTGCAGATGGCTCTTGCTTGATTAAAGACAATGACTCTAATACCTTGCTTGCGAAAGTGGAAATGACGCCACACCGGCTGTTTCCACTTGAAGCGAGTGCACTTGAGAGTGCACATACTAAGCAAGAAGGGGATGCAACCACAAGACTCTGGCATAGGAGATACGACCATCTGAGTCAAAGGAGGTTGGAGAGTCTACACCTACATAAGTTGGTGGAATGACTGCCTTCAATTAAAAGCCTGCAACCCTGTGAAGCCTGCACCCTTGGAAAGCAAACCAGGCAAGAGTTCCCTAAGGGACAAGCACACTGAGCTTCCTCACCCCTAGAGCTGATACATGGGGATCTAGTAGGCCCAATGCAAACTCCATCACTCGGAGGTAACATGTATTATTTTCTATTGACTGATGATTTTACTCGCTATAGTTAGGTATACTTCATCCAAAGGAAGGGAGAGGCTTTGCAAAAATTTAAGGGGTTTAAACTGATGGTGGAGAAGCAGCTATCAGTACCAGTGAAGACTCTCCGGACTGATCATGGTGGCGATTTCACATCAGCAAACTTCAGAGAGTTTTGTGAACACTCCACGATTTGACAGCAGCTTACTGCACCTTACTCCCCACAACAAAATGGCGTCGCCAAACGGAAGAACCGAACGGTGACAGAGATGGCGAGAACTATGCTTCAAGAGATGAAGATTCCAACAAAGTTCTGGGCTGAAGCCGTCGCAACGGCTGTTTATATACTTAACAGGGCTCCGACGAGTGCAATTAAGGGCGTGTTCATTTAGGCGTAAGTGGGAGGAAGTCAAAAAGTGGGGGAAGTGGCACTTCCTTGAAATGCCTTGAAGTGGTGGAAGTCATATCACTTCCACACTTCTTGTGTTCATTTTCCAGGAAGTGTCTCTTTCATGAAGTGTTCATTTTTTCACTTCTGGTGTTCATTTTGGTATAAGTGGTGTAACTTCTGAATGGTCTTTGGAAGTGGAGGAAGTGAACTTTTTATGAGCTTTATAAAAAGCTCACTTCCCCCACTTCGGTGGAAAAAATACCGAAGTGGGGGAAGTGACCACTTCCTCACTTCAGAGGAAAAGAACATCAGAAGTGGAGGAAGTCAGTCCACTTCCCTTCACTTCTGCCCACTTACGTCTAAATGAACACGCGACAAATGCCATACGAAGCTCTGACCAGATTAAAACCAAGGGTTGATCACCTTTGGTTGTTCGGCTGTGTGGCATATGCTGTGGTTGACCCTCAAATGCGTAGGAAGCTGGATGCCAGGTCATAGAAGATGATGTTCATTGGCTATTGTGAGAAGTTGATAAACGTCTAAAAGTACGTATTTTACATGTATGTGTTGTGTATTATTTTCATATTTTATTGTTGAATCTACGCCCTTTTCGGTCTAAATTACTTTATCTTTGTACTTCAGGCCAGCTAGAAGCCCTGGGGACTCGACGATGAGATGGGGAGAGAATTCGACACCATAACAGCGTTTTCGAGACAGGATACCGTAGAACGGTACTGTAGCATTCACTGTAGCAGTTACTGTAGCTCATGCGGACTTCTCGGCAGAAAAGTAGAAATCCCGAGGGGCAGCATACCGGCTGTATGTTGACCCGTTTACCCATCTGGATTTGGGGTTTTAAGGGCGATCTAGGGCATTTTATGAGAGGACTTTTCATCTTCTTTGAGAGCTTTTGGGGGAGAAAGAAGGCTAGGGTTTGGACATCACTTCCATACCAATTTGGAGGGCAAAAGGAGAGGAAATCCGGGCTTTCTTAGGTGGGGAGAGCAAGATCTTGGAGGATCCACTTCAAGGATTTCATTGTTTGGAGGTTGAAGACAATGGGAAGCCACCCCTTCGAGTGGCGTCTTCGGAAGGTTTTCTCCGGGGATTCAAGCGGCATTCGGCCTTCACCATTTGAGGGAGTGTTCCTCATGTTTATTTTAGTTATTTGCGTGGTTTGTGTGGTGGATTTGTGGAACATGAACAACTAAACCCTAAGGTCACCGGATGTAGGTGAACCTTGGGGGCAAAACTTGTGATGTTTTGGATTATTTGAGTTAGCTATTGTATGATTGGCTTGTTGTGATCCTTGTTTGGTATTCTTAATCGTTTTGGTACATGTGCTTAATTGTTGTATCAAATTCTTGGTAGCACTTTGTAGCATGACCATTGCCTTAGTGCTAGACTCTACCAAACATGGAAGGGATTATTGTATAAATACGCCGTGACCATCGGGTATTTGTACCCCTCCATTTCTAGGGTTGAAAACTAACTAGTGTTTCCACCCTAACTTGAGGAAACCATCTTTCTCCTTGCAACCGTGTGAGGGGTTGAGTGGAAGAAATTCCTTATTCAACACTTGTACCGGGTTAGGGGTCAATTGCCGTGACCATCGGGTTGACCTAAGTTTAGGTTTTCTCGGTCCAACTAGCCACATACTTAATTTCTCAAATATCCTACTCACTTGAGTAGCCCCCTTGGGGATCCTCATCCATGACCGTTTTCCATCCCTGAGCATCTCCCGTGTTTTAATTCAGTCGCATTTATTTAGAAAATTTCTCTTGTTGTTATTTGTTTTCTTTCTTATTTATTCTCTTGAAAATGGAATCGGTGAGCTAAACAACAAGTGAGAAGTGAGTAAGGTAGCTCCTCGGGCCCCTTGTGAATACGACCCACTCGTGCGTGCACGAGTGGTTTATTACTTGACGACCCCGTGCGCTTGCGGGTGTTCACACTTTCCGTGTCGATCAAGTTTTTGGCGCCGTTGCCGGGGATTTCACCGAGGGATATTTGGAAAGCTTTAAGCTTGTTGATTTAGCCTTTTCTTTTTCTTTTGTTTTTCTTTCTTTTTGTTGTGTGTTTTGTTTTGTTTTTGTGTTTTCTTGTTTTTGGTTGTTGAGATTTTGTAATTATTTCAGCTTTGTATTCTATTGTTGCTCTTTTGTATTTCTTGTTGTTAGCTAACATTGTGACTCCTGTTCAGAGTGACAGCATGGATTTCAGCGACAATCATCGCAAGGAAGATTTGTGCCATGATACATTTATGCAATCTGTACAGAATCAAGGAGCCCAGTCAATCTTCAATAAATTTTTGGAATCAGACTGGGGAAAGTTGGCAACAGAAATTCCCTCATCCAGTAGTCAGTCTAATTATACTCCTGAGGAACTTGACACTAGTCTGAAGAATCCCCCTGAGTTAACTTGTTCAGATAAAGAGGAGATAATTCAGTCAACATTTGAAAGAGTAGAAGAGGTGAAGTACATTCAGAGGGATGATTTGAATACAATTGAGGCAGAATTGCGAGCGAAGGAATGCAGCTTGAACAGTGATGGTGACTCAGAAGACATAGAGGAGATTGAGGAACGTGACCTTAGAAATTATGGGAGGGTAAAGTCATCCATTGAAGAACCTCCAGAGCTAGAATTGAAACCCCTCCCTGATCATCTTGAATACGCCTTCCTGGGGGAAGAAGCCACACTCCCTGTTATCATTGCATCGGACCTAACTAGAGAACAGAAAGATAAACTCCTCGATGTTTTAGGTAAGCATAAGAAAGCAATTGCATGGAAAATCTCTAATATCCGCGGAATCAATCCATCTTTTTGCACTCACAAAATTTTGATGGAGGACAATCACAAACCCACAACAATCCCTCAACGAAGACTCAACCCCAACATGAAAGAGGTTATGAAGAATGAAGTTATTAAACTACTTGATGCAGGCATTATCTATCCCATCTCAGACAGTGCTTGGGTAAGCCCAGTTCAAGTGGTTCCAAAGAAGGGGGGCATGACAGTCATCATGAATGAAAAGAACGAGCTTATCCCTACAAGAACAGTCACAGGGTGGAGGGTTTGTATTGATTATAGAAAGCTTAATGATGCCACTAGAAAAGATCATTTCCCTTTACCCTTCATAGATCAGATGCTTGAACGATTGGCAGGACACTCCTATTACTGTTTCTTGGATGGCCTCTCCGGATACTTCCAAATTTCGATTGCACCAGAAGACCAGGAGAAGACCACTTTCACTTGTCCTTATGGAACTTTTGCCTATCGCCGAATGCCCTTTGGACTCTGCAACGCCCCTGCTACATTCCAAAGATGCATGCTAGCCATTTTCGAAGACATGGTTGAAGACATCATGGAAGTTTTCATGGATGACTTTTCAGTCTTTGGGGATTCGTTTGATTTGTGTCTCAAGAATTTGGAGCGAGTCCTAAGAAGATGCGAAGAAACAAATCTGGTGCTTAATTGGGAAAAGTGCCACTTTATGGTGAAGGAGGGCATAGTACTCGGGCACAAAATTTCAAAACAAGGGATCGAAGTAGACAAGGCAAAGGTTTCTACGATTGAAAAATTACCTCCACCAACTTCACTGAAAGCTATCAGAAGTTTTTTGGGGCATGCAGGCTTTTATAGAAGGTTTATCAAGGATTTTTCAGCAATCGCTCGCCCATTGACGAGGCTTTTGGAGAAAGATGCTCCCTTTGATTTTAATGAAGACTGCATGAATGCCTTCCTTACTCTGAAAAATAAACTTGTTGAGGCACCCATAATAGTTTCCCCCGATTGGAGTATGCCCTTTGAAGTGATGTGCGATGCAAGTGATTATGCAGTAGGAGCAGTGTTGAGGCAAAGACGGGATAAGCACTTCCATCCCATTTACTACGCAAGCAAAACTTTGAACAATGCTCAGGAGAATTATACTACCACTGAGAAAGAATTACTTGCAGTGGTCTTTGCATTCGATAAATTTCGATCATATCTAGTGCTGTCCAAGGTAATTGTGTACACTGATCACTCCGCACTTAAGTACTTGCTGAACTAATCGGATGCCAAGCCTCGATTGATTCGCTGGGTGCTTCTGCTACAAGAATTTGATTTAGAGATAAAGGATAAAAAGGGAGCAGAGAATTTGGCTGCAGATCACCTTTCTCGCCTAGAGGGCCCCGATGATAACACCTTGGGAAGAAAAGAAATCGATGGCACATTTCCTGGGGAGCAGTAATGCAGCATTCAAGTAGTGGAAGAGGATGAGACACCATGGTTTGCTGATATCGCAAATTACTTGGAAGCAGGGGTTTTCCCAAAGTGGCTTACCTATCAACAAAGAAAGAAGTTCTTTGCCGACCTGAAGCATTATACTTGGGAGGATCCATACCTGTTCAAGACTTGTTCTAATCAAATTGTCAGGAGATGTGTCTCAACAAGAGAAGGACATGGCATCCTGTTGCATTGCCACTCGAGGCCAGCAGGGGGGCACTACAGTGGAAACAGGACAGCGAGGAAGGTACTTGATGCCGGATTTTATTGGCCCACGATATTCCATGACACTCAGATGCTTGTGCAGCTCTGTGATAGGTGTCAATGTGTAGGTAACATATCAAAAAGGGACGAGATGCCGCAAACTTGGAATCAAGCTTGTGAAATTTTTGATGTTTGGGGGATCGACTTCATGGGACCGTTTCCTAGTTCTCATGGCAATAAGTTTATTCTCGTGGCCGTAGACTACGTCTCCAAGTGGGTAGAAGCGCAAGCATTCCCAACCTGTGACGCAAGAGTATTGGTAAAATTCCTAAAAAAATTGTTCGCTAGATTCGGCAGTCCAAGGGCGATCATCAGTGACCGGGGCACTCATTTTTGCAATTCACAATTTGAAAAAGTTTTGAAACGATATGGGGTATCACATAGAATCTCAACTGCATACCATCCCCAAACGAGTGGTCAAGTCGAGGTATCTAATAGGGAATTGAAAAGAATCTTGGAGAAAACGGTGAGTCATCACAGGAAGGACTGGGCGGATCAACTTGATGATGCACTCTGGGCATACAGAACAGCATTTAAGACCCCTATTGGATCAACTCCGTATAGGTTGGTCTATGGGAAGGCTTGTCACTTGCCCGTCGAATTGGAGCACAAAGCTTATTGGGCCATAAAGCAATTGAATTTTGATCCCCATCTAATAGGCTACAAGAGAAAATTCCAGTTAAATGAACTAGATGAAAGGCGGTCGGTGGCATATGAGAGTTCAGTACGGTATAAAGAGAAGACAAAGGAATACCATGACCGACACATTAAACAAGCTAAACATTTCCAAGTCGGAGACCAAGTGCTACTTTTCAACTCTCGATTGAACTTTTTCCGGGAAAACTGAAATCAAGATGGTATGGACCATTTTCAGTCTCACAAGTGTTTCCTCACGGGGCCGTCGAGATTTACCATCCAACAAAAGGTACTTTTAAAGTCAATGGATATCGTTTGAAACATTATTTTCCGAGCGGCAACCCGGTCCCAAAGGTTGGAGGTAACTTCCCTCCATTTGTCCCACCATGAGAATTTTTAGGTAATGCACGTCAAGCTAATGACGTTAAAGAAGCGCTCCTTGGGAGGCAACCCAAGTTTCTTTTATTTCCCGTATTCATTTTCTTGTTTGTGTTATCTTATCTTACTCATGTTTTTAGTAGTGGTTCGTGTGTAGTTGTGCTTTTCGTCGTTTTTCTTGATTCGTTCGCCTTTTTGTTAACTTGTTTGTCATGTGGTTTTTGAAGAATTCTTGTTCTAGATGCATGCATGTTGATGTTTTGAGTGTTTAAATGATGTTTCCGGCCATATTTTTCAAGGTTTCATCGATGGTTGATGTGTACAAAGTGTGGAGAACAAATTGGTGCAAACAGAGGTTCTTGCCGACCATCCTTACGGCCGTAAGGATGGTCGGCAGGGTTCATCCCGAACTTCTTGCCGACCATCCTTGCGGCCGTAAGGATGGTCGGCAAGACCACCCGAATGAAGGTTTAAAATGGCAAGTTTGGGGCTTTATACTATTCACTCTTCTTCCCCATTCTTCCAACCGTTTCTCTCTCATTTCTCCATCGTTTTTACTCATTTTTTTTGCTCTAGTTTGCTCTCCTCCTCCTCTTTTCCATCTTGGTGACAAAAATTTGGAGTTTGAGCAAGCTTTTGGCCGGATTTACCATTTGGATCCACTCATCTTACCCTAGGGCAAGAGTATGGCACCTCACTCAAACCTTTGGATTTTTCTTGTTTTTTTTGGCTGAAATATCTTGGGATGTTGTTGGTTGATGAATGCTTATTGTTGATCAAAGTGTTTTTCTTAGTTTGTAAAATTTTTTGGCTACTTCTACAAGCAAAGTTCCTGAAAATTTTTTTCCGAAATTACTGTAGCAATGCACTTTTTCTTCTATTTCTTCATTTTTTGGTGCTTATTTTTCTTGTAAATTAGTTGGATAATCTCTATTTTGTTTCTATAGGATGCCAATCAAGAAACTAGCCTCCAAGAGACCTAGGAGGGAACCTTCGCCTCCCGTCCATGAACCCCAATTTTCCAAGGAAGAACACAAGACGCGCTACGCACTCCTATCACGAAAAGGGTTCGGCACGGTGAGGAAGATTGATTGGGAAGCTTTGAGCACTTTGGGAGTAGATGGCACGGTGTTGGAGCTTATTTCCCATGGTAGTTGGGATAGATTGTTTTCGATTGAAGAAGCCACATTCAAGGAACTTACCTTGGAAGTCCTTAGCTCCATAGAGATGGTCAAGGCATATCCGTTCACCCACCAATCAAACCATGTCACTTTTCGGGCTTTTGGAAAGAAACACAGTGTTTCGGAGGATGATATTGGTGTGTATTTGGGGCTATATACAGAGGCTCAACTACGATCATCCGCGTTCAAGCAATCCATTGATGAAGTCCCACAGTTGAAAGCGAACACATCTTATTGGCATTCCATCTCTGCTAACTCTAGAACACGGAAGGCATCCCAACTCACAAACCCTGCTCATCGAATTATCCATGCTCTTCTGACTAGGAGTATTGGGGGCAGAGTTGACTCTACTGGGGTAGTGACGCGCCACGATCTGACTATGCTTTACAGCATCATTGAGCGTCAGCCTATCCATATGGGACACTTAATAGCAGAGACCCTTTCCCATTAGGGTAAGTTTGTTCGTTTGGGCGCTATCTTCGTTGGACCCTACATCACTCGACTTATCCGGGGCATGGGACTTATTGAGCACACCAGAGGCATGACAGTGGTAGGATCTATTGCTTCCTTAGGGATACAAACACTCATCTCCATTGGGATCGTTGAGAAGCGGGGAAGCAGTTATCGCCTTGCCCAGCGGCAAGGATCACATTCACAGGACCCAGGCACCTCACATGACACTGAGACTGAGTCAGAGCCTGACCAGGATGCGGGGGAGAGTTCGCCATCATTGACCGCCAGGTTTGAGTCATTTCGCACAGAGGTCCAGCAGCAGATTCAGAGCCTTGAGCGAGGACAGAGGGAGATCATCACGGCACAGCAGCGGATTGAGCGCGACCTATCCAAGCTCCTAACCATTGTTCGCAGCTCATCCTCATCGACCTCTGCTGCCACTACTTGCGCTGCATCATCACTTTAGACCCATGATACGACCTTGTTTATTTTCTTTCTTTTGTTCTTCGTTGTTTGTTGTTCAAACTTGTACTTTTGAGTTAGCTAGGGCTCATCCCCTACTAAACTCTTTTGTTATTTATGCTGGAGCCCTCTTTTCCATACTTTCTTTCTTTTTCCTCTTGAAAAATATTGAATGATGATAAGCTCCTTGTTCTTTTCAGGGTTATTAATTTTGGGAGCTTTACTTATGTCGCCCTCCTTAGGTGATATACTCCTGATCCAAGTGGAACAACTGAGAATCACACCAAGGAATTAGGGAAGTTTCTTCACCCCCATTCTTTGCTTATCATTTTCATCCCCCACATTATTCTGCTGACTTAGGTACATTGAGGACAATGTACCACTTTAGGTGTGGGGATGGTTTGTTATTTCTTTGGAATGTTTTATATTTGTGCATGCCTGTTACCTATGATGGCTATGATTATTTTGTTAAAGGATTTCCTAGCTTGATAGAATGATAGTTGTGAGCTGTACAGTACATATGCTTGAATGTAGTTCTGTTTCATCTTTAGTGCACCTGTATACATGCTCACGATCACTTTCACCTTGTACACTCTAACCAACCCATCTTAATGGCTTTGGCATTAATTTGTTAAATTCTTTCTTCAATTCACTTTTAAAAGCTTTTAAGTTCCTTTGTTGTTTTCTCCAACCTTTAGTGAAGTTTTTAGCAGGTAGTTTTTAAGGGATTTTTTTTTAAAAAAAAAAAAAAAAAGAGAGAAAGGGTCTATGTCTGTATTCCTCTGCTTTATAAGTATGAAATCGTATATGTAGATTGTAATCAATTAAGATGGTGACTCTTGTGCCTGGCCAGCATGTGCATCCATCTGAAAGATTTTTGTGCAGTCTATGTTAGGCGGACCCAGAAAAGAAAGAATTTGTGTATATTTGTGTGTGAAGGAAATAAAGTTTCCCTTGTGATCCCTAGAACCTGTTTTATGGTCACTTAAGAGTTGGAGTTGTATTTAGGAACCAAAGGACTTTAATTGTGCACTGAGGAGGTCTTTAGCACTCTAATGTCATTTTCATTATGTGTGGGGTGAATGGTCATCCTGGGGTAATCCGGGGTGTGGAGGTCAAGTTGAGAGTCAGCACACACACATAGGGCACTATGGGTGAACCAGAGCTATTATCACCTCATTATTCATTGAACAGCTCACTTCTTGATTCCTGTCCATTTGTGCTTGTGGAGTTCTTTAATGCTAAGCCTGAGGTTGTATTTTTAGCCGTTTATCTTCTTTCCCTTATTCTTCATGTTTGTTTGCTTGGAGACAAGCAAATGCTTAGGTGTGGGGATGTTTGATAAACGTCTAAAAGTATGTATTTTACATGTATGTGTTGTGTATTAGTTTCATATTTTATTGTTGAATCTACGCCCTTTTCGGTCTAAATTGCTTTATCTTTGTATTTCAGGCCAGCCAGAAGCCCTGGGGACTCGACGACGAGATGGGGAGCGAATTCGACACCAAAACAGCGTTTTCGAGACAGGATACTGTAGCACGGTGCTCTAGCAGTTACTGTAGCTCATCGCGGACTTCTCGGCAGAAAAGTAGAAATCCCGAGGGGTCAGCATACCGGCTGTATGCTGACCCGTTTACCCATCGGGATTTGGGGTTTTAAGGGTGATCTAGGGCATTTTATGAGAGGATTTTTCATCTTCTTTGAGAGCTTTTTGGGGGAGAAAGAAGGCTAGGGTTTGGACATCACTTCCACACCAATTTGGAGGGCAAAAGGAGAGGAAATCCGGGCTTTCTTAGGTGGGAGAGCAAGATCTTAGAGGATCCACTTCAAGGATTTCATTGTTTGGAGGTTGAAGACAACGGGAAGCCACCCCTTCGAGTGGCGTCTTCGGAAGGTTTTCTCCGGGGATTCAAGCGGCATTCGGCCTTCACCATTTGAGGGAGTGTTCCTCATGTCTATTTTAGTTATTTGCATGGTTTGTGTGGTGGATTTGTGGAACATGAACAACTAAACCCCAAGGTCACCGGATGTAGGTGAACCTTGGGGGCAAAACTTGTGATGTTTTGGATTATTTGAGTTATCTATTGTATGATTGGTTTGTTGTGATCCTTGTTTGGTATTCTTAATCGTTTTGGTACATGTGCTTAATTGTTGTATCAAATTCTTGGTAGCACTTTGTAGCATGACCATTGCCTTAGTGCTAGACTCTACCAAACTTGGAAGAGATTATTGTATAAATACGCCGTGACCATCGGGTATTTGTACCCCTCCATTTCTAGGGTTGAAAACTAACTAGTGTTTCCACCCTAACTTGAGGAAACCATCTTTCTCCTTGCAACCGCGTGAGGGGTTGAGTGGAAGAAATTCCTTATTCAACACTTGTACCGGGTTAGGGGTCAATTGCCGTGACCATCGGGTTGACCTAAGTTTAGGTTTTCTCGGTCCAACTAGGCACATACTTAATTTATCAAATATCCTACTCACTTGAGTAGCCCCCTTGGGGATCCTCATCCATGACCGTTTTCCATCCCTGAGCATCTCCCGTGTTTTAATTCAGTCGCATTTATTTAGAAAATTTCTCTTGTTGTTATTTGTTTTCTTTCTTATTTATTCTCTTGAAAATGGAATCTTTGAGCTAAACAACAAGTGAGAAGTGAGTAAGGTAGCTCCTCGGGCCCCTTGGGAATACGACCCACTCGTGCGTGCACGAGTGGTTTATTACTTGACGACCCCGTGCGCTTGCGGGTGTTCACATTTTCCGTGTCGATCAGAAGTCAAAAGCATATAAAGTGTTTGACCCTCACTCTAAGAAGATCCGAATCAGTAGAGACGTGCGGTTTTTTGAAGATAAAGGCTGGGATTTTCTCAGCAAGGCTGAGTCTTGATAAGTGCTTGATTATATATATTTTATAATATCAGTTTACATGCATTGAGCATCACTTTTATCAGGTTTTAGCATTAACAAGGTGTGTTTTGTGTTCTTTTGTGCAAACAGGGCTTTGGAGACATGACGTACGGAAAGAAGCAAAGATAGGGTGTGATGACACGTTTCAAGGCCACAATCAGAAGTTGTGTTCATATACATGGGGGTGTTGCCAACGTTCGGAGGAGTACAAGTCACTACACAAACCGAAAGGGCACAAAGGCAGTAGTACGCCCATGTCCCAGCTTTCGTACAAAGCAGAAAAAGGTTCTTGAGGATTTCAAAGTATAGAAAGCCACACACCCTACCACACGAGCGTGTGCCCGACCGTGTGGACTCTAAGTAGTTCATTGTAGCAGTACTGTAGCAAAGTACTTCACACGCCCGTGTGGAATTTCCACACGGGCATGTGGATGCCCGCGTAAAGCCCCGAATTCAAATTATAAAAGCCGCCTTGTGATAATTTTTAGGAATCGTTTCGGCCACTTTCGAGAGACAAGGCAGCTAGGGCTTGGATGGAGTTCTTTGCGGCTTTGGGAAGCTTTCCTCACCAACTTGGATCGATTCCTCCTTCGTCATAGCATCAAGGAAGCCATCGGCGACCTAGCTTCAGAGTGGATTCAATCTAGACGTGGAAACTACCCATCAAGACTATCATCACGGATTTAAGGGGGTTATTCTTTATGTCTTTGGAACTTATTTCTGAATTTACTATTTGTTTTGTGACTCGCTCCATGGAGAGCTAAACCCCTAGAGGGTATTCGGACATGTAAACCCTAGGATTCTTATTTTCATTAGATTTACATTGTGTTTCTATTCGAATTTATCAGTTTGAGTTTTACTCTTGAGTTCTTAATGCTTGTTTGTGCTTTTGATTTCATTATTAATTGCCTTGCATGTTTTATTCAATCTAGTGAAGAGAGAGATTACCGCTAGGTTTAGAATTACCAAGAGTAAAGAGGGTTGAGAGGGTGAGCCGTGAGATAGCGGAGTGTCCCCTTTCAGTTCCGACAGATATTTCCTATCTTCATATTCCCTAAGTGTCAAGCAACCATATGTGGTGTGAGGCGTCGAGAGAATTCTCCGCCGGGACCTCGTAGGGGGTTAGGGATCTTTCACCTGGAAGCAGGGTTAGATCTACTTTTAGGAATTGGTTATATCTTTGGGATCCCTAGAGTTTTAAGCAGTCATATGTGGTGTGAGGCGTCGAGAGAATTCTCCGCCGGGACCTCGTAGGGGACTAGTTATCGGCGACCTGGAGGCAGGGGCCGTTATACCTTTGGATACCCACGACTCATTGTTTTCGTTTAGAAACACTTGTAATCTACATCCAACACCCGAATCCTAGGGGGAGCATTGTCCGGATGCCTCACTTTTATTGATTGAGAACTCTTTTCCTTTTATTTCCTGCGCACTTGTGGTGACACTCTTAGTGTTGGCCATTAGATCATCACACACTACAGTCATTAGGCTAGATAACAAAAGAGGGGCTATTACTAGTACTTCTGTTCCCTGTGGTTCGACAACCCGACCCTTTGGGTCCACTTTTATTACTTGACGACCCGTGCACTTGCGGTAACGCAAGGGGTTGACACACATCACCCTGTTGTGTTGTTGCGGAGACGCATCAGTCAGCAACAAGAAACTCCACGCCCAGTGTTGACTTGGAAGAAGAAGAAACCAATAATCAAGTGGAGAATTCTCAGCCCTTAGATTCTACAGATGAGCGGCTATCTTTAAATCATAACACAGGCGACATAAACCCCACCATCCAAGCAGACTCTGATAACGAGGGTGAACATCTAGCAAGGTATAAAAGTCTGTCTGATGTCTATGACTCATGTCCGTTTGCTCTAATTGCAGCAGATCCAGTACTATATGAAGATGCAACAAAGGATAATGCATGGGTGAAAGCAATGGAAGAGGAGATAGCAACAATTAACAAAAACGAAACCTGGGAGCTAAAACCTCGACCAAATGGATGGAAGATCATTGGGCTAAAGTGGCTATTTAAGTCAAAGTTTAACCCAGATGGTACACTACTGAAGAAGAAGGCAAGAATCGTTGCTAAAGGATACACACAACTAGTTGTCATAGATGTTGATGAAGTATATTCTCCGGTTGCTCGTATTGAAACCATTCATCTATTCTTTGCCATCGAAGCTCAAAATCAATGGTGCATATATCAGCTAGACGTCAAGACAGCGTTCCTAAATGGGGACCTAAATGAGGAAGTCTATGTTCAACAACCTGAAGGATTCATCATAGAAGGAAAGAAGGAATTTTTTATACAAACTTAGGAAAGCTTTGTGTGGGCTCCGGCAAGCCCCAAGGGCGTGATACAGCAAGATAGACCAACATTTCCATCAAATCAGCTTCAGGAGAAGTAGCAGCGAACCCACAATTTATACAAAATATCAGGAAAATATTGGGATAGTCATGCTCTGTTTATATGTAGATGACATCATCTACATGGGGTCCTCAATTGAGATGCTTAGGGAGTTCAAAGATAACATGATGAAAGCCTTTGAAATGTCAGACTTGGGAGAACTGAAATACTTCTTGGGGTTAGAAGTAAAGCAATCACAAGGATCTGTATTTGTATCTCAGCAGAAGTATGCTGAGGATATGCTAAGAAAGGCCAAAATGCTTCATTGCAAATCCATTGCTAGTCCAATGAATAACAACAAAAAGCTACGTATCCAAGACAATTCGGGAGCTGCTGATCAAATTCGATACAGACACCTCGTAGGCGGATTATTGTATCTCACCCGCAAAAGGCCCGACCTTACATTCGTTGTAGGAGTAGTATCAAGATTCATGCACAGTCCAACTATGCATCATCTAGGAACAGTAAAGAGGATAATGCATTATGTTTCAGGTACTACTGACTATGGGCTACACTACGTGTATAATAATCAATACAAGCTAGTAGGATATTCGGACAGTGATCGGGGGGGATCTCAAGATGATAGGAGAAGCACATCTAGTTGGTGTTTTTCCCTTGGTTCAGCTATCATTGCATGGTGTTACAAGAAACAACAAATCACAGCCTTGTCCAGTACTGAGGCAAAGTATATCTCTGTAACTTCAACAGCCTGTGAAGGAGTCTGGTTGAGGCGCCCTCTGGAGGAATTACACGAACAATAGAAGGAGGCAAGCATTATATACTGTGATAATGTTTCAGCTATTTCCATTACTCGGAACCCAACCATGCACGGCAAAACAAAGCATATGGATACAAGATTTCACTTCATCCGTGACCTTGTGAATGATGGAGTGATTAACATCCAATACTGCAATACAAATGAGCAGGTGGTAGATATATTCACCAAAGCTTTACCATATCACAAGCATAAATTTTTCCGTGAGGCATTAGGAGTAGTGAAGAAGTTTTGAGTAAGGGGAAGGTGTTGGTACTTTACTTAGAAACTAGAATGAAAGCTAATGCAGTTGACTTTGATCTAAAGCCCAGCTAAACACATACGTTCCATGAAGTGATCACCCGTGATTGGATAGAAAAATAGCACTACAGCAGCTGGCAACTGAGGATTGAACATTTGCTTTATCTTACTTTATCACTAGCCATAGCTGGCACTTATGTTACATTTCCGTTCTTATTTATATCAATAGATGTTAGTGTAACGTTTAAGCTTTTCAATAGAATACAAGTCTGCACATTCTGAGCTTCATTAAGATAAAAGTGTGAGGATAAACTGAGAGAGAACTTTGAGATTCTACATCAAGTTCAGCCTCTAACTAGTTTAGGACTAAAGGAAACTTTGCATGAAAACATGAATAGAGCAAGTGACTCATATATAACTCACATACCCTCATAAAGATATCCTTGACATTACTATTAACTATTGAGAGAGCTCTCATCTACATTAGAATCTCCACCACCTTCACTTCAAATTTCACAAATATTTAATCAAATACTCATATTCTGTTCTCTTTGGCATTTCATTGAATATCTTGCATACACCCATGAATAAACTCATGCATAACCCATTCAAAACCAAAGGCCATTTACATTTGACCTCTCCTAAATTCAATCTTCTTCTTTCACTCTTATCCACAGGGAATACATTTTGTAACCATACGCCTATATATCCAATTGGAATGATATAAAATTTGCCTATATATACATGTACATACACATTCAACGAAAATTACACCTTTAAATTAACAAAATATCCATATAAAAGTATTCAAAAGTGTATCATTCAAAGGAAAAATTCGAACAAATAAGAAACAAACCAACTACAAACCCACTAACCTCATACAGCTACCCAAAATTCTCCCACTCATTCCTTTTCATATTCTTCTTCATCTTCCACTTCTCTAGTCTGTCCGCCATTCCACATCCTTCTTTTCTTTTTTTCCTTCTAAGCTTTACCCTCTTTTCTCTTCTCTAGATAAATACCAATTTAAAGAGCTTCCCCTCCACCCACCCCCTCAATAAACGGTAATGTATTATCAAGCGTAAGCTGTCTATGGTAATCATGAAAATAGATAGTTCATACGATTTTACATACTAAAAGGATTAGAGGTGTAAAATACACTGTGATTAGAATAATTTGAGGTATGACAAGATCTCGAGCAATGTTGCATTAGAATGATGGTGACCTAATGTAACGATCCTCACTAGTACTTTTCACGTAGGTCACACACTCCACTTCCCATATAATAATAAGAATGAATCTTCGAGGTTAAGAGGTATAGCATATGTTGTTGATTAAATAGCATGAATATGAGGCATGTGGTGTTGCTAATGAAATATACGGTGTTACTATTGTGTACCAATGAGATAATGTAACAGCGTTATGTGTGTTCACAGAGCACAACATAACATGCATGCTTTGCATTTTGTTTTATGGTAGGTTTTGCTCCTTGTTTTATGGCATGCTTTACTCCTTGTCTTATAGTATGTTTTGCTCCATGTTTCATGGCATCAGTTGCTTTGCTTAGGAAGTAATGAATAAGAAATGAAAACATGCCATAAAAAAGGAACAACTCACACTCTATAACAAAGAGTAAACGATATATGTTATAGTGCGCCTTGTGGACCTGCATCAAATTATTACATTTCATCATGGATAGTAACACACAATGCTGCTTCTTG
The DNA here is from genome assembly GCA_902712375.1 of Dioscorea dumetorum. Lineage (NCBI taxonomy): Eukaryota > Viridiplantae > Streptophyta > Magnoliopsida > Dioscoreales > Dioscoreaceae > Dioscorea > Dioscorea dumetorum. The sequence goes on from CACTHL010000738.1 coordinate 319,475, forward strand.
CTACACCATAAAATGGCTCCTCCCCCAAATATAAAGGTATAGCTTGATATGGACTTCCTCTCATTTTTATTGGTAGATTCATCTTTAGCGCTATACCCAATCAATTCAAGGTTCTCACTCTAATAGCACAAAGCCATGTTAGTGGTTCCTCATAACCGTATACCAATGTGCAGGTCCCGAATTGCTTTGTTATCCACTGGCCATTCTAATTACAAAGCATATGTCATGCCGTAGACACACTATAGTGTACATTAGACTACTGATTGCACTTGCAAATAGTACTTTACTCATTTGCTGCTTTTTTCCTTCTAATTTAAGACATTGATCCATACTTAAGTATAGGTCTTTTTCCATTGGAGTATCAACAAGCTTGCAATTATGCATACAGAAATGTTATAAAATCTTATTCAAATAGGTTTCTTAAGACAAACCTGAAAATTTCCTGGATTGATCCCTTGAGATCTTAATGCTGAGATACCTATGTAAGTAGAGGACAACAACCTTTGAGTGGAAATAATCATCTCCATTTTGTTCCGAACTATTAAAATATCATTCACATATAAAAAGAGTATGAGAAACTCATTTTCTTGTCTCTTTACGTACACACAATGGTCTTCTTCATTCATCGTAAAGCCTATCGATGTAATGGCTTAATGAAGTCTAAGATGTCATTGCCTAGATAATTGTTTCACACCATAAATAGAACATCTTAGGTGGTATGTTGCATTTTTATCCCTTTGGAACAAATGTAAATCTAAATATGCTACAATAGCTAAGATACGGCATATAAACCTAAATTTCATCACAGGAGAAAACGTCTCTTCATAGTCTGCACCTTCCTTTTGAGTGAGGCCTTTTGCTACTAGTCAAGCCTTATACTTATTAATTGATCTATCCACCTTGCAATTAAGTTTCAAGACCTACTTGTTTTTTATGGTCGTGTGCCGAGGGGATTCTTAGTCATGGATTCATTCTATTGTTGGAAGCTATTTATTTGAAGATGGTGAGTTCATTGCTTCAAAGGAAAAAGGCACATTAAAAGCCACCAAAATGCTTAAGAATTAAGGACCCATGTTTGATTTCAAGGCATTAGTGTTGAACAATTCCATTCGGTTCTCACAATTTTGGATCTAGAAATTCAGCTTGTATGTTCCCACTAACCTCAATAGTTGGAGTGGATTGTGAATTTAAATCCTTTTGGGAAATACCATCTTATTATCCTTTAACTCACAAAGCTCAAGGCTTTCTTTGATCTCACCAATACTTGGGAAATCATCCTCTAGAAAATCCACATCATGGGATTCAACCTTTATAATTGCTTAATCATATATTTTCCCGAATGTAATTTTGTGTGATTATATTTATCTTCAATTTGATTTTTGTGTAATTCAATATTTATTTGTTACACTTATGCTTTCAGGAGAGAAAAAGCATACTAAAGGTCAAAGGAACAGATTCGGGAGCAAAACGGAGCCAAAAACGGTAACTGTGACTTACACAGGCAAATACAATTCCGTGTAGTTCCAGGTCATTGGCGATTAAGGTCACCCAAAGCATGTGCAAACTACAGAGCGCATGACCGAGCACTCCCAAAGCACCATGTACCGAGAACAACACCATCGTGCAAATGAGATACAAGCCAGTGTATAGTTAGGATCTCGTATGGAACACTGACGGAATGAGAGCACATGATCGTGTTGTTCATCATCTTGAAGAAAGTTTAGGCCGTAATAAACACGGTCAACCGAATATATAGACGACCGGGATACATGGCACATGATCGTGTTGTTCATCATCTTGAAGAAAGTCTAGCACATGATCTCGTATGTGGATAAGCCATGATTACTACACGGGCAAGGTACATGCCCAAGTTCTTGATCGTGTACTAGGCGGATTACGGAGGTTAAATATAGCAGGTTGAAAAACTAATTGGGAGAGGCTGGATTTTCTGGAAAAAGACAGAGTGCAAGAACTAGGGTTTGGAGGTGAGTTCAGAGCAGGAGAAGGAGTTTGAAGAAGTCGATAGAGTAATGATATGAGGTGCCGATCTCACATCCTTCCTTCTGTAGAAGACATTGAGAGGGGGTTTCTTTTCTTTATGTTCAGGGTTGTAGGTTTAATTTTATATTTCTTTATGATAAACATGACCCCTATGGAGGGATAAACTCGCTTTGATATTTGGATTGATGTAGCTTGGGATGTTTTTATATTAGGATTCCTTTTATTATAAAATTTCCTTCACTTATTTAGGTTAATCTATGTTTCTTAATTATTGAATTAGTGCACGAGAGTGACTTTTTCTTTATTAATGGCATGATTGAGATTGACAGATAATATTTCATTAGATCACACATAGATTAAAGGATTTGAGAGCAGCCGCTTGAGCTAGGACGTTTGATATCCTCCAAGGTAGGGTTCTGTAACGAGAGCTCCAATTCTTAGGGATTTCGTAGAATTCTATGCAATCGTACAGGCGTCAAGGGGGGGGGGGAGGGGTGGGAAGAGATGCAATCCTACCAAGCATGAGATGAAGTATTAAAGCGACTTGAGAAAGCACCTAGTATACTTTTAATTTCCATTAGTAAAATAAGATTTAGGTTTTCTATTTTACATCACACTCAATTGAATTTTTAAATCCCAAGTGAAATCTTTCCAAACGCCGTCTTCTCATTCGGAATTCTCTACTCTTAATTAACCACTCTTTAACCTTTTGAACCAGTGATCTAATTATATTTCGTACTCTTAAATTGTATTTTGAGTTAGATAGCTATAATTGAGTTATTGCTAGTACTTTTGAGTCCCCGTTGATATGAACATTGCTCTTTAGCACTATATTACGCGATAGGGGACATATAATTGCGTCTGAGTTACTGAGTCCTCATTATGTTTCTCGCACCATAGTCGGGGACTAGATCTATTAGGAACACTCGAGTTTGCTAGACTAGCTAATTTTATTTTTGTTTTCTTTATTTTTCAACAATTTTGTTTTTTATTGTTTTGTTTTTGGTTCGAAAATTTTGTTTCTGATCTTGCTTTATTCTTATTTTCAGGAACTGTGTATGACCTAGTCTAGCACAAGTACACCCATCTAGCATGATCCATAAATTGAGAGAACCTTTCGCAAGAGAGCACGGCAGTTAGCATTCGAGAGTGCTGAATCTGTAAACATGGCTGGACAAGAAGAGCAACCATGAACCCTAGCAAATTATGCGAGACCAACTCTGGGCGGAACTGGATCGAGTATTATGCAACCACCTGTAGCGACCAATACATTCGAACTCAAGCCGGCATTCATGTAGATGGTTCAACAATCATGTTCATTCCATGGGCTACCAGATAAGAACCCCAACATGCACATTAGCACATTTCTGGAACTCTGTGACATGTTCAAGATTAACGAAACACAGGCGAACCACCAAGCTTCGACACGACATTGCCTCCTTCACCTCGCAAGACAATGAAACTGTCTATAAAGCATGGGAGCTATTCAAGAATCTGTTGAGGCATTGTTCTCAGCATGGTCTACGGGGTTGAATGGAAGTGCAAACACTCTGCCAAGGTCTGACCCCAAGTGTCTGTCAAACCATAGATGCCACGGCAGGTGGAGTAGTGGGCAACAAGATGCCAGAAGAAGCACGGAAGTTGTTCAAAGATATGGCGATGAATACTTACCAATGGAGCACTTGAGGGAAACAGGTGAAGGTTGCAGGTTTGTTTAAGGTAGATGCCATGACAGCCTTGGCAGCTTAAGTGGAATCCTTAAGCAAGAAGATCAACACCATGGTTACACTGAGATATGTTCCTGTCATAATGTACGAGACATGTAGTGGTGGGCATCCCACCACTGATTGCCCAATTGTCAGCGCATCAATAAGGCAGCATGAGCAGGTCGACTTCGTTGGTGGTGCAAACAAACCAAAAGGCAATCTGTAAAGCAACACATATAACCTGGTAGAGGAGCCATCCAAACTTTGGATGGAGTGGGCAAGGACAACCAAGGCCGACTCAACCCCGGGGTTCTCAGGGAGAAAGCCAAGCTTGGTTGAACTAGTGATGAAGTTCGTTTAATCCACTAAGACAAAGTTCCAAAACCACAACAACCACCTCACAGCTATTGAGGCAACTCTCAAGAACCAGCAGGCTTCTCTCTAGAATTTGGAGAACCAGGTGGGCAAGTTGCAAAGATACTATCGGAACAATAACAAAGAAGTCTACCAAGCAGTCGAGAAGTCGAGAAGTGGGCGGAAAAGATCCCAGAAACAAAGAAAGAGAAGCCAAGGGAAGTGGAAGAAGTGGCATGTAAAGAGAAGGTTGCAAAAAAGATGGCAGTTAAGGAGTACCAGCTAAGGATAATGTACTCTTCTTGGCTCAAGCAAGGAGAGAAAGACGATCAGTTCAAGCAACTACACATCAACCTTGCTTTTGTTGAGGCATTAGCGTAGATGCCCAAGTACGCCAAATTCTTAAAGGACCTACTCACAAACAAGAAGAAGCTCCGAGAAGTTTCAACATTGACACTAAGTGAAGAGTGCTCGGTAATTCTGCAAACAAATTGCCAAGAAAGTTGAAAGATCCGGGCAACTTCACCATTCCTTGTGAGATTGGGAATTCTGTTGAGGAGAGAGATTTAGTAGACTTAGGGGCAATTATCAATGTGATACCTTACAAAATATACATGAGCTTGGGACTAAGGAAGCTAACACCAACGAAGATGAGCATCTAGTTGGAAGACCGATCAATTCAACATCCAAGGGGTGTTGTGGAAGATATGTTAGTAAAAGTTGACAAAGTCGTCTTCCTGGTAGATTTTAACATTCTGGATGTAGATAAAGATGTAGAAGTGCCACTGATACTGGGGCGTCCATTCCTCGCAATGCCCAAGGCTCTGTTTAATGTTGATAATAGACATTTGACGTTGTGAGTAGGAGGAGAACAAGTTGTTTTCACACTACACTGGGCAATGAAGTACCCATCACATAAGGATGATACATGTTTTTCTATTGCCAGTGTTAATGAATTTGTTATTGAATATGTGCAGGAAAACTTTGTTGGAGATCCACTGGATGATATGTTTGAAGAGAAGAAGAAGACGGAAGGAGGTAAGGAGGTGATGACAATCTCTGAGGATAAGTCATCCATAAAACCTCCACCTTGGAGATGAACGAAGGTAAGTCACAGCCAATGATGACCACTCGTAGGGGGCACCCAAGCATCGAGTGTATCCGAGCCCCGTGCATCTTATCCTCCTGGTGAGATCTCTCAAAATTATTACTCTCCTGTGAATAATGATAATATGAATTTGGACAGCAAGGAAGTATTCTATCTTTATGAGCCTCCTTGATTCTGCAGATACGTCAATTTAGAGAAATAAAATAAGTGTTTCTTGGGAGGCAACCCAAATTTCGTATTTAGTTTTTTTTAGTTTAGTTTAATTTTTTGAGTTTTTAATAAATCATGATTTGAATTGTTTCTTGTCACAATTCACATGCTTTTAGGCCCTTTTTCATAGCGCATTGATGTTTAAACTATTTTATGATAGTTGTATTTTGAAAATTTGAGCAAATTAGGTTGATTTAAGTTGGGAAAACATGACAATCTGCATTTCGAGGGCAGTATACTGGTAATGATGATTTACACACCAGTGTATCTCTTTGTTTGGCTTCTGCTCACGGGAAATTTTTCGTCAGAGAGATACATGGGCAAGCCAAGCTTTACACGGCCATGTAAATGGTTGTGTATTTCTTAGGTTTTCGTTCTAAATTCATAAGATTTTTATCTGGAAAGATACAGGGTAGGCGAAGTGTTACATGGCTATGCACTTGGGCTGTATATCTCTTGGGTTAAGAGACGTTGTTCATAAAGTAAGTACATAGGCAGCTGATGAGACACACAACCTTGTACACTTGCACATGTACTTGAGAAACGATTCTTATTTTTTTTCCATGTCGCGACCGTATCCTTCACTTGCTCTTGTGCGCTCCCCGTTCATTTTCGATTTTTCCATCTTTGAATCACTATTATTAGGGCATTTGGCATAATTTAGATAGCCGATCTCACCGGAATACTTCCTCCCATTGTTTTCTTGAACCCTATTCATCGGTGAGTTTCCTTGAATTTATTTGAGTAATTTACTTGTTTTTAGCTCTGAATCTTTTAGTAAACATGCTCCATGTGACATCTAGAGTAATTCTTAACGTAGATGTATAAGTTTCATGTAGAAAACATGCCGATTTGACACCCAGACCTAGTTACACGGGCATAGAGAAGATGATACACAGGCTTATACGACGCTTGTGCATTTATTGGACCTAGAGAAGAAGACTATTAGAACATGATCACCACCGAAAAGTATACAGGCGTGTTCTTACCAGTGTTCTTTTGGTTTAGAGTGTAGATTGGGCAGAGAAATAACACTGCTCTCCCTGAGATACATGGATGTGTTTCTGCCAGTGTCTTTCTCAGGTGGAGCTACACTTTAAATTGAATATCAAGTACACAACCTCACATTGAAATACACGGCCGTGTACCGTCCCGTGTAAATCTCTATCCGAGTATAAATTTAATAAACTCTAGAGGTACATAGGCAAACACTTAGATACATGCCCGTGTACTAAACCGTGTAGGTCATTATTTGCTCTTTTTTGTATTCTAAGTTGAATTTTTCTTTGAGCATATCATGCCAAGGATGAAGATAATAGTGCAGTGCTCGAAGAGGGCGAGGGGTGAGGCTTCCTTCACCACACCTATTGTTCCTCAGTTTAGCATACCTACTCATTAGGAGCAATACGGTAGACTTTCCTAGTTCGGGTTCGGTACAACCCAAACCATGACTAGGAAACCCTGGAGTCAGTGGGATTGGCCCACAATATCCACGAACTGCTGTAGGACAACTCATGTGAACGGTTGTTTTAGATTGAGGACCCCACTTACAGAAAGCTTACACTAGAGGTCCTCTCCACCACCCATATGCAAAGTGTGCAGACCAGCTAGAATCGGAGCAACGCCATTTAGTTCCAGCTATATGATAAGATAATCCAAATGTCTTACACTTATATCTCCTTGCACCTAAAAAGTATGATAGGGAGTTCACCCAAACACCCACCTAAATAAAGTTGTACTCCTATCTTCCACTGGGGATGCCACAGGAGGCTCGATGGCGCCACATAAGTAGGGAGTCGTACTATCACCTGACGCGCTTAAAGGCATTGATGTTGCGCTCTCCAGCCCTGAGCTACATTCACAGTCTACTCTACAGGACATTCACGAGGATAGGAGACTCGATGGGTGTCATGAGCACACATGATTTCACATATCTGTATGTGATGACTGAACATGTACCCTTCCATGGGAGGTACACCATCATGCAGTTGATCCTCCATTAGGCTTCAGGTGCTCCTGTTAAAGTCCTTTCGCTACCCTTTACATCACCAGGATGGTTTGTTAGATGGAGCGACTACAGGGCATGGAGCGCATGCCCCCGGCATCATTCCTCTTGGCATAGAGACACTTCGTGCCATGAGAACGGTCCATCTCCAAAGTACCGCCGTAGGGCATCACTACATCCTGGTCTGAGCCATGAGAATGGAGCTCCTCCTCTTGCCCCTGGCATTCGCCACCGCTTTCACATTTGCAGCGGGGGTAGAGGAGGAGGATGATGGCACTGAGAGCGAGGCGCCCACTTTACCTGACAGTGATGTTGAAGACTTAATAATACCCGCACACTTAATATTATGTTGTTTTTCTTGTCTATCTCTTTGATACATTGAGGACAATGTATCACTTTGTGTGAGTGTAGCGGGGGTGAATTCTAGGGGATTAATTGTTAAGTGCATGTTCTATGACAGTGATACGGCCCTTGCGTATCCACAAGTGCACGGGTTGTACAAGTAGTATAATGTACCCAATGTGTGGTTGGGTAGTCGAATCCACAGGGACTGGTATAACTTCCAACACTCTCTCATTGCTTAGTATCTAATCGATTACCAATTGGGATTGAATTGAGACTAAAAGCCTAGTGACATTAGTAAAAGGTAGAAGAGGGAAACTGAGGAAATTTCTAACAAATTGCTCGATAGGGGAGTAGGGCCCCGGGTTGATCCCTTGGTGATGGATTGTATTCAAGCTTTTGCAGGACTTATCAGGTACATCTAATAAATCTATGTGTGTTCTAAGAGCTTTGTTGCAGCTATGGCTATGATAAATATCAAGGTAGCGATTATACTGTGAGGTTTAAGCACTTCGAGGTAGCAATTACACTACGGCAATTATGCTAAGGTATAAACACACACCAAGTTTATAATCATGCTATGCAATCATGCACATCAAGTTATGCAACACAAGATCTAACATAGAAACTACTAAGACTCCATAAGCATTGCAAAATAAGCATTCAATACAACTATTTAACCAAGTTCACAACCCGGGGCTCCGGAGAGAGTTAGCCCCTCATGGGTTCACTCAACAAGGAAATAAAGAAAGAAAGAAATACAAAGTAATACAAAGACTCTGATAAGTATACAATTATACTATATTTTACATATTAATTTGTATACTTATCGAGTTAGTATTGGAGTAATTTAGTAGAATACGAGGCTAAATCGGGTTAAAATTGTCTTCGCAGGCACCAAGTGGAGGTTAAAGACAAAGGAGAGCTAAAGGGAGTGATTAGGAGCTTGGAATGCAGCAATACTTACGGACAGAAGACCTTGAGGGCATCCCTATACCCGTAAGAGAAGAAGCCCTGCAATACAGAAAATCTTACGGTCAGGACTTATGGCCGTAAGTGAGACCGTAAGTAGAAAACAGAAGAGTTTACGGGGGTCGTTTACGCCCGTGAGGATGTAGGGCAAGATTCAGAGATGAGGTTTACGGTCATGACATTATGATTGTAAGTTGGACCGTAAACCTAAGGCAGATCAATTAAGCCTTCTACAGGTTCAACTCCTCCTTATCCATTTCGGGCCACCCTTCGTAGGGGTTGGGATGAAACATCTCCTGCATGTACTTATCAACAAATTCATCATTTACATCCACAAAATAATAGGTGTCATCAAACTCGTGAGGGTGTTTCATAGCATCAGTAAAGTGATAGGTAATCTTCTCATCCCCAATGCGCAAAGTCATTTCGCCTCCCTCCATATTTATCAGTGCCTTCAAAGTTCACATGAATGACCTCCCTAAGATCAGTGGCACTTTTACATCCTCATCTACATCAAGTACTACAAAATCTGCAGGAAAGATATACTTGTCAATCTTAATCAAAACATCTTCAATGATACCTCTAGGATGTCGAATGGTGGGTCAGCTAGCTGCAGGGTCATTTGTGTTGGTCGTGGCTCTCCTAGTAATAATTTCTCGAAATATTTGTACAGCATCACATTAATACTTGCTCTTGAATCAACTAGTGCTTTTACTTGACCCAACCCCCCAATTACACATGGGATGATGAAACTCTCGAGGTCTTTCTTCTTGCTTGGAAGGTTCTTTTGGAGTATTGCTGAATAGCTCCCATCCAGTATTACAGCTGTATTTTCTTCAAATTTTCTTTTGTTAGTCAAAAGATCTTTTAAAAATTTCGCATACCTGGGCATTTGTGACATTGCCTCAACAAAAGGAATGTTGATGGGAAGTTGCTTGAGTAACTCAAGAAATTTCTTGTTCTGCTCCTCTGTTTGGTCTTTCTTCAGCCGCGAGGGGTAAGCTACTCGAGGTGTGTAGGCGGGAGGTGCTGATGCTATTTCCTTTCCTTTCTCTTGGACTTTGCCTGCACTTGTTCTAGTACTTGGCCAGCCCTCTTATCTTGAGTTCTACTATCTGCCTCTCGCCCGGTCCTCAATGTGATCGCCTTTACATACTCCCTTGGGTTTGTCTCTGTAATACTTGGCAGGCTTCCTTGAGGTCTATCGGCCAAAGACTTTGCTATTTGGCCTACTTGAGTCTCCAAATTGTGCAGTAAAGCTGTGTGGTTGCGAAGTGTCACTCTACATTCTAGAACCTGGTATCAGTAAAGTGAATAAATTTAGATAATACCTTTTCCAACTAAGAAACCCTCTCTGGAATTGATAGTTGTTGCTGGAATCCTGGTGGGGCTACTGGCTTCTGCTGCCCTTGATTTCTCCATAAGAAGCTTGGATGGTTCCTCCATCCCTAATTGTAAGTAGCTGAATAGGGCTTCCCTTGCCCCCTCATCGCGTTCCCCACGAAATCCACTTGCTCGACGAGTGCTGATGTTCCTACTGAGATGGGGCAATCTGTCGAGTTGTGTCCGCCACCACAACTATCACAAGCAAGAACTACAGCTACTCTTGAGGTAGTTATTGCGTCTAACTTCTTACTCATTGCTCTAACTTGGCTGCGAAAGCTGTAACGGCGTTGACATTTTGAAGCTAGCTACCTTCTTCTTCTCTCTTGAACTCCATTGACAACTGTTGAGGGCCATGTGTTCAATGAGCTGTCTTGCATCTTCTGGGTCTTGTTACCCATAGTCCTCCCTGCTGCTGCATCTAGAAGCTATCTAGTGCTCCGATTCAACCTGTTATAGAATGTATGGATGATCATCCAATCGGGAAATCCATATTGGGGACATCGCCGCAGAAGGTTCTTGAACCTTTCCCATACCTCGAATAGAGACTCTAACGCATTCTGAAAGAAGGAAGAAATCTCATTGCGAAGCTTCACTGATTTTCCCGGGGGAAAATATCTTGCAAGAAAAGCTTCCACCATCTCGTCCCAAGTGGTGATGGATTCCCTTGGTAATGATTGGAGCCATTGCTTGGCTTGTCCCTTCAATGAGTGATACATATACAATTACGCTTATTTGACATATTAAATTGTATACTTATCAAGTTAGTATTAGAGTAATTTAGTAGAATACGAGCCTAAATCAAATATAAATTGTCTTCGCAGGCACTAAATGTAGGTTAAAGCCAAAGGAGAGTCAAAAGAAGCAACTGGGAATAAAAACATCGAAAATGGCAATGCTCCTGACTTAGCACTTGGAAGGCTGCACTGCTTATGGGCACCATACGGCCAGGCTTACGGCCGTAAGCCATAGTCAAAAGACCTTGCCGGCATCCTTATGCCCATAAGAGAAGAAGACTGCAATACAGAGGTGCTTACAGTTGGGACTTACAGTCGTAAGCGAGACTGTAAGCACAATTCAAATGCGTTTACGGGAGCAGCTTATGCCCGTAAGGATAGAAGAGAAAATTATTAGACGAGGTTTACGGGTCTGGGCTTACGGCTGTAAGAAAGACCGTAACCCGAAGCCAAAGAACCTTACAGGAGGAACTTATGGCCATAATGGAGAGCATAAGGCACGAGGCAAGTTGAAATCCCGACGCTTACTGCCTAGCTTACTCCCCTAAGCTGGCCGTAAGGTTCGGCCTATTTAAGCCTTTGCTGAAGAGACAGAAAGGGGAGCTTCTTTTCTAGGTTTTAGTTCTTAGTTTTGGGGAGAGTGACTGGAGGAGAGGAAAGCTTAATTGCAAGATCAAGAGGCGATTTTTCCATAAAAAAGGCCAGGAATCTGCGTGTCCCTCCATCAACCTCACCTTCGTCATCTGTTAGGGTATCATCGCGATAAAGGATTGTATTCCTCCAACATCAAGGGGAATTTAAAGCCAATCCTTGTCTTCTTGGTTTTGAGGGAGTTTTTCATTTGAATTTCTCATTATGACAATGAACATTTGTAATTCCTTGATTTCATTGTTTTGCATTATGAGTTAATTCCCTTTTTAGGAAAGCTTGGACTTGAAACCTAAGGGAAATTGTTGAACTTTACTTGTATCCTTTAAATCGCAATTATTTGTGATGTTAAATCTTAGGAATGCATGTATAAATTGATGTATGCCTCTTACATGTTGCGTGATTGTTGACGAGCGGTGAAAACCCATTGTTTGTTTGATTTAGCGTGCGGTGAAAACCCGTCGGCTCTTGGGGAACCGGCGTGCGGTGAAAACCCGTTAGATAGAACGAATTAGCGTGCGGTAAAAACCCATCTTACCATCACATTCCTTTTAAAATTACTTCTAAATGAGCGAGGATTATTCGTAAGAGTTAGTACTTTATTGTCTAATCTTCGAGGAAGTATTGTCCAAGTTTTCCAATCTAGCCAATCGATCTCTACCCCCGTTTATTGTTTACAATAATGTTAGTTATTAGTTAGACTTGTCAACAATCATCCCTTTAGGGTTAGATTTCATAAGCTGAAGGTAGTACTAGTTCATTTGCTCCCTGTGGTTTGACAGCCCTATCTCTTTTTGGGATCTACTTTAGTGTTGTAGACCCAAAATAAGCTCAAGAACGTATTTAGGAAGAAATCGACACCAAATACGACGTTTTTGGGGATTCTTCACTGTAGCAGTACTGTAGCCGAATACTGTAGCAGGGTACTGTAGCACCGAGGTGAAAGTTTCTGCAAAATTCTCTGGATGTCTCACGGGCAACCTCACGGCCGTGAGGCAGCCCGTGAGGAGTCGTGACTTTCACCCTTTTTAAAGACTTTTAGGGCATGGGAAAGAAAAACTTTTGATCTATTCTTCTAGGGCCGGCGCCCCACCTTCCTTGCCGGCCATTTCCGGCGATCTACGCCGCAATCTTCACCAAGAGGGAGGCACACATCGAAGGAGAAGGTTTGGAGAGAAGATCCAAGACATCAAGGTGTATTTTGAAGGTCTTAATCCATTCAAGGGTTTCCAAAGCTAGAGGGAGTGTTTCTTCCTTCTTTTCTTGCTTATTTGCTCCTTGAACTTGTATAAGTGTTCCTCTTTCATGAGGAACTAACTTATTTGTGGTTTGGACATGATGAACTCTAGGGGTGTTTGTTTGTAATTTGGATGATCATCCTTGTGATGTATTGTTGGATGTTGTATTTCTTTTATGGAATCTTATAGTTTGTGGTTCATGTTTGGTGTATTTTAATGCCTTGGTATGCATGAGAACTCGGTGTGCCATTTCTAGAAAATGCTAGGTTGCATGACCATTGCCCTAGTATTAGACTCACCAAGCTTGAAAGGGATTCATGTATGAATACACCGTGACCATCGGGTATTTCGTACCCCTCCAACCATTAGGGATGAACATAGATATTGTGTTTGACCCTAATTAGAGATTTTCCTAAGTTTAATGCAATCATAGGAAGATTTGGGCGGATGTGATTCCGATCCAATACTTCTATCGGATTAGGGGTTGATCGCCGTGACCATCGGGGTTGACCTACTTTAGGAGTCTCTTGGCCCAGCTACCATCTCGACATTTCATCCTAAATTCAGGACCTAATGACAACCCTAGGGGAATTCATTGTCCAAATCACCTCTTCGTGTGTTTGATTCTCCCTTGTTTGCTAAATGTGTGTAGTAGTAGCCCGGATTTCATATTAGTAGTTTTTTATCTTTTTGCAATCACTGTTTATCTTTTGTAGTGTTAGGCTAGGAAATAGACGAAATGGGAGTAATAGTAGCTCCTTGGGCCCTTGGGAATACGACCCACTCGTGTTTGCGCTAGTGGTTTATTACTTGACGACCCCGTGCGCTTGCGGGATCACCATCAGGCTTGTGACGAAAAACAAGTGCATTTTGGGAGGCAACCCAAATTAAAAATTCATGTCAGTTTGTTTGGGTTTTATTTCTTGTTTAGCTTTTGTTCTTTTTCTTATGGGTGTTTTCACTTTTCAAAGTGGGGAGGCCTTGTTGTTTTAGCCCTTTTTCTTACATCTTCTTGTTCGAATTGTAGCCAAAACGTTGCATTCAAGGTTCAAAGGGATTTTATCGAGGTTTTGTTACCCCCTCCTCTCAGCTTCCGGGTGAAGCACGGCCATGCTCATGGCCGTGTATTCCCTATTAGTTGGAAAATTTTGAGAACGTGGTGAAGCACGGGCGTGCTTATACCCATGTTTTCACCCATGCTTCAAGAGCACAGGCACGCCGTTCCTGACACAGCCGTGCTCTCAATTTTATAATTTTGGAAATTTTTCATTAAAGTGCCCGGCCGTAAGCACTGTCTTAAACATGACCGTGCTCTTCCAGGATACTTACAGTGTAAATCACGGCCCGCAGCACGGCCGTGTTTTTTGGGCGTGTTCGAGCGCAACTTTTCATCTCCCGGTTTTACCCTTTTTAAAGTCTCCCCCACGGTTGTGCTCAGTCTCGTTCTGTCCTTCCCCAAGTTTTCTACCTCATGCTTGGCATTTTTGCGGTTTTTCTTGTCCGATTTTTGGATTGTTCCCTTGGGTTTGTAGGGCTTTTGCTCTTGCCGTCTTTTCCTTTCTCTTCGAGGAAAGGGTATGATCCCAATTTGATTCTAGTTCATTTTTGCATTTTAATGTTTTTTCTAAAAGATCTATGCATGCTTTATTTGTGTTTCAATTCTTGATTCATGGATTAGGGCTAGAAAATCATGCATCCTTGTATAATTGCAGTTCAGAACATGATCAAGCATGGTCACGCTTATTAGAAGCATGCTTGTGCTCTCATGAAATAGCGTAGTTTAAGATAAGCACACCCGGTGCTCTCCATAGACAAGCCATAGGCAAGCACGGCCATGCTTTTGAGGAGCATGCACGTGTTTTGCTCACAATTTCCAGTTTTGATTATGCTATATCATCGACCACGTCAGCGTATAGCTGTCACCCTTGCAGCTTTCTCCGGCCCTCACATCACATCACGTACGACAGATCTTGAGTCCAAGGAGGGAGATGACGTGGGCATAGAGATGAGGCCGATGGATATTCTGATGACTCAAAGGCCACTGAGTCCAACTCCGATTGAATTACTTTTTTAGTTGTTGTGTTCTGTTTATTTTTTAAGCTTGTAGTTTTTTGTACAGTTAGCAAGGGGAGCTCCTTGCTAAACTGTTTCATTTTTCCTGTGGTTTTTATTTTTTTGTTGCATGGTCTTTGTTATTTTATGTTTATTGAGCTTCACTTATGTACCTGTCTTGCTTTACAGATGTATGCCAAATTGGAAATGAGCGTTCATGTTAAGAGTAGCATCATCATTCTCTGTGTCTAGGAAAGTCCTTATTAACTCTCTTGATTTATATTCAAATTATCCTCTTTGTCATTTATTTTCCGTACACATTGTTTACCATGAGGATAATGTATGTTTCAAGTGTGGGGGAGGGTTTTCTTAGTATAATAATATTGTGAGAGTGCATGACGTAGGACGATCTATGACTTATTGAATAGGAATTTCTAAGTTAAGGTCACAATGAGTGTTAGTGTACATTCTTGAACTTAAGTGTAGATTCACTTTTGCTTTGGAAACCTAAGTTCTATCCCTATTTTGTGGACCCACTTTGTTTAGGAGAAACGCTAGCTACAAGACCTTTAGCTTTTGACCTTTTAAAAACAAAAATCAAAGAGAGCAAAAGAAAAAAAAAGAGACTTTTTGTTGCAATTTAAGTGCAATAAATTTGAAAAGTCGGATCCGTTGTGGGATGCCCTATCGATTTCTTATAATTAGTTGGCAAAAGATGGTAGAAAGAGCTATCACTTTAGCATTTACTGAAAGCCGCTCTTGAGTAGTCAGATTTTGAGCACAACAAATGTTCCTTTGATGATCTACCTAGAGAAATTGCTACCTCTAGAGTGTATGAAGCTACTACCCACTTAGTGAGTTAGTTAGTCAAGAATAAGGTCCTCTCTTGCTAAGTCTTTCCAAAAAGCTTGGGGCACACTCTTTAGAGTATTTCTCACACACAGAGGGAGTACTAAGTGAGAGTCACGGCGTATTCATACATGAATCCCTTCTATGCTATGTGAGTCTAGCACAAGGGCGATGGTCACGCACCAAGTACAATCTAGAAGTTGAATCGCAGAGTTCTCATGCGAAACAACACATCAAAGAACACAAAGCATGAACCACGAACCAAACCAAATACCATAAATGTGAATCTAAAGCATCCATACAAAGCAAGTTCATCCCAAGGTTCACCGGATGCCCGGTGACCTTGGGAGTCTAGTTCATCATCAACAAAGGAGAAAGCAAGAAATACAATAAATACAAGACAAAACTCATAGCAAACTCCCCTAAGATGAAGACTAGAAGGTGGTGATGAGAACTTGTCGGATCCGCGCCGGTAAGCTCCTAGATCTTCTCCTTGATAGCACAACCTCTTCTCCCCGTGATTTCCTCCTCAGATCTACCTTTTCCACTTGCCTTGAAGCCCTTGGTGAATATGGTGGAGAATGCTGGCCAAAAGTCCCCATTCATGATGCCCTAATGCCCCTTAAAAAGGGGAATTTCGTGTGTCCTTACGGACTGCCTCACGGGCGTAAGGGAGACCGTAAGGCACCCACAAACTTTCCCATGAATTTTATCTCGGTGCTACAGTATCCTGCTACATTACTCTTACAATAATCCTACTACAATACTGCTACAGTGAAGAAGCCCCAAAAACGACGTATTTGGTGTCGATTTCTTCATAAATACGTTCTTGAGCTCATTTTGGCTTATTCAGTGCCTGCAACACAAAATAAAGAGATTTAGACCAAAAGAAGGGCATCGGCTCATCAAAAAGATAATAAAATAATTCACACAAATACGTATAAAATACGTATATTTAAACATTTATCAAACATCCCCACACCTAAGCGTTTGCTTGTCCCCAAGCAAACAAACATGAAGAATAGAGGCAAGAAGATAAACAGCTAAATATACGACCTCAAGCTCAAATGTACAGGACTCCACAAGCACAAATGGACAAAAATAAAGAAGTGAGTTATTCAATGTAGTATTTACTGTAGCGAAGTACTGTAACAAAAGTACTGTAGTAGTTTACTGTAGCAACAGTCTTCACACTCCCGTGTGGAATTTCCACACGGGCGTGTGGATGCCCGTGTGGATGCCCCCGTAAAGCCCCGAATTCAAATTATAAAAGCCGCCTTGTGATAATTTTTAGGGATCTTTTCGGCCACTTTCGAGAGACAAGGCGGCTAGGGCTTGGAAGGAGTTCTTTGCGGCTTTGGGAAGCTTTCCTCACCAACTTGGATCGACTCCTCCTCCGTCATAGCATCAAGGAAGCCATCGGCGACCTAGCTTGGGAGTGGATTCAATCCAGACGTGGAAACTACCCATCAAGACTATCATCACGGATTTAAGGGGGTTATTCTTTATGTCTTTGGAACTTATTTCTGAATTTATTATTTGTTTTGTGACTCGCTCCATGGAGAGCTAAACCCCTAGAGGGTATTCGGACATGTAAACCCTAGGATTCTTATTTTCATTAGATTTACATTGTGTTTCTATTCGAATTTATCAGTTTGAGTTTTATTCTTGAGTTCTTAATGCTTGTTTGTGCTTTTGATTTCATTATTAATTGCCTTGCATGTTTTATTCAATCTAGTGAAGAGAGAGATCACCGCTAGGTTTAGAATTACCAAGAGTAAAGAGGGTCGAGAGGGTGAGCCGTGAGATAGCGGAGTGTCCCCTTTCCCTTCCGACAGATATTTCCTTTCTTCATATTCCCTAAGTGTCAAGCAACCATATGTGGTGTGAGGCGTCGAGAGAATTCTCCGCCGGGACCTCGTAGGGGGTTAGGGATCTTTCACCTGGAGGCAGGGTTAGATCTATTTTTAGGAATTGGTTATATCTTTGGGATCCCTAGAGTTTTAAGCAGTCATATGTGGTGTGAGGCGTCGAGAGAATTCTCCGCCGGGACCTCGTAGGGGACTAGTTATTGGCGACCTGGAGGCAGGGGCCGTTATACCTTTGGATACCCACGACTCATTGTTTTCGTTTAGAAACACTTGTAATCTACATCCAACACCCGAATCCTAGGGGGAGCATTGTCCAGATACCTCACTTTTATTGATTGAGAACTTTTTCCTTTTATTTCCTGCGCACTTGTGGTGACACTCTTAGTGTTGGCCATTAGATCATCACACACTAAAGTCATTAGGCTAGATAACAAAAGAGGGGCTATTACTAGTACTTCTGTTCCCTGTGGTTCGACAACCCGACCCTTTGGGTCCACTTTTATTACTTGACGACCCGTGCACTTGCGGTAACACAAGGGGTTGACACACATCACCCTGTTGTGTTGTTGCGGAGACGCATCATTCATGAAAATCTACCCCCCACTCAAAGATGCACATTGTCCTCAATGTGTCTAAATCAGCAGTGTATAAAAAATATAGGCAATAAAAGCATAATAAGAGGGTTTCATGAACTTCCCCGAGTCTCAAAACATGAGTCTTGAAGTCCATGAGATCGGGGTAGCCACTAATGATGCGAGTAGATGATCGAGAGAGAAGGCGTACTTGATGCCCTACTTCCACCCTATAAGATAGAAAGGAACATCATCGCCAGGCATCTAATACACACAAAAAGAAAAAACACAAACAAAAGCAAACAAAACAAACAACTAGTACAACACAGCAAATGTCCCGTAGTGGCATGTGAAAGTAGTCTTCTCCTGATCTTCTGGGGCAATAGGAATCTGAAAATATCCAGAAAAGCCATCCAAGAAACAGTAGTAAGAATGTCCCGTGAGTCTGTCAAGCATCTGGTCAATGAAAGGTAAAGGGAAATGATCCTTTCTTGTAGCATCATTGAATTTCCTATAATCAATACAGACTCTCCAACCTGTGATTGTTCTTGTGGGAACAAGCTCATTTTTTTCATTGGTGACGACTGTCATTCCCCCTTTTTTTGGCACCACTTGTACCGGGCTCACCCAGGCACTATCAGAGATAGGGTAGATAATGCCCGCATCAAGCAACTTTATGACTTCATTCTTCACATCCTCCTTCATGTTGGGGTTGAGTCTTCATTGGGGGATTGTTGAGGGTTTGTGATTATCCTCCATAAGTATTTTGTGTGTACAAAAGGATGGGCTGATTCCTTGAATGTCAAAAATCTTCCACGCAATTGCCCTTTTGTGCCTCCTCAGCATGTTCACGAGTTGGTCCTTCTCTTCCCTTGTTAAATCCGAAGCGATGACAACAGGGAGTGTAGATTCTTCCCCCAGGAAGGCGTATTCTAGATGATCAGGGAGGGGTTTCAATTCTAGCTCTGGAGGTTCTTCAATTGATGACTTTACCCTTCCATAATTTCTAAGGTCACGTTCCTCAATCTCCTCCATTTCTTCTGAGTCACCATCAATGTTCAAGCTGCATTCCTTCGCTCGAAATTCTGCCTCAATTGTATTCAAATCATCCCTCTGAATGTAGTTCACATCTTCTACTCTTTCAAATGTTGACTGAATTACCTCCTCTTTATCTGAACAGGTTAACTCAGGGGAACTCTTCAGACTAGTGTCTAGTTCCTCATGAGTATAGTTGGACTGACTATTGGATGAGAGAATTTCTGTTGCCAACTTTTCCCAATCTGATTCCAAATATTTATTGAAGATTGACTGAGCTCCTTGATTCTGTACAAATTGCATAAGTGAATCCTGACAAAAATCTTCCTTCCGATGATTATCGCTGAAATCCATGCTGTCCCTCTGAACAAGCAATACAAAAAGAGCAATACAAAAAGCAATACAAAAAGTGCAACAGTGAACACAAAGATGGAATATTTAAAAAAGGTCAACAACCAAAAACAAGAAAACACAAAAAAAAAAAAAAAACAAAACAAAACAAGCCAAACAACAAAAAAGGAAAACGAAAGAAAAAGATAAGGCTAAATCAACAAGCTTATTGAAGGAAGCAAATAATAATGAAAGCATGAGGTCCCGAGCTAGGATCCCCTCAGGACTACTAAAGCTAGATGGATGCTAAAATTACACAGGCAATGGTGGATGGGCCAAGAGATATTCAACAGTAGATCACCATGATGGTCACGGCGATGACCCCTAATATGGTACGAGTATTGGCTCGGAGTTTCTTCTGACCAAATCCTCCTACGATTGCACTACGCCTAAGGAAATCTCTAATTAGGGCCGATACTTAACCTAGGTCCAACCCTAATGGTTAGAGGGGCATGAAATACTCGATAGTCACCGCGTATTCATACATGAATCCCTTCCATGCTATGTGAGTCAAGCACAAGGGTGATGGTCACGCACCAAGTGCAATCTAGAAGTTGAATCGCAGAGTTCTCATGCGAAACAACACATCAAAGAACGCAAAGCATGAACCACAAACCAAACCAAATACCATAAATGTAATTCTAAAGCATCCATACAAAGCAAGTTCATCCCAAGGTTCACCAGATGCCCGGTGACCTTGGGAGTCTAGTTCATCATCAACAAAGGAGAAAGCAAGAAATACAATAAATACAAGACAAAACTCATAGCAAACTTCCCTAAGATGAAGACTAGAAGGTGGTGATGAGAACTTGTCGGATCTGCACCGGCAAGCTCCTAGATCTTCTCCTTGATAGCACAACCTCTTCTCCCTGCAATTTCCTCCTCAGATCTACCTTCTCCACTTGCCTTGAAGCCCTTGGTGAAGATGGTGGAGAATGTTGGCCAAAACTCCCCATTCATGATGCCCTAATGCCCCTTAAAAAGGTGAATTTCATGTGTCCTTACGGGCTGCCTCACGGGCGTAAGGGAGCCCGTAAGGCACCCACAAACTTTCCAAGGAATTTTATCTCGGGTACTACAGTATCCTGCTGCAGTACTCCTACAGTAATTCTGCTACATTAATCCTGCTACAGTGAAGAATCCCCAGAAATGACGTATTTGGTGTCGATTTCTTCATAAATACGTTCTTGAGCTCATTTTGGCTTATTCAAGGCCTGCAACACAAAATAAAGAGATTTAGACCAAAAGAATGGCATCCGCTCATCAAAAAGATAATAAAATAATTCACACAATTACGTATAAAATATGTATATTTAGACGTTTATCAGTCTTCTTTCCGGTTCTTTTCTTCCCCTTTTTGGGGGAGAAGGACGTATCGGCTTAGAAAAAGTACCACTTCATGGTTCAGGAAGGAATAGTGTTGGAGCATAAGATTTCAAGGTCCAGGATTGAGGTGGACAGAGCAAAGATTTTGACAATAGAAAAACTTCCACCACAGACAATGACAAAGGACCTTCGGAGTTTCTTGGGGCATGTCGACTTCTATTGACATTTCATGAAGGACTTCTCAAAAATTTCAAGACCTATGACCAAGCTCTTAGAAAACTATACGCTGTTTGATTTTGACAATGAATGCCTCAAGTCCTTTCATCTATTAAAGGAAAGATTGATTAATGCTCCAATTTTGAGATCGCCGGATTAGAATCTCCCATTTAACTCATGCGTGATGCAAGTGATCGGGCAGTGGGAGTTGTTTTAGGTCAGCGACATGACAAACATTTCCGTCCTATCCATTATACAATTAAAATGCTAACACCCACTCAAGAAAATTATACCATGACAGAGAAGGAGTTGCTAGCCATTGTTTAGGCTTTCGATAAGTTCCAACCCTATTTGAGATAAAAAGGGACTAAGGCTTAGAAGGAAATTAAGGAGGGAAAAAAAAATAGTGAGGAAAGCCCTGATAAGTTGGTCAATTAAGGATAGGGCCCCGGGTTAATCCCTTGGTGTTAATCACACTCGAATTCTTGCAAAGTTTATCAAGAATGTCTCAGGGTTCAATGTTCTAGAGTCCTTGTTGCCGCTATAAGGGGGAATAAGTGTTAGGAGGGTGAGTGCAACACGTAGTCTCTATTCCTCTCGGAAACAATCACGAAGATAATCGAGCTAGGGGGTTTGACACGCGTCAGCGAACACTCAAGCTTCCCAAATCACCCAACAAATCAAGCATACAACACAAGGCCTAACATAAAGATTGAAAACTCCATAAATACTGCAATAAATGAATTCAAGTACAACCAACTACCAAGTTCATACCCTGGGGCACCTAAATGGATTAGCCCCTCATGGGTTCCATCAACAAGACAATGCTAATGGAAACAAATACAGAAGAAATCGAGAACTCCCTATTTGCTTGCATCCTTGTTGAGATTCGAGGTCCTGATGATGATGAGAATGTACCCCTCCAATTGGCCTACAATTCGCACTTCAATCCTCTCTTGATGATGGTGAGATCTGTACAGCAACTCCCTCCTTCGCCTGTAGCCGTCCCCAACCAAAAGTCCCCTCTTTTCCTAACTTTCGGTGCTTAAAACCTAACTTTCGATCTGAGCACGGCCGTGTTTCAGACCGTGCAGATTGCAGGAAAATAAACGGCTTCAGCGAGTCTGCATTTTTTGCCAGGCTGTGAAGTGCACGGGTTGGAACACGCCCATGCTTGAGCCGTGCTCTAGTCTGCACGCCCGTGCTATGGGCACTCTGACAGTGCTTCCTTGTGCTTGCAAATTCCTATGAACTGCACGGTTAAGAGCACGCCCGTGCTTAGGCCATGCTTGCCTTGACGAACTTCCTTTTAGGCCCTTTTTTCGTAAATTCTTCTCTAAATCACTCCTAATTGCTCCAGGACCTAAATATCTGCACAATAAACTCAAAATACTTTAAGTAGAACCGAACTAGGAAAATAATAGCAAAATGACATGTAAATAGCGGGTATAATGTGTATAAAATATATATCTAAAAAGCACTCATCATAGTAGCAGATCATCTGTGTCGTTTGGAATACCCAAGAGATGAATCAATTCTCGAGAAGGAGGTAAACGACACATTCCCCGAGGAACATCTCTATCAAGTTCAAGTGCAAGAGTCGCAAGATTCTGATACTCTGTAGTTCACTGATATTGTGAATTATTGTGTTGGGAGAGTCATTCCTGCTCAATTTTCATATCAGCAGTAGGAAAATTTCAGATATGAAGCACCATGTGTGGGAGGTCATTTCTATAGAAAATTTGTGCCAACTTATTGGTAAGACGATGTGTCTCACATGCGGAAAGGTGGAAAATTTTACATCATTGTTTTTTTTGGAGTTGCTCGAGGACATTTCAGTGCCAATAGAATGGTGGAGAAGGTTTTAGAAGCAGGATTCTTTTGGTTATCGATATTCTTGATCCGCGGAAATTTGTAGAAGCATGCAGCAGTTGTCAGGGGAGTGGAAATCTGTCTAAGCAGGATGAAATGAAGCAAACTTCTATCCAGCAGTGTGAAGTTTTTGATGTGTGGGAGATTAATTTCATGGGACCTTTTCCTTCTTCCAATGGTAACAAATACATTCTTGTAGCAGTAGATTATGTGTCAAAGTGGGTAGAAGGTTAAGCACTTTTGACCAATGATGCTCGAGTTGTAGTAAAGTTTTGAAGAAAATTGTTCTCCCGGTTTGGTAGTCCAAGGGGCATCATTAGCGATTGAGGAGCGCATTTCTGCAATACTTAGTTTGAAAAGGTGATGAAGAAATTTGGAGTGACCCATCATATAGCCACCGCTTACAATCCCCAAAGCAGCAATCAAGTTGAAGTCACAAACCTGGAGTTGAATCGAATTTTGAAGAAAAACTATGCAGCATAACAGAAAGGATTGGTCACAACCGTTTGTCTCTTAGAAGGATTTCTTTAAATACGACGCTAACGCCCTTCCTTGTCACTTTCTTTTGGCCATTTCTTCCTCTTCTGGTTTTCTTGGTTTGTTTTTTGTCCTAATCATGCCAGTTTTTTGCATTGATTTTCATCGGGTCTCTCTTGCCTCGCATTTTTGTTCCTTCCCCCTCGACCTAATAGTCAAACCCCATGTTAGTTTGACAGATCCTTGGTTAACCTTGCTTTGAATCGTCTTAAATTCTTATATTCAGGCTTATTTATCATTCTAGAATGACTTATACAGAAAAATGGATAGAAACCTTGGATTTTTTAAACCTAGGGCTTTCAGGGAAGTTGATTTCCCCGCAGCAAAAGCGTGTTGATTTCAAAGAACAACCGTGCTTCCCTTAAGCACGGTCGTGCTCTCGCTGATTGTCCTGAAAGGCTATTTTAATGGGAGTGTTTTTGTTGCAGATCATCATAGCTAGGAAAAAGGTTACCTCAGGTCCTCCATCTAAGAAGTTATGTGGCAAGGAAAGTGCAAGAAACACTTTTGCACAACCCCTGTACGAATCACCAATTCATAGGGAACTTTACCAACGCTTTTTTACACCGTAGTTTTGCTAGGGTCCATACTATTGACTGGGGGCATTAAGAGAGACAGGCCTAGCGGATGAGGTGCAGAGACTCTTGAATGTTGGTTCTTATAGTCAAGTTTTTAATATTATTGATCCTACATACCTTGAATTAACTTTGGAGTATTGACCACTTTTGATAAGAAAAAGAGAGAGATTTCTTGGAACATCCCAGATGCACTCAGCTTCTAACTCCTCGGGAAGTGCTACACTATGAGTTATATGGAGATCGCGATTTGAATGGGTTTATATGATGAAGAGTTCACTCTAACAGCAAAGCATGCAAATCTACAATTTCATCAACCACTGGGTTAACCGCGAGGGCAATGTTGGCTCTGACGAAGTAGTGGTTATCCTTGTATGACCCACACCGCTCTATGGCATCCACTTTCAGATCTCCAGCACTGCACATAATTTATACATTACTTAATGGATCAGTTACTGGAAGGGGTGACAGTACTGGAGTCATTAACCGCAGAGATTTCAAGTATTTAGTGAGCGTGACCAATGGGCTTCATTTCCATTTAGGATATGTGTTAGCCACCACTCTTCATCATCAAGTGACAGACCACTAGGTCGGGGTCATTTTTGACGGACTATACATCACGCGACTGGTTAAGGGAATGAATTTGTTCGGAACAATTGATCTTGGGTAGACGGCTGGGCAGTTCAATCATATTACTTCAGGCACTCTACATGCAATGGGGCTATTTTGTTCATGATATGACATTGCTGCGGAGATCACTAAGGCAAATACTACCTACACTCCATTGATCTTGCACGTCACTCCTCTGCCTATTCCATCCCCTGCTACTTCAAACTTCCTATATGGTTATGCATTTAGCAAATGGCTACTACAGAGCTAACTGAAGATTGCCGGCCATTGCGAGGCATCCTCCTCGGGACATTCCGCATTTTTGCGCAATGTCAGTGTCAATACCTCTGACTTGTGGGAACATCTTAATTATTAGGGGGATACATTACCGGCAAGAAGGAAGTGAGGCCTTGTCGCCGCTCTCGACTCCAACACCTAGATCGACACTTCTTGTCTCTCCAGCCTAAATTGCATTTACTTTATTTCTATTCCATTATTGGACGTGCTTTACTCTATCTTTTCGCTTTTTGGACTTGTGCTTGAATGCTACACTGTTTTTTGATTTATTCACCTTCAGCATTTACTTTTCGGTTTAGTCTTCTTTTCGTCATGAGCTTCATTTGTGCCACTTTGGCATTTCTCGGGATATGTGGGTGAAAGGAATTATGGAACACACATTGAGAGCGGTAGCATCACTCTCCATGTTTAGGGCAGTCCTCCGAAACTTTCCCTCAATTTTCATTTGTCTTTAAGTTTATTTTGCATGCCCGGTTTTACATTGAGGGCAATGTATGTTTCAAGTGTGGGAAAGGGTTTTCATTTCATGCTTTTATTGTGATGGTAGATGACTTAGGATGATCTACGACTTCTTTGATAAGAATTTCTAAGGTTAGGTGGGCAATGAGTGTGTTAGTGTACTTTATTTGAGCTTAAGTACATATTCACTCTTGCTTTGGAAACCCAAGTTCAATCACTCTACCCTATCTTTGTGGAGCCACTTATATTTAGTTAAGAATATAGCTAAAGAACCTTTAAATTTTTTATTTGTTTTGAAAGAAAACATTAAACTCAAAAAATCAAATCCTTTATGGGATGCCCTATTGGTTTCTTGTAAATAGTTCGCAAAAGATGGTAGAAAGAGCTATCACTTTCGAAGAGTGAAAACCGCTCTTGAGTAGTCGGAGTTTGAGAATTACAAATGTACACTTGATGACTTACCGGGAGAAATGACTACCTCTAGAGTATATGAAGCTACTACCTACTTAGTAAGTTAGTCAGTTAAGAATAAGGTCTTGTTTAGCTAGGTCTTTCCAAAAACGCTTGGGACACATACTTTAGGGTAGTTCACACACATGGGGAGCACGGAGTAAGAGTAAAGTTTTTATTGAGCATTCATTTAACATATGCACTAACCATTTAAAGTCTCCCCATAGTTTAGAAAATTCCTATCTTTCTGAGATCATAGGTCATGCACTCATTTTCTTTTGTGTGAGCCTAGTGTATTTGTTTGAGGACAAGCAATGGTTCAAGTGTGAGGTATTTGATGAGTGCATTTCATATACATATTTTATATACCTCTTACCTATATTTTGCTTGTCTTTTAGCATTTGTTTTATATATTTTAATACTACTTTAGGTATCTTTGCGTTCTTATGCAGATTAGTAGGTCTTGGGTGAATAGAAGAAGTATTGAATGGTTTCTTATAGGACGTCTACCTAGTTTGAGTACACTGTTATGTACCACCATGAGAGGGATGGGAATTAATGAGAGAAGGAGATGTTAGATATGTCAGAGTGACTGAATATTCTGTTGACCCAGATAAACTTTGCCATTAGGATTTGCTAGGGGATGTGAAGGAGTTGGGGTATGACATTAACATGGATGTGAAGTTATCATATAAGGATGATGAGGGAGTATTAAATAGTAATCATGGTGACCAAACTGTAGTAGGCTTGACTGAGTAATTAGTGTCACACAAGAAAGAAAACATTTATGTTGAGAGCTTAGAAGCCATGCATGGTAAAAGCCTGCCAAGATCCCTACTATCTGACTCTGCATTTGACATCGATAGTGATAATAGTGGTGAAGGCAATAATGATGATGAAAAGGTCTTGGTGGATGTCCCATTTGTGAATTTCAATTCAAAAACTGATGAGGAAATTGCATAGGCTAGGGATAATATTAGAAAATATATTGACATGAAAGAGTTAGTGATTAGGATGAGGAAGAAAGGTGATAACAATGAAGGGTAGATAGGGCAACCTTCTAATGATGTAAAAGGCAATGCTCAAAACACCATACACAACAGGAGGGCCTCCATTGCTGAAGTTGACAAGGTTGTTGGATATGATAATGAGTATGTAGACTTTTCAGACCTTGAAGGTTATGAGGTTACTAGTGATGGATCGAGTGCAGATGATGCAAGGAGACATAGATCAAAGAAGAATTATTATGACCTATTGTTCCATTGAAGGATTTTTTCATTGGTCTGCAATTTGAAAATCTGAAATTGTTTAAGGGTGAACTTGTTGAGTTCTTAACTAGGAAAGGATTTGAGTTTATTTACATAAAAAATGATGCAGTAAGGGTACTAGCCAAGTGTTCTACCAAGGGTTGCAAGTGGTTGATATTGTGTTCAGGGTGTAGTGAACCAAAAGTGTATGCTGTTAAACATTATGTGCCAGCCCACTCTTGCAACTACTAAAAATAGGAGGGTGATAGCCCATGTAGCTGCAAAGAGATTTACAGAGGTGATAAATGAGATGTCTTCAATTAGACCTAGACTTGTGAAAGCATTGGTCAGAAAGGAATGGGTGTCTTCATTGCTAATAAGGTGTGCAGAAATGCATAGACATTGGTGCTGAAAAAGGTTGAGTTACAGTTCATAGAAGATTTTAAGGTCTTGCACAATTATTCTTTAGGCTGAAACATAGCAATCTTAGCAATAGTGTCAATATAGTGTCTGAAAGACTGAACACAAGTGACGCCCTATTTTCCAAAAGGTGTTTATATGCTTAACACCTATTAGGGAAGGGTTCAATGGTGGATGTAAAAGGCTAATAGGTCTTGATAGATGTTTTCAAGAAAGGGTTAATGAAGGGCCAGCTATTAGTGGTTGTGGGAAGGGATGGAAATAATCAAATGTACCATGTCACTTAGGGCAAATGTGGAGAAAGAAACCAATGAGAGTTGGACATGGTTTCTTAAATGGTTAAAGGAAGATATTGGTGTTGGAGATGGTCTAGGTTGGTCGGTAATTAGTGACATGCAAAAGGTATGTACAAATTATGTAGTTGTGAACATTTTTTCCTATTGAATTGGAACTATGTTCACTTTACACATTGGTTTTTCCAGCAGGATCTTATATATGCTGTGAAGAGTCTTTTGCCTCTGATTGAACACAGAATGTGTGCAAGGCATATATATCCAAGATGGGGGAAGAAACATCCAAAGAAAAATTGCAACTGAATTTTTGGAATGTTGCCAGGTCCACAAGTATTTCTAAGATGCAAAACCATTTGCAGTGCATGAAGAAGCTTAATGGAGGAGAGACTGTTGCCAAAGATTTGCTAGCAAATTAGCCAATTGAAGGTTGGTGTCAAGCATATTTTAATGATATAGTCCAATGTGAGGAAATTAACAACAATATGTGTAAGACTTTCAATGGGGTGATAGTAGTTATCACCTTGTTAGAGGACATTAGAAGGTATGTGATGAGTACAATAGTTGTCAAAAGAGGGTATGTAGATAAATGGAGATGTGATTATGGGTCTAACATAGTTGAAAAGATTGAAAAAGAAAGAAAGAAGAGTGGGAATGGCAGGCAGAATATAATGGAGGGTTAAGTCATGAAGTGTTTTGGGATAATTTGGCCATACATGCTAGGGAAGGTTATGTTGTCCTATTAGGAAACCATAGTTTCTCATGTCTGAAATGGGACAAAAATGGCATCCCATGTCAACATGCAATAGCTGCAATCATATTTGAAGGGATAGATCCATTTGATTATGTGGTTGAGTGATTTTAAGAATGACACATACCTGAAGGCCTATCAATTCTCTGTCAATCCAATTAGAGGAAGGGAATTTTGGCCAACAAGTGAAGAAAGCCCATTAGAGATGCCTTTGGCAAGGAGGATGGCTGAGAAACCTGTAAAGAGGAGAAGGATGATGGGATGCAAAATTTGCCATGTTGAAGGCCATAACAAAGTTTGCTATTCATAAAAAATTACTAGTGTAAGTTAATTACTCTTGGTGGTTGTAGATGTATTACTCACACCATAAATGATTAATTTATAACGTGCAAGCCACATCTACCAATCCATAAGTGGGACTTGCTAGCAACCAAGTTAGGAAGAAAAAAAGCAAAAACCTCTGCTACCACGGTTCCTCCAATGGATGAATCCATGGTGAGTTTCACATTTACTTCTCAATTTATGGTTAACAGTGCATTACATGATAATGTGAAAGTGATTGTGTCATTGGACTAATATGATCAATTTATTCCTGATCAACTTCAATTTTCAATTGATTGCTAGTGATAATGATTGTCCTCTTGTAAGCCTCAGCTAACAAGCCTGGAGTAGAGAAACCTTCATTTGGAAATGCTACTAGCTCAGAAGGGGATCAAAACGGTGGATCAAGAGCTGTTGATAGCTCAATTGGGTCAATGAAAATTTCAGTGGGCGAGAATCAATGACCATTACATATTCACAATGCATTAGTAGGCTGGGAAAAATTGCTTAGAATTAATAAACGGTTCCTCCAATGGATGAATCCATGGTGAGTTTCACATTTACTTCTCAATTTATGGTTAACAGTGCATTACATGATAATGTGAAAGTGATTGTGTCATTAGACTAATATGATCAATTTATTCCTGATCAACTTCAATTTTCAATTGATTGCTAGTGATAATGATTGTCCTCTTGTAAGCCTCAGCTAACAAGCCTGGAGTAGAGAAACCTTCATTTGGAAATGCTACTAGCTCAGAAGGGGATCAAAACGGTGGATCAAGAGCTGTTGATAGCTCAATTGGGTCAATGAAAATTTCAGTGGGCGAGAATCAATGACCATTACATATTCACAATGCATTAGTAGGCTGGGAAAAATTGCTTAGAATTAATAAATGTTTCTCATGATATTGGTTACCGGGTGCTCACACTTGGCAACGTATTGATGGTAGGGAAATGCCTCATAGCTCTTTGTTCATTACAACCAAAGAATTGCTGGTAAAATATGTTTCCATTTTAACATAAACTTCAGTATTGCATTCTTTTTATTTTCATTACTAAAAAAAATACACTCTTTCATGGCTATAGTTGGTAGGAACTAAGGAGAAAGAAGCTTGCTAGAATAGAAAACCAAAATGCATATCCTTGTTAGAATGAAGAATCAAGTCACCTACCCTCATCTGCAGCAAATGAATGCCCTAACATACCAACTTAGCAAAGCAAAACAGATGATCTAGCTGATGCAAATCCTTCTATTTGAAGAAGAGCCAAGTATTCTGAGAAAATGGTTTTGTTAAAAGAGTTTTGTTTTGTTGGTTTCAATGACATGTGACAAAAACCTGGAGTGAAAACCGGTGGTATAGAATGTTATGTATTTTTTGTTAATTGTATAAGAAGAACTTATTATCAAATATATACAAACCATATGATTAATGAAGATGGAAGTTGTTGTTTTTGTGTTCAATACACCAATGTCAAGCTCTTGTACAAATTCATTACTGCAATCAAACAATAGAATTCCTCATATCAGTTGTCTGAAGAAATTACAATTCCTTACAAATTCGAAATTAATACAAATACTGATACAAATTTGAAAACAAATACAATTTTATGTTAACATTGGGAACAATGTTTTAAAGATGGTTCTTCTAACTGTTGGAAATTTCTTCACAATGGACTTCTCATCAATGTCCATGGACTGCGCATATGATTCAACAATAGATGCTTGGTTGGCCATCTCTCCCGATTGGAACGCCCATAGCTTCAGCAACGTCAAGAAGGATATCTCAAGTGGAGAGGTACAAAGGTACGTAGGGCTGAGGAAGAGATCTCCGTCCAGAATAGAGTTTGCGGACTCCTTGGTAGTCGTCGGGTGAAGGCTCGGTGATAACAGAGGTGTCCTGTTTTCCAAACCAAGCATGCGGACTCCTTGGTAGTCGTTGGGTGAAGGCTCGGTGATAACAGAGGTGTCCTGTTTTCCAAACCAAGCAGCAGCACCATTGAGTATGGATGGAAGATGATGAGAAAGAAGAAGGGTTTCAGGGAAGAAACAACTACTTCCCTTCTCGGATCCGTGTGTGGTGAAGGGATCTGGATCCGAGATGTGACATGAGGGACACGGTGGATATTCTTTAATTTTGATAGTAATCCATAACAAAGTCACGCCAAATGAATTAAACAACCGAGTTAATGTTGTTCTTGGATTGGACTTGATTGACCCAAAATTCAAGTAAAGAGATGAACATAATTAAATTCAAATAAAGGGACTAAAAGGGTAGAGTTAGAAAAATAAATGAATTGATTAAAATGTTTAACCTAAATATTATTAAGGTGAAACAGTGTCAAGAAAGAGGCACGGAAAGAACTCAATTGGAGCATTACCAACCCAAAAAATCCAACTCCTTCATAAGAAAACTTACATTGAAATTTAAGTTTAACTTGTTATCCACTACAGACATCACTTTTGGTTTCTTCTTTTAACCAACAAACTCTTGGTCTATATATTGGAACTAGTCTCCTACTTAAGATGTTTGTGTTATGCCAAAAGAACAGGTTCGAACTTCAGTTTACTCAAAGTAAAGATATAAGTGTAGTGAGGTATTAACTCCACGTTTTTTCACATTCTTGATGTGTCATGTCCATTTTGTCAAAAAAAAAATCTTCCTTGTTGGATTCAAAATATTTTGATTTTTAATATTAAAAACAATAGAACTTAATAAAATTTATCAATATGTCCTAAAATCTCAATTTTTTAACATTACATGCAAAGTTCCTACTATCATAGGGGTATATATATACAATTGCAAACTCATTTCTGGAAAAACAAAACCTCAACCAGGACCTTTCTGAAAATGTAAATCATGTCCATTTCATTATTTCAAGCTAATAACACAAGATTGTTTTCACTAAACTTTTATGTCACAAATCTCGATCATGAACAAACAAGAAGAAGCATACAACAGCGTCTCATATTCACATAAAAATAATTTACATCATACATCTTTAAATGAAAATCTCCCTGCAAATCTCATGAATGGTGAAAATGAAGCTAAATGGTGTCGTCTTGACTGACAGAGTTATACTTTTCATGTCGGTGATTTTCCATATAGATGGGCGTAGACGATTTTCGTTCTATAAACAAGAATCATGCTTAGGACTACTGCGATGAGGCACAATCCCGACATTATTAATGAAGTAAGGAAAAAACATATTGCGCCCTCGCACTTCAATGGGCTATCATACAGTAATTTTCCGATCAATTTCTTTGCATTGTGATGTTCATGTGATTGCTTCTCAGCTTCATAATCATAGATTGAACTAGCAATTAGACCTGAAAAGATTAATGAACCAGTGGGATTAGCGATAGTGAGGAAATTATATAAAGCTCCAAAGTTTTTCAAGCCGAATAATTCAGATGCAGCAGCTGGTACAATTGCCCAATGAGCTCCATATCCGAGTCCAATAAGTAATGTCCCGATGTACATAGTTCCCGGCCAAGCCATAGCAAAGAGGAAATGGCCTATTGCCATAAGAACTTGAGCACCCGCTAGAGCCACCGGTCTCGGGTACGTGTGGTCTCTGATCAAATTAAAATATCACAGTCAGCAAACAGAAGAAGCAATTTCAGGGAGATTTATGATCATACCTCACAATAATTTCAGAAAAATATCCCCCACCGATACGACCAAGAAAGTTCCAAATGCTGATCATTGATACAAAAATGTGAGTTTCTTCATAACCCAAAGACTGGCTCATCTGGCCTAAATTGTCGATGACGGTTAAACCAGAACCTGCTCCCAACAAAAGTGAAATGAAAATGAGCCAAAAATCAGCTTTGATAAGTGCTTGCACCAATGTAAAATCCTCTCCCCGGTGTGGCGGCCCTTTGATCCTCTTGACTCTAACAGCTCCAACGGCGGCAGCTTGGAATAGTTTTGCTTGCAATTGTGCAATCCTTTTTTGCCTTTCTAATGCCGGAAGCAAGTCCACATCCTTCGGCTTTTCATCCTCTACCTCACTGAGAATAACCTCGTTTTGTTCCGCATTTTGCGCTAACTTGCTTGGCTCGGCTTGATCTGTTTCCGGCAAGAGACACTCTTCAACAGGAGATGTTCCGTCGAGATGAAACGTCAAAAGCAAAGGAATGAAAATGGGGACTAGCAGTAGACAAAACAATACAATAGTGAGCACAACAATCAATGTATGGCTCAAGTCGACGAGATCTTCTAAAAGCATAATGCCCATCAAATATGAGGCGAGAACCAAGCAGACACTATACACAAACATGAAGCTAGATTTATCGGAAGGTCGTACTTGTCTATGGCCGCCCACTGGTCTAACAATGAACATCAAAGCGGTAACCACCATCGACGGTCCAACTGCGACCATGAAGATGAGAGCTGCGTGATCAGGAACGTGTATCATTGCATACACTTGAGTTAATATTGCACCACTCAAACCGGCAAATCCTTTCAATATGCCAACTATGGGGCCCCTGTTCTTTGGAAAGTTTTGTACGCATGAAACTAATGCTGCCGTGTTGAAGTATGTCTCTCCGTTGGTTCCTATGAAGATAAGAACACACATCTGCAAAAACAACAACCAAACGCACAGACACTTTAATCATTAAACACTAAATGATCAATACAAACTTGAAGACATAACAAAGCACAAAGACGATAAGTTTTAGCAAAAAATCATGACCTCCTTAACAACGAAGAACATATTGCTGATGCTTTAGAATTGCTAAAAGAACAGGACAGCATACTATTAATTATTCAAAAAATAGACTAAGGTTTAAGCAAATAATACAACACTCAGATTTGGAAGATCAAAAGCCAATTACTTCAGATAAATGTCAAAATTTGAAAAAAGATGATAAATTTTATGAACAAAATGATTCATAATTCATGGAAAATCAAATAAATAAACACTCAACACCAACATGGCAATCATTGGGAAGAAAACAATCAAACTTTTACTGACAAAATGATTCAGAGATGAACAATATCCAATCAAACAGTTCAAGACTCAAAATTTATAGAATCATTTTGTCAGTAAACAAAATTAAAATTGAGAAAATAAACAATGAAACAGACCAAAGAAGAACAATAAATAAACACACAACACCAACATGAACAATTGTAAAATAAGATGAAGAAAAGATCAAAGTCTTAACAACAAAATGACTGAGAAATCAACAAAATTGCAATCAAACACCCCAACCTTCAGAAATTTCCGGGATCAAAAAGTCTCAATTTCAGACAAACAAACAAAATCAAAATCAAAATCCAGTAGAGAAACACTGAAACAAACCAAAGAAGAACAACCCATGATTGCTCCACAACAACATGACGACAACTGGAAAAGAAAAGATCAAACTTTTAACAACAAAAGCGATTGAGAAATCAACAAAGCAAAAACAAAGAGCCTCAATTTCAAATAAA
Source organism: Dioscorea dumetorum (assembly GCA_902712375.1). NCBI lineage: Eukaryota > Viridiplantae > Streptophyta > Magnoliopsida > Dioscoreales > Dioscoreaceae > Dioscorea > Dioscorea dumetorum. The sequence continues at coordinate 353,762 of CACTHL010000738.1, forward strand.
CAAAATCAGAATTCAGAAAAGAAACAATAATTCGAAGAACACTACTCACAGCCCACAAAGGCAAGGCAGGAACACGCCCAGTCACAGTGAGCCAAACCCAGCCATAGCCAACAAAGTTTTGCAGTGCACCGACGAGCATCGCCGCCCAAAGAGGCAAAATCTCGCAGAGCGCACCGGCGAGAAAGCCTACGCTATCCCCCAAATCCTTTGCAACGCCAAGAGAAGCAAGCTGGCGCTGGTTATAGCCCAAAGATGCTTTGATTACTGGAGAAATGCTCCCAAATAGATAGCCAATGCCAGCGCAGGATTGTATCCACATTGCTGCTACGAAGACCAGCCATCGGTTGTTCAAGAGGCCACTGAGCTTTCCTTGAGGTCTCCTCATTGTTGGTTTTGCTGTTGAGAAATGGAAGGGAGGAAAAAGATTGGACTTTTATCACTCGCTCTAGTTTTCTGCAAATGACATACCCTTACAAAGAAGAAGAAGAAGAAGAAGAAGAAGAAGAAGAAGAAGAAGAAGAAGAAGAAGAAGAAGAAAGATTGGGAAATTAAAAGACACAAAATTTATTAAAAAAAAGCACAAAGAGGATAAAATATGGAATTTGTTTAATAACTGTATGGGATTCCTTTCTTCTTGGCAAACCAAAGAGAGAGAAATAAAAAGAAGGAAAGCTTGGGTCTTTGAAAAACTCAAAGAAGTTATTCAGGAAACAAACAAGTAAAAAGAAGTAAAGATTGGATTTTTGTTCAACAAGTCGATGAGATTCTTTCACAAAGAAAATGGAGAGGGAGAGATGCAGGACGAAGAGGAGGAGGAGAACTTCAACTTGAAACTCCAAACAAAGGAGAGAAAAATTTGATCTTTGTACTCCAACAAAAGAAAGTCTTCATGTTAAAAGGATTATAGTGCGCAAATAACAATTCAAACAAGTGATACAAAATGATGATGTTTTTGATGGAGGGGAAGTCCTTTTCACCCAAACATATAATCCAACTTGATGAAATCAGAATACATACATATATATATACACACACACACACACACAAGAGAAAGAGAGGCTCTAATTATTTACTTCATATTTGCTTTGTCATGCCGGTGAAAAATTGGAATATAATCTGCTTTTAGAGTGCAAGAATCATTTCAGTCAAATATTATATCTAGTATACCACATCTCCGAATGTTATGTACTTGAGAAATTTACATTTGAGCAATCTTTTCAAACATATGGCTTCAAAGAAATAACCTCATCTTCAATAGTAGTTTCAACTCATGTCCATCGATTCTATAGTTGTGGATTAAAAAAGAGTGGGATAGAAGACTTAATATCCACAATAAAACATATTTTTGAGTTCCCTTGTCTTGTAACCAAGTAAAGAGTAGGGATTGAACATTAGATCCAACAATTAATGTTTGATGTCTGTGTTGGCTTTCGGCTTCAGCTTGATCCATACCATTTTTCACAGGGGTGGTCTCAGCGTTGTTTTTTGTATTCTATTTTGTAATCCAGCATGATGACTAAGATTAGCAGTATGAATTGGTACCAATTTACCTAAATATAGTTGTAATTTATCTACTTACTAATATATATATATATAGAGACTGTGTCATTTATGAACGTTCATTGATAACAAATCTACGGATGTTCGTTGATGAACAAATCTACGGATGTCCAATTGATCATATCCAACTCTGACAAACAATGCAAAGTTGGATGGAGAATATCACACGGTACTATTTTTTAAAGGATGATGTCATGTGGGATGCACAGCAATTGAATTCCAACTGTTCTATCAAAATTTACACAATAGTCCAATGAATCTAGCCTATCCAATTTGATTTGCACCAACCCTTCCCCTAAAAAACATTTCTATAGCTAATACGTGTTCATTTTGACATTAAACTAAGGCGTGTTCATTTCGACATAAATGAGAAAAAATCAGGAAGTTGAAAAATACCACTTTTCTGAAGTGGTGGAAAATTGTGTAAATAATATGATTTCCACTACTTCATGTATTCATTTTACAAAAAATAGCTCTTCCATGAAATGCCCATTTTTCCATTACTGGTGTTCATTTTGGTGTAAGTGATGTTACTTCTAAAGAGTATTTGGAAGTGGGGAGAAGTGAGCTTTATAAAGGACTCACTTCCCTCACTTCAATGTAAAAAATGCTGAGTTTTAACTAAAACCTACTTCAGTCTGAAGTGGGGGAGAAGTGGTCATTTCCCCTCTTCAGAGAAAAAGAACATCAGAAGTGGTGGAAGTCAATCCACTTCTCCCCACTTCTCCCCACTTACACCCAAATGAACACACGCCTTAACCGGTCCAAATTGAACCATTATAATCAACACCCTCAAACAACACTGATCTGAGTGCAAGCAAATGACGTTTTCTCATATATATATAACGGTTGAGGTTCAATTGCCTATCTTAAACCCGTTTTAATTTTATCTGTGAGCGTTTGGGATGATAAATTAACTAGGTCATATTAGATTATGCATGTCAACATAGTAATAATAAATTTAGTAGTATTCAATTGTTGTGTTGTGCCGCCACATGCTTTGTTAATAAGTAGATTGGTTTGCATTGAATGAGAATAACTTATTATGTTATGTTTGTGTCCTACTTGATCACGTCTTAATCGTTTCTTATGATATTGTACATTTTAGTGGTATGATTTTAATATTTAATTATAATAATTTATTTAAAAAACTATTTGCATTATTTAGCCATTTTAATGGTGATTGTTTTAAGCACAAAATGCCTCTACTTCACCTTCTGTCATAAACATACAAATAATTAACTTAACGTTGAAAAATACCAAGGGGTATTTTGTCATTTTAAAATTTTATAACAACCATTGACTGAATTTTGTCATTTGAAGCAAGTTTATATTTTTCATTAAAAATTTTAAAATTACTTTTTATAACAATATTTATTGAAAATACTTCACTATTAGCAAGACAAAATGGTTTAAATGTAAACATTATTTTTTTGAAAAAATTATGAATATCTACAAGTTCTAAGCACCACTATGATAAAAAAAAAAAATCTAAACATTTGTGCAATGTTTATTATACTTAAAAATTCACAAAGCAAGATGTTTATATAATTTTATTAATTTATCTTAAAATTTATGTAGAATTGACATGACAGTAAGCACTCTACACAAATTACTTTAAATTAATTGTCCCTAAACTTGGGGCAGGATAATGATTCTAAGCATGTGGCTCTTATATGTTAATCTTGGTTGGTGGATGCAATCAATTCAAGCTAATTTAATAATCAAAATTTCATCATAAAAAACATAACTAAATAAAATTAGCAAAACAATTAACATCTACTTGTCAATTATTTAAGCCATCATGTTGTTCATGTTGAACTAATTAAATGTAATGACACCAAAATGTCATTATCTTATTCTAATCTCATTACTATTAAAATATTACCACAAAGGCATATTCTATCAGCATGTTTAGAGCCGCCAAGATAAGGACGCTTTGCTACCGATTGATATAATATGACTATTAAATTTTGTTGTCTTTATGTTTTTTTTTTAATTTTAATTTAATTAATTAATTAATTAAATTCAAAAAAGGTTCAATAATAGTGGTTGGTGAGGTAATTTATCTATTTGGTTTAAACACGCTAATGATTTCTATATTTTTTCGTATTATCTATTTAACTTTTATATTTTAGAAATATTCATTATAATCTAACAGTATTGGCTCCAGTGAAAAAGACATTAGTGTGAACATATAAGAGCCTCAAATTCAAGTTCCATTGGATGTAATGATAAAAACAAATCCCCTGTTGTAAGTGTGATCTTATAATTTGAACCCTAAATTAATATATGAGGATAATGAGCTGGACAATTAATTTTCAGTTTATACATATATATTGGTCTATGTTACACTTGTTGCATTTATCAATACATATATATACATATATATATATTCATTAGGATCATTATAATATAGTATAATGTTGATTGTGATAAGCAAATTTGAAATGATAGCGAAAACATTTAATATATTTTCAAGGCCGAGGTTCTCATTTTTACTATTTATAACATCATTGGTGTTAAGTTTACCTAATGGATATTACTATTTGCAACCTAGATTTTTTAAGAAGTGTTTATTTTATGTTTTAATACATATATCTTGATGTAGCAAACCATGTATGCTTATTTTTCCTTCTCTATATCTCTCCATCCACAACAACCTCCTTTCGATCCCCATCCTATGGCTCCCAGCATAGCATCTAGGTTTATGGAAACTTGTTACGGAGCTTCAATCGTCTCATTTATATATGCACTTAGTTTGATCATTATTATTATTTATGTAAGATTTTTGCTTCAACTTGTTTTATGAGTATTTATTATGACAAAATTTTTATTTGAGTAAATATTTTATTTATTTACCTCAAATGATGTAATAAAAATATTGTTAATTTGCTAATTCTATTTTTCAAACTAGAACTAAAAGTTTCCTGTTTAAGTGCTTTGTGATGTTGACCCCTCCGTAAGATTCAGAGTTAATTATTTTCCAATTCTTTGTGGATAGGGATATAAATAATGTTAATTGCTGGAATTCTTAAAATTTATTTGTGGTTGATAGTTCCATTCTAATGAATAATCCCCTCTTAGTGCTCATTTATGCTTTGTTTATACATATTTTTCTTGATTTTGTACTTGATGATATGTCAAAATTAGACAAAAACTTTGTTTAGAGCAAGAATAGTTTTTAGATAATTAACTCCAATGGCAAGCTTTTCGTTGATATTTTTATAATGTAACATGGTTCTAATAATTTGAAACATTAGATTCTCAATTCTTTGATGGTTTTATAAATATCTTCATAATGCAGTCGATGTTATTCATTCTAATATTTAAATTGTTGGTGTTAATCCTAGTTACACGAAATTCATGAGGGGAACCTTAGTGTTTATAATTTATTTAATTAGCACTTAAGCCTATATTTATTAATATGGATATGTCTATTGAAACTTTATTGTTATAAATTTTATTTTTAAATCTTTCTAGGGAAGTATCTTAGCATTTATTTAGATTTTAAGAAGCTTTTCAAAACCATAATTGATCATACTACTCTCGATAATTTGGTTTAGATGCCTCTCACTTGTAATGCTAAGGCTTGCTGGACTATTTATAATCTTCTAAATCAAGGCAAGGATGGGGAGCCTATTTGAAAGGGATAGCATAATTTTTGGAGGCTTTAGATGGGCCTTCTCAATAAGGTTTTTATTGGCAACTACTTTATAGAAGGCTTGCCACTCATGGTTACTTATATACCTTTAATCATGGGTATCCCTTCTAATTATGTATTTGGTAGCCTTTTGTGGAAAGCTAATCGGGCATTTGCCAAAAGGTTGATAGCCCATTGCCATTGGTCACATTACAAAAGATGTTAATGCGAGATATTAAAAAGATCCCCAGTTTAAGTTCCGTTAGACACAATAGTGGTCAAAAATTAGAAGCTTGGTACCCAGACCCTGTGTCATATGGTGAGAATGCATGTGCTGGACGTTTAATTCCTGACTCGTGCGCATATCCTTGACAACCCTTGTCACATTTGTTAAAAAAAAATTAATTAAAAATTTGTTTTATCATTACTACAATGCTTAACACTATTAAGACTTGGCTACTTAATTGTTAGGTCTTAAGATCCTAGTATTTCTAATAGCACTGTCACTAAAGCTGTTTGTAGTCATGTGAACAAAAGCAATGATCTTGATGATAACGGGACTGGTTAGAAGGTGCTTTGGAATCTGAAAGTTATCCCAAAAGTTAAATTATTTCTCTTGAAGATTATTCGTGATAATTTTCTACATTTGTTTTCCTGTATGGTATTAATTTTAACCCTATTTTGCGATGTACTTTTTGTAGTTTTTGTTTGGAAACAGCTAAACATATATTATGGAATTATCATAAATCTGCTCCATGTTGGAATATAGTAGCTTCTTTTGTAAGACTTTTTCTGAACAAGATCCCAAGTTTTACTGATGACAATTGATGGGCGTAGAAATTCAATTCCCGAATTGGTGATAAGGTCTTAAAATCTCTTTTGGTAATCTGTGCATTAGCTTTACGGAGGGCCAGATGTAGGCTCAAATTTAGCAATATTCAACCTCAATTTTAAGACATTGCCCATATGGCTATTAATGCATCAAAGGTTTTATAAAAAAAAGACAATTACCTAATCAATGAAGCTTCTCTCTTTTTCCCGTCTTTATATAATATTGGTATGATTCTCTAAATAGTCACTTTACTTTAAATTGTAATATTTAAGTTGTTCCACTATTGTAATTAAACTAGGTTAGTCCTTTTAAACCCTAAACCCTAATCCTAAACCATTAAAAAAAGTTAACATAACTCAATTTAATTAGTAAAAAGATTAAAATGTTATAATTTAAAGTAGATGAATAAAAAACTACTTTTAAAAAAAAAAAGTAAAAGAACTATTTAGGGAATTATATCTATTATATATCCTTGCTTTCTGATGCTTCTTGGGTTGATGAAAACCCCATAGCTAGCGTTAGATTTGTATTGATATATAGTTGATTGGAAATATATTATGATAGCAGGAGGCTGTTACATTTCAACTGACTTTGGTGAACATGAGCTATATTCCAAGAGATAGCAATGCGATGGCTACTGTTTGGAATATATGCACACCAAAATCCAGGATTATCTCTTTCACAGAGGAATGAATCTTCCAAAATGGGTTGTTGATGAGCTTTAGTTTTTAGTCTAGTTTTGTTTCAATTTGTGTTTGTCTTTGGAGTTTTTCTAGTTTTTTTTATAGTGGACCTAATTGTTTTAACTCTTTTTATTTAAAAAAAAAAAGAAAACAAAACAAAATAAAATAAAATAAACAATAATGGCATTGAAGATGGAAATGAGATTATAAAGGCCATTATAGCATTATGCACCTGGTTCATTAAACGGTAGGTGAAATTAATTACATCTTTATGAGTTACTTGACTAATTTTAATAGGAATTTTCAGTATGAAATTAATCATGAATTAGAATACTGAAATTAAGTTTAGTTTGTGATTAGGGAGTTTTCATTGAACACTAACTCCATTGGCTACTCAATGTGGGTTTAAAATGAATATTATGCCATAGTACATGTGCAATAATCACTTCAAGGTATGCATGGATTACAAGTTTTTGTTTATTTATTGTTAAAAATATTAACTTATAATTTTTTTTAATTAAGTTTCTAATCCTGTGAAATAAGCGTTAATGATAAGATATGTATACACACTCTATCTAGACAACAATAATTATATGAGTCTACATTTAAAACTAGTAAATAAACTAGGTGAGTACAAAAGAAAAGGATTACTTGTGTTTTTATTTGCATATAAACCCTTTTCCCATACTAGATCTTGTGATGGTATATATTTAAAAATTATTTTAAATTTAATTTTAATTGTTAATGGATGGATGAAGGGTTATTTGTTTTATGAAAGTGAAACTACAGACATTAGAATGGATTTATTTAATAGGAGTGAAAAAAGAAACTAGCCTAAATGGATATTTAAGAAACTTCAATTTATATACTAAAAACTAATTTTATTAATGTTATATTATAACTCAATGGTATCGGTCCAATATGAAAAACTATTAATGTGAAAAATATAAATTTTGTTGAACGTAATGGCGGTATCAGATCTTTAATTACAGATTTAGACTATATGTGAGTTTGCAGCAAAAATCTCATATCATCAAGTGAATTATAATCAATTCTTAGTTTGTGCATGTAAATTTATATAAAATTATACCTGAATTTAGTTATAATTATATTGCGCAGAAGAAACAGAGCCAGCGAACGAGTCCAGAGAACCAGTTAGGTTGCGTTTGGTACATGGAAAAGTACCCAACTTTCTCAGGAAAGTAACATAAGAAATCTCTTTACCATCTTTGGTAGAGTTTTTTTTGTTAGAAAGTAACATTGCCATGGGAGAGCAATTCCACCAAAATGAGAGAAAGTGAATTTCTCACAACAAGGTGGGAAAGTTAGATTCCCATGAGATAGTAAAATAAGTCTATTTTTTGAACCAAAATACCCTTAATTTTTTTTAGAATTACTTTTCCACTCTTTAGGTTTTCTCAAAGACAAATGTTTTTATCGCTAGGGCTTTCATTGCTTCTCTAAAATTATTTAATGTTAAATATGATTGATAAATTATTGATAAAGTATACTAATACAAAAGTATTTATATCATTTTAGTAAAAAATTATCAAAAATATATTTTAATATCACACACAAAAGAATATTATTTTCTTAGGAACCTATATCATTTTTTTCATCGGTTACATTTCATCCCAGCATCCCAGTAAAGTACCAAACTTCTACGGTGCTGGCCTATTTTTGCGTTATTATTCTCCGCGAGTCCATCTCATCGGAGGTTTCCAGCTCCGACGGCAGTTTAGGGTGTTAGGGTTAGGATTAGGGTTTCGATCCTCAGAAGATGGCGGGGAGGAGCAGGCAAGAGCTGGGGGTGGACGGGCAACGGCATCTCGAGGAGACGATCGCGGCGGCGTTCCAGATTCTTTCGTCGATGAACGACGAGCTTTGTAACCCTGCCCTCTGGTCGGCTACCCCCACTTCGGCAGCGGCGTCCAGCGGCGACGTCTCCACTGACTCCTCCCATCCCTCCGAGATCGGTTCTTGGGGTGCCAGCGGAGGTGGTGCCGGCGGTGGCGGAGCCCTTGAGGAAGCAAGGCTTCGTTACAAGTCCGCTGTCTCTGCTTTGCGAGCGGTTCTGGCCGCTATCCCTACTTCCTCTCAGGTATACGCATTTCGTGTTTCTCTCGAATTGCAGTCCAATTCAATCGGCAAAACAAAATTTTATTTTGATTAAAGCTGAAATTTGCAACCAATTTTTGTTTGAAAATGTAAATTTTAGGCTTGATTTTTTTGATTTATATGGAACTCTGAAAGATTGTAGAAGAGAATTTAGAATTTTTTTAATAAAATGAAACAATAAAAAGAAAAAAAACAGGAAATTACAAAGTTGACTTTGTATTTTTGCAGTGTTCCTTATTCATTCAAAAATGTGAAGTTTTGGGTTGTTGGAAAAATCCATGAGAACTTTTATTGCTTCTGAAGCAGCATATGAGAGATTGAAAGGGTTTGACTTATTTTCAGCAGTATAGGAACTAGTCATCATTGGTGCCTTCTTTTATGAGGGAATAGTGAAGAAACTCGGGAAGTGCTAATTGCTATCCTAGATACATTCATTCTTCATGTAGGGAATAGAGTGTGCAGGATTGTAGTATGTAGAGCATTATAAAAATAACTAAAGAGAGAAAAATAGGCCAAACGTTTGTTCTTTTAAATTGTTCCATGTTAAGCTTGCCATTGATTTGGCCAGTCCTTGCATTTTTTCCTCCTGCACCAATTGCATAGTTGTCTACTCTTTTGGTAAGTATGATTTAGCGAAGTTTGGTGAATGTTATTGATTTGGATCTAATATTATGCTTTAGAAAGAAAATTTGTTTGGGCATGATTCATCGTTAATTAGGTGTTATAAAAAATAATAATACTGTGAATTTAGACATAAATTCTTTGTGTATTTTACTGTATGGTGTGGGATATGGTGGGTTCAAGTTTTTAGGAATTACAGGAGGCTGGTGTTTTGGAAACAAAATCGGACCAAGCTGAAACTGATAGATTGGAAGCACGTCTATCTGTTTTGAGAAAGGTATTCCACGCATTTCCTCTTTGTGCTTCTTGACCGGTTTTGTTGATTTGATAAAAACTTCTCTATATTTGAGTATAACTTGGTTTCACAAATATGATGTTTACTGGCAACTGAAGAAGCTTTAATGGCCTTCTCTTAGATTATGTGAGTACTTATGCGATTGGCTTTTCCATAGCACTTGAGAGCTTTTTTGAGCTGTGACTGTGTGTGGGGCAGTCATTAATGTTTTTATTATTTCTCAAAGTTGCATTTGTATTTGCCTGTTATTTAGAAGTATTAAATTGAGTTTTTTTTTGGTGAAGCTTTTACCAATTGAAATGTTGGTGGGTGCAGATTAGAATAGAATTGGCACTTAAAAATTTGACACGACTCTTCCCCTGCTACTTTATGCTCTTCCAAAGACCTTGAATACTTCTAAATAACAGGCAATGTAAAAATTTGACATCGTCCCTTCGTTGGATTGCAAAATGCCAAAGAGGAGAACATTTTGATGTAAATGAACGATAGGTCAATGTAGTCATCAAACTGCATTTATCCAAGCTAGCTTCAACTTAGTTTGTTTACATAATGGCTTATTATTAAAAACCAAGTTCTGCCTGTGCAATATTGAATCCAGTGGCTTCCGAAATAGAAGTGCTATGCTGAAAAATTCTATTCTATTTGTAGCTTGGAAGGATTGACTCAATGTCTTGAGACATAGGCATGTGCAAACATTTTTCGTAATTCTTGTCTCATGCTAAATTTAAGGTATTTCTGATTGAATACAAGATAGAGGGATCTTTCAAGATGTTCTGGGCATAGTCACCTATGAAACATCAGTACTTCTATGGTTGTGGGCTTTAAGTTGTGGTGGTCAAATGTGAAAAGTGAAGATCTAGATGGAGATGATTTGGAATTACATGAATGAAAAGAGTGCAACCAAAAAGGGATACCTAATTGGATTGGGCGAAGTGTAGAGGATGACACATTTGATTAACTCTAATGTGTTGTTTCATAGCTTAATTGGGCTGAAATGGAATGCCGGTTCTAGCTTTTGAATTCCCATGCCCTTGCTTTGGTTATGCATCAATAACTGAGGATCAGCATTGCATGTTATTTCATGAGTGTCAATTCCCTGGACACTGAGAAAATCAAATTTTGCATTTGCTCTCAAATTCCTTGGAAATGTTAAATTATATGATTCTTTTTATTAGATCTATAAATTTGCACTTTATAAAAATAATTTTGCATGTTATTTTACTATCATATTTTTAAAATAGGATAATTATAGAATCTTATCAAATTCACTTTTTTATATTATGGCCTTTTAAACAAATGTATAATGAAGTTGAGTTATGTGTATTATCCTTTTAAAATAGATTCTTTGTGCGTATACTCCTCAAATATACACTTGCGTATATACCCCTATAAAACTCATATATATGTATTTATGCACGCATTGACACTTTTCGTTATTTATGTACCTTTTCAAATAGCATACATACCTTTGTAATATTTATAATTATATATGTATGTTTTTACTGTACTATGTTCTTTTTCTAGATTTCTGGGGATTTGAGATTTATTTTTTCATTACATTCACAAGTTTGAAGGATGATAACTTATTTTCTTTAAATTTAGTCTTATTTGATTATCAATAAGATTTAAATAAGGAATTATAATTTAAAATTTTCTTTAAGACTATGTTAAGTATGTTTTTTATTTGTATTATTTACTATTTTTAAATAATTTTATTTTTATAAAATTCGCTCCAATTGTTGCTTGATCCAGTCATAGTTACTAGAAACACAAGACATTCCGAGTGGCGAGACCAGTATGCATACGGAAATGATGCTTGTATAGTATCTGGTACGGTGGAGGTAGGTTTAGTTGGTACGATTAATTCAATTCAAGATACGATGAGTCACTTATATAAAATACATACAAAATTATAAAACTTTAATGTTAATTCAAAATAAAAAGATGTTTTTAGATTACAAATAGATTCAAAAGCGCATAGGCATACCATGTAATAAGAAAGAACAATAAAATTAAAGTTCTAAAAGTAATCAAGCAAACTTCAAAGAACTGGCTTTATGTGATAAAATTTTATATTAGATAATAATTTTAGAAACTTACACTGGATTTAAAAATAGATAGCAATTTTATATATAGCAACTTTAAGAACTTAATAAATTGTAATGTTGTCTATAATTCAACATTTATTGTACTTCTTGTTGATGAAATTATGTGATGTATAATCGACTTGAAGCTTTTACTAACTAAGCTATGCTTCAAAAGCAGGAACTTGCTATCAAGAACAAACACCTGAAGCTTCTTATTGATCAACTGCGTGATCTAATCAGTGATATATCGATGTGGCAAAGCCCTTGCTCAGTGTAAAACTTGAGTCTGCTTACTGTAAGTGCAAATTGCATTCTCATAATCTTTAAAATTTGCTCTAATTGACAAGTGGTTTATGGAAGGACCAAGTAAATAAATTGTTGTTCTTTGATGCATTTACCCATTTTTTATTCTTTAAATGCTCTTTTTATGCTTTCATGATTAGTAGGAAGATTATTCTATCTATTCAACATTCTTATTTACCGTTTCAATAGCAAATTACTGAATTTCCAATTCTAATTTACTCAATTTTGAGCATTCTAGTCATACAACAAGCTTATGGAATCAATGTAGTAATATAATTTGCTCTCAACTTTAGAGACATCTTTCTATTTTGGTATCTTGATTGTGTAAAATTGGCTAGTTACATTGTTGTCAAGCGGGCAAAAAGCTCTCTAGGTGCTAAGACCCTTGTATCACTTGAGGCGCAAGGCGCAAAAAAAGGCTCGTCTGAGTGAAGTAAGGTGCATATAAATAAATAAATTTATATGTAATATCTAATATATTATATTATGTATCAAAACTCTAAAGTAATAGATAAACAAAAAACATGCTTTAATATTAAATGTATAATTAGTTTTAAGTTCTAACCGCTAATCATCCATCATATGGAAAATCATCCTTATTAAGTATGGGTGGTTGGGTGGCACCTTTTTCTAAAACTCTTTGAGGGTGATGCTAACAAATTTCCAACGATTATTTTTTTTAGTATAATTTTAAAAATCTAATTAAATATGGGTGGTTGACCAATACCTTTTCTAAAAGTTTACAATTTACTAAACAAAGCATCAAAGATATGTCCTTTTTTATTTTTATCCTAAAAACTAATTAAAAAAAAAAAAAGACAATCAAGAGTCAATTTTAGTGACACACGCGTTGTTAGTGCTTTTCAAGGCACAAAAGACGCCCCAAAGCGCAAAAAAGCGTAGTGCACCTCGCGTGGACAAACTTAAGGCATCTATCATGAAAAACGCTGCACCCTAGCTTCAAGGCAGGCACCTTGACAACTCTGGCTAGTTATTGTGCAAATTAAGTCAAATGGAAATACCAAAACTTCAAATGGCCAGCTTTAGTCATGGAAGTAAATCTGAAATATGAAAACAATGCTACTAATGCCTTATATAAAGTGCCTAAAAATGTTTTACTTTACAAACTCATTGACTGGGGATCAATTAATTGAACCACAATCCCCTAAAAAATTCCCCAGTTTGAAACATTCCTATACAGTCTTTCTCGAATATATCATTCTTGGTACATAACAGACTTACTGAAAAGGATTGAAATTGCCTTTGCTCGGTAGAAGAAGCTATAATTGAGGGGATAATAATTAGTCAGTTTGCCAGAGAGAATGTTGCATGTTTCTTCATGCATGTTCGTTTTCTCCCCATATATGTTCCTTAGCTCCTTATTTTCTCATGATATCAAAAGCTTCAACACTCATGACGAAGAAGATGTTCCAGATCCTTGCCAGTGTGGCATTCAGACATAGCAAGAATTATAGTAATACTTCCTCCCCTGATGAGAAGCTTTTGTAGTGTCAGAGAGAAAGATGCATGCAAATACACCACTGTTCTCGCCAAGTTCTCTTGGTGGATATGTGATGTGGCTTCTCAGTGTTTCTTTTCGCATCTTAGTCAGATTGGATTTGCAACTGTGTTTATCTTTATGGTTTTTATCTTTATGCCCAACTTCACTAAATCTTCTCCTTTCTTTTTAACTATTAAACATTTTGCTCTTTGCTCGTGTTCAATTTTCCTAGGTGGTCTTCATTGATTAAAGTAGATGTGCAGTCTTTTGGCATTTGCATAGAAGATGGACCAGAAGTCGGAAACACCGTTGACTGCTGATCATTATTGAATAGCCAATTGTCAAGTAAGTGTACTGGATGAGTGGTTGAAGTCCATTTGACGAGCAGACGGATACCTTTTAAATTTGTGTTCAGTGCCAGAGATGATTCCTCGATTCTCAGTGTATGTTGTTGTAATCAGCCAGTTCACTGCAAGCCAAATTGAAGAATAGTCGACTTTTAAGGGGATGTGTTTCGATAGAGCAATTGTTATATCCGTGCGAGACATTCGATTGGTTATCTTCTTATGTAGATTTGATTGCTTTGATTTCTTTGATTTCTTCGATTTCTTCTTTGGGTCTGATGCAAAGCAATATATTAATGTTGAAGTGGTTGTGTTCTTGTTCTAAATCTCTGGATACACTAAATGACAGGAGCATCAAAGAGCATATGTTTTTATACTTCTTGGTGTGAAGGCAAGTAAAAGTTTTCAAAATTTTCTTTTAAAATAAAATTTTTAAGTGAATTTTTAATTGTGGGGCATGCAAGTATGCCAAAATGCTTTTGGGTGTATAAGAAGGTATCTTTCTTGAAGAAGATATTTTAGCTATTATCTACTTTATTAGGAGGTGCACATAATTTTTTTAATTGAAGAAATTAATAATTTAGTTTGTATAATCATTTATACCGATTTGGAATTACATGTGATGTAAATAGTGCATATTTGTTTATTAAAAAAAACACAGTCACAACTAAATAAATAATAATAATAATAATATAATTTTATGAAATTTATTAGTACCTTAAAAAAAAATTCAATTTCTTTGACACATTTCTCCACAAACAAGCCTCAGCTAGTAGGGATGTTAACAGGGCGGGTATCTAGGGAATACAATTCTCGGCCTCTGGCCTGAACTTTTACTCCCAACCCCGAACCTGAATATGGGAAATTTTTTCCCTGTCCTCGCGGGGATTTTTCGGGTTCGGCGATTCCCCGAGCCCGATTATTAAATTAAAATATTAATTTATTAATAAATTAAAATATTGATTTATCTGCTCTCCAACTGATTCTATAATCAATTAAAGTAAAACATTGTCAAGTTGATAGAACACAATGACCAGAAAATTGTTCACAACTTTGTACTCACCTAATTTAATTATACTTAATAAAGTTCAAGTAATATTGTGGTGTTTCGGCTTTTTTGTGCGAGTGCATTTTTATCTAAACTGTCTTAGAATAGTTATGTCTTGAGTTTTGGTGCATTTTTGGTCGCTTTGGACTTAAAAACGCAGTTTCCGAGACAAGCACTGTCGTGTTCTTGACTGTACTCTTATAGCTTTGTTTTCGGCATAATTGAAACCTGTAAAGTACACGGGCATAAGCATGCCCGTGTTTACTGACCGTGCTTCAAGAGTACGGTGGTGCTAGGAGCAGAAAAGCCGTGGTCTTCTAATCTTGAAATTCCTATAAAGTGCACGGGTATCAGCATGTCTGTATTTCTTGCCTGTGCTTGCAAGTACACGGCAAGGGTTGAGAAGCACGCCCGTGCTTCCTGCCCGTGCTTGCAAGTGCACGCCCGTGTTCTTGCCCGTACAACTCTCTGTATGAGCGATTTTCACTCCACTCAAAGAAAAGTACGGCCAGGCTAGGATTTGCACGGCGATACTCTTGGCCATATAATCATAAGGGTATTTAAAGCCTTGAACTTGAGCCGTAATTCTCAAAAATCCTCGCATTTTTTTTTTCTTCTTCTTCTTCTTCTTCTTCTCCCCTTTGTTTCCGTTTCTTGATTGAAGATCCTTTGATGGTGAGCTCTTTCTCTTCCTCATCTTTCTCATTGTTTCATTTGGTTGGTTGAGCATGTTAGCCCTAGGCTTGTGGACATTGAACCTTGGCTTGATGATGATGATTTGTTGAGTGGTTTGTTTGATTTCCTTCACTTTTCTTATTCATGAAGTGGATGTGAAGATCCACACTCTCCCCCTTGATGAAACCATGGCTCCTCTTGTTCTTGAAATCGGGGCTATTGTAGCATGTTACTGTAGTACCAAGAAATCTTTTGCAAAACTTTTGTTTTTTTTTATGATTGTGTTGGGAGTTTATCTCCATAGAGATTCTTTGGAACCATTAGAGCTCAAGTTCAAGCCACACCCAAGTCTTGTCAGGGTTTCTTTGGTATGCAGCTTGAAGGGAGTCGATCTCCATAGTTTGTGAGTGCGTTATATGATTGCACATTTCTAGTAGAATATTATCTAAATATATTTATGATTTGATTTAAATGAAATCTTTGGTTTTATCATGTTAAATTGATGGTTTGATTGTTTTAGAAGAAGTTCTATGTTTTCTGTTTTATACATGACACTTTTGATGTTTGATGAAAATGCTTTTGACTACGTTGGTCTATTGGATTGAATTGAATTATGAAACTTCATTCACATGTTATAATCTTGGCTTTGATTTATATGGTAATGATGTTCATGCCGATATATGAATATTTGTCATAAACATGAACCTTGTGAAATGATTTACATGAATTACATTATTGATACCCTTCTTGTGGTTTTGTTGGTGATAGGGTTGGAACCCCTCCTGTTGTAGTAGAGGATCCCTACGGGCCAACATTTAGAGGTGGCGTGGTGGATCCGATTTATCTGTTCACTTCGGGTGGTCCATAGAATCCCGACCGGGCGAATATAGAGAGTTTGAAGTCACCACACGGACCCAGGTGTGTCAACGTCAAAGACATGAGTGCCTTGGTGGTTCGAACTTAGTCGCAGCCACGCCTAGAGTATAAAGGGATTTTTAGACCATTATCCGATTGCTCGATATGCAAAAGCCGTATTTTGATCAAATATGTCTTTACGCAAAACAGAATTGATTTAATGATGAGCATCGTGTTTTATGATTTTAAAACTAGTATTATACTATTCATGAGCTATGAATGTTGAAACCTCATTTGAGAAAATGGTTCTTCTATGTTATATATGTGGTTTCTTTATGCGTGTGTATATGTGTTATATAATATACTACAATGTTCTAATCTGCATGTATTATTACCAAAAAGCAACACTATCTCTAACGCTCTCTATTCCATCACCCATAATCTTTAACCCATCTTAAACAATTAAATGGAAACTATGTGCACAACAACGCATATGAATCAATTTTCCATGCAACAAGAAATGCTTAGGATTGAGCTTAAACACTAGGATGTCAACCATAGCATCATTAATAATGCAATTATCAACTATCAAAGTGGGCAACTTTCTTTCTATATTCCAATCAAATATGTATTTCAACAATTCCTTAGAGAGAACGGTTAATGTATGTGGACAAGGCACATAAAAAACCTAATAAGTTAAGAAAAATTACATAACTATAAGAAACATAATATCATAAAAGCTTATTTGTATAATTCTAATAATGCAAAATAAATTTAAGAAAACAAACTATTAAGCATACCTTAAAACCAAACTTTACAAATTCCAATTGTTGTCAATAAAATGTTCCATGATAGCCATGAATCTTTTCTTTTGATTTGAAGTTGTCCACATATCCGTAGTTACTGCAACTCTACTTAAATTTTTCTTTCAAATTCCATTATCTTGGATTTTTCATTAGCATATATCTTCATGATATTATTTCTAATTATATTCCGAGAAGGAATTTTGAACAATGACTGAAGATTAGCTGAATATTTTTTGAACCCATAATGTTCAACCATTAAAATTGGGTATTCATGCATTATTATCATACTAGTAAGATCCTTTCTTGAAGATTCTTGGTCAAATGTGTAATTGCTTACACACATTTTCTCATCCGCTTTCCATTGTTGTTGCACTAATGTTATTTGTCTTATATTGTTAAAAGGCCTCATCTTGCAAACTTTTTTATGATCATGCAAATGTCTTTTTCCATTCTTGCTTCCTTCTCCAAGTAATTTTTTACAGTAATTGCATTCTGCTTAATCGGATTCGCACAATTTGATTTTTTTAAAATGTTGTTAAACAATTGATTTCAATCTCTTCTCACCAACTTATGCTGCTTCTTCACTAACTTGAGTAAAAGAGTTTATAAGTGACTCATTTGGTGACTTCATAGGAGAATCAAGTAGAGTTAATGAGCCATCAATTTTTACAGCGGATTGGCTACTACCAAATATGCATATATGTTAATTAATTATTTTAAATAGAATTTATTAGCAATAAAAAATGATAAAATATACTAATCATTATGAAGAAAATTAAAAGCATTCAAAGTTAATTATATTCACAAAAATGGCTGCTTCCTCTATAAAAATAGATAGTTATGTTCACAAAGAATATTGGTGCATATGAAATCAACCGAAACTAGATATTTGGATACAAACAATTCTAACAAAATACTATAAATAAGCCTATAAATCCCCCAAAAAACTTAGCACGAGTCACATGATAACAAATGAAACAACCTAGAAATCTTCAACAAAACAAGATTTAATTGTTTCAACATAAATCATCAAATAAAAACCCAAAAAATAACTACAAACTAAGAATCATATATATCATTATATTAACCCTAATTCTCTATTACCAAGATCGATTTAACCACCAAATCAATTGTCCAAATTTTTCAACATCCATAAAGCCCAAGATCCTATAATAAGTAGAACAAGAAGAGATTACAGTAAAAAAAGGGTTGGATCTCTACCTTGATACGCCTCTGTGAACACAAGAGAGAGAGAGAGAAGAGATGGCGATGAGATCTAATCTTCTAAACGCTTTTTTTTTGAAGAGTAAAGAAGAATATTATGAACAAATGGATTTGGGTTAACGGAGAACAAACCCAATACTATAGTGATAGATGTTAATCAATTAAAAAAAAGAAAAACGTCTAGAATTATTCATTTTTCACATTTGTTTAACCTTTTTCTAAAAGTTTTACTAATAATCCCAAAGATTTTTAACCTTTTCTTTTTTATTTTTTTATATGCATATAAAAAAACTTTTAGCTTAATAATATCATTAAGATATAAATATATTTGCACTTAATATTTCAAATGAGAAAACAAATCCCTATATACTAACTTTATGGTGAATGTATCATGTCCATTGTGTTATTGTTTTTACATGCATTACCATGCTAGATACTAACTTTATTTGCTATTTTTATCAAAACTTCGGAAATATTCTATTTTATAGTTTGATGGTTGCAAAATTAAGAACTGATTTGAATACATTTATAAAGATAAATATTTAATTTGTAAATTTAGAAATTTTTTAATTATTTTTTAAAATATTTTTATAATAAGTACTAAACTTTAATTTTAAAAAAATCAAAAACAAATTTTTTTTAACTGTGAATAAATCAGATATATATTAATGATCAACAAAATAAGTAAATGATTATTATTTTAGTACTACTTATTATTTTGAATTGGCGCTTAATTATTTAAGTTTCGTTTATTATTTGGGATTGCTGCTTATTATTTTGAGTTTGCACTTAGTTATTTAAGTTTATGTTTATTATTTGGCATTCCTGTTTATTATTTTGAGTTGGCGCTTAGTTATTTAAGTTTTTGTTTGTCATTTGGGATTGTTGCTTAATATTTTGAGTTAGTGCTTAATTATTTAAGTTTTTGTTTATTATTTGGCATTCCCGCTTATTATTGAGTTGGCGCTTAGTTATTTATGTTTCTATTTATTATTTGGCATTCCTGCTTCTTATTTGGAGTTGGTGCTTAGTTATTTAGGTTTTCGTTTATTATTTGGCATTCCTACTTATTATTTCTGCTTATTACTTATATGTAAGACTATGTTTGAATGTTTTTTTGTATTTTGGAGGAGAAGAATGAAGCCCTTGAATTTCCTTTGAAATGAAGCCATATTTGACAAGAAGAAACTTAGTAATCAATATTGGTAAGAGTACTACATTTTATTTTTAATTTTACATTTTGTACTATTAAATAGCACTATTTTTGTCTTTTGTTTTCGGGTGATTATGCTTTTGTCAATATACTTGGACTCATGAGTTTATTTGGAGTATGAGGAGTTTACTTAGAAGGAATCAAGTGTTTTTATGCTTTGTTCTTATTTGATTATAAACAAAATGCTTGTTATTTCAATATGGACAACTGATATTTTTGTTGTTGTTGCTTTTGTAAATGACTGTTATGGACAAAATGCGCGGCTCGAATACACCACTAGAACTCACCGTCTAAATTTTAATCTCTAACTCTTTATTTAGAGATTTAATAAATTATTTAAATTTTTTTAAAATTTAAAAAATGCAATATAGTTAATATATGTTTAAGATTTTATTTAATTTTTATACTATTTCATTTAATTATTAATAATTTATTAAATAAATAAATAAATGAGTATTTTTTTATTTTATTTAAATGTTTATAATTAATATATATATTAAATATTTAATATTTTGGGATGGAGAATTTTTTCCGGCCCCCACCCTGGTCCGATGGGGGAAAATCTGATTTTTTGTCATGGTTGGGGTTTAGTGGCTTTCCCATCTGCCAGGACATTTCTGAAAATAAAAGAAATATACGGACTAAACTGCATTCTTAAGCGCGTTTTACTTACGCACAATGTCTCCATTATCCACGGTCCACTTCTTATCACACGAATCGCGAGGCAACAATCCTTATATATATATATATATATATATATATCTTTCCTCTTTCTCTGAGAGATCTCGTTTTCGATCGAAATCGAGAGAGAGAGAGAGAGAGAGAGAGAGAGAGCGAGAGAGATGGATCCAGAGGCGGTGGCCAAGCGTTTCGTGGAGTATTACTACCATACCTTCGATACCAACCGTGCTGGCCTTGGGAGCCTCTACCAGGACTCCTCGATGCTCACCTTCGAGGGCACCAAGATCCAGGGTGCGGCCGCCATCGCTGCCAAGCTCGCCGGCCTCCCTTTCCAGCAGTGCCAGCACTCCATATCCACCATCGATTGCCAGCCTTCCGGCCCTTCCGGTGGCATCATCGTCTTCGTCTCCGGACTACTCCAGCTTGCCGGCGAGCAGCACGCCCTCAAGTTCTCGCAGGTTTGCGGTTTCTGGATCTTCTTATATTTCTTCGGTTTAGGGTTTACTGTACTGTGTTTGATGATCTTGATTTAGGTTTTGATGTTTCGTGTAGATTGATTTGATTGCTGGTTCTGGATCTGTGGTTGTCTTTGTGCGATGTTTGATATGTTTGTCGATCTTGAATGTTTTGTTGGATTGATGTAGTTTTGGTTTTGTAGGGTTTATCAATACGGCCCTCAAATGGGTTTATTAGGGTTTATTGATTTGGGGATTTTGTGAACGTTGGTTTTGTTTTTTCTCGTTCTAATGATCTCTCGATTAGTTCTTATTTCTTTGTTTTATGAGAGATAGATTCGATGATTGCGTTCAGATCCTTGCCTACTCGGATCTCATGGTTTTCTTGTTTGGGATTGTGGTCTTATGCTATACCCCTTCGAACTATGTAACCCTTGGAAAATCAAATTAAATTATTACCATTCCGCAGATTGTTAGGTTCTGTCTTTGAAATGCTCCAACTCCTTTGAAATTTACGATCGAGTGCTTTACTGAAATGTTTATGCTAGTCCTTCTTGTGTGTAGAACTATTCTTTGAACGGTTTAGTTTGCTTTATGAGGTTATGTTTGTAGGACTTGTTGATGCTTTAAAATTTCTCCTTATCTATATCAAAATTGACATGCGTCAAAATTGTTACTCTTTTATTTATTATTTTTTCCATATTGATTTGTTTTGTTTTTTCAATTTGGTTTTCTTAACCCTTTTGATACAATCGAGTTCACCTGTTTCATCCAAAATGTCTCTGGTCTCATTTTATAACTTTCTTGACCTTCGTTTTTTATTTTGCTTTGCCACTTCTTTTATCCAAAATTTCTTCTGCACATTAGAGGGAATTTACTATCATGATGTCATGAAGCGAAATTACATTAGTTGGAGGGATAAATTGAGAGGGATTTAGTAGGGGAGAGTACCATTGGCATAGTTTGTTGTCAAGCTTGCTGTAAAGCTTGTCATTGAGAACCTTCTCCGCCCCAGTAGTATAGCAACTTTGATACAGTGACCATTGTAGGCTGAATTTTGGGAATTTAGTTTATTGAATCTAAGGTGTTTACTCTTTTCAGTTATCAAAAGTCATATGTAGGAAATAAAAGGGAAGATGCTAAAGAAACTGATTTCTATGTTTTCTCAGTAGAAGGAAAAGGCTTCCCATGTAGTATTTTCTTGGCTGGAAGAAATGTAAACATCAATGATCAGTTTGAAAACTGATTCTTTTCTGAGGCTGATTTTCTAAGGGAATGGTACCTTCCTATAATTGTAAAACTAGTGAGGAAGGAGGTTTTAGGGTCTGCTGATATAAAGGAGATGACAATATAAGATCAGGCAGATGGATGATGCTGGAAAGTTATCCAAAATCTACACAAATTGCTAATGTTGCGTTTCATTATTGGTGAAGGGTTTACCTTCCCTTGATAAGTAGGTATCTGAATATTACTTCTCAGGCTTATCATGGTTAGCAGCCTTCACATGAATTACATCTATTGTTTGTTGCACTGGAGTTTTTGGATGGTTAATGATTCTTAGAATGGTACACAAGAAACAACCTAACATGCTTCGCTCTCTTTCAGACACATCATTTCCCCTTTAACCCATCTGATATATTAGTTGTTTATTATTCTGTACCATTGTTGAAATGACAATTTGAGCCCTGTATTTGAAAAAAAATCCTTGATTGAAAATTTTAAATGAAGGAAATTGTTAACTAAAATCTTTTGTTTAAAATTAGACATAAGCGAACTGGCATTGGTTTGCAATTGTATATTTTTATTCTCTTTTGGTTCCTATTTTTGTAGTTTTCTTGCTTTGAATTATTTTTGAAGTCATACTGGTAATACAAATGCCTTTTGAACTATTAATACCTTGAAAATATTTACAAGATTATACTGTGTAGAGGTTGATCTTTCTTTTAAGTGATAGGCCAGGTCTATGCTAATCATTGCGACTGTAGCTTGGATTTTTCATTAGTTGGTCATTATGCGTTGGAATGCGGTGTCAGGCTGCCATATGCCTTATTCCGAATTACTGCTGCATAATTTTAAAAAATTTCTTAAACTCTATATTGTTATAAAAAATACCAACCAGCGATTTGCATAAACATTATTAAAATCTAATGGCCTGCTTTTATAAAATTCTTCCTAAATATTCTTTTTTATTTTTATATTTCATAAAAGCTTTTTACTTTTTTTTTTCATTGTTAGAATTGGTCTAGAAAATTAGTTGGTATATCTTTTTAGTGTCTACATTTTTTTTAAAACTAAAATATAATATATTTACATGCACGCAAATGGTTTTTATTTCATGCAATTATATACTTGTATATATATACATAATATAATTAAACAGATTTTAAAAAATAAAGGGTAAGATTCAAATGTTTTGTGAATAGTTTTCAATTCTAATGGTTATAATACAATTTTTTATAGTAAAAAATGTATTGATTTGTATTGTAATAAATAGATAAAGAATATTGAAAATATATAAGCTTGTCCAGAAAATGAGATATCTTTTAAGGAAACTTTTTTAAAGTGAGTAGTACATTAACATATATTTTTTTTTAAAAGAATTCTTTTTAATTAAAAATGAAAAACAAAAACATATTTGACAAATTGGTGGCATTTTGTTTTCATAGACATCATTTTGTTTTCAAACATCTCAAACCCAAGTTGATTTATTTATATGCGTGTTCATTACCTTTGTTCATCTTGTGCTTCTCTTTCTTTGTGGTGATTATACATTCTCATCACTGTTGATCATAAGTAATAAATTGGTATTGCCTTTGTTGCAGATGTTTCATTTGATGCCAATTCAAAGTGGCTTCTATGTGTTGAATGACATTTTCCGACTGAACTATGCATGATCGCTAATAGATTGGAACCTTCTGGCACAAACTTCTTTGTATGAAATTTCTTATTGAAAGATTGTGGGATTGTTTTTAGTCTGAACGTTTGCTATTCAATTTGAATGGATTTGTGGAAAGAAAAAAAGAGCTGTATCAAACATGCTTTAAGTTTTGTAGGTGAAGAACCTGTTTGTTTCTTCTACCACTGAAACAAAACGAAAATTGTTATTTTCTAGCGCATTTTAGGGTTCCATGTTGTTGGGTTGCCAAACAGGGGCATTATTCTTTCTAGACTGAATTTTGCTCTTATTTTATTTTAGTTTGTTTACATATTACATTCGTTGCCATGTGTTATGCCTTTTATTCCCTCTCAAATATTGTGTTTGTTTTCATTTCTCTGTGTATTTTGACAAAGTGAATAGTAAGCTATTAGTCCCATACACTTCTGTGATGAGAACTCATGCATTGTGGCGGTGAGTTCTGGTTTTCTAGTCACTGAAATAGTAATTCTAGCAATTTCAATATTTTTTATAGTTTTATTTATTCTTGTATTGTTTTTATATTTTTCAGTGTCTGACCGATAGATAGAGCCGCGGTATTGTGCAGGACCAACTCCGTTGATTTTTGTAGTTTTGTTTTCATAAAAAAAAAAAAAATTTCAATCACTTATCTGAAAATGGAAGATAACAGTGTTGAAATAAGTTGATATTATATCCTGACAAAATGAATCTTAGGTATCGTTTCACACGCAACTACGAACAATACAAGCAGTATAACACAAGCGTATGTATTGTATTATATTTGATATTTGATGGACATTATAAATTTTTTTGTGCTATTTTAATTTTGATTTCCAAAAACACCATACAAACATTTCAAAGTCGCTGCAATATTTTTGTACCGTCTTATGTTTGTCTTATATTTTTTGGCAATTAAGAACTTAAGAACTTCATAAGACGATAAATTTTGAAGTTCTTTTTATTTTGAATATTCACATGCTTAATTTTTTTATAATTAATAAATTTATAAAATCATAATGAGCATAAATTGTTCCTAGCAAGAGATTTGATAAGCTGCTTAACTTAGTAGGCATGCTGTTAGTAATAAGCAGGGGTATATCATTCACTTTTATTCTCCATTTTTTATTTATATATTTGTTATTGACAAAAAAGTATCCCTACTTTTCCAATCAAAGAGTTCAATAAATATTTCTATATAAAAACATTGCAATATGGTAATTTTTTAATATTCTTTACGAGTTCCTTAATATATATGGTTTGCCCATAAAAATCATATTCAGGATAGAAATATAAAAATTGTATTTAGTTTTACATGATTATAATATTCAAATGAATGTAAAAATATTAAAAAAATTATATTTATGTTTTATATGATTTTAATTTTCAACCCATAAAGATATCGGTAATAGCATACCATAGTAGAAAATCTACCAATACGATAAGAAAAGCTTCAAGTATTACATTATTTAGCAAGCAGTTATTATATATTTGTTTCAGTAATTAATTATCTAAGTTATTGTCTAGGAAATGGAATCAAGATAATACATGCATGAGTGGAAGTATTCTCCCATGTTAACCGCATGGCTTTCAAACACTTACCTAGCATTCAAATAGATTTTAATGATAATTATGACCAAAAATTCATTAAAAAAAATCTCAAAGGAATTGCGCACAGAATAATGTTGGGTTCAGTCAAT
Source organism: Dioscorea dumetorum (assembly GCA_902712375.1). Lineage (NCBI taxonomy): Eukaryota > Viridiplantae > Streptophyta > Magnoliopsida > Dioscoreales > Dioscoreaceae > Dioscorea > Dioscorea dumetorum. The sequence continues at coordinate 379,299 of CACTHL010000738.1, forward strand.
TTGGTGGGCTACTAGCAATAAATAAAAGTTGAGCTCTAAGGCCCAAGTTAAAAAAAAAAAACACTATATCAACTAAGAAGGGGTAGATTTGAGAATGGGGGTATTCTTCATTGCTTCATCAGACAAAAGAAACCAAGAGAGGAAGAAAAGTAAGAAGTTAAGCAAAGGCAAGACGCTCAGACAGTGATACAGTGCCGGATCTTACTTAAGCTCCGAATAAAGAATCCTTGCAAGAAGCTCTTTCTATTGATTAGATTTGATTCTTCTTTTGATCTCTACTTGGTATTGGTTATCCATTTATGATGATGCATGTAAATGTGGATGCCATTGGGCATGTGTAGCTCTACTTTAATCTAGAGAAGACATTGTAATCCTTTGTTGATATATAGGAAATGATTCGAAGTGGCTCCAAAGAGTCCCGTGGTTTAACCCCCCTCGATTTGAAGGGTTTTCTACTAAAAAATCAGTGTCTTTTATCGTCATTTGCATCTAGGGTGTGTTTGGTTGGATGTAATAGTAAATACATTGATTTTTCATTTACAATGTAACTGAAAATTCATGGATTTAAAAATACAGTAATGCAAAATTTGGTATTTGGTTGGATGTAACTAAAAATATTGTATTACACAATTTTGTGGTTATTTAGATGGATTTGTAAATATGTATCATGAAATCCGGTGGTTGGTTTGATGTATTAAGAGATGTGGGCACCCATAGTGAGATTACCCCCAAGCCCTCAAACTATGAGGAAATAAATAAGGCGAGGTAATATGTACAACAAGATCAATTTATAGAAAAATTTTGATACAATACTCATTCACTCCCAAAAACATTCAAGGAGGAAACTACATTCATAATGCTCCATCTAGTGCTTCCCGTTCAACACGTCCCTGGATCAAGACAATAAAGACAATAACAAATGAGACATTACAAACACAAGATATTCAACATGCACAATACAAATAAAAAACAAAGTTAAATATTCCTCACAGTCATAATCATAAGTTAATCTAACAAATATATACCATTCCAACATTGTAAGACATCAACTGGTACAAAAGTAATGCATAGAAATTAGTTTCAAGTTTTGCTAATTTTGCCCTCAATACCCTCCTCTTTGATTAGCCATTGTTTCGAAAAACTCCTCTGCACAATATGTTCTTCGTTCTTTGTTAAGAAAGATATAGCCCTCATTTCATTTGCGATCAACTAATCATTGGCCCTATTGATCTCACGGCCAGAATATCTATGTGTTTTTTTTATTTCATGCACTCGTTCATAAAGTCTTTAGCGAAGGACAAAATACGAGTTGAATTCATATTCCCTAGTGCCTCCTTAAATGTGTTATTCATTTCTTATTTGAGTGGATGTTGCGCCCCGTGGTTCTGAGCTTTCTGAATGCATGTGGATAGGTGTTGACATATTTGCATGAAAGTTTGTCTCCTCGAAAGACATATCTTCAAGACCACCAATTGAGGCGATTGCCAGAAGGTTTATTATCATACATGTTCATGCCAATTTCATCTCCAAAGTGAACAGCTCGATGTCCACGAGCCTAGTCATTACCACAAATAGTCTCCAACAAATCATGATCTTCAATTGGCTTCTTTAAAAACGATTCATCTTGTGGATGAATCTAGTACGCAAGAACAAATTAGTAAAGGGTTTATGCATAAATAAAAAATAAAAGAAATCATAAATAAAAATTGCTTCCAAGTAAATTCATGCATAGAAAGGATTAAAAAAACAAAACAAATCATAGTTAATAGAACTCATCATTTTTAACACTTTCTTTTCCATATTTTCAAGACCTCCTTGAAAAGCTGATGTTGTGCAGTACAATAGGAATTAAGAAGAAGAAGAAGAGGAAGAAGAAAAAGATGAAGAAGAACAAAATAGTTTTATGTCCAAAGAGACACTCATGCTATCATTTATATACACAATAACAAATCAAAAAATAACACATACAACATGATTTCCAATTGAAATATATATAAAAAAACAGATTTTTGGAGGAACATATACCAGTAAGCAAGAAAAAGGCTAGATCGACAAAGATCTAAAAGTGTCGATATCTAAAAAATCAGAAAACTTAGTTACCCTAAGCTGGAAAACAACAAATATGAAGGAAACTTGAAGGTTTAGTGAAGATCTATCTCACTACTGAAGATCTGCAAAGAATAATGCATAAAATCTAGTAAAAATATAGTTAGATCTACAAACATAAGGGTTATAAGAACAAATAAATCTAAAGAAAATTATGAGAAAGTTAGATCCAATTGCTAGAACTTAACAGAGGATGATGAAGATGATTTCTTGCAAAGGTTTTGCTATGATCACAATATGAGATGATCTCTTGTAGGAGGATGTTGATGATGCTTGATCTTGTGCAAGATCATCAACCGGAGGACGGCGTGAACGGAGCACTCAAAGAAAATCTCTTGAAGGAGATGAGCTGATGCCATTGTGTGGGAGAACCGTAGGTTCTTACATGTGTGAGCGGAGGACGACAATGCTCGTATGAACCACCTCTTTTTTTTCCTTCTTTGATTTTATTTTTCCTTAATTTGGTTTTATGCCCGATTTGGGTGTAAACCCAATTGCACCAGGTTTTACAGATACACCCAAACAAACAATGGATTTTATAAAGTAAAGCATTTGGTTTTACATGTAAAACCAAATACAACCAAACAAACACACTCTTAATGTGTTTTAGAGGGCATTAGTTCATTGTAGATCATAAAGAGGGGTTAAAATAGTTTTTTTTTTTGTCAAGAAGAACGAAACTCCTAATGGGCCCGCTAAACTAAGACAGGGCCGTGCACAAGCCTCGACTAGCCTGTGGGGCCCGCGCACACGTGGGCGCTGGGACCACCCACAGTTCGTACTTACAGCTCTCAGACATGCACCCTCACCCCAAGGATTCGAACTTTCGCCATTTGTGAGGCGTACTCATGGGGGACCCAAGTGCCAATTGACCCAATGGCCGTCGACGTTAAAATAGCTTTTGGAAGGGTTTTAATTGACCTAGAGAGGTCACAACCCAACACAGAGGTCGCACAAGGTCTGCAAAGAGCCGTGGGGCCATTTTTCTCCCGCATGAAGCCCGCATATGCTACAGTGATTTTACTACAGTCTTTGTATATTTTTTTTAAATTGCTACAGTGCCGCTACAGTTCTCGTTTGTGAAATTTTACCAATCTTGTGCAGTGAACTCCAATAAATGGTATCAGAGCATCAGGTTGATAGAAGCATTCTTGTGATCTAAAATACAAGGCCAAAATGCATGTGGGATGATAAAATTACCCCCCTTCAACTATGCAATTTGGAAAAACAATAAATAAAAAATTTGTTGATCGTGAATAACCTCTTCCTACCTGTTATGGGAAAGCCAAAGCCGGAGAAGATGAGTGATGATGAGTGGAAGATCTTATATCTAAAAGTTGTTGCAACAATTTGGTAATGGGTTGATGTAACTATTTTTCATCACATCTCTAAAGAAGTGAAGACAGATATACTATGGAAGAAGCTAAAAGCCATATATGAGAAGAATATATTTAGAAACAAGGCCACAACTATCAGAAGGCTTGTGAATTTGAAATACAAGGATAACAAAAACATAACATAACACACAAGTGATTTCCAAAGCTTGGTAAACCAATTGACATATATGAAAATGCCTCTTGAAGATGAGTTACAGGCATTGTTACTTCTCTGTTCATTGCTTGATAACTGAAAAACGCTAGTGGTGTCTCTCAGTACTTCAGCACATGGTGGGGCATTAACCATGGAGATGGTTAAAGAAAGTCTCTTAAGTGAAGAGGTCAAGAGGAAAGAGAAATGTGAAACTTCCTTAGGTGTACTTGTTTGTGAAAAGCTTGAAAGCCGTAGTAGAAGCAAGAGCAGGTATCCTCAAGGTCATGGCAACAGAGATATATCCAGAGGCAGGTCAAAAAACAAGAAGAATATCAAATGTTTCCATTGCAACAAGGTGGGCCACATGAAGAAAAAGTGCAAGTTCCTAAAAAGGGAACAGAGTGGAGGAAATAAAGAGGAGAAAGAAACCAATACAGTAGCCACAGAGGGCGACATTAAAGTCATTTATGATGATAGCTGTATCAGTCTTGTGTGTCAAGAAAGTGATTGGGTACTTGATTCATGAGCCTCATTTCATGTTACCCCTCATAGTGACCTCTTTACTACATATTCTAGTGGTGACTTTAGAGTAGTAAAAATGGGAAATAGTGGTGCATCAAAGATAGTCGGTATTGGAGATATTTGCTTGGAGACCAATCAGGGACTTTAGCTAGTACTCAAGGAGGTTAGGCATGTTCCAGACATACGTCTAAATTTAATATCCACAGGCAAGTTTGATGATAAGGGGTTTGTCAGTTGGTTTGGTGAAAGCAAGTGCAATATCACCAAAGGTTCTCTAGTAATTGCTAGAGGAAGAAAAATAAACACACTCTATGTGATGCAAGCTAAGCTATATACAAGAGCGTTGAATGCAGTTCAGAAAGATACAAGCATTCAGTTATGGCATAGAAGGCTTGGGCATGTTAGTGAAAAATAACTATAGGTTCTCACTAAGAAAAATCTTCTACCAAACTTGCAAGGTGCATCTCTCAAAACATGTGTTGACTGCTTAGCAGGAAAAACACATAGAGTAGCATTTTATTCTCATTCCAATTATAGAAAATCAAATATACTTGATTTGATTTATAAGGATGTTTGTTCCATGCAAGACAAAACACTTGGGAGTGGACACTATTTTGTGACCTTTATCGATGATCATTCAAGAAAGATCTGGGCAACTGTTTCGAAGAAAAAATATCAAGTGCTTAATGTCTTCAGGGATTTCCATGTCAAGGCTGAAAGAGAGACAGGAAAACAGTTGAAAGCAGTATGATCAGATAATGACGGTGAATGTAGAGGGCCATTTGAAGAATTCTGTAGACTTCATGGGATCAGGATTGAGAAGACTCCAGCCAAGACACCTTAGCTTAATGGTGTGGCCGAGAGAATCAATAGAATAATTGAAGAGAGGATCAGATGTGTGCTCTCTCATGCAAAGCTTCCTAAATCATTTTGGGGGAAGCTATGAGGATTGTAGTGGACATGATAAATTTTTCTCCAGCAGCAGCTCTAGATGGTGGTGATGTGCCTAACAGAGTGTGGACTAGGAAAGAAGTTTCATATACTCATTTGAGAGTATTTGGTTGTAAAGCATTTGTCCATATTCCTAAAGATGAAAGGTCCAAGCTTGATGATAAAGTGAAGTTGTGCATTTTCTTGGGTTATGGCCATGAGGAGATCAGGTACAGACTGTGGGATCTAGTAAATAGGAAGGTTGTTAGGAGCAGAGATGTGTTTTTAGAAGACCAGATGATTGACAGTGATGAGCAGGGAGAGGCATCTAGTCCCTCAGTAGAAATTTCTGTCAGTTTGGATCCAGACCCTCCTCCTATACAGAATTAAGCTCAAAGGGGAGCTACCCAAGAAGGTGGTGATGATACAGAAAATGTTGAAACTTCTCTAGTTGATGATGTAGAACCAACTGAAGAAACAGTGCAATCATCACTAGTACCACCAGTTGAGACCCAAGTGAGAAGATCTACCAGAGATCGTCGTCCCTCCAATAGATACAATACGAATGAGTATATCATGCTCAGTGATGGGGGAAAGCCAGAAACATATGGGGAAGCCATGCAACATGAGAAGAAGCAGGAGTGATTTAGAGTCATGTATGAAGAGATGAAATCCTTGTGTGAGTACCACACCTATGATTTTGTAAAGTTATGAAAAGGCATGGAGGCACTAAAAAATAAGTGGGTGTACAAGTTGAAGACTAAAGTAATAGCTCACAACCAAAATACAAGGCAATGTTGCTTGCGAAAGGGTTCAGTCAGAAGAAAGGTATTGATTTTGAAGAGATATTTTCTCTAGTTGTGTCATCTATCAGAGTTGTCCTCAGTTTAGAATTTAGAGGTGGAACAACTTGATGTGAAAACTGCATTTCTTCACAATGATTTAGAGAAGGAAATATACATAGAGCAACCATATGGGTTCAAAGTCAAGGGCAAAGAAAACCTAGTGTGTAGATTAAGGAAAAGCCTGTATGAACTCAAACAAGCACCAAGACAGTGGTATAAGAAGTTTCACTCCTTTATGATGGCTTAAGGGTATACTAGAACATTTGTTGATCATTGTGTGTTTGCGAAGAAACACTCAAATGATGATTTCATCATTCTTTTGCTCTATGTTGATGACATGATGATTGTTGGTTGTGATGCAAGCAAGATTGAAGACTTGAAGAGACAGTTAAGCAAGTCCTTTGCTATGAAGGACTTAGGAACATCAAAATAGATACTTGGTATGAAAATCTCCTGTGACAGGATGAATGGGAAGTTGTGGTTATCTTAAGAAAACTACATTGAGAAGGTTCTTAAGAGGTTCAATATGAATGATGCCAAGCCTGTTTATTCTCTACTTGCAGGTCATTTTAAACTCAGTTCAAATTAATGTCCTGAAGTGATAAAAAAAAGAGGAGATGAGCCGAGTTCCATATGCATCAGCAGTTGGCAGTTTGATGTATGCTATAGTGTATACAAGACCAAATATTGGTTATGCTGTTGGAATTATGAGCAGATTTCTCTCAAATCCGGGAAAAGAACGCCGGACTGCAGGGAAGTGGATACTAAGGTATCTGAGAGGTAGTTCCTGGGTTTGTTTGTGTTTTGCTAAAGGTGAACCCATTTTGGATAGGTATACAGATTCGGACATGGCAAGTGATGTGTACTCTAGAAAATCAGTTTCATGGTTCATGATGACTTTTGTAGGGGGAGCTCTTTCTTGGCAGCCAAAGTGATAAGTGTGTAAATGTAAGTATTTCCATATATGTATTTCATACAACTAGCATATAGTTTATTAAGAATTTATGCCCTTTTTGCACTTAATTGTGTGCTATTTGATTTGTAGGGTATAAAGAAGCCATGGGGAACACGAGTATACAATGTTGGGCGAAAAGAAGAAGAAAGCGGTCCATGTGCACTGTAGCAGTGAACCCATTTCATGTTACTATCCAGAGAACTGTGCAGGCAGTATGCAGGCAGTATGGAGGCCGTATACAGACCATATGCAGGCCGTATGGATCGCAAAATTATGGACCTAGTGCCCTACACGACACCCATACGACCTATATACGGGGCCCTATGGTTCCTGGGTATAAAAGGGTATTTTTAGGGCTTTCTTTGGGAGCAAATTTGGGGATTTTTCTGGGGATCAATTGGAGAGCAAACCGAGGTGAAGAAGGGGAGCAACCATCACCGGAAAGGAGATCAAGGATCCAAGGAGCGTGGAAGCGTTCATCAACCTAGACTTCATCTTCTTCATCACCACATCATCTAGGGAGTTTTGATTATGAGTTTGCTTTGTGGTTTGCTTAATCTTGTTGTTTATTTTTTGTTGATGGTACACTAAACCCCCAAGGCCACCGGGTGTTTGTAAACCTTGGGGGGGGGGGGATTTATCATGTATTTTGGATGATTAAGTTTTATTTAATTTCTTGGGTTGTTTGAGATTTAATCTATTGTCCTTCATGCTTCGAACCACTCCAAGGAGAAATCCGTAGTTCTTTTACGAGTTGTGCATGTAGATGTGACCTACTCACATGTACTAGATCTTGAATGGATTAATAGGGGATTCTTGTATCAATACGCAGAGAGATTGGGTATTGGTAGCCCTCCGTATCTCAAGAGTGAACTTGAGATAAGTTTACTCTTATTTTGGGATTTCTTATACGCCTTGCAATCGTATGAATGTTGGTTTGGGAGAGATCCCTATTAGCATTTGTATGGGATTAGGGCTCAATCGCCGAAAATTGGGGTTGTGCTATTTTAGAAATCCTTCGGTCTCAATCACCCTAGCATCCTATGTTCTTCATCCATATATCATGACAATCCCACCAAGGGGATTCACACCCATAGGCCTTCACATTACATTGATCTCCCCATTTGCTTATTGTTTACTTTCTCACACTTGTCTTTATTTTCGTGTTTAGTTTCAAGACTTTTCACTCAAGATTTCAAATTAGATAATAGGCAGTGAAGGAGTAATAGGAGATCCTTAGCCCCGAGGAATATGAGGAGTTCACACGAGGTATTACTTGACAATCCCATATACTTGCAGATGATCCACCACAAAGCTGCAAAAGTGTGTTGCACTATCCAACATAGACGCTGAATACATTGCAGTTATTGAGGGTTGTAAAGAAGTTTTATGGATGAAGTTTCTTAAAGAATTAGGCATGCAACAAGAAAAGTGCATAGTCTATTATGACAGCCAGACTGCTATCTAACTCTCTAAGAATTCAATATTCCATTCGAAGTCCAAGCATGTTGATGTTAATATCATTTTATTCGAGATGTTCTTGAAGGCAAAGAGTTTTACTTGGAGAAGATTCACACTAGTAGGAATGGGTCCGATATGTTCACTAAGATATTATCCAAGGAGAAGCTTGAAGCATATTTTTAAAAAGCAGGGTTAGTAGAGTCCCCCAAATGGTGTTGAGGGGGAGAATTGTTGGGTCCAACCCATTTGGTGGGCTACCAACAATGAATAAAAGTTGGGCTCCAAGCCCCAAGTTAAAAGAAAAAAAAAACACTATGTCAACTAAGAAGTGGTAGACTTGAGAATGGGGATATTCTTCATTGCTTCATCAGACAAGAAAAACTAAGAGAGGAAGGAAACTAAAAAGCTGAGCTAGGGCAAGATGATCGGACGTTGATACTGTGCCGGATTGCACTCAAACCTCAGGTGAATAATCCTTGCAAGAAGCTCTTCCTATTGATTAGGTTTGATTTTTTTTTATCCTTACTTGGTGTTGGTTATTCATCAATGATGATGATGATGATGATGCATGTAAATGTGGATGCCATTGGGTATGTATAGCTCTAATTTAATCTAGAGAAGACGTTGTAATCCTTAGTTGATATAATGGAAAGGATTCCAAGTGGCTCTATGGTGTCCGTGGTTTTCTCCTCGATTTGAAGGGTTTTCCAAGCAAAAGTCGGTGTTTTTTGTCATAATTTGCATTTAATGTGTTTTAGAGGGCATTAGTTCATTTTAGATCATAAAGAGGGGTAAAACTAGCTTTTGGAAGGGTTTTAATTAACCTAGGGAGGTCACAATCCCGCACATAGGCCGCACAAGACTCGCACCAGTCAGTAGTGAGCCATGCAACCATTTTTTGCCCGTATGAAGCCCGCACATGCTATAGTATTTTTGCTACAATACTGCTACAGTCTTATCGGAAAAATTTTCACCAATCTTGTGTAGTGAACCCCAATAAATAATACTCACATGCTTCCAAGTTTCACAACCTATACAAATGGATTGAAAAAATCAAGTAATCATACATACACGAAAACACAATATTAAAAAAAAATAATGTCAAAATTAAAACCCACTCTTTTAATGTCATGTCTTTAAATCAAATGAATGTTGAACCAATGGAGCAACAAAACAACATTAGAAATCCAAAAAATATTTGTAAAACCCACTTCTAAGATTTAAGGGCTTCTCTACCTTTTGTAGCATATTGTTGTGGAGCATCAGCAAAAAATTTTGAACAAAATCAAGCTTTGGAAATTAGCCTATGTGAATATTTGTAAGTAACAAAATCAAGGACTCCCATTGATTGATTACATTATCTTACTGCATACTTTTGACAAATCACAAATTGGTTTATGACAACTCTATAAATTATATTGACAACACTACAACATATATGCAATGTCCAATGACAAAGGTCTATTGGGAAATATCATTATCAAATACTTAATTCTGCAACATTCAGGAAGGACTGTGAAACGCAACAACACAATTTGTTATAATTCACCTGGAATTCAAACATAGCTTGAAGCGAATCAAGAATGGCTTCATCAACTTTTTGAATATGATCTGTAGGCTGTAGAAGGCTTCTTGTATTACAAAAAAAGGTGGAAATAGTAGCTTGAATTTGCACAATGTAAAACCCAAGCATAATTATTTAGAGCCTTTACAATGAGAGAACCTAAATATCTTGGATCAAAAGGTAGGTGTACCTCCAGATAGTGCACCCAATTGATCTGCTTGAAGTTCTATGGATTGAGCTGTTTCCCTTATTTATTTTTTTTACGTCTCTATTATGGTATCCATATTTCAAACCAACAATCTATGTTTGAAGAAAAGAAAATAATATTTGGAATGTATCCTCAATAGATTGTGTTTTTTTTAGTTTGTTATGATTTAAATATATTGCAAAATACCCAAATAGAATAGTATGCATATATACAGCTAAAAAAAATAATAATAAAAGAAGGGCCATTAAAATGCAACAAAGTAGGTTAATAAAACTCTTCCCCTCCTCTAAAACACAACCAACTATAACCAAAAACAAAACCCTAGAAATCCAAATTTTTACCGTTTGATGCAGGATTAGAAACAACAATGGAAAAGATGGTTTCTTTAAATATTGCACAAAAACAAAAAGACACAACCAACCATAATTGAAAAAACCACAAGAAATCCAAATTATCACCTGTCTAAGGTCATATTGAAAAAACAACAATGGAACCGATGGGAACTACTAGTGGGAAACACTTGTGTCACTCCCGACCCGCGGGTCCCGAGCATGACATACCACTACAACAACCCGGGGGAGGTCAAGCACCTACCCGTTCCCCGTTCCCCGTACAATAATAATATAACGACAACAAATACTTTAAAATTGAAGACATACAACAACATCACTACACAAGGTCAACATAGTCACGCCGGGCATATACCTAGATAATCACAATATAGGAAAATTATAACAATGAGTTAATATTCCTCGAACACTGGTATAACTCTCAAACATCATATAATCCTGATTGACACAATTAAGAACATTCAAGGAAATAATGCGAAATATGAAAGTATAATATCCTAGTGGATCCATCCAATACATGCCAATATTGTTTAAGAACCATACACAACTCAAAGGAAATACAAGCTAAACTTTGCCAACCACTTCACGCTTCACCTTGATGCTATGCTAACACCTGGGAAGGAAAAGAAGAGGGAATGAGTAAGTAGGTTACTCAGTGAGGAGCTAAACATAGAACTATATCCCTTACATGAATAAATAAAAGAAAATACAAAGTCAATGAAATATTTCTAGTACTCATCAACAAGTAGAATATCTTAGATATAAATATAGATATGTATACGATTTAAGCTAAGGAGTTTTTCAACCTTCCAAAAGAATTTGCAACAATAAAAGTTTGTAAAGTAAATCATAAAATGGTGCAAGTCTGAAATCCAAGTTAAATACTCTTTTAAGTACTCAACATTTCGAGAATTCATTAAGCAACCAAATTAGTGAATCAAATATCGATAGTGTCATAAATAGCCTAAAAAACCCTCTATCACTAACCGGGGCCACAGTTAGATCAGGAGCCACCAAGATGCTAGTATCTTGGCGTTGGCCGTTAAAAACCGTGTGGTGACTCTGGGTGCCCAACCCTGCACACCTTTCAGGCTTTTTACGCACCCCCTAAGAGGGTGAACCTCACTTGAGTAATCCACGCCACCCCAACTAGGTCGGACCGTGGAAACTCTAATCCTTACTGTAGTAGGTATTGGGGATCCCGCCATGTCACAATCAAACATACAAATGACAATCCACCCCGTAGGCTCAATAGATACATCAATATCAAAGCATAAATCTCATCAAGAGATCACAAGTTCTCACATATGCAACTTTTAATCCATGACTGAATACTTGAGTAAAACATCATCAATGATACTATTTTCATCAAGAAAATCATATAAGAGTATTCTTTGAAAATATGCTTCAAATATAGCATCATCATGAGGAAATTCAATTTGGTTCATATAGGCCCTTCTTGGGTCATTATACAAGAATATTGAGTTTAAAAGACACAAATCTTGAAAAGATGAATTTCAAATCATATGGTTTTCAAACCACAAGTAATTTATATAATCTTTACCCATAATCATGAAATAAATCAAAACATAAATCATTAAGATTTTTGAGTCTCATGAAAGTCATTTAAAGAGTCTTTTGACAACAAGAAATTCATCAAAAAAAAAAAAAAAAGAACAAGCATAAATGGCATGAAAAGCAAGCACGATCTACAGTTCATTATCTAGTAAATCCCACTCACAAACTTGGCGAGATCAAACCTTCCGGGGTTAGTTGTCTACTAGCTCTTTACCCTTGCTTGAAGTTCCATCTCCTAGAGGAAATCAAACATCCAGTACAAGCAAGAATCAATAACGATAACCAAATCATGCAAAAGAGGAGAAGAATACTCAAATTGGGATTTCATTGCTTCTAGGGTCTGCTAGACACTTTACAAGATGATCAAACAAGGAAAAAAATCCTCACAACCCTCAAGATCACAAGAAAATCAAGAAGATTCCAATTGGGTTTGGTGCTACAAAGATCATAAGTTTAAAGATGAAGGGTCTCTCTCATTCTTCACCAAAAAATGATTTCACAACTCTAATTCTTTTTAAACCTTAGATCCACACTACATCCATGCTTTTCCCTCATAAATCTAAGGGGAATTGGCAAAAAGAACAAGAAATAGAAAAAGAGGAGAGAACTCCCCTCAAAGCTTCACCTAGCCCTAGAAGAACCTTCACCAATGGAGGAGGAGAGGAGATCATCATTTCTCTTCTTTCTTGGAGGCTAAGGATGATGATTTTAGAGGAGGAAAAGTAAGGCTCAAAAGGAGGAGGAAGGAGGAGAGAAAAGAGACCTCAAGGAAGCCCGAGAAAATTTCAGGAAGGCCATATATAGACCGCAGCTTACGGGCTGCCTTACGGGCGTAAGGGAGGCCGTAAGGCTATCAGGAAACCCTTATGGGCTCCCTGATAGCCGTAAGGGAGACCATAAGGCTCTCTGGAATTCTTACGGGCGTAAGGGAGGCCGTAAGGCTGTCTGGAAACCCTTATGGGCTCCCTTACGCCCGTAAGGAAGCCCATAAATGTTCTCCGTAAGGGAGGTCATAAGCCCACTAAATTAGCCCGTTGCGGCCATTCTAAGTGCCCGCAAAGTTCCGACCTTGCTTTGCTCCTTCTAAAAGCTTTTCCCCACTTTTTTAACCTCCCAAGATACCTTAACCAAGGTCCTAACACAAAAGAACACTCCAACGACATTAAACACACAAATTTACCCAAGAAACAAAGCACAAGAGAAGTAGAAAAAGTTGAACTTCCACACATTGCTTTAGATTAAACTGTTGATCTCTTTCTTAGGTAAAAAATAACCCTCAAGTGCTTTCTTTTATAAGAAACTAAGCTTTAGCTTCACCCAAAGTTCAGGCAATTTTTTTGGGTGGGTACTAAACTTTAGTCTTGTTTCGCTTTAAGCACTTAATTTTGATTTGTATCAATCTAGGTACCTTACTTTGATTTGTATGCTGGAGTTCACTCATGGATGATGACGTTCGACATCATCTGCACATGTGGGCATGCCACATAGACAATTTAACCATGTCGCTTCCCATTTGCCATGTGGAATGCCATGTCAAGAGCTTAAACCCTTCTCGGCCGAGTAATCTTTTTCCCCTAGAGTTCCTCATCCTCTTCACCCTTCTCTGTCCCAACGACTCTTGCCTAATCCCTGTGGTTGAGGTTGTCACTCCTCCACGCCTGTGTTTGCAACTAACCAAACCGAGAAGGCATGCATCTTCACATCTGTGATCCAGAATCTTGCAAAGTACCCCTTTGATAGAGCCTAGGAGGAGGATCGCGGAAGATCATCATGGAAGTTGATTGGGTGATAAATTGGTGTTCCTACTTCTAGTACCCTTGTTACCCAAACAACGTTCATGACGTACTCCTGCAATTCTCCTCCTTGGCTCTATTAGAGGACTACTATGCAGCCTTCAGGATCGCAGATGTGGAGATGTGCACCTTCTCTGTCTGGTTGGTTGTAGACATAGGCACTGAGGAGTGATGACCTCAACCACAGACGGCAGGCAGGCGGTTGTTGGGGCAAAGGAGGGTGAAGAGGATGAGGGACTCTTGGGGAAGAAGATTACTCGACCGAGATGGGTTTAAGCTCTTGACATGGCATTTCACAAGACAAGTGGGAAGCCATGTGGTTAAATTGTCTACATGGCATTCCCACGTGTACAGATGACATGGAAAGTCATCTTCCACATGAGAACTCCAGCAAACACGTCATCGACACCTCACCAGAATAACCACAGTACCTTTCTGTAGAAAAAAGAATCAAAGTAAGGTACATAGATTGATACAAACTAAAATTAGGTGCTCAACATGAAACAAGATCAAAGTTTAGTACCCTCCCAAAAGAATTAGCCCCCAAAATTCCCTTCTTTGCCACTTTAGTAGGTTTTTTTGTTATGGGGTTTTCTTCTTAAATTTGTTATGATCCCAATATTTTGAAAGAACCAATAGGAATTAAAACATTTGTTACACTTACAGGGATAGTTTTAAACATGGTGTGTCTCTTTAGCTAACCAAAGGTTTGTGCTTCTTTAATATGTTATGATTCCAATATTTCGAAAGGAACTAATAGGAATGAAACATTTGTATATATGCTGAGGAAAAAACCCCAATCACCATGCAACAAATGGCTATTGGGGAAGGGTTCATGCATTGTTAATCAAGATTAATAGTATGTATATATTTTTAGATATTCATTTATGTAGATATTTCTCGGTTTCATTTATCCAAAAAGATATGATACCTTAAAAAAAAATGATTTTAATAATATATTTTATGAATCAAACATCCATTTGAAAAATATGAAATTAACAAATTAGAAAGAGAGGATGAAGCACTTGGGGTCCGCAAGAAAGACAAACACGAAACTAATTAAAAAAACCTTATTTTTCCATTATTTGGTTGCAAAGGTTCCATTGTACAGAAATCAAATACTAACATTGATGAAATACATCTCTTTTTGCATCATAAAAGATGGCAACATAGTTCTAAATCAAATTATAAACTAAACGCTTATAATCTTAATATATATCTTTCCTGCGTGAGTCCTCAATTAGTATTTGTACTGGAGGGTCCCTAGAAACCTTAAAATCTTAGAAAGATGTGAGGGCAAAAGGAAAAATGGAGGGAAAGAAGAGGAGGAAAGACATTTGAAGAGGAAAAAGGACCACGTAGAAGGGGAAGGGCTTGTGCCGGAAGAAGAGGAAATATAAGGTTGGGGAGTTGAGTCTCAAGCGATGTGGTATAGCATAATTGTAAATTTTATTTTTTCTTGAGAATAATTATGTTTTTTAGTTGTGTTGTACTTTAATGAAATTTTTGTACTATAATTTTAACTGTACAAAAATTTTACAACTTGTGCTATACTCATACATCCTCTTGTGTTGTACTCTCAATCTATTTATAAATCAATTAATGAAAAAAACTACGCTTTGTTGTACCTCAAAACGTTGCATATCCAAAGGATTGAACAAATACATTTTGGAAGGTTTAAGTGGAGTCTTTTGTTCTCAACTGGCTTTTAATTATAATTGACCGACAAAAAATAAATTGATCACAAATTAAATATTAATTATTTTATGAATACAAATGATTGTGGGTTTCTGACTTCCATTAGGACAGGTCCCTAATGTTATTTACCTTAGATATTATCATAGGAACCTCTGATTAAAAAAACAAATGTGAATGAGAAATAAATTGACATATAAAAAAAAATTAACTTTATTAATTTTAAAAGAGTACATGATTTTTTTTTACTATTACAAGGACTAGGCAGAATAACTCTCATAAGCCTAGGTCTCTAATTTTCTTCTGTAATCACATGGTTTGAATCTATTTGATTTTGGTTTCTCCCGATTCATCTATTGAAACACACTCTTGCAAAATCCTTCTAACTTTGTTGACTTTGACCTTCTTTTAAGGTTTTTTTTTTTAGTTTGCATCTTGAGTATCATATGACCTCCTTGTGAGTGTCAAGAGACAAGAGTGGGAACCTCTCAAAGAGAATCCATCTTGAATTGGACCACATTAGTTTGTTGATAAGAGAACACATTAAATGACCACTTGTGAATGTCAAGAGATATGAGTGGGAACCTGTCAAGGAAATTCCACCTTGCATTGGACCTCATCAGTGGATCAACAAGATCATCAAAAACTTCCCTCTGAGCATCAAGAGACAAAAGTGGGAAACTCCCAAAAGAGAGTCTATCTTGCATTAGACAAACATATGATTTTCTCAATCCAACCAAACAAACACACTCTAACTGTAGTTAACAACACTTTCCTAAATTGTACTAATGGCAATCAATGAAATATTTGATAACATCATTGGACAAAATGAAGGTTTAGAACGACTCTATTCGGACACTTAAAAATTTGAGGTTCATTTGATGTCATACATGATACGTTGTTTCTCTATTAATAAATATATATTTAATTCAAATCTATGTCATAAACATATATTTAATCCATACTGTATTTTACCAAGAAATGAGAACACACTTTGAGTTTCTCAGTTAGTCAGAATCCGATGATCTCTATAGGTTTATCTTTTTGGGTCTCCCTTTTCTTTTTCTTTTTTTTTGCTTCTTTCTTTCCTGTCGATCGTCGTCTCCGATCGGGTGTTCTTCTTCAACTTCTTTTGTTTTACCTAGTTGTTTTTGGGATTTCAGGAATCTGTTTTTATTTTGATTTGATTTTTATCCTTTTTTTTAATTTTCTTTTATTCGAATCACCATATTTTATTTATTTATCATTATTAGTTTTTATCATTATCCGCACTCTTCCCGGATGCTCATGATTCTCCGAATTTTTTTCCAAATTTTTGGGCTTTAAATCCTTTTCTTATTTTTTGAAAATTATTATTATTATTTTAAAATAATAATAATAATAATTTATATTTATCATTTTAATTCCTACTCAAAACAGGCCACTTATTTGCAGTTATCCTTGCTCAAAACAAGATTAAATTTTTTTTAGCTATTTGTTCTTTTTTTAATTATTTTCTTTCTATTCGAAAGAAAAAAAATACTTATTTTCTCTTCAGGAGTTCGGGCTTATCCCTGTTGCGGAATAAGGAGAACTGAGTGGAGCAGGGTTGCAGCATAAGTACTTGAAGATAAAAGATAAAGATGATAGACATAGATTTTAGGTGAAAAACCCCTAAACGTAAAAACCACGGGCAACATAGAAGAATTTACTATAGTGGTAAAAAGAGGAGCTACAAGCTTTCTGTTAACAGGGAAAATACCAACTAATTCTCTCCGGTAACAGAAGCAACACAAACTCTCTAAAATATTTTTCCCACTTTCTCATCCTCACCCTCACTCTCACTCTTCTCTTCAAATTTGAGGCTGTGCAATGAAAGCCTTCAACCTTCCTCTATTTATAGGAATTCTAATGATGTGATTAGGTGAGGATTAGGTGAGAATAAATAAGTTTAACAAGGTTGGTGGCAACCAACCTTGACCAGCATTCTCCCACTTGAAGATACGATTGATAGTCAATCAGATCTTCACACCATTCTTTCTATCTTTCCACTTGATGTTGCTTATGTCTCTGTCAGACCACAAGAGGATCGACACCACTTGAGCTTGTCGGTGTTGATTGCTTTCGTCAGAAAATCTGCTAGGTTGTCACTTGTATGAATCTTCTGCATATCCACTGTTCCTTCTTCCACTTTCTCACGAACGAAGTGGTACTGAACTCTGATATGTTTTGTCTTGGAATGAAATGCTGGGTTCCTTGCAAGATGCAAAGCACTCTGATTGTCACAAAATAAAGAAATGTTTTCTTGTTTGTACCCGAGTTCTTCCAGCACCATCTTTAACCACACTGCTTCTTTACTGGCTTGTGTAGCTGCTAGATATTCTGCTTCTGTCGTTGATGTAGCAACGAGTGACTGCAGTTTGGACACCCAGCTCACAGCTCCTCCAGCTAGTGTGAACACATATCCTGTAGTGGATTTGCTTTTATCAAGATCACCTGCATAGTCAGCATCAACATACCCATTCATAGTAAAATCTGATCCCCCATAACATAATACAACATCTGAGGTTCCCTTTACATATCTGAGAATCCTCTTAACAGTACTCCAATGCTCTCGACCAGAATTCGCCATATACCGACTTACCACTCCCACTGCATGTGCAATGTCCGGTCTTGTACAGATCATGGCAAACATTAGGCTTCCCACTGCTGATGCATACGGTACTCGAGACATCTCTATCCTATCTTCTTCATTGCTAGGACTCATACTTGAGGATAACTTAAAATTAATAAGAAGTGGGGTAGAAATTGGCTTACAATCTTGCATGTTAAAGCGTCGCAAGATCTTCTTCAGATAATTCTTTTGCGAAAGCCAAATCTTCTTATTATTTCTGTCTCGGTGAATTTGCATCCCTAGAATCTTGTTTGCTGGTCCCAAGTCCTTCATTTCAAATTCCCTAGCCAACTGTGCCTTCAACTCCTTGATACGATCTTTGTTGGGGCCTGCAACCAACATGTCGTCAACATACAACAACAAGAAGACAAAATCTTCTTCTCCAAACCTCTTGACATATGCATAAGGGTCTGCATTAAGTCTGTTGTATCCAAGGCTCATGATGAAGGAATCAAATCTCTTGTACCAACATCTTGGCGCCTACTTTAACCCGTACAGAGATTTGTTCAACCTGCAAACCAAGTTCTCTTTACCTTGTTCTTCAAATCCTTCTGGTTGGAGCATGTAAATTTCTTCTTCAAGATCTCCATGAAGAAATGCAGTCTTGACATCCAACTGCTCAAGATGCAAGTCGAAAACAGCACATATCGCCAATACTACTTGGACTGTTGTAAGTCGAACCACATGTGAAAATATTTCATTGGAGTCAATACCTTCTTTCTGAGCATATCCTTTGACCACCAATCTGGCACGATAGCGGTCTACTTGATCATCACCATTGCGCTTGATCTTGTAGACCCATTTGTTGCCAATAGCTTTCCTTCCTAGTGGTAATGATACCAGCTCCCATATCCTATTTTTATGAAGGGCTTCAATTTCTTCTTGCATTGCTGCTATCCACTGAGATGCATCTGAACTACGCAGTGCTTCTTGAAGAGTTGATGGTTCTCCATCCTCAGTTAGAAAGCAATATGCAATATTCCCTTCCATAATATAGTCAGAGTGCCAACCTGGTATTTTTCTTGAACGAGTTGACCGCCGTCTGCTTGATTCCAATCTTTGTAAGAATGGGTTTGTTTTATTATGTTTTTTTTGTATTGTACTTTGTTTTTTTTTATTGTTTTGAATTTTTTTTTTGTTTTTATAATTTTTTTTTATATCTTTGTTTCGACAATTGTGGTTCTTGTTCTTCATGCTCTAGTATAGCTTCGACTTCCTTTTCTACCTGTACGGTAGTAGTCTCCGTGCTTTCATCATTTGCTTGCTCTTGTCCTTTGTCTTCTATGAAGACAACATCTCTCGCCGATCACGACCTTGTAGGCGGTGGGATCCCACGAGCGATACCCCTTTACTCCATCAGCATATCCCAAGAACATACATTTTCTGGATTTTGGACCCAGCTTTGTAGTTTCTAGGGCATTATACATCACATATACAGGACTTCCAAATATATGAAGGTTTAAATAGTCCACTGGCTTACCAGTCCACATCTCTTTCGGTGTCTTCAACTCTATTGCAGTTGATGGAGACCGATTTACCACATAGCAGGCGGTGCTGACTGCTTCTGCCCAAAACTTCTTGTCTAGGCCTGCAGCTCCCATCATTGCCCTTGTTCTCTCCACACGGGTTCTATTCATCCGCTCTGCCACTCCATTTTGTTGAGGAGTGTATGCTGTAGTAAACTGCCTTTTGATGCCTTCTTGTTTGCAAAATTCATCAAATTCTTTGCCAGTGTATTCTCCTCCATTATCTGTCCTCAAACATTTGATCTTCTCGCCAGATTCAAGCTCTACTCGCGCTTTGTAAGTTTTGAAGACTTGAAACACATCCGCCTTCCTCTTGATAGGATACACCCAACATCTCCTGGAGTATTCATCAATAAATGATACAAAATAATTTGCTCCTCCTAGGGATGTAACTGGTGCTTGCCACACATCAGAGTGAATCAATTCTAGAATGTCTTTGCTTCTAGAATTAGATGTGTTGAACTTTAGTCGATGCTGCTTGCTGACAATGCAATGCTCACAAAAGGGTAGTGTTACCTTTGTGAGACCTTGAAGTAGACTTCTCTCTGCAAGAATCTTCATTCCTTGCTCACTCATATTGTCACGCCCCGACCCTCGGGTCCCGGTCCATGGCACTACCGCCACGACAACCCAGGGGAGGTCAACACCTGCCTCAACCCCAGGTCGCCGTAAGGCTAACCTGTTACCTGTACGATATTAACATTACCACAATAATACTCTAAATCTAAGGTATTCAATCACAACCCTGTACAAGATCAACAGACTCACACATATATGTACATATATCCCTGGAAATCACAACATCAATGATCATGGACACAATCATAGTTTTTCCCAAACACTGGCTGTAGACTCATACAACCTAAGGTCCTGTCTTAACCAATCAAGATTATACAAGATCAAATGGAAATACGAAAACATAGGTCTTAATGGATCCATCTTATGCATGACGACAATGTTTATGAATCATACACTACTCAAAGGTAAATGCAAGAATAGATGCCAAGCACTATCACGTCTTACGCCCTGCTGCCGTGCTAACACCTGAAAAGGAGAGAAGAAGAATGGGTGAGTAACTAAGTTACTCAGTGAGGGGTTGAACATGGAGCTATAACTCATACAGGTATAAAGAATGATATGCCTGAAAACATATGTAAATCTTTAACAACCACAACTTACAAATGCTTTAAATACCCATTTCAATATAACAAGCTTTCCAACTTTCTCAAAGAAAGGCATCAATAAAACAGTGAAATTCTTTTGTAAAGAGATTCAATACTGAAAATTCAAGTTAAGAATACTCGGCAAAAGATCGAAAGATCAAACCCATCGAATCAAGAATTTATAGTGCAACGCATGCAGAAATCCTTTATCGATAGCATCATCAATAGCCTATGAAAACCCTCCATCACTAACCATGGCCGTGGTTAGGTCAAGAGCCACCAAGATGCGCGTATCTTGGCGTTGGCCGTTGAGTATCCCGTGTGGTGACTCCGGGATCCCAACACAGCACCTTCAGGTTCACTCCGCGCCTCCTGTAAAGGGCTCGTCAGCCGAGAACTCCACGCCACCCCATTGGTCGGTCCGTGGAGACTCGCTTCTGCAGAAGACGGGGATCCTCCCCAATGTCACCATCGAAACATTTGGGATATCCTATCCCGCCCGTAGGCTCATCATGAACACATCATATATCTCATCAAGAGATCACAAATATTTTGCCCGTAGGCTCATCATAAACGTATCTTTATAAAATCATATATCTCATCAAGAGATCACAAATTCGCATAAAATACAACTCTTAATCGAAGAGTAAATCCTTTTGCGAAAGCATCGACAATAATGTCATTTTCATCAAGAATATCAACACAAGAGTATTCTTTGAAAACTCATTTCAAATACGATAACATCGTGGAGAATCTCAATTTGGTTTACATAGACCCTTATTCGGTCAGAATAACAAGAACATCGAGTTCTCAAATTCACAAATCTTGAAAACATGTAGTTCAAACCATAGGATTTTCCAATCCTCATGAAATATAAATAATCAAGAATTTAACAAGATCATAAACTATCATGGTTTCTAGGCCTCAAGGAAATCATCTCATGAGCCTTTTGTAATAGAATCAATAGTTAAGCAAGATCATAAACATCAAGGTTTCCAGATCTCAAGGAAATCATCTCATGAGTCCATTAAAATGAAATCAAGAATTAAGAAGATCATATAGCATCAGAATTTCAGTTTTCAAGAAACACTTCAAGAATCCATTGAAATCAAGAATTTCTCATTTCAAGGCATGCATTATTAAACAAGCATGATCATAGCTCTTTAATTAAACAATTCCCACTCACAAACTTGGCGAGATCGAATACTTGGATCACTCTCCTACTTGATCTTTACCCTTGCCTTTAGATCCACCTTCTTGAAGCCATTAACCATCCAAGAAAAACAAGAATCAATCACATAACCCAAACAATAAACAAGAGAGGAAAGAATGATCTAAAATTAGATCTCAAGGCTTCTAGGGTTTACTAAGTGTTCTAGATTCAAGAATTAACAATAATAGAATCCTTAAACCCTCAAAATCAAAATGAAATCAAGAACATCCTAATTGGGTTCGGATCTACAAGAATCAAAGGTTTAGAGATGAAGGATCTCCTTCATTCTTCACCAAAACATGAAATCAAGGCTCCTATACCATTCAAACATTAGATCCATGGCTAAATTCCAATTAAATAATAGATCCATACTAAATCCACACTGATTCTCCATGGATCTAAAGAGAAATGAATAAAAGAACAAGGAGTTGAAGAAGAGAATAAAACCCACCTCAATTCTTGCTAGAACTAGAGGAGATTCACCACCAATGGAGAAGAGGGGATGATCAACACCTTTCTCCTTTCTTGGAGCTCAAGAATGAAGATCTAATGGAGGGGAGAATGAGGATTCAAGATGGGGAGAAAAAGAGAGGGAAATGGGGTCTTATAAAGGCCCTTTAAGTTTGAAAACGGGTATTTATAGACCCAAAGCTCGGGAGGGCTCGCGGGCTCCCTTGCGGGCGCAAGGGAGGCCGCGAGGCCTCCACCAGGAAGCCATGCGGCCTCCCATGCGCCCGCATGGGAGCCCGCATGCACTTCTGGCCGGAGTCCTTGCGGGCTCCCATGCGGGCGCATGGGAGGCCGCAAGGCCTCTTCTTTGGCTCCCGCAAGGTCCCTTCCTTGCTAAAGCCTTTTAAACCACTTTTCCCCCATCTTTTAACCTCTTAAAAAGACCTTAACTAAGATCCCAACAAAAAATAAAACTCGACAAAAACTTAAACACACAACTTCTACACAAGAAACAAAGCACAAGAGAAGCGAAAAAGGTCGAACTTCCACAACCACTCATATGCCCGAGTTTCTTGTGCCATGTCGTTGCACGCTTTTCACTTGGACTACTTGCAGCAACTGAAGCTTCTCCTTCTTGCAGAGTCTCTCCTTTCAACATATACAAGTTTGCAGCTATCTTGTCTCCTTTCATTAATACAAGCGCACCTCGAATTATTTTCATAATTTTGTTCTGAACTTCAATCTTGCAACCAAGATCATCAAGTTGTCCAATAGACAACAAGTTCTTCGTCAGCCCCTCCACATGTCGGACTTCTTGTATAGTCCGGATCGTGTCATTGTACATCTTCAACTTGATGGTGCCAATACCAACGATCTTCAGAGCTTGATCGTTGCAACTATACACAGAACCTCCAGAAATAGTTTAATAGTGATAAAACCATTCTTTTCTGGAAGTCATATGAAAGGTTGTCGCTGAGTCTAAAAGCCAAACATCAGCAAACCTTTTCCTTGTATGTGTTGCTTCTTCACAAACCATGGCTTCTCCATCATTTGAGATGCTTGCAACATTTCCTTGAGGATTGGAGTCTTTCTTATTTAGACCCCAACAATCCTTCTTCAAGTGACCTTTCTTGCCACAATTGTAGCACTTGAAAGTTTTCTTACTCCTTGACTTTGATCTGCCATTATTGTAGCTCCCACTGGGGCCACGCTCCATTGATCTTCCTCTCATCACCACCAAGGCCTCCGCTTGATACGAATTTGCCAACCTGTCTTCCTTGTTCTTGCGCCGACTCTCTTCCTCCAGAATAGCAGCTGCAATGTTGTCAAAGACTAGAATGTCCGTGGGGACATTGTTTGTCAAATTGATGATGAGTTGATCATAAGAATCTGGCAAGCTTTGGAGTAGAAGCTCTGCACGTTCTCCTACCTCTATTTTATGTCCCAATGATGTGAGTTGGGAAAATAGGGTATTTAGGGTGTTCAGGTGCTCCGTCACTGAAGTGGATTCCACCATACGTAAAGTATAAAGTTTCCTTTTAAGAAAAATCTTGTTGTGGAGTGACTTGGCCTCATAGAGTTTAGTGAGGTGATCCCAGATCTCCTTCGCCGTTTTCTTCTCTTCAATGCTTGATAGAACTCCATCAGCAAGTGCGAGATGAAGATTTGCTATGGTGTTCCCGTCGATCTCGTTCCACTTATCATCTTTAACATCAGCTGGCTTTTCACTGATAGCCGCTAAGCAATTATCCTTTCTCAGGATAGCTTTCATCTTCAACTTCCACAACGAGAAATTACTCCCATTGAATTTCTCGATTTCAAACTTTGCTGCCATTGCTTCTGTAATAAACTGCTTGACGGGCAGTAATCAGTTCTTTCAATGGGTGAATAATAATCTAACTTATTTTCTGATGTGGAGGATCCACTATTAGTGGCAGCCACAGAGCATACAATAAATAGATATATACACCCAGATCTAGCTCTGATACCACTTGTTGCGGAATAAGGGGAACTGAGTGGAGCAGGGTTGCAGCATAAATACTTGAAGATAAAAGATAAAGATGATAGACACAGATTTTACGTGGAAAACCCCTAAACAAATCAGGGTAAAAACCACGGGCAAGATAGAAGAATTTACTATAGTGGTAAAAAGAGGAGCTACAAGCTTTCTGTTAACAGGGAAAATACCAACTAATTCTCTCCTGTAACAGAAGCAACACAAACTCTCTAAAATATTTTTCCCACTTTCTCACCTTCACCCTCACTCTCACTATTCTCTTCAAATTTGAGGCTGTGCAATGAAAGCCTTCAACCTTCCTCTATTTATAGGAATTCTAATGATGTGATTAGGTGAGGATTAGGTGAGAATAAATAAGTTTAACAAGGTTGGTGACGGCCAACCTTGACTAAAGGTTGGTTGCAGCCAACCTTGACCAGCAATCCCGGATAATGAAAACCTATATAAACAGATTAAAAAAATAATAATCCTGCTTTACAGAAATATACATGAAGGCATATATATATATATATATATATTTGATTTTTTCAGAGAGAGAGAGCTTATAAAATCAGCAAAGAAATAAATAAATAAATAAACAATAAACTTACAATTGTGGAACACCACTAGCTGCTTACAATCTGAAAAACAAATGATGCAAGAGTTAAATAGAACATTTAAAACTCATTTTCCATAAACAATGACATACATCTTTATCACCACATCCACCATCACATTTCAGCCATTAATAAAGCCTTTACATTTAGGGGCTATTTGGTTAGCTGTAAATAGCTGTGATGTAAGTGATTTTACATGTAAGTGACTGTTTGGTTTGATGAAAAAATTCCACTTACATGTAAATGGACTTACATCTCACTCACTTTTACAGCATTTCAACTTACATCAAAATTTGCTGTAAGTTGAAATACAGTAAAGTAAGTGGTATCCACTCACCACCATTTTATCTTAAAACTAATTATAAAAATATTTAATAAATTAAATTATCTTTAAAATTAATTATAAAAAATTTTTAAGTAATAAAATTCAAAGAAATATTCTATTTAAAATATTTAATTTTTTTAAAAAACTTATTATCATTAAAATACTTTAAATAAATAAATAAATAAATAATTAATTAATTAATATGAAAAGTATTAAATAATTAGAACTAATACTAACATAATTAGTAGTATTAACATGACTACAAAAATAGTTATTTATGTTTTATTTAATATATTATTATATTTTAAAATACCAATTCTTATTTAATTTATATAGAAAAAATTATTTTTATAGCATATAATTGAATTACATTACATTTTTTAAATTTAATGAACCCCCACTAAATTAATCAATTTTTTAAATTAGTATTAATCCTAAATAATAAGAGTTAATATAATTAATAGATTTTAAGAATAAAATTTAAGCATAGTATATAATTAAAAGATTTTATAAATAATATTAAATAACTAGTATTAACAATATGTGATAGAGGTAATCTTACCATTTTATTTGCATGGTAATCATACTCCTCAACTTACATCAAACCAAACAAAAAAAAAAACAAATGCAACATTTCAAATTATAACAAACCAAACAGCTGTGATGTAAGTTAAAATACAGTATTTTCACTTACATTGTAATTTGACTTACATGTAAAATCATTTACAGACAACCAAACAGCCCCTTACATGATTCTAATGCTACTTTTTGCCATTTTAGTTTTACGTCTCAAACCTTAACACACTTTTGTTTCATAATCATTTTCACTATATAAAGCAAGCCACATTTCCTACCAAACTACTAACATACACAAGAGAATTTACATTAGAAAAAAAAAAAAATCAGTAGAGAGCAACAATATATACTGAAAATCGCATAACGTTGACACTGAATATACTGAAAACCTGATTACGATAAATGTTGGATCCCTTCCCTATTTGAACTGCTGGTACATGTAATAGTTTTCGTTTTCGAGCATCTCAAGACTTTCTTCAAACCTTCTTGTCACTTCATCTGCATTGCTTACATCGGCCTCGGCCTACAAAATCATAAATCCTAAATACTATTTAATAACCAAATAATTCTCGAGCATGCGGTTATACCTTTGCTTGGCGATAACTTTCCAGCAAGCGGCGGTACTGTTGCTGAGCCTCGGGGAAGTCTACCATGGATAGCACCCTTGACAAAGCCTCATCCAGAGCTGCATCGACTTTTAGCTTGCGGAAATCCTTAGCTATGTCCTGGTTATCTTCATCCCTGTCTATCGCTTCTGGTTCAGCCCGGAACCCTCTTAAACCAGCTCCCTTCCTACGCCACCGCAGGATGGCCTTCTCTACAATACCAACAGTCCAAAGAACCTCCTTGTACTTCTTTCTTACCTGATGACCTCTTACATGAGCCTGGAACCAAAAATAACAAGTTCTATGAGATTAAAATCCCCAAAGTGACTGATTTGTTCACATGGTAACTTTTGTAGTTTTACTTATATTTATTAGGGAAGAGAGAAGATCCAACTACCTGTATCTTCACCACATTTTGACGCAAAGTTAGGAAGTCCTTCCGTCCTTTCCAGCCTCGATACTTCTTTTGAATAGATAGTGCAGCTTTGTCGAAGTTTTGATCACGAGACCCGCGTAGGGCCCTGTGAAACTTTGATGCAGCCGACAGCCCGTGTATTTCCTCTCGAGTCATACCATACTCATCTCGACTTAAAGCTCCTTGCTGTTGCCGTATCCTGAAAGAGTGAGCACGGAAAGCAGATTGTATGCGTGCCGCAGCTTGAGTGGCATTTCTAACAGCTGCCAAAGTATCTTGGAAGGAAAGCTGAGCTTCTGTACCACAGACATTCATTTGGGCATTTTTTCGAGATATTTGTTCTATGACTCTTTCTGCCTCAACTTCACCAGCTTTGGTAATTTCACTTTTCTCAAGAATGAGTGATGAAAGATGACTTGTTAGGGCAACTTCCGAAAGGTATCCTGCTAGGCCTTTGTGACCGCATGCTGCAGCGATTGCAGCTGGATTTTTCCCGACTGGATCTTGTGCAGTTGGATCTGTCACTGCTCCAGCTGATGCACCAGCGGCAAGCAGAGCAGTCACCATTGTCTCTCTATAAGAAGCCACATTTCATCAGCAATCACGATTATTTAATTGTTTCACAAGAAACTTAGTACATACATAAAAGAAATTTTGATGCTATGTCTAAACAAGAGAGTTAACATGAAGAATAAAAAATACACACGACTTCCACTTACCTTCCGAAGCATGCAGCCCAGTGAAGGGCAGTCCATCCATATGAATCACGAAAATTTATGCCAACACCAGAACTCAAAATTGGGTTTAATGCCCATTCATATCCCAAACCAGAAATTATGTGTATAATGCCTTGTTCTTGTTTGGATAGCAGGCAGTTTGTGCTTTCGTTTGTTTGACGTTTAGATAACAACCATTGCTGTAACTTATCCTTTAAAAGTTCTTGCACAATCAAATCCATGATAGCTGACTGCTCTGACATGTTCTCAGTCGGTTTAATTTCTCTGAAAGTTTCAACATCTGTTCCAAGATTGAGGACTGGAGTTGAGTCACGATCGGAACTACATAATAACATATTTACAAATTTAACAAGTAGCATAAGCTCCTGAGAATCTTTTCTTGAATATTTGAGTTCTGAAGTGAGTTTTCCATTGAAGGTATTTGGGTTCGCATGAAATTCAAATTCCCGTGCTTCACTGCAGGGTACTCTATTGCTGGACGTGACAAACATGGTGACCTTCCCAGTTAAATGCAGAGGAGTGTCACAGCGAAGCACACCTTCTTGAACAATTTCTGCAGGAACTTCAGTTTCACCGAACATAACAGCCCATAAACACTCTGAAGGATTGCATAGGAAATCTCCAGTAATAATAACCTGAATGTACGTTATGGTTGTCAACTCTAAACTTTGTGATACATATATGCATGATCAAAACAACTACTGCATAAATATAACACACGGAAATTCAAACCTCACCAAGGGGAAGAAAAGATTCTTTGTTTGCTGCAAAATTTAACTTCGACAAAAACAAGGGGAATACACTAGAACAAATCCGACATTTATCATGTAGGCAACAAACGACATGGCAGTGTAGAGACGGCAACTTGTAAGACGTGTTACTTAAATGGTATACAAATGAAAAGTTTACCCTTTCTTTTACATGTAACATCTCATTATGTTTCCAGTTTAGGGAAAGACAGGTTATTGGAACACTCAAAGAGCAAGTTCGCTATATCCAGAAAAAAAGGGTTCCTTTGTGTGTATACTATTATCTTTATGCAATTTGGAACATCGGCTCAAACTTAGGCTTAAACATGATACAATTAAAAAGAAAAAAAATCCAAATTAGTTGGCATTCATTAAGAGAAAATGGACCTTGTGGCTCATTCTTAAATGGTTCTATTGGTATGTCATATCCACTTTTACATCATGTTAGACCTAGTCATACGCTAGAATTGAAAAGTAAAACCCATGAACAGAATATCAACTTGACAAATAAAAATACATTAGAGTACCTTGGTCCTTTCAAACATAAATGCCCATTCTGGAGAGATTTCATGAATGCTGAACCTTTGTTTCTGTGGGACTGCCAAACTTGAATCAGCTACAGGCAGTGTTCCAAATTGGTTTCCATCTAACCACAAACCTGAATAGTCTAGAGAATATGTGCTATGTTCAGTAGCTGGAGTCATAGACCCTATCCAATCAGTGCCATTCTCTTTCCCAAGCATCATAGTGGACCTTGCTTCAGGGTCAGCAGTTTTATCAGTATAGTTCAAAGGTTTTCCTACATCTGGAAGAGGTGAATCAGAGCCCAAAAGAAATTCTCTGGTTGCTGATAACTGTAAACTTAATTCTTCATCAGAAATTCGCAGACCATCGGTCAAATTTCCCGCACTATTTCCTCCATGATCTGGCTGATTCCAAGACAAAATTTCTGATGGTTCATCCAAAGGTATAGATTGTGTTTTCTGTCGTGAGGAAGACAAAAGTGAGACCTGAAAAAATAACATAGATCAGTACTTTTTCTAACACTAAACACAAAACAGGAAAAGGAAGGTTGCAGAAAATAACATTGTCTGGAGAAAACGATCTGTGCAACAGGAAAAGGAAGATCTCAGAGAAGCAAAACAGTTCTAACACTAAACAGTTCAGAGAAGCAAGAAAATAACAATGAAAGATAATAACTGGTGACAAAATATGAGCATTCATATTTGATATTTGACAGAAGTAAACGCCGCCCCCCCCCCCGCGCACAAAACGAAAAAAAAGCAAAGGCATGCTATAGATGACACTTAAAAAAAGGATGTAATTATAATGGCAGGTCCTCACATCTCTTCCAGAAGCACCCATTACTCCTGAATTAGTATTAAAGTCCAGCATATAACTCCAGGAAGGTCCTCTGCTGTCAGTACTGTAAACTGAACTACCTGAATGATTTTGTTGCTTCTCACTGTCAGTATCACCTGGAGAAAATGAGGGATTGTAAAAAATGCTTCAAATGCTTGGAAGATAAAAAATAGAAAAGAAAACATATTCGAAGAATTCAAACATATTAGTACAAAACAGCAATTACAGAAGCATCTTAGCAAAGGATCTCACTTCCAAGAACATAGCACAACAGGCCAATGACTAACTAGAAACTATAGATCATATTAAGACACTTAATGCTGCTTCTAAGAAAAGTATCCATAAGTAACAAAAGAGAAATTAGAGTGAGCTATAATAACCATAACCATGAAAGAATGATGAAACACATGGCTCCAAGCAGTTTTGAATCTGTAGATCAATAGTCTAATAACAAATAAGTACCTGCAAAAGCAAGTAAGTCAACAGAACTATAGCCACCTTGCTCACTGACATCTTCAACCTGTCCATGCACTGAATCCCTGTAATTGTACACATGAAGAAGGTCACCAGGTGTGTCCTGATTTGAACTCAATGGTTCATAACCAAGAGCTCCTGAGTGGTGTGAACCTTCATCCTCAGCATTGTATGGGGGCAACTTTTCTCCAAAATAGATGGAACCTTCATCATCATCATCCAAACTTAATTGCACTGCAAGCTTCCGAAGTGCTAGATTAACCTCTGACTTTGATGTTGAATTATGGTTTTCTGGCCTAGCCAAAGTTCTCATGCGGTTGTTCTCAACATTTTCAAGAACAAACTTGGAGCTAACTTCTTCAACAGATACTGGACTGGCAGAACCCCGGTAAGGTTCATGCAATTCATTAGAACCTGATGTATAGGAGTCAAATTGTGCATTGTGATTATAAGTACTTCGGTTCAGTATGGAAGATTCTGGAGAGGCGTTTGAGATTGTATGAGAAACATATCTTCCCTGCATCACAAATATAATGTTATTATTGAGCAAGGGAACATCTTACAGATGCCACCACTAAGCTTACAAATTCTTTATATGTTTGATTAGAAAAAGATACCGGTGGTTAACAGGTTTATTTAGCAGGCCAAATAAACTCACATAGGCTGATACACATTACTTTCTCAAGACAAATGCAAACCACCCTTTTAGATTGCATATAAAATCACCCTGTTGTCTTGTCCTTTCACTTAAGATAAAAGTCTGGTTTACCCCAATGAAATAAAAAAAAAAGAAACAAAAAAGGGAACTAGAAAGAAATAAAAGAGAACAAATGAAGCCACATCTTGCAAAAGTCAGGATCCCCTCTGAAATGTCCACAGGGCCATAAATAGCTAAAATAGGCAGGAAATTCTAAAGAGAGCTTAATTTTGAAATTAGTCCTTATTTTAGTGGATGCTTTACATTTAAACACGAATTTTAATAAATTTGAAATTCCTTTAGTTTGTTTATAGCATGCCAAGATGAATCATAAAGGTATATTTCCTTTGGTCACGACAATTTGATCTTCAAAACTTGTATTGGAGATATACTCCTATTGAACACGTACTCCTATTGAACATTAACATCTGTGTTTGTATTGAACATCAGTATTTGTGTTTTTCCAATAAGGAGATGATGCCAGGCAGCTAAACATTGTTTTAAACCCTAAAAAGGGGCAAGGAAAGCTACCAAACATATATATATACATATTTGGGATATGAATATTTGCCCAAGAATGTTACACTGAATATCTTTCTCTTAGTTTCTATAGTCTTTTCCTACTCGATTCCCTTATTTATAGAGCTAAAAATGCCAGTTCAAAGTTAGTAACAAACCTCGGACACTTCCCTATAATGAACAAGAACAATGTGATCATAGGCCCTGAAAGGAGAAAAAGAGGAAATTCATTAAACAAAAGTTACTTGAGATTAAGTTATGATCAAAGAATTGCAAACATTTTAGAAATATAAACAGTAAACACAAGGCACGATGTTCTTCACACAAGACGCAATAAGAGATAAGTATGATGATAAGAAGATAAAAGACTATATTTAGAATCACTGAATAGTTAAACCGAGGCTCATTTGCTATGTTTTTGGGCATGATCAAGTATCCTACTGTCTTGAAGAATATGGAAAAAAATATGAGCTAAAAATATGTATATAGAAGAATCAACATGTTGATTACTCCTCAAGATTTGTAATTGGTAAAAATTAAAATAATTTTCTCATAAAATCACTTCATTTGGTGTAAAATCAGAAGATTGTGTGTCTGAAAAAATCTGAAGCAATTTCCAGAGACATATATGTCCTTCTTTCAATTCTTGCCTTCATATTCTTGCACTTTCTTTCTTTAATTCCATATCTTTTAAATCAACTTTTCTTGTAGTCCATCTACCCCAGACATCAAAAATTGAAGCAGGTCTATCTAATTAGCCCTGAATGAGGACAGTTCAAAGCCCCAGGCAGGTAATATCCTGAACTTTCTGCTTCTTTCATTTACATTTTCCTAGGACCAACACCACAGCCGACTCCTGTTTTTTCTGCTGTCTGGTATACACAGAGAGCATGATTAAAGACTACCCAGAAAGAAGACAAGTTTTCTACTTCAGTAGGCCTTACAATCTCAGGCTTGAGCCTTTGATATTTTCCCTACCTTTATCCCCAGAAATATAAGTTACAAACTCAATATGGCAGTCAAACCCTTCTCTAAACAGAAGAAAAAGCATAATTGTCCATGAAATTCCAACATAGAACATAAATGGCATCATACCTCATAAAGATGCACCTTCCAGTTGATAGCACAAAAAATAAAATAAAAAGGATAAATTTATCTTTCAAGAAAGAAATCACTAATCAGCTCAAACTCGTTGCCAAAAATTCATGGGAAGACTCAATCAACTATATATTATGCCACCTTGGGACCTTGCAATCTTTTATATGCTTGCGTTATATATTAGAACTAAGCTTTTCAACCTCTCAAATTTATGATTTATGTTTATTAATATTCAATGGTTTTTATATTAATTAATAATTATATTTATCTAATTAATAAAATTTTAGAAAACAAGATATTCGTACTACAACTTAATCCAAAAAAGATGTTTGGTTGGGGTAATCGGAATATGGGATAAACTCTAAACAAACACCCATTTGATGAACATATTAGATTTTCTTAGGACAGCATTACATGCAATGAATGTTGCATATGAGCAAATGCAGCAATCATGTGAATATCTCGCTTATTAAAATCTAATAACATTTTCATAAACTTGGTACAATTTATTCAGGAAAACGTTCAAAATTTTCAATGTTCAAGGAAACTAATAACAACTCATTGTAAATTCAAGAAATCTAATAAATGAAGAAGACGACAGATTTTTCATGAACTTGGCCAAAATGATAATGTTTTTGCAACGAAGTATCTTGGTAACAAGGTACACATTTAAAATGCTAGTTGAAGTGCATAAACTTACGGATCCAGCATCCAATAGCTCCGCCTTTGAAAAAAAGGATTTTGTTCTCCATGAGCATAGTAGCAATTCAATGCATCAACATTCCCAACCTACAACAGAAAGCAATGAAGAGAATTGATGACAAAGATGCATCATATATGATAAAAAAAAAATTATGAAACAAACAAGTCAAGCATAAGTTATCAGTCTAATAAGAAAAGATGCAAACATGTGAACAATATTCAGCAGGAACTGACAAGAGACAAGTAAACATTATCAGAGCATTGAAACAGCATTTTTATCTGAACAAGAAAGTGAATGAGTTAAACTATGGCAATGAAAAGACTGATGCCCATGTGCTGGCATACATGGTATGGCAAGGATTTGATAAATCCATTGTCCTCAATGACAGACAACCAAAGACGAGATTATTAATGAACTATAAGCTGTTATCATGTGAAACAAGGATTATGCTCATTATAAATTCAATTCATTGAGGATTTGCTCCCCATGAACTATTCCAAAACAAAGACTTTGAGCTGTCCCAAAGGATTTCAGGCCGGATATGGATTCTGCATCCAAAAAGAATCCAACTATTCTCACTCTTACAAGCAGCAAGCTTTAGAAAGTTTTGACTGCAAACCTTAAGCCTCTCATGAGCTTCTCCAACGGTTCTTCCATCTTTCTTTTTTCGCCACACATGACCATCTTTACGAAAAAAACCGAAGCACTCTACGGTTGAAAAGGAGCAAAGAGCCACCTATCAATGAATCAAAGAAAAATTAGCACTAAGAACTACCGAATAATTTGAGTGCATCAAGAAACGAGGATAACATGCTCCTTCAACAGAAGAACAATGTCATTACCCTGTGGTTTATTGGGCGCCTCATGGGACAGTGGGCATCTCTCATGATTCTGCAATATATAGAAAACTTCCGAAGGTTTCAGCCAGCGAGTCTTTGCTTCCTGCTGCCACTTTTTGAAGTCGAAACCTGAAATAAGCACAAATAAGAGCTCAAGTAAGCAAATCCATCTAGCGCATAGAAACCATACTATCTACTTCTCAACTCAAAGAACAACCTTCGCAATGTCAATACACTTAGAATCAGTACATCAAATTATCTAATTTCTACAAAACATTAACATGAATCACAAATATAAGAACAAACTCATATTCCTAAGAACAAATTCATAACTAGTATTGTTACAATCTCGGCTCAAAAATCACCTTTTTGTTTTGCTCCAATTTTGAACGGGAAACCATAATTTCATAGTTTTTGCCCCTCATCCAATTTATCGTAAAATTAAAGCTAAGAACCAATAAAAGATCTACATGAATTACCACAAAAAAATCACCGCTTTTAAAGAAAGAACATAAAAAAGAAAAGAAGGAACAGAGAGTGAAAGTTATTACAAATAAACACCACGATCAAACACTCCAAAAAGAACAAAACATTAAGCTAAAAAAGGGAGATTTTGACTACCCGATTGCATTGTATTCAGTCCAAAGGAACTCCTTCAGATCACAGCACCGAGTTTGGTGATTCTGAGGGGAAAGACCACCTAGATACCCTTAAACAGCGAGGAATCGAAAGGATAGGGAGAAAGAAACAGCGGAGCCACGAGCGTCGACCACCCTTACCCGCCTTTCGGATTGATCCATGCTAATTAATAGGAGAATGTCTTGTAAAAAAAATGGTGAGAGAAGGCAATGAGCCACAAAAGTGGAGGTCAAGCTCTCTATGTTGTTCCCATCCTGTATTTCGAAAGACGGAAATACCCTTGGTTGCGAATTATTGTTTTATTTCCTTTTTTTTTTTTTTTTTTTGGTTAAATTATATAAAATTTATCCATGGATATTTTTAGTTCTCATAAAATTTCCAATGCTCAATAAATCGCTGTTTTTAAATTAAAATATCCAACCCATTTATAATTTGTTGAATTTATGATTTTACTTTTATATAATATTTTTTTATTTACTATGCTATCCATGCAAGCCTTTTTTGTTCGCAGGCTCGTCTTAAAAGCTTTTTAAAATTTAGGAGGATTGAATAAAAAGACCATTGAGCAACTCAAAAGAGCTTGACTATAAACCACTAGGGCACCCTCAAAAGAGCTTGACTATCCAGCTAGCCTACCTCTAGTGACGCCCCCTTGAGGCCAAGTGAGCTAATCAAAGCTTGGACTCACCCGAGTGAGCTTACCCTATCCTCCAAAGGACTTACCCCAAGTCTAGTGAGTCCTAGGGATGCCGCACTAGCTCAGTGAAAGTCTTGTATAACAAGATGAGTCCCAATGTACGGTTAGGGAAGGTAAATAAGGATATAATTATAATTTCAATATATGTTGAATTTTTAAAAAAAATAAATTACAAAGGGCGTATAGAGTAATTGCAAAGGTCAAGCCTTTATTTAGTCTTTTGATTTTGAGAAAGACTTTTAGGTCTTTCATTTTCAGTTTTAATTTTAAAAATTGTGACTTTTATAAAGGAAAATTTGACACAATAATTCATAAGAAATTATTATTTTAACTCTTTCCCTATGATATAATATTACTATTTATGTATTACACAAATTTTGTTAGTTTTTAATGTAATAGGAAACATAAAAGTGTGTTATATTCACATAATGCAGAGATTAAATAAGGAAATGGTTCCTATTTCTTTGTTGTATACCCGTGGGTATACACTAAGGGGTTATTTGGTTCGGAAATGATTTTCTGAAATGGTGAAATTCTGGAAGTGGCATTTCACTGGAAGTGGCATTTCATTAGAAGTGTGTAGTTCATTTGGAGATGCAGACTTCTGTATGTGTTTGGTAATTGCTGGAAGTGTCATGTCAGTCACCATTTTCAGTGTTTGGTTAGTTGAAGTTAAAATCTAGAAGTTGCCACTTCGATAGTTCATGGTGTTTGGTAAGAGATGAAGTAGGTGTATGGTTATCACTTCCGAAAAAAAGGGGTATGCTTACCTCCTTTGTAATTTTTATGATTAATAAGTTTTTAATTATTGTAATGAGTGTTTATTTATTTATTTTTTCAACGTGATCTAAATTTCATTAAATTTTGTTGATTAAAATATTTAATTTCGTGATTAAATATTAATTATTCGATAATGAGTGTTTAGGGTCCATTTTTAATGTGATTTAAATTTAGTTCAACTTTGTTTATTAAAGTTGTAATTTCGTAATTAAGTCTTAATTATTCGATAATGAGTATTTATTTAATTTTTTTTAATGCGGACTATATTTCTTTCAATTATGTTTATTAAAAATTTTAAATTCCTGATTAAGTTTTAATTTTTTGGTAATGAGTGTGTATTTAATT
Organism: Dioscorea dumetorum; assembly: GCA_902712375.1. Taxonomy (NCBI): domain Eukaryota; kingdom Viridiplantae; phylum Streptophyta; class Magnoliopsida; order Dioscoreales; family Dioscoreaceae; genus Dioscorea; species Dioscorea dumetorum. Next base: position 416,014 of record CACTHL010000738.1, read on the forward strand.
TTATTTTTTTAACGTGAACTATATTTCGATTAATTTCATTTATTAAATTTGTAATTACGTGAATAAGTTTTAACTATTCGATAATGAGTGTTTACTTATTTATTCCTTTAACATGCTCTCAATTGTGTTCAATTTTGTTTATTAAATTTGTAACTTTTTTATGTACGAGATAATGGGAAAATTTGTAAAATGAGATCTAATTAAAATCATGTCGTTCTACTTTCGGTGCGGAAATTTTAAGAAAATGATTACTTCCACTTAAATAATATTCATAAAATAATTAACTCCTCCGAAATTGAATACATAATGCATGATTTTCTATTTGTTTAATATAACAAATACGTGTAAAAATTCAGCGAATGTAATTAAAAATGAAAAATAACAAATGACAAATTTCGATAAAATTGGAGTAGATTGTGTGGTTCACTTACATAGAGAAATTAAAAAAAACAAAAAACAGCTGCCCACTGAAATCATACTCGACAAAAATACAAATATAGAAAAATGCAAATACGCATGATTTTACCGATCTTACAACCTAATACCCTGCTAACGAATCAACTACAACACCATCCAAGTTGCATTGCTATTAAAAAACCAAAAGACGCAGAAAGATTTCTTTATTGTAACATTTTATTGTACAACATCTTAAAACAATTGTACATTTCAATAAGCTCCAACAACTTGCAAAAAATATATCAAAGGTCATACAATCTTTACAAGAGGGATTTCGCTTTGACAGCAGACCCTATTAATCATCAACATCCAAAATACATCATAAGGTGAATGTAATAGAAATCCCTTCACTTCTACAGGAATGGGAGAAGGAGATTAACATGTTGTTTGATTGGAAGGAATGGAAAGGAGAGGAGTGGGAGAGTAATGAAAATGAGGGTGATTGGAAAAGTAATGGGAATGAAAACTATTTTTGATTGGAATGATTGGAGAGGTAGTTTATTGGGAATGGGAAAAGTGAAAAGTGAAAAGAATAGAATATGAGAAAATGATTATTATGTCTTTTATCCAAAAAAATGTTGTTATATATTTAAATATAGAGCTATGATAATTACTTATTGAAATATTTATAGATATTAACTAATTAAGTATTAATTATTACCATAATATAATTGCTACACATAAATATTTAACTTTAATATATCACAAAATCTCAAAGTTTTTATTAACATAATTATTACTAACAATTAATTAACGGTGGCTTAATATTGAATTTGTTTTGTCGTAATTCAAAATTAGTTTGCGGAACTAATTAAATTTCCAAAAATATATATTTATAAAAATAAATTACTAACTATATTGATTGACTTTGTAAAATATATATTTTCAAAGCAGGGGCAGAATGGTCTTTTTGTTCATAAGGATTCACAATCCCCCCATAAAATGAATGAATGCCACTCCTCCTCCAAACCCATTCTAATACTCCTTCATTCCTTCCCCAATCCCATTACTCCATACCCAAATAAAGGCTTACTTAATGTATGCAATCAAACCCATTCCATTACTCTCAACCAAACAACTTCTAAAGCTCGTGACTGAAATTGTATTGCTTACTTCGACGTCTCCTTCAGCTTTCCGTGCTTTCTTCGTAATCTCCTTATGTGCTTCTTCATTCACTGGATGATGCTACAAGAATAAAAAATTGTAAGTCCATCATGAATACCACAAAGCAAAAAAAATCCACCAACATTTTGAAAGCAAAGGCCATTAACCATAGTCATCGAATGGTAGGAAAAATACAACAACTGAACAAATTAAAACCGCACTTCCACCTTTTGCCCCGTCAATTCACCCTCCTATTGCCCCTCCAATTCTCCCATTTGGTCTACTTCGAACTCATTGGCCCATACCTCAGTGCATTTGTTTTCAAGAAGTTCTTGTACTCATCATCGCCATTTCATCCCACTTGAAAAAATAGAAAAGCATTTACTGTGCAGCTCAGAAAGTGATGCACACATACATAAATCAATTAACGTAAGAGAAAGTACGTAATACCACAGTCATGGTCATGGTAACTATTTCAGGGATGAAACATGCTGGCAAATGCAAATGCAACATGATGTAGATGCAAATATAATGCCATGAAAGTCCAGTCAATGTTCAACATTGCCTTATGGAGTAATGCATGATGCTAACATGAAAAAAAAAAGCAGAGTAAGTAAATAAATGGCAGAAAGTCATCTATTGCTATCAGTTATCCATCAGTAAGACCACCATATCCAAAAGTTCACGCCATCCGGGAGAGGAACCTCTCTATCCAAAGTCACCTAAGGTCTATTTCCTTCACGATAAATCCATGGGCTTCACTCTCATGCATTTGTAGATAATCAAATACTTCAACAAGCTCAGTCTTATCGAATCCATCCACTTCCATCACATTAGGATACAAGAGCCCAATCTAATGGGTTGGGTTTCTTTATTGCAACAGCCATTTCACCTACGGCGGTTATGAGTTCACTAATGGAGGAGGGGGTTTTAACCACCTTGCTTGATCGTTGGGTCCTTTGCGTTGACGACGTCGCTGGGCCTCTGATAATTGGTGGTGTAGCGTTGTTGTCACCATCGTCATCACTAAGATTCAAGACTTGAGCTGATTCAACATTCTCATTGTTGTTATCGTCATTTTCATATCTCTCCCCAAAATCTGAGAACAGAGATGTTGCATAGGACCCTGTGGCACTATCTTCACCGCATATTATCTTGAGACCCTCATAGTTCTCTATTGGCTTATTAATGAAAAGCCTTGCTCCTGGGTGTGCCTGCAACTCAAATAAATTATAACATGTCACATATCATTCAAGCGTTGGTCAACTATTGACAAGTTAAAGATTACCTCAATGTACATCACAGCTACAACTGGATCAAGAAGGATCATTTTTGTTGCATCATTCCAGCCAGCAGCGCTGAGTTCTTTTGCCTCTTTAATTTCACCATAGCTTGCCTTAAAGGTTCTGTAGTGATTCTCTACATTTTCGGCACTGAAGTCCATTTTGAATCTACTGTTGACAGCCACTACTACAAAAGAAAATGTAGATCGTTGGAACGACTTATCACATTTGAAGCCTTTCTTTGCTTGGTCTACAAGCAGTGGAATCAGAAAATTATCATGTTCCAGCTTCCATCACTTATTTAGCGTGCCACGTTTGTTGCCAACAAGCTTCGAACAACCAGTATCATTCACAAGATCATGCCCTTCTAATGGTCGCCGCGCGACACGCTAAAGAAGCGGGCGCACGGCTCCCCAGCCGCAAGTGCATGGGTCATCAAGTAATACTTCTCGTGTAAGCACGAGAGGGTCATATTCTTTTGGGTCCCGAGATCTACTATTACTTCCTCTTAGATTAGCTGTTTAGTCGGATCAAAACAGGAGTTTTGTAGTAACAAGAACTGAATACTGAAACAAACAACTAAAGAGACTCAACCACCAACAAGCTAATATCACGTAGATAAAAAACAAGTAGAAAAGATAAGGCCCCGGGCGAGGATTCCCCAGGGAAGAGCACAAGTATGGATGATGAGATAAATAAATAATGCATGTATGGTTTGTAACTAGTTGGTCCGCTTAGACTCGGAAGTCGACTACCCTTAAATATTTATTTATTTTTTAATTTCATTTTCCCTACTGAAGCCCTGGGAGCTCATCTAAATAGGATAAGTTCGATTGGGGTAGACTCACTAAGGCTAGGTGAGACTCTGAGGCCTAACCTAGGATGGAAAACTCATCAAGATGCTGAAAAAGGGGGGAGTGAAGAGGAGAGAAGGGCAGAGAGAGAGAGAGAGAGAGAGAGAGAGAGAGAGAGAGAGAGAGACTTGTAAGCACAGCCAAAATTGTGTAAAACTCCTAAGGGTTAGGAGAGCTTGTTGAGGTTACCTAGGCTCACCTATAATCTAATGATCCCGTGGGTCCATGTGAGCTTGCCTAGCCCTGGCATGTGCACCTAAGCAATTTGATTTCGCGAGAGGTGCATGATGTGTAGAGTTCACCCAATACTAATCACCACATCATAATAGGGTCGAGAGGCAATGCAAACTTTCAAACCCTCATGAGCCCCTATGATGTTTAGTGAGTTTGTAAAGACGGAGTAGGGGCTGGAAGGGCTTACGCCAGACTTGTAAGCCCCATGGGGTTAAGTGAATTGGCAAAGATCATACATCCATAGGGTAGACTCTGGTGAAAAGATACAGAAGATAAGTAAAAGTAGAATCATAGAAATAAAATAAAATTTTGAAAATTTCAATTGCAAAAAAGCTTGGGAATTTAAAAAGTTGGAGGAGTTATATAGTCATGTCTAAGTAGGACTTGTACATTTTTTTCTTCTAAATTTTATTTTGATAATTCTACATGATTTTCAGAGTGGACGAGACATGAAAAGAACTGGTTAATAAAAATAATAATAATGTTTTTCTAAGATATATAACATTATTATTTGTACATCTTATAAATTATTATAGTTTTTAATATAATAGGAAACACAAAAATAAATCATATCGGGATTAAGATGCCTTTTTTTTATTTCAGTACCACAATCAACATTTTAATTAGTACAAACATAAATAAGATTGTTATGGCAATTTGTGTACAAGTTTCTTATCTATGTACATGTATATATGTATGCACACTATAGAGATTAAAATAATATTTTCTTTTAATTTCAGGACCATCGGCAACATTTCTAATCTAGTGCAAAAATAAATACTAATTGTCATGAAAATCTTATTTGATTGTGTAAACTTAGAATGTACAATTATGAGTCAGATATATGTGAGTTTTTATTCTATTTTATATATTTACGTTTTTGGTAAGAAAAATTGAAACAAAGCTAAAGATTATAAATAAAAGAAGAGAGATTAAAACATAAACTAAAATAGGAACAAAATACCATTAATTTGGTTGGAGAAATGAGTAGAGTAAGTGAGCTAAGTATCAACAGTTACAACCATAACTCAATAACAATGTCCAAAAGACTAAGAATCAAGGTGTTTGAAAATGTTTAAATAGGTATGATGCAATGTTTATATATGTTGTTCTTCTGAATGAGTGGGGTGAAACTTTTATTGCGCTTATTCCTAAAGTTAAAAATCCTAAGTTGGTTTCTGATTTTCACCCCATCTCTTTATGTAATGTTTGTTTTAAAATTATTTCCAAAATATTGGCTAATCGCCTCAAAATGGTCCTTCCTCGTCTCATTGGTGTTGAACAAGCTGGTTTTGTGTCGGGTTATCGCTCTTTTGATAACATTATTACTATTCAAGAGGTTGTTCATACTTTGGATAATGATTCTAATGGCCCCTCTAGAATGTTCATTAAAAAAAATCGACATTGAGAAGGCTTACGATTCTCTTACCTGGAGTGCAATTCTTGCTACTCTTTCCAAAATGAACTTCCCCACTCCTTGGATTTCTTGGATTAAGACATGCATTTCTTCTAGCTCTTTTTCCATTCTTATTAATGGTAGCCCCTCCCCTTGGTTTACTTCTTCTAGAGGTGTGAGGCAGGGGGCCCAATTTCCTTATACCTCTTTATTTTGGTTTCTCAAATTCTTACCTCCATGCTTAACTTTGGCATTCCGCATGATATGATTCCTAAGTTTGATAATCGGCTTCATCATAACTTTAATCATCTTATATGCTGACGATCTTATCTTGATCTCGCATGCATCTCGTCGCATTGCTAGGAACATCAAGCTTTGCCTAAACATTTATGCCAGGTTAACTGGACAAAATCCCAACAATTCCAAATCAGCTATCTATTTTCCTTCCTGGTTTAACAAACGTGTTGCTAACAGCATCTCCACCATTCTCAATTTTAAGATCGCTACTTTTCCTTTTACATAATTAGGGATTTTGATTACTCTAAAGAAGTTAGCTCTGTCTATTTTCAGCATTATGACGGATAAAATTAGTAACATATGTTCTTCCTGGAAGAATTCCAAACTATCTTCTGCTACCAAAACTATTTTGATTAATTTTTCTCTCCTTTCTCAATATGTTTACTATTTATCTATTTACCCTATTCTGGATTCTATCCTAATTGAGATTTCTAAGGCTGTTGGGGCATTCTTTTGGAATAAGGGAAGCAATGGAAAGGGCATCCAAACTTTTACCTGGGATAATATTACGATTTCTAAGTCTGATGGGGGCCTTGGTATTAAAAATCTCTTTGCCACCAAACATTCTCTTATGGCTAAAAATGTTTTTAAATACATTAACTTGGATACTTCTGTTTGGGTTGATATCTTGCATTTAAAATATAGACACTTGAATTTCTGGCGTGATAAGATTCCCGCTTATTCCTCTAGCTTCTTTAGAGGGCTTTGCGTTTCTGCTTTCAAGCTTAATCACTTTTTAGAATTCATTTTGTTAATGTTGATACCTCCTCGTTCCTTTTTGACTCTTGGTGCTCTGAAATTCCATTAGCGTTTTGGCCTACTTATGTGAACACAACGATGGATTTAGATTCTATTAATAACTTTGATTTTTGTTTTGCTGAAAATTGGAATATTCATTGCCTGCAGAACCTCTTTGGGAAACACTTTGAAATGTTTTCTACTAGGTTGAGTAGCATTGAAAATAATTCCCCAAGTAATTGGATCTGGTACCCTAAGCCTGCCAGTAATAGAATCTCATCTACCACGTACCACCTCCTTAACCAGAACAGATTTTGTAATGACAATTGGATTGGTTGGAAGAATTTGTGGTCACTTTGTATCGCACCTCATGCCAAGCATTTTCATTTGGCTCATGCCTCATGGCTGCATCCCTACTTGTGACCGTCTTCATTATATTAACCTGGGCCCTAGAAACAATTGCATCTTTTGTGATATGGAGATTGAGAGTGCCAATCATCTCCTACACCTCTGCCCTAAAACTATGCAAGTTTGGAATTTAGTCAGTGCTAAGCTTAACAAGGAGATTAACTTTCAGAACGGTATCACTTCTGGCGAGTGGCTCCTGGGTTCTAATTTTTCTTTATTTGGAAAAGCTGTGATTGCTTCTACAATTTGGTATATTTAGAAGGTTCGGTGCAATTTCATTTTCAGGCATATGTCTCCAACTTGCAAATGATTGTATATAGGGCCTGTGCTCATGCATTGGATTTCCTTCGAGCGCATGAGGACTGATGTGGCAAGCGACTTATTTTAAGCAACTTTCAACCTAGCGCTTATTTCATCTTCATTTCTAAAGTGTGGCATTCGGACACTGAGGTAAGCGGCATTGGTTTCTTCATTACAAATTCAAATTATGTTGTCTTTATTATAGGGTGTTCTTCCTCGCATGCGGACAAAGATTTGGTTGGCGAGGCTATGGCTATCTCCAATTATGTTATCTTCATTTCTAAAGATCTGGTACCAATTGAAAGCTTTAAATCTAAGAGCAGAAGTTGATTATAGAAACAACAAAGATTCCTCACACTTTTTTTTATTTATCAACATCCATTTATCTTTCGTACATATTCTATCAATTATAAAGAAAAAAACAACAACAAGGGGAGAACATAACTACCCACTACTCTCCACTCTCACACTTCTAACTCACATTTGTTAAATTAACTAAATAACTTGACTGACTCCAAATTAAGACAATACACACACATAATATAACTTAATTACAAAGTAATCTTCATTAAAAAAACAAACACACACACTTGAGCTCATTTTCACCCATTTAGTGACTACACTTGATACACTTCATCTTCAGTCTTCAATGGGGAATCCTCACTTCCACATTATTCCTAGGTCCTAGAATTTACCTGCATCCAAACTGGCAACACACAGCCTGAACTTGCATAATATTAGTCTATTTCATCATGGCAGGGAGTTACCTCATTGGTTTAATGAAATGTTTTAGGAATTTTGGATTTTCTTTCCCTTAATGTTTTGTTCTATATTTTGTTTATGTAGGCCGTATGCCTTTCGTATTGACTCTGTTTGTCTTCCTATTTTGTTCGTTTCATTTTAATAAAATTTAGCCTTCGGGTTCTTTTCTTATAAAAAAAAAATGACAAACTAAAGAAAGGTTATTAGTTTGAATATGTATGAAATTTAAGATCAATCTTATAGCATCATCCACCCATCCACTGTCATTAGATACATACTTTTTTTATAGTAGGACTAGACCTATGTGAAGCGGACTTAATTATATTAGGCCTATGTTTTAAATAAGGTATGATGAAGGTGAAAAACCAAGAGAGAAAACATAAGAGATAACTCATTGAGGAGAAAAAGGAGCAATTCTCTTATGCATGACTAGGGCTTCATTTAATCATTTTTGAGTTAGAGATCAAGACAAAAATTTTTATATTCTCTTCTATAGATGATTTAGAGTTAAAAAAAAAGTTGTTATTAAAATATGCTTGTTGGTGCAATTCTCTTGTTACTAAAAAAAATCTACAGAGTTGTTAGTAAAAATAGAAATTGTTATTCATAAATATTAGGTTCAAATAATGAAGAATATGGAATATCCAAAGATCATTCATCACACAAGTATGACTATTAAAGGTAAAATTATAGTTAAAAGTAAAATTATAGTTGAATTGTCACGTCTCTGAAATGTAATGCGATAAATTTTATTTAAATTCCCGGAACATCAAGGATTATAACAAAGCACATTTTTCATGAGTAAGAGAAATCCAAGTTTTATTTTCCTTATAAAAGATATAAATTACGACACAAATAAGATTTTCTATAGGTACATGGACATATATATATATATATATATAAGGGTGTTATGGTCATTATCCACTATAATGTGAGATTGTGTGGAGCTTCTGCACATCAAAAACGTGACAAAAAGAAGACATAAAATAATGGCAGGGCCCGCCATGTTGGATCACTAGTGCTCTCATTTTCTTTCTTTAGAATTGGTGGACAACAACGTTCAAGATCCGCGCGTGACTTACTTTCATTTGATTCAAAAAGTACAAGAGAAAAACGTTTTTCTTTGTATGCATGAAATGTAATAATGAAGTTTAAGATTAATGATTCAATCTACACGCCTGATCTCTTCAAGTAAGCTATCACACCGAGCCCCGCAACCAGCGCCGCTCCAGCAGCCATCCCGCTGTATGCGGTCGCCCATGCATCACCGTACACAAAATCCATAGTTCCAGAACCGCCGCTGCCCCGCCTTCTCCGATGACCGGATCCTGAGTAATCTAAATGCAGTCTTAAACTCTGTAAACAATGAACATAATACTTTAGAAGAGACCTAATAAAAAAAAAAAAAAAAAAAAAACCAATCAAACCAAACTCTGATATCATCTTAAATGGTAGTTGTTCTTGATTGAATGTTGTCATACCATCCAACCGGCAAGCTTGGCATGGTCCACAGCTGTTGCGAGGTCATCGTCAGAGGCGAGTATCACCTTATCGTGATCTTCATCCTCGTACTGTGAAACATGACAACAAATTAAGCGAGGAAAACAACTGAGCTCATCATGTTAGATCTGAATTATTACGTACCAAAATTTGTGGTAGATTATTTCTGTCAATGTCTTCCCCAACTCTTTGAAGAATACTGGTTATAAGGTATGTCAAGCTCTGCGTGTCTGCAAGAAGGTTTATGTAACCTTGTGAAGGAATTTATATTGATTTTAATTCTGGTAAGAAACCGACAGGAATCAGTGTGTACCACAGTTGAATCTGTGCATCATGCCTTTCTTATCCTCGAGCTTAAAGCCGAAGGTGGTAACTAATGCCGAAGATGGATTTGATGGATTAGAGGGAGACCTCATCGTGTCTGCTGACTCGCAAGCCAACTTCATGGATCCATCGCTGGAATTCCATGTCATGATTAAAATAGGTGGTGTTCTTCTTCAAAATGGGAAGATTCTAGGGAGTTGTAATTACTTACCTCCTCGTATCCTCATCATCATCAGAAGGCCCAATGGCCATGGCAGAATCCCAGAACTTCTGCATCATGGATATTGTTGCCTCATTTCCAGCTCCTCCACTGTTCTCCACCTTAATTAATATGAGAAAAAGGGATTCTTAAGTCTATCTGATCGATAATTGTATGGAAGAACAGAAGTTTAAATGTGCAATTCATTGAATGGAATATTTGTGCCTAGAGTATATGTGGCCGATTATGGAAGATATGATGAATTTTTGGGTATAGATATCAAAGAATCAATGTATGCATGCAGAAGATTTGATAGGAAATTAGCATGTAGCAAAACAAAATGACTCACAGAGGCTACTGCTGCATTTGTAACTTGAAGTACATCAACAATTGAAACGACATCCCCATCTGCATCAAAAGAGAAAAATTGGTGAAAACCAACAAATGGAATAGTTGTGAACATCATTAATGGAGTGAGAACAAAATTTTAAACGATAAATAAGCCGATAAACTAGTAAATCCAAGAAGGTATTTACTTGGGCATGATTTATTTTTTCTCATTGAAAGTTACCTCTATCCACAACAGGTAGATGTAAGAATTTTCCATCATGAATGGTTTGAAGAGCATCAAGGATTGGAGTATCAACTGTTCCACAAACGGGATTTGGAGTCATAACCTAGATACAAGAAATGGATGCCATGTTAGTGACAAGATCTAATTTTATGTTGAACATGGGCGCAAGTCTGAATTCCAAGATCCACCATATTTTTCAAGATCATTGAGTTTCTTTTTCAAATGTGAAACAAAAGAAATTCATTATGAATTTTGATGACCTTCACATAATGTCCCGGGTTGACAGATGATATATATATCCAGTGTTGACAGATGATATGCTGGCTCTGTTTTTTCTACGATATATTTATATATATATATGCTATACTAAACTTAATTAATGAAACTCCTAAGCATAAAAAAGCTTAATCATCATGCATGCTTACATCTTCAATCTTCATTTAAAGCTATAAATTTGAAACAAAGGAAGCCATGACATTGAATATGATTAATGAAATGTTAAACAGGGTACTTCTATCGTCTAACAGGCAGAGGTTACATACCTTATCCACTGAGGTGGAGCTTGGAGGAAGTTGTTTTGCAATTACCCGCATCAAAATATCACTTGAACTGATAGAAAATATCAAACAATACCACCTAGACAGTGTGCTAGGAAATATGAAAATTATATAATAGCCAAAACATGGGTAACTTACGTTAGGATTCCCCGAGGTTTATTTCCAACTGTTACTATGGCAGAACTCATTTGAACCTCAAGCATCTTCTTTGTGGCAGTTAAGACTGAATCAGAAGGCTCCACTGTGACAATCCTAACAAATTGATTCCATTATCAATCAATACAAATTTTATTAATTCCAAGTTCTAACAGCACTTATTCCAAACAGAGTAATAGCCCACTTTGTATTTACTGGAATTATAGTTGACAAAGAAGGCCTGAACATTCGTTCTTGAAGAGCTTCAATAAATGTATTAGGACCTGTGTAAACAACAAGCAGCAGTGACATTTATAAGTTTGATAACTAATTTCTTCTGAGCTTAATTCCCAGAGGCATTAATTATAGAACATCCCATTACAGTTTCTTTCAGGGAAATCTTGACAAATGTATAAGACTGGTAAAAGAAGTATATGAATGGATTATGAATAATCATGCTGAGCGGTAGTGGCTCTTGACACTACCCCTATCTAACTCACCAGAAGCAGAAGTCCCCCAGTGCCTCTCGACACCTTCTACAGCAGCAGCAATTGCTTTCCCCTTCTCAGCTGCTCTTTCCATTCTCGCAATTGCATCATATAGGCATTTTGCAATGTCAAGCAAAGCAATAACCTCACCATTCTCCACAACCGGCAAATGTCTGAATTTCCCTGCAGGAAGTTTCAGCAATAATTCAAAGGACAAACGTGCAGAAATCATTGACTCATAGGATCTAGTTAAACCTTGAACCATCTTCTGTAGTGCTTCAACAGCTAAAGTGTCAGAAAGAACAAAAACAGGACTTCGTGTCATGACTTTGGAAACCGTTGTTTCCCCAAGCTTTAGCTCCTGAGCAATTACTCTTGTAGCTATATCCTTCAAGCAATACAACACAAACATATATGACCATCAAATTCAGTGATTATACTTTTATTTATCATCATAGAAAAGATATCAGGGATCTAACTTTGTCAGTAAGAATGCCACAAAGCAATGCATTAGAGTCAGTCAGCAACACAGCATCAACCCGGCGAGCAGCCATACGCCTGCAGGCATCGTGAACAGTTGTATTCTCTGGCAATGTTAAGGCTTTTGATAAGCGCAGCCTCTTGACAGTTCTCTCTGCACTGAGGCCACCCACGGCCCTGTTTCAAGAAAGTCCATCTTTCGCAAATCAAATTCTTGACTGATTTCAATAGCTGCAAATTTATTAACCAATTGGTCTCTAGTGTTTCTTGCACAAAGTGGGGCAAAGTGGGGGACCCACAACCCCAAAGATTGACCAGATAGAGTGGGGTTGCCCCCACATATATGTACATGAACTTCCCTTCAATTAGGCAATGTGGGACTAAACAGGGCTTGCAACACAGTTTCACACAATTTCAACTGTACACAACTAGCAATTTACTATTCCTTCCAGACATAAATCATAGATATTCCTCAATCATAATATTGAAGACGCTTGACATATTACTCAAATTCGAGTTTTAATACAGAGTTTGTATTGTGTTAAACATTTCGCAATGATCCCATGATTTCTTAATCCTATAAACAAGAACAAGATTGAACACATAAAACCTTCTCTATACACTACAAAGAGAAAACACAAGTAATAAAGAACAAAAGCACTGAGATATCAAATACAACCAAAGGCGACATACAACTCTTAGAATTTCCAAGAATCCACATAAAGCTCAAACAAAATTTATAATAAAAAATTCATATCATGGCCCCATTTTTTTTTTGGAGTAGATATCATTCCCAGTTTTTAAATCTAATAAAAACTCCTCACATCTAAATGTTTTTAGACTAACAATTAATTGAAATACATCTCACTCATCAAAATCAAATTTTTAAGCATGCATGCTCAACATTCATCGATGAAAAAGTAAGAAAATTCCTCATAAGAAATCAATCCAACATAAACCCATCAGGCAAACAATCTCCACACACACCTGTTAAAATTCCCAACAGACCACATGAAGATCGAACAAGCAAATCCATCATAAAAGAAAAAAACAAAATTTTATCACACAAAAATGTTTAAATTTAGAAATAAACAAGATTAAAATAAAATCAAGGGTATAAGTCTCACAGAGATCTAGACGAGGAGGACCTCCGGGAAACCTCAAGGGCACCATTGTCAAGGAGCTTCTTCGCCCTCCCTGACGAACTGGAAAGCGACAAGCTCCTCTTGGACAAGCTCTGTCCGTCCATGGCGGAAGGAAATGAGGGCAGCCGGTAGCAATCTCCGGCGAAGGTGAACCGTGAAACCCTAGCAGAGATGGCGGGAATTACATGCCCTGTTCTTCTCCCGGCCTTTCATTTTCCAAAGAAATAAATAGCAAAGTTGCATTTTAGCCCTCCTTTTTGTTTTAATATTTAGAATATTCTATCTTTTACGTAAAAGCCCTTTAAAAGTTTAAAACTATTTTTAACCATTCTATTCATTCATGGAATCATCTTGATATGATATTGAAAATAAAACATAATACTTAATTATTTTGACATTTTTATTACTGTGAAATGTTTTAAAACTTTTTAATTATTAACTAATAAAACCGAATAGTATTTTTTAAATAAAAAACTTTTATTTACCATTGTATATTGTTGCATGTATATCTCAAAGTTTATAACTAAAACATATTGTAAAAATATTTTTTTATTTTAAAAAATAAAAATATAAATATTGATAATATTTTCTTGTAAAAAACCATTCTTTTCTGAGTTAATATATATATATATATATATATATATATATATATATATATATATATATATATATTAAACATTCAATATCACCTACATATTTCATAATTTGTTTGGGAATGTAAATTTTAGAAAATAAATCAAAGGTAGTAAACCTTTAAATTTAGACCATTTTTTATTAGTGGCCCAAACAATCTTGATTTATATTTGACAATTTCATTAATATTTTTTTGGCTTTTTTTTATGTTGGATGATAAATAAATTCTTATTTAAATATATCAAACATTAAATGTGAGCTACATATTTTATAATTTGTTTAATATAAATTTTAGAAAATAAATTAAAGTTAATGAACCTTTCAATTTTGAACATTGTTTATTAGTGGACCAAACAATCATGATTTATATTTGATAATTTAATCAATACTTTTTGTTTTTTGCTTTTGTTTCTTTGTATGTTGGATGATAAATAAATTCTTGATAATAGAGTAAATATTTATTTTGTATAGTAATGTTTTTGTTTGAAATCATTATACTAACATAAACATAAATATTAGTAAATTGTATTGGTTTTCCACTAATATCACATAGTTATATAATAATTTTTATAAACAAATTTTTATAAGTCACTAATATGATAGAAATAACTAGTTATAAATTATTTTAAAGATGTAGAATGCATGGATGTCTTTTGTCTACAAGTAACATTATGGAAATTTCTAATCAACCATGGGAAGTTCATCACATATGTTGTGTGATCCAACATGTAAAAGGAACATCTTTACTAAAAAACATATAATATAAATTTAATTATGAGCAAATAATTGAAACAATATTTTTAATCTAATTTTACATTAACTCTAATGATTTTTAGCTTACCAAAATTGTTTCTGATATAATCTTTTTTATAAGGGTATGCATGCATAGTTTTTTCTATTATAATCACAAAAAAAACCCAATTAAACCAAAAAACCAGAGAAAAGTGACAAGAATTATTTACTCAATTTAGCTGAAAATTAGCTTATGTCTGAGAGTCAAGTTTGGAGATAAATTCACTAAAATAGGAAACAAACATGAGTATTCATGCTTACCATGGATTAGAAACACTCTCTCTAATGATTGCTTGATGTCCACTTTCACCCATACTCTTGGGTCTCTCGCTATCTGCTTCTAAATCTTCAAAATAGGGTCTTATCTAAATATCTTCATGTCCCAAAAACAGAACATCCCTTTGAGAATTTCTACGACTACTAAATTTGGACACATTCCAAATTTAGAACCTGCAACTTTGGTAGAAACCAAGCTTGAATTGTTGCCCTCTTGCCGGTCTTAACTAAGTTCCAACTTCTAATGCAATGAGACCTCAAGAAGCCTCCAACCCTCCTGGTTGTGTCTGAGTCAAAAGCCATCGAATCCTCCTGATCCCGATTTGCTAGCAGCTAAGCAAACTCATCGTGGTCCAGTTAGCAATAACCCTTAATAGGGCTGCACCTTCACCATGGTTTGTCTTTTAGACACCAAACGGTCTTCCATGTGTCATGCCTTATTGTTGGAATCTAATAATCCGTAAAAGGGAATTATCATGCGAAAAATATATGCCAATACACAGCGGATAACAAAAATTTTAACGGCAAGCAAACATGATAAAACCCTAACGCATGCCAGAACTAGGATTAAATTCTAAACAAATAGATAATTAAAAGTTATATCTTTCTTTACATGACGATTTTGAACGTATCCTTATTTTCCCGAAATCGAAAAGAGACTGCGAATCGCAACTCTCCTCTACAATCATGTACACACACACGCCTCTGGGAATCAAGTAGGTATGCTAGTACCTCAAGAAACAACACTTGTTTCTTGGTTTGAATAGCAAGCACCTGAGATTCAAAAAGGGGTTGTAGGAGCGACGACGACAGGTTCCGACGACGGGATCGGACGGCGGCGACCAAGGGAGAAGAGTGGGTGACGACTAGGGTTTCTTAAGAGACAATCTCTCAATCACTCTATTTTTCTCTCTGTTTTTTTTTTTTTTTTTTATATTAGGGTTAGACAGTCTATTTATATTTGTAACCCAAAATCCTAATTTATGAAAAAACCCTTCACTCCTAATCAAATTAGGAATCTTTTCATTACTTGATTAATTAAACCATTTTAATTAACCAAATTGATTAGATTGGATCAACACTTAATAAGGCCCAACCCGAATAAGCTTTTCGCTCCACCTAATTTAGGTTTTCCAACAAAACCCTAAACAAGTGATCCAATAAGTAACAAATATTGAGCTTTGATCCTGGCATTCTTAGTGTACGATCCTGTAGGTCTATTTAACATTGGCAATGAGCTTAAACAATTTTAACGCTTACAAATCATAATTATTCTCTAGCAAGATGATACGATTAGCAAATATTAAATGAAAGTCAATTTCTAGAATTAACGGAACCTATCGCAACGTCATACAATCCTTTGCCACTGAATATCTTAATTAGCATAAGGCATGGAGTGAGTCACCCTTATTTTAATGCTAATTAATTTTTTGTTCTCTTAGTGAATTGACTCAGTCAAGTAAATGATAACACTTATCATTTTCCTTGGGCGTGGCCACGCACTACTCAGTCTCACTAATCAAGTAGCCGGTGATATTCACTCTCTCTATAGAGAGGGACAATCCCTTCACTTCACTCATGTCTCTCAGTATGAACCACGACATGCCCAAACATACCCGTACTTGTCACTCAGTTACGAATGACGTTAGGCGTAAGTTAAAGTATGTAAGGATTCATTCGAGATCCATAGTTGCTTGAGAAAAACACTTATGACTTTACAACCATGTAGTGTTCTCAAGAGCGGATTATTCCAGGTATACTGTTCCCTAACATGTATCTATGTTTTTTGATTGATATCTCATATCCTATGACCCGTAAACAATGCCATCTCACGAAAGACATACTAGTCTTAATTTATTTTCATTCCCATGAAAATAATCGACTAGGGACATTTAGAATATTATTCTAGTTTATGTTTTAAGGTTTTACTATCCAAATCACGCATTTGATAACTTGAGCAGAATCAATATTCAAAGATGTTTTATCTTATTAACTATGCATAGAAATAATAATAGATAAAACAGTGCCTCATAATTATTATCCAAATAATAAGAGTTCATATAATGTATTGGGGCTAGGGCTTAGACTAACACTTATCTCATGGAACCGGCACGCGACAACCACTGCGGCAACCAGAGGAGGGACACTCACACCACTCAACTCTTGGGTCACCACAAGGTTGACAAAACCCTGGATTTTTCCACAATCTTAAACACAGATTATAAATTCAAAATAAACAAGGCATGGAGTAGGACAATAGCACAAAAGAAGCAATATTACCATTAACCTAATAATTGAGTTCCAGGAGACATGCTCGTCACAGTTACAACCAAGGTTTTCAAGAAAATACACAAGCATACAAATCATGCATATAGAGTGCCAAGCACACTAATGGTTCCATGTCCTTATATAATGCAACATTCTCAAGGAGAAACATACATAAAACTAAAAATAAGGAAGATAGATAGAAGGATGCTACTAAATGCTAAAGCCTGGAAGGGAGGGAAATGGTGAGTAACTCAGTGAATGGGTTAGCACAATTCTAAGAGAATATACAAATGAATTAATAAAATCGATAAAGCCATGCTTTTACAATAATACATATAGACTTTGAACATTTCATCAGATATATATATATATATCAACATTCATAACTCATGAATGGCATAATACGAGTTCTAATAAAAAACAATAAAACATAAAACTCATTATCAAACCAATTTGTTTCCAAAGAGTATACAAGGGATCACATCTCAAAGATTTGATTTGCATGAAATCATAATTTCTTAAAACACAAAGTTTGCATCTTGAGTAAACGAGTACTCTAGAAATCTCTCTAAACTTTGGCCGTTGCAGTAGCTGAATTCCGAGCTGTCAAGGTTCTCATGCCCTTGACGTTGACCCATCGAGACCCCGTGTGGTGACTTTGGTTTCCTGGTGTATATCCAATCAGGGCTCTATGTGCCACCTGAAGTGGACAAATAAATTCGGGTCTTCCACGTCACTTCTACAAGCTAGCCATGAGGACCGTCCACTGTAGCATGATGGGCTATACGCCCCATTACCATTAAGATCTATCGGTACTAGATAACACAATAACTGTATATTACAACATAAAGTCTAGATCTAGGACAACATCCCTATATCAAGAATGAAAGCCATTTCCACAAGTGTCGATGTCACAAGCATGTTAATGTATACAAAGTCGCATAAAGCATTTCAACTTCAATATACGAGTTTAATAGTGAACATTTTCAATCAAATATCAAAAGTTTCACATATAAATCAATAGCATAGAAACTCCTTTGAAACCGATCAAAAAACCAATATCATACATCAAACCATGAAAAACTTTCAAATCAAGCAATAAAGATCTTAAGATAATATTCTAATAGAAATGTGCAACTAACTAATGGTGGGCATGTGTATCATCGTAGGATGAATGCAACGCTCCTCTAGCCGCAAGTGCACGTGTTGTCAAGTAATAAACCTCTCACGTGTGACCGCGAGATGGCTGTATTCCCTAGAGCCCCAAGAAGTACTATTACTTCCTCTTTCACAACACTATTTAGTCTACCAAATAGGGATGATTATTTAATTTCAAGAAAAAATAAAGAAACAAAGAAAATAGTCATCACATGAGCTAATATAATATGGATACACAAAGGGTAGGGAAAGCCTCTGGCAAGGATCCCCTAGGGAGAATAATAAGTAAGGATGAAGTATGAATAAGGTATGATGTTGGCAGGCTTTGATCCGCAAGACTCTAAAATTGAGTACCCCAGAACCTTCGGTGATAGCCCTAATCCCATACGGATTCCGATCCCCAGATACCCCTACGATGTCATTGGGTACAATGAGTTTCTATCTAGGGTTAGACCTTAATGCGGGAGGCTACTGACGCTCGGAACCTCCGATGTGTGAATACACTGGATCCCTCTCTAATCTATGTGTGATCTAATGCATGCAAGCATCTAGCTCTACAAACATCATTCAATATCAAATCTACGGAATCCATCCATTGTAGATTAAACATTAAAACAATAGAAAAGAACTAAAATAATTAAATCCAACAATCAATATAAAATAAGGTAATCATCCATACAAGTTATCCTCTCAAGGTTCACTGAGCTCGAGCCTTGGGAGTTTAATTCGACATCAAATAGAGAAAAAAAATACAAGAAACAAAGTAAAACAATGCAAGTGCATAGTAAACTCCCTATTCGTTGACTAATGGTGGTGATGAGAACTCATCGGATTTGCACTATTGAGTTCTTCGACGATCCCCTTGAGTTCCACTCTCTTCTCCCTTTGACTTTAGCTCGAATCGCCCTTTTCCAAAGGTATTGTTCGTTTTGGGTGCTTGGAGTCATGTGGAGGCTCTCTCCTCTCTCAAAAACCTAAATTCGGGTTTTATATTCGCCCGGATGTGCGGCCATATGTGCAGCAGTACAGGGACCTCACAGGCTTGAAATCTCACTCAAAAACTTGAACTAGGTGCGCTCGTGGGTTGTGTGAGCATCGTGCGGCCCCGCAAGGGCCTCACGGATTTTTGTCAGGGGTGTGCCAGCTCCATGTAGCAGCATGAGGCCAGCACGTCCCTCTGTCTGGGCTGTGAGGCTTTTGTGCGGCAATATAGAGGACATTGTCTATTTCGCTGCGGTTTGGCCCATTCACTAGTTTTCTAATCGTAAGTTGCTTGGGGATCCATATGACCTTTGAATGGTCTTCAAAAATAGTGTTTTTGACCTCCAAAATATCTCTAAAATCCTTCCATGAGCTTCGAAGGGTTCTTTGATGTCCTGAAATGAAATTACACAAAAAAGGGCGTAAACAGCCATAAGTGTTATAAAAAATACATAAAAGTGCATAAAATACTTCAGTGACATATAATGTATTTAGACACTTATCACTAACTTAATCTACTCACAACTTTGGCGATATAGACCGCGAGTGTGCCACTCCTCCGCCGGTTTCTTGCCTTAAGCTAAGCTCTCACCACCTACGAAACACAACCACCCACACACAATCAAGCAAGGAAGTAAACAAATGAATACACAAAAAAAACCTGACACACCCTTGCGTGTGTGTTCCACAAGTGCACGGGTGTCGAAGTAATAAAGTACCCAAACGGGTGGGTAGTCGAATCCACAGGGAGTAGACGTAAGAACAGTAACACTTTGCTAAGTAGCAAAAGACAAATCAATTGTTGTTGTGATTGAAAATAAAACAAGAAAAACAGAAATAAAGTACTGAAAGTAAAAGCTAGAGTGTAGAACAAGACCAATATGAAGATGGGGTACTCGGACAATGCTCCCTCTAGAATCCTAGTTTCTAGTGCAAAACTTAAGTTGCTCTTCTTAAAATGAGAATCAATCAGTCGTGGAAATCCAAAGATACAGGGTCCCAAACCTAAGGTCAACCCTGACTAGTCCCCTACGAGGTCCCGGCGGAGAGAAATACTCTCGACACCTCACACCACGTATGACTGCGAAAAGCTCGTGGGAATCCAAATGATAAACCCTATTCCGAAGTATGGACCAACCCCTTTGCTTCACGCGGAAGATCCCTAATCACAAATAAGTCCCGGCGGAAAGGCTTCTCTCAACGCCTAACTCTCTTTGAGATCGAAGTTATCTCGTGGAATGAGAAGGTAGGGTAAATCACACCGGAGGGGAAAGGGGACGTGTTGCTACCTCTCAACTCACCCTCTTGACCCTCTTCAATCTTGATTGATCTAATCCTAATGGTGATGGTCACTCGTCAAAAGGATGATTAAATGTGATTCTCAACCCTAGTGTCACTCTAAGGGAAAATCCAAGAAGCATACAAGATTGAAACTCAAATTGAAACTCAAATTAAAGAACAACAATAAAGTCATAGAAACATAGTAATTCTAGGTTTTACATGTCCAAGCACCCACTAGGGTTTTAGCTCTCCATGGAGCAATACAAGATCATGAAAGTAATGGAAATTAAATGCAAATAATCCATAAGTAAAACCCCCTTAAGCTCAGTGCCGATGGTTTATAAGGGCTTCTCCTTCTTCTCCAAAATATCCTTCCTCCAAGCCTAGGGCACACCTCGCCGAATCGAGTCGTCGAAGGCTCCCCCAATAGCTCCCCTTGGAAGGGATTGATGTTGAAATCGATGAAGAAGCACCCCCAAAGCGTAGCAAGAACCTCCTGAACCCTAGCCGTCACCCCCTCTGAAGTTTGGAAGAAGACCCCCTTAATAACACTTCAGAATTGGCCATCTCGAGGATCCACACGGGCGTGTGGATGAGCCACACGGCCGTGTGGAAATTCCACACGCCCATGTGGAATTTCAGCCCTGTGGAAACTTGCGTATTGGTCCCCGATTTCGCCCGTTTCTTCTCTTGAGGTCACACGAACGGACACACGCCCATGTGAAAGGCCATGTGGCATTTCTTGATGATGAAAAACCCTTGGAGAGCTTTTGAAATCTTCGAACAAATCCGAACAAGCGAGCATGACTGCCTTCGTGTCCTTCTACAAGAATTGTCTTGAAGCCTTTAGAAGTTGGCACATACCCCCTCGTTTGAACCCGATTTGTGTCTTGAACTTTGTATTTGCACAAAAGAGCTCCACTTGGCACCATTATGACCTAATCTTGCCTTTATTCACGTACCATGTCTTCACAACCCTAATTGCACGAAAGAACACAACAGCACACGAAATTAGCGATACAACCTGAGAAATGTGATGCTCATGGGTGGAAAACATTTCCAAAAATATGTACATGCAAGCACTTATCAAAACCCTAAGTCTACAGTGCGATGTAACCCTAAACGAGGCCTTGGGTTTGCTCAAAACTGGGTTCAAGGGTTTCCAAAGAGCTCCTAAAGGTTCTTGGCTTCAATCCAAACCAAGGAAGCAAGGAAATGAAGGAGAATTACTAGTGCTTTATTCGAGCTACAGTGATGAGTGGGGTGCATATCATCCTAAGATGGGTGCAACGCTCCCCGACCTCAAGTGCATGAGTCATCAAGTAATAACCCCTCACATATGACCACGAGGGAGTCAAATTCCCTGGGGCCTTAAAAAGTACTATTACTTCCTCATTTACGGCATTATCCAGTTGACTAATAGAAGGTAGTTGTTTTTGGATTAACAATTACTTAATTAAAATACGGAAAGATACGCCACATGGGTGAAAATGGAAGGATGAAACAAGGAAGAAGGAAGGCCTCGGGCAGGGATTCCCTCGGGAGAATAACAAGCATAGACGGTGAAATAAGATAGTATGAAGTTTGCTAGGGTTTTGATCCGCATGATTCTAAAGTCGACTACCGGAACCTCCGATGATAGCCCTAATCCTATACTTGTTCCGATCTTCGAGATATCCCTACGTTGTCATTGGGTACAAGGAATCTCTATCCGGGGTTATACCCTAATGTGGGAGGCTATCGGCATCCTGAACCTCCAGTGTACCGACACAATGAATCCCTCTCTAATCTATATAGACCTAATGCATGCAAGCATCCCGCTCTATAAACATCATTTAAAATCAACTCTATGGAATCCATCCTTTTTAGAATCAAAACATATATTCAAACCAACACTCCATTTGTTAGAAAGTCAGCCATCCATCCAAGTTATCCTCCCAAGGTTCACCAGATGCTCGGTGGCCTTGGGAGGTTATTTTGACATCAAGAAAATGGAGAATATAGGGTAAGAGATACAATAATAAAAAAACATTGTAGAACTCCCTCTTTGTATACTAATGGTGGTGGTGAGAACTCGTCGGATCCGCGCCGTCGAGTCCGTTGGCTGATCTCCTTAGCTTCCACCGCCTTCTCCCGTTGAATCCCGCTGGAATCGCACTTCTCCGATGAGTGTATGAGTTAGGAGTGGTAAGAATCATGCGGTGGCTCTCTCCTTTTCCAAAAGCTCTAACTTCGGCTTATATAGGTTTCTAGGTGTGTCAGCAAGTGTACTGCCGCACGGGGTCAAAAATGGGCCAAACAGGATGCTTCCACGAGCTGTGCTGGCCTCACGGGAGCCACACAGCAATGCACACAAGGCTGTGCGGCCTTTGTGCGGGCCACATAGCAGCTTGCACAGCTTCTTGACGGTGTTGTGTGAGTGCACAAGGGCCACATAGAAGCCGAGGCAGCATGATCCCCTGGTTTGGATTGTCTCATTGCGTTCTCGCCTCGTTGCTCGTCTTCTCATCGCATGGTGTTTGGGGGTTCATATGAGCTTCAAATGTAGTCTTTTAACCTCCAAAACACCCATAAATCTCTTTGTGAGCTCCAAGGGGTTCTCTAATATTCTAAAATGCAAATATAACAAAAAAAGGTGTGAACGGGCATCGATGTCATTAAAAATGCATGAAAATGCATGCGATATTTCGGTAAAATATAGTGTATTTAGGCACTTATCATAAAGTAACCACGATTTTCAATCAAAGTGAAGGGTTCAAGGTTACCACAATCTTGAAGGAAAGTTGAATACAAATACTCCTCTCATGCTTCTAGCACTAAACCAGCAAAAATGGAGAACAAGGAATAAGCTTGTACAAGCTCACAACCAAACCCTAGATCTATCATGTCATCCAAATATCAATGTAAAGACGGGGTAAAATGAGGGCTCAGTGAGTCGCACCCAAGTGTATGTGCCCTATTGAGTAATACCGTGCTATAAAGTAAAGTTCGTACCACAGGGACTTGAAAATACTAGTAATAACTCAATTATAGCTATCTAACTCAGAACACAAGTTAAGAGTACGAAATATGGCTAGATCGTTGACTGGAAAGGTTAAGAATTGTTGACTAAAATTAGAGAAATCAAGATGTGAAGATGGTGTTTGGAAAGATTTCACTTGGGATTTAAGAATTGAATTGATCGCGATGTCAAATAGAAAACCTAAGTCTTATTGGACCGAGGGGAATTAATCAAAGTATACTAGGTGCTTTCTCAAGTTGTCCTAATACCTAATCCCATACTTAGTAGGAATAAATATTTTCCTCCTCTACTTCCACACGATTGCATACAGTTCTGGAAAATCCCTAAGAATTGGAACTCTCGCTACACAAATCTACCTAGGAGGATATCAAGCGTCCTATCTCTAGCATCCACTCTCAAATCCTTTAATCTATGTGTGATCTAACGCAATATCATTTCTCGATCTCAATCATGCCATCAAAGAAGGGAAAGTCACTCTCGTGCACTAATTCAATAATTAGAAACATAGATTAACCCAATTAAACAAAGTAATTATATAATAAAATCAATTTTAATATAAAGTTATCCCAAGCTATATCAATCCAAACACCGAAAGGAATTTACCCCTCAATAGGGGCCTTGTTTATAAAAAATAAATATGAAATTAAACCTACAACCCTGAACATGAAGTAAAGAAAACCCCTCTCAATGCCTTCTACACAAGGAAGGATGTGAGCTACTATCGTCACCTCAGATCATTGTTCCATCGGCTTTGTTCAAGCTCTTTCTCCTACTCTGAATTCGCCTCGAAACCTAGTTGCCGCAATTGGTCTTTTTCTATAAAATCCAACCTTCCTCAATTAGTTTTTCAGCCTTCTATTTATAACTTCTGAAATCCGCTTAATACACAAACAAGAACACAGGCGTGTATCTCGCCTGAGTAGTCATCGTGACTTATCCAAATCAGGATTCCTGGAGTACACGACCATGTATATAATCGACTAACTATGTATATTGCGTCCTAGAATTTCTTCAAGTTGATGAACTAGACAGCCGTGTGGTCTCATTCCGCCCAAGTTCCATGTGAGATCACGTTCCTTGAAACCCTAACTATACACGAGCGTGCATCTCATCAGCACGGCTATGTTCTTCTTAGTACATAGCGCTTTGGGAGTGCTTGGCCATGCGAGCACCAACTTGCACAAACCCTGGGTGACCTCGCTAGCCAGTGACCAAGAATTACAAGGACAGGTACACGAATGTGTTCTTGCCCTTGTAAGTTATAGTTATCGCTTTTGGCCTTGTTTTGATCTCGAATTCGTTCCTTTGACATTTCGTGCGCTTTTCTCTCTCCTAAAAGATAAGTGAAATAACTAAGCACCGAATTACACAGAAATCAACTTGAAGATAAGCATAATCTCATGAAATTACATTCGGAAAAATATATAATTAAGCACTTATCAGTGAAATAGAAAGCTTACCTTTAGATTCAAGGAGAATCATGATGGCCAAAGGTTGCTATCTACCGGAGAAGAAGAAAAGCCAGTCAAGAGTTTTCTTCTCATCCAAGAGAACACCAAAGAATGAGAGGGAGAGAGATGAGAAAGACCTTAAAAAGGGGTTTAGGGTTGGGAAAAAGGCCAAACGCGAACGTGCTCTCCCAAGCATGGCCGTGCTTCACCCAGTACACTGCTATAGTACACATCTACAATAGAAAAGGGTTTAGGGTTGGGACAAAGGCTGCTACAGTACATTGCTATAGTAGAAAAGCAAGGGCACCATGCTCAAAACACGGTCATGCAAACCGAAGCACGGCTGTGCGTAGGTCATGTTCTAGACTGAAAAACACCAAAAATGACTATTCTACAAGCATGTACTCCCAGACTAAACCAAACACTTCAGAATAGGCTCAGAAAGGAAGACAAAACCAAAGAAAAATATTTCTAGTATCACACCATGGGTCTTTAAAAGATCTACATTAGATCTTTGAATTTGCCAAATTTGATCTTAAGTTTATCCAAATTTGGTTCATCATAATTCCTTGGTCTTAAGCTAACCTAAGTTTATCTTTCCAGTAAGTCTTCAAATATTTTTTTAGTTTTGGTTGTAAATAACTCCATCTAAGTTTGAATTTCAATTTGCATTGCCAAATATAGATAAGATCTTCTTCTTAACTTTGTCTTTATCTTGCCAAACATAGCTAGTAGGCTTTGCTTGCTTCTTTAAGTGAGACCGTCATTGCCTTTTATAGCTTTTCCAAAGGTAGTTCATTTTTTAATAGTCTCAGCCCCAAAACTATTTTTTTCAAGCTGTTGTTTCTTCAATGACGCATCAGCAAACCTTGTCATCAAAGCCACATTATCACACTTTGCACATCACCGCATGACTCATTATTGTAAATCTTCAACTAGACACCTTTTCAAATAATGCCAACTTTGTGCTTCTGCACTAATATTACCAATTACACTCTTTCGACAAATTCAACTGAATCTCACTTTTCTTCCTCATACTCAAACATTGTCATCAACACCACATCATCACACTTTGCACATCACTGCATGACTCATCATCATGAATCTTCAACTAGACACCTTGTTAAATAATGCAACTTTGTGCTTCTACATTAATATTACCAATTGCACTCTTTCGGCAAATTTAACTAAGTTTCACTTTTCTTCCTCATAAAAGGATACATATATATATATATATATATATATATAGCATATTTTTCATATGTATAATTTTTTATATATTATGAATAAACTTAGTTACTAAAAATGGGAAATTGAAATAACTGTTTGTGTTTGGACTTTAATGCAACTCCAACCTATAATCAGATGTAGCTAGCAATGTTAGAAGTTCTGGGTCATAAAGAGGCAATGATTTGGTTAAAAGATAATGTTATAATATTTTTAATATTATAACTTTGTTATTATGATATTCTTTAATGTCCTGTAGTAGTTGTAGTGGCTAGCAAACACCTCTTCAAGTAATTAGGACGTTAAGGAAGTTAAGATGCACCTCTTTGTGTAATAAAGAAGCTACATGTAGTCGGAAGACACTTTTTGGTGTAATAAAAAGAGTTATAGTAGTTTTAATATATCTTTTCATGTTAAAGGGGCAGTTAGAACTTCCAAATCTCAATTCTATATAAGAACACCTAAGTGTTGAATGAAAGGATATAGAACATTTGGGAAACTTTTCTCTAAGTGCAACAACAAATACATTCTTTATTCTCTAAGGCTTATTTTGTTGTGTGTAACGTAATAAGGGGATTCTTTGTATCCTAAAGGCTTAGTTTTCACCCTTGGCACACATTGTAAAGGGCTAATTATCTTTTAGAAAAGTGTTTCACGCCTATAATCCACAGTGTGTATTTTGTACTCTTCTTTGTTGAGTGTTTCAAAATTTTACAACAATCTAAAAGAGAATTACTATTCTACAAAAAATGGCATCAACTTTGAAGAGTTTGGTAATCGATTTCATGAAACTTGAAAGGTTTGATGGAGGGATCGTTTTACATTGGCAAAAGCGGATTTGCTTCCTCTTAGTTTTTCTCCAAATGACATTTGTCCTTAATACTCCCAAGCCTCAAAAGCATGACATGAAACTATTTCCGACCAAAGAAGACTTCAAAAATGGGAAATGGATGATGAAATTTGTCATGGGCATATCCTTAACATTATGACAGACTCTTTGTTCGATAGTTATCATGGAGAGAAGAAGGCAAAATATTTATTGGAAAAGCTTGAGACAAAATATATGACCGAGGATACTACGAGGAAGAAATATTTTGTCTCTCGCTTTAATAGTTTTAAAATGAATGATGATAGGTCTTTTATGGAGGAATTTAATGAGTTAGAAAGAATTTTAAACCATTTTAAATTACATGACTTAAACATGGAGGAGACGATTGTGGTCACAACAATCATTGATAAACTTCTTTCTTCTTGGATTGACTTTAAAAGAAGTCTAAATCATAAAAAGAAGAAGATTTCTCTTAATGAATTGGGTAAGTCTCTTTGAATTAAAGAAACTTTAGGAGTCAAATGAATCCTAAGAAACCCTCAAATATGGTTCATATGGTGGAAGAAGGGAACTTTTCTAAGTATGCTTCTAAAAGGCCATTTCATGGCAAGTAAGCAACAAAAGAATAAAAAGAAGTAAGAAAAGCATGTTATATTTGTAACAAACCTGACCATTTCAAGAGGCATTGTCAACTCTTCAAAAAGTCAAAAGGAAAAGCACCAATTGGTGGAGAACACAACCTAGTTGCTGTTATCATCGAGATCAATATGACTAATGAAGAATATGCTTGGTGGGTGGACTCCGTAAGTACCAGGTATGTGTGCAAAGGCAAATCTTTATTCAAATCCTTAGAGGCCATATTGGAAGGAACGGTTGTTTACATGGAGAATGCAACTACGGCTAATATACTTGATATAAGTAGTATAGAACTTATGTTCACATCTGGCAAGAAACTAACTCTTATCGATGTGTACTATTCATAAGTGTATATTTATACTATATTTCATATATGTTTTTGTACATTTATCTAGCTTGAATTAGAGTATTTATTTAGAAACAATGCTAAATAAGGTGTTAATTGTATTTGCAGGCACCAGGTGGAGCTCAAGAACAAAAGAGAGCCAAAAGCGGCAACTAGGAGTTGAAATGAAAAAGATAGTTCTCTCGCGACATCATCACCTGGAATGAGTCCAGATAGAAGCCCTTACGGCTTCAACTTACGGCCGTAAGTCCTACCATAAGGGTTGTCCAAAGGAGTTTACACGGGCAACAAAAGCCCGTAAGGAGTGATCGCAAGAGTTAGCATGGAAAATTTACGGTTTCACACTTATGGCTGCAAGTGGGACCGTAAATGGAAGACAGAAGACCTTACTCGCAAAGCTTATGACCATAAGGTGGACCGTAAGACACACGATTGTGGGATCGAAAATATGCGCCCTGGCGTCGTGTCGGTGAAGAGATACCATGCGATATATCGAATCACAAATGTTTTTTTATTTTATTTTATTTTATTTTATTTTATTTTATTTTGTGGACTCTTCCATTCCTAATAGAGGCAAGCCTCTATTATTAATTACCCCAGATTAAAATCGTGGGAACCTCCGATTAAGGGTGCTTCGAGTACAAGTAAAGGCAAAGTATTGCAAACTATAAATTTCATGATTTATTTCATATACATACTACAAATTTGATTATTTTTTACACATATATATATTTCTAGATATATATTTATTACATCACAATATATATATATATATATAGACTGTTGCCTGCGCCTCGTCACCGCGTTGCATGCCTTGTTGCCGTCTTGAAATATTTAACTCATTATCGCTTTAAAATGGGTATTTTTATCATTCCACATATTGTTGTTTGGCTTGCTTTTTATATCAGACAATAAGCCCTTTCTCCTCAGCTGTATATTTATAAGAAATGCAAGCTTAGTCTGCTTCTTGTCCTTTCCATGTTCAAACTTTTTTATAGCCCATCATCTTAGCCATGTAACCCAAATAATCCATTAGCCATAAGCTTAGCCTTGTTGTTGTTGTTGTTTTTTTTTTTTTTACTTTGTTGTCCTGAAGATGTACAAAGAGTGCTGATCTTGCAATACATGGATTCAGAGGGTTTGCTGATAATTGGATCAAAGAAAGCTTGTCACTTATTCTTCTTAGTGGAAGTAATGTGAGTATTATATTGTAGCATCGAAGACACAGCCAAAGGAGGGGGGCATCTTGGTGTCACTGTTTCTGTTGTTCTCTTTCAGCACCGACACTATTCTCGCTGATCTCATGTCGCTTGGGGGTCCATCAGCTCTGAATTCATTCACGGACTTATTTGGCTCCAGAGGCAAGGAATGCCACATATAAGCCAGCCTCCCATCATTATTCTTCCCTTGAGCTGAAGAAACAACCTTGGGGACCACCAAGTGTGAGCTTTCGGTGTCACCGGGTGTTGGTAAGGCATATGAGTAAGACTTCCTTGTTGATGAGGGTTGTGTTTCTTTCAACTTGTCTGATGAATCAAATACTTTCTCTGCAAAAATTGGTGCTGACTGAATTCCGGCTTTAGATGTTCAAGAGTAACCAAGTAGATCAGCTTGGTTTCTGTCCTCCCATGAACTCCTTGGCATTGGAAAAAAAAAACCTCCTGGCCTTGGTCATTTCGAATATAATAAAAAAAAAACTTGGTTCATCATCACCATTACTGCTATCATCACCACCACCATCATCCACATCATCAAGTTCCTGGATCTGATAATCAATACGTTGTTGTTCGGCGTCTACTTTAACATATGAATCAACATCCTCAAGAAACTTGAGTCCTTTCCGGAAAAAATTTAACTGCGCAGCATGGTGTCGAGCAGCCTGCGTCAGCAAACTTCGGGACTGGCCTTGTTTCAATGACTTCAATCGGAAGACAAATAGCGTCACTTGGTTTTCATACTCCTCTTGAGCTTCTTGCAACTGGTGTGCTGAGAAAGTTTTCCCTTTACTGTGTTTTGTCCTTCCTTTTTCTCTCTGCTTCTCTAACATGAATTTATACATGTCCCTGTTATCATCACATTGACGTTTCATCTCCTCCACTATTTGAAGCTCCTTAATGAGAGACTCTGAAGGATTTGTAATAGTTTGGGTGATATGGCCAAGATAGGCATCCAACAGTTTCTGAAGCTCATATTGTGCTTTGCCCAACATTGATCAAGCATTCTCGTTTCCCTCATCATCATTGAATGAAGTTCTGTTAAGAAAACAGTCACCCATCTCCTTCAGGTATATAGAGAACTCATACGCACCATTCGCGGTGGCAGCTGCTACTGAAAGTAAGGTATCATAGCAGGTCCTAATGTCTTACAGACCCTCGAAAGCCTGAACGAGTTCATCAAGCCTGGCCAGAGTCTCTCACCCCTTCTTCTCCTTCGGATCACTCTTATGGAGGCTAAATCCCGCCAGCATCTTCAGAGAAGACTTCATCTGTTCACCAACTTCAATCCCCAAGCTCCAGACAAGCATATTGGAGAACTAGTGATAAAAAGCTCTTCTGCATGTCTAGCAGCTTAAGGATTGTCGAAAGAGAGAAGAAGACGAAGAAGAACAGCAACCTCTCTCTCTCTTTGGGCGATGGCGGTGCGGCGACGATTTTTTCTTATCTCTTTATATATATGTATATCGGCGACCATGGAGGGATATTCCACCCTCGCATGGCGCCAACGACGGCGGTGACGGCAGCGTGCCGTGACGAGCGACAACAACAACAACGATTTTTTTTTATATGTATATTGGGCCAGAGACAGAAGAAAGAAATGTATAGAGAGAGCAACCTTTTCTTCCTTCTTTTCTCTCTTGTTCTTCTGGTCTTTTTGCTTCTCTTCTCTTTCTTCTTCTGATTCAGATACTTTTTCTCCTCCTTCCTCTGGTGCTTCCCTCTCTTCTTCTTTTTTAAAAACCTCCAGCCAACCGTCGAGGTCGTGGCAACGACATGCATGCTATGCATGTCATGCATGTTGCCACGTTTCCACGACCCCACTTCCTTTTTTTTTTAATTCTTTTTTGTTATAATAATAAATATGATTATTAATATTATTATTATTATATTATTATTATTATTATTCTAATTATTTTTTTATAACTTTTTATTTATTATATATATATATATATATATATATATATATATATATATATATATATATTAAATTTTGATTTTATCTTAGTATTATTTTTATTTATCTTATTTGATTTTATTATTATTATTATTATTCTTATATATATATATTTTTTTGCCTAAAAATCTGTGCTCTTAGCTGATCTTGAGATTTGAATATATAGATCACATTGATATCTGTCCTCTCAGCTGATCTTGAGATTTATGTATTTAGATCGCCTCAAGATCTGTGCTTTGGCTGATCTTAAATTTTGATTATTTTAGATCGTCTTGAGATTCGTGCACTCGACTGATCTTGGGATTTGAATATTTTAAATCGCCTCGAGATCCGTGCTCTTGACTCGATCTTGAGATTTGAATATTTAGATTGACTCGAGATCAATTCTCTTGGCTAATCTTGAAGTTTTGTGTAGTTTATATTGCCTCGAGATCCGTGCTCTCGGCTGATATTGTGATTTGAATATTTAGATCGCCTCGAGATCTGTGCTCTTGGCTGATCTTGAGATTTGAATATTTAAATTGCCTCGAGATCGATGCTCTTGGCTAATCTTGAGATTTAAATATTTAGATTACTTCGAGATCTGTGTTCTCTGCTAATCTTGCGATTTGAATATTTTAGATCGCTTAGAGATCTGTACTCTTGGTTGATAATGAGATTTGAGTGTTTTAGATCGCCTCGAAATCCTTGCTCTCGGCTGATCTTAAGATTTCAATATTTTGGTCTTTGATATATATATATGCACAAACAAATGCCCCCTTCATACTTCTCTCACGAAACATTTTAGTGAGATTGAGTGAGAGAAGTAGGAACTCCAAATCTTTTATATTTTGTTTCCAACCATTCATAGAATAAACCTTTTTAGAGCATTGACCAAAGTTGTAATGAGTCCCCATATGGTTAAAAAATTTTGTTCGACATAACCCTACTTTGGGTGTAGGATCTGAGGTACAAGTATCCATTTGTTGATGGAACTATGGCAATGTGATTAGCTCACCCCCCCCCCCCTCCCCTTTTTTTAATTAAATCAAGAAAAATAACTGAGATTTAATGTCTTGATTCATAAAAAATAAAACTTTAAGATAATATGCTATTCATTTTGTCATAGACAAAAGTACACAAAATTTAATGTTTTGCCTCGGGAAGTACGCACAATCGTACATGACAGGTCTACCTTTTTTTTTATAAGGGACCAGACGTTCCGTCATAGACTAACATTTTACATTAAGCATAATACTTTTTTATAAAACGAGCATTAATGGGTGGCATAGGTCTTTCTCCATTAGCATCAATGAGTTGGTATGCGCCTCCTTTGTAGACAATCTCCACGACATATGGACCTTCCCAATTTGCTTTGAATTTGCCCCCGGCCCGCTTGTTGGTAATGATAGGTCTTCTGAGGACAAGAACCATTTCTCCTTTTGTAAATGTCCGAAATCTGGCCAACTTATTATAAGCTTGAGACATCTTTGCCTTGTAAACTTCAAGATTCTGCTGTACCTCTATTCTTTTTTCATCAAGAGAGTCTAACTCATCTAGGCAAAGTCGAACATTATCTTCGTTTGATATTTCATTTTGCAATGCCATTCTTAATGAAGGTATTTGTATTTCAAGTGGTAGGACTGCTTCAGTTCCAAACACTAAAGAGTATGGCGTGCATTGTGTTGGAGTCCTGTATGTGGTGCGATAAGCCCATAGCATCTCGGGAAGCCTATCATGCCAATCCCTTTTATTTTTAGACACAGCCTTCTTTAACAATTTCGAAAGAGTTTTGTTAAATGCCTCTGCCAACCCATTTGCTCTTGCATTATAGATGGAGGTATATCTCCAATAGATTTTGTGATGTTGCGCAAATCTCCCAATTTTAAAACTTTTGAAAGCGGGGCCATTATCTCGAGATAATTCTTCTTGGAGTTCCAAACCTGTACAGGATGTTTTCCCTGAAAAATTTGATGATATTCTCAGTTTTTACTTCCCTTAAAGGAATAGCTTCTGCCCATCTAGAGAAATAGTCTGTTGCAGCCAATATGAATCGATGTCCTAAAGATGATGGAGGCTCAATGTGACCGATTACGTCTGTCCCCCAGATCTCAAACGGCCATGAAGAAACTGTGGGATGTAAGGGATTCGGATGCTGGTGAATAAACTCCCCGTGAATTTGACATAGATGACATCTCTTAGCATATTCAATGCAATCTCTTATCATGGTTGGCCAATAATATCCCATGCGCTTAATCTTGGGTCCAGATTGATGTGCACCACATATCCCGGAATGTACATCATGTATGACTTCTTTTGCTTCTTCATATGAAACACATCGCAGGAGTAGTTGATCATATGACCTGCGATATAATGTGTCATTAATAAGGGTGAATCTTAAAGCTCTTCGTTTTATTTGAAGACTTTCTGATTTATCCTCTGGCAATTTATCATATTTCAAATATTCCATGAATGGTTGCCTCCAATCTTCCTCTGGCATCTCGAGGGTAAAGATTTCCATGTTGTCTTCAGTATGTTCTTCTTCAACATCGCTAAGGCTTGTGCTTATGGGCCTTCTATTCCTTATGGTGATTTGAATTTCATCATGATATGGGTTTGCTAGCTCCTTTGCTATCCTTGCCAAAGAATCAGCTTCTCCATTTTCTGCTCTTGAAACCCTACTCAACTGCACTTGGGGAATTTTCTTCATTAATATTATGACCTTCTTATAGTATTTAAGAAGTTCAGTTTTGTATACTTTGTATTCTCCTTCAACTTGCTTGATGATGAGTTGGGAATCGCCAAATATATGAATATGTTGAATTTCCATTCTGATTGCCAATTCCAAACTAGCTATGAGAGCTTCATATTCTGCTTCATTATTGGTACATGGATCTTTAAGAGAAAGTGTGTATCTAAGGATTCCTCCTTCTGGTGTAACGAACACAAGTCCTATCCCAGCTTTGATTTGTGGAAGTTCAAACCTGAGTGCCGGCTTTATGGATGATGCTCCATCAAAGTATAGTCGCCATTTAGCTTCTTTCACTGTAAGCGTCTCTTCCTCAGGGAGATCATAATTAAGAGGTGAATTATCAGAGAGAGGATGTGCCGCCAAGAAATCTGCTAGCGCTTGCCCCTTGATAGCTTTTCGCGGAGTATATGTTATATCAAACTCCATTAAAATCGGTGCCCATTTTGCCAATCTTCCAAGTGAGTAATGGCCTTGTCATAAGATACTTGAGAGGATCAATTTTTGATAGGAGAATAATTTTATGTGCTAACAAGTAATGTCTCAATTTCTTTACTGCAAACACCAAGGCCAAACAATGCTTCTCAATTGGTGTATATTTACTTTCAGCTCCTATCAACATTCTGCTGAGGTAATATAATGCATTTTCTTTGCCATCTTCATTGTTTTGGGCTAACATAGCTCCCAATGACCCTTCTAAAGCAGCAAGTATATAAAATTAGTGGCTTTCCCGAAATCGGGGCCGCTAATACCGGTGGATTCAACAAATACTTGCTTAATATCTTCAAAGCCTTTCGACATTCAGCATCCCACTTAAAGGGTGTATTTTTCTTGACCAACCTGGAAAAAGACTTGCATCTTCCTGATAAGTTAGAAATGAATCTCCTAATGTATGCTAAACGCCCTTGGAAAGACCGTAACTGCTTCAATGTTTGTGGGGGTGGCATTTCCAAAATTGTCTTTATTTTAGAAGGATCTATCTCTATCCCTCGATGTCTCACAATGAAACCCAGGAACTTACATGATAAGACCCCAAAGGCACATTTCATTGGGTTCATTTTTAATTGATATTCTCTGAGGCGTATGAAAACGGTTCTCAGATCTTCAAGATGTTTGTCTTTTGAATTTGTTTTCACAACCAAGTCATCCACATAACATTCGACGATCTTATGAATCAAATCATCAAATATTCTAGTCATGGCTCTTTGATATGTTGCCCCCGCATTCTTCAAGCCAAATGGCATTACTCTGTAGCAATATATGCCCATAGGTGTTCGGAAGGCAGTATGTTTCTCATCATCTGGATACATCTTAATTTGATTATATCCAGAATATCCATCCATAAAGGAGAACATCTCATACCCTGAAGTGTTGTCGATCATGATCTCCATAACTGGTAAAGGAAAATCATCTTTGGGGCATGCTTTGTTCAAATCTCTGAAATCGACGCATATCCGTATCTGGCCATTCTTTTTCTTCAAAGTTACTATATTAGCAACCCAATCTGGGTATTTTTCTTCCCTGATAAAATTTGCTTCTATCAACTTCTTTGTTTCTTCTATCACTTTCTCTTCCAAATCGAATTTCATTTTTCTTGGAGCCTGCTTAATTGGAGTGACATTGGGATCAATAGCCAATCTATGAACAGCTACCTCATTCTCCAACCCTGGTATCTCATTGTAATTCCAGGCAAAACAGTCAATATATTCTTTCAAAAGAGTGTTGAAAGATTCTTTTTGTTCTCCCGTCAGTTGTGCACTTAAGAAGGTTGGCCTTGGATTTTTATCACTTCCCAAGTTGATTTCAACTAACTCATCAATTGTTGCTTGACCACCATCCTCTAATTCAGATGGCGCATTTTTCATTTTAACATCTTCTTCTTCCTTAGACTCCATCATGTAACATGAATGCCTAGAAGACTCAGAATAACCAACCCCTTTTTTGTCAAAATGGGAATGGTTCCACAATTGATGAAAAATTTGATATGATTTCTTTGACCCGTTTATTTTGCCCCCAAACTCTTCAACCATTCTCTTGAGTTTATTAGGGTACCAGCTTGGGAAATTTATATGTTGGATTTCACTATCCTCTTCTTGTTCAATATGTATAAGATCATCATTTGAAATTTTGTTATCTTTAACTTTGTAAAAGAGAATACCTCTTTCTTTTTTCTTTCGAGCTGGCACATAGAATGTTTTCAAGTGCTCAACCGTATCAACCTCCAAGTCATCTAAGGATTTGTAGAGACCATCTGGAACCCTTATGATATGCAACGTGCTTTCTTGGGAAGACCCTTTGGCTTGACTTGCCTCATTTTCATCATCAGAAGATTCAGTATCACTGCCATAGTGGGGGAATTCTGATTCTTCTTTTTTAGATACTAGGATAGTATTAGATGGTTTCGGGGAAACCTTTTCCGTTAATGTTTTGCCCCCTTTGGAAACACCAAGAAAATATTTGGCGTCCTCATAATGTATTTCATGGACACTAAAAGGCTGAATTCATTCACGGACTTATTTGGCTCCAGAGGCAAGGAATGCCACATATA
This sequence comes from Dioscorea dumetorum, assembly GCA_902712375.1. Lineage (NCBI taxonomy): Eukaryota > Viridiplantae > Streptophyta > Magnoliopsida > Dioscoreales > Dioscoreaceae > Dioscorea > Dioscorea dumetorum. The sequence goes on from CACTHL010000738.1 coordinate 452,595, forward strand.
AGCCAGCCTCCCATCATTATTCTTCCCTTGAGCTGAAGAAACAACCTTGGGGACCACCAAGTGTGAGCTTTCGGTGTCACCGGGTGTTGGTAAGGCATATGAGTAAGACTTCCTTGTTGATGAGGGTTGTGTTTCTTTCAACTTGTCTGATGAATCAAATACTTTCTCTCGCAAAAATTGGTGCCGACTGAATTCCGGCTTTAGATGTTCAAGAGTAACCAAGTAGATCAGCTTGGTTTCTGTCCTCCCATGAACTCCTTGGCATTGGAAAAAAAAAACCTCCCGGCCTTGGTCATTTCGAATATAATAAAAAAAAAAAACTTGGTTCATCATCACCATTACTTGCTATCATCACGACCACCATCATCCACATCATCAAGTTCCTGGATCGATAATCAATACGTTGTTGTTCGGCATCTACTTTAACATATGAATCAACATCCTCAAGAAACTTGAGTCCTTTCCGGAAAAAAATTTAATCTGCGCAGAAGATGGTGTCGAGCAGCTTGCGTCAAGCAAACTTCGGGACTGGCCTTGTTTCAATGACTTCAATCGGAAGACAAATAGCGTCACTTGGTTTTCATACTCCTCTTGAGCTTCTTGCAACCGGTGTGCCGAGAAAGTTTTCCCTTTCTTGTGTTTTGTCCTTCCTTTTTCTCTCTCGCTTCTCTAACATGAATTTATACATGTCCCATTTATCATCACATTGACGTTTCATCTCCTCCACTATTTGAAGCTCCTTAATGAGAGACTCGAAGGATTTGTAATAGTTTAGGTGATATGGCCAAGATAGGCATCCAACAGTTTCGAAGCTCATATTGTGCTTTGCCTAACATTGATAAAGCATTCTCGTTTCCCTCATCATCATTCAATGAAGTTACGTTAAGAAAACAAGTCACCCATCTCCTTCGGGTATACGAGAGAACTCATACGCACCATTCGCGGTGGCAGCTGCACGAAAGTAAGGTATCATAGCGAGTCCTAATGTCTTGCAGGACCACGGGAAGCCGAACGAGTTCATCAAGCCCGGCCGAGTCTCTCGCCCCTTCTTCTCCTTCGATCACTCTTATGGAGGCTAAATCCCGTCGGCATCTTCGAGAGAAGACTTCATCTCTTCACCAACTTCAATCCCCAAGCTCCGGACAAGCGGATTGGAGAACTAGTGATAAAAAGCTCTTACGCATGTCTAGCGGCTTAAGGATTGTCGAAAGAGAGAAGAAGACGAAGAAGAACAAAGCAACCTCTCTCTCTCTTTGGGCGATGGCGGTGCGGCGACGATTTTTTCTTATATCTTTATATATATGTATATCGGCGACCATGGAGGGATATTCCACCCTCGCATGACGCCGACGACGGCGGTGACGGCAGCGTGCAGTGACGAGCGACAACAACAACAGTGATTTTTTTTTATATGTATATTGGGCCGAGAGAGAAGAAAGAAATGTATAGAGAGAGCAACCTTTTCTTCCTTCTCTTCCTTCTTTTCTCTCTTGTTCTTCCGGTCTTTTTGCTTCTCTTCTCCTTCTTCTTCGATTCAGATACTTTTTCTCCTCCTTCCTCTCGGTACTTCCCTCTCTTATTCTTTTTAAAAACCTCAAGCCAACAGTCCAGGTCGTGGCAACGACATGCATGCCATGCATGGCATGCATGTTGCCACGTTTCCACGACCCCACTTCCTTTTTTTTTTAATTCTTTTTTTATAATAATAAATATGATTATTAATATTATTATATTATATTATTATTATTATTATTATTATTATTATTTTACTATTATTTTATTTATTATTTATTATATTATATTATATTTATTATTATTATTATTCTAATTATTTTTTTATAACTTTTTATTTATTATATATATATATATATATATATATTATTATTACTATTATTATTATTTTTTATTTTATTTTTATTTAATCCAAATTTGTTTTATCTTATATATATATATATATTAAATTTTATTTTATCTTAGTATTATTTTTATTTATCTTATTTGATTTTATTATTATTATTATTCTTATATATATATGTTTTTGCCTAAAAATCTGTGCTCTTAGCTGATCTTGAGATTTGAATATTCAGATCACATTGAGATCTGTCATCTCAGCTGATCTTGAGATTTATGTAGTTAGATCGCCTCGAGATTCGTGCACTCGACTGATCTTGGGATTTGAATATTTTAAATCGCCTCGAGATCTGTGCTCTTGGCTGATCTTGAGATTTGAATATTTAGATTGACTCGAGATCAATGCTCTTGGCTAATCTTGAAGTTTTGCGTATTTTAGATTGCCTCGAGATCCGTGCTCTCGGCTGATCTTGGGATTTGAATATTTAGATCGCCTCGAGATCTGTACTGTCTGCTAATCTTGAGATTTAAATATTTAAATCGCCTCGAGATCTGTGCTCTTGGCTGATCTTGAGATTTGAATATTTAGATTGCCTCAAGATCGATGCTCTTGGCTAATCTTGAGATTTAAATATTTAGATTACTTCGAGATCTGTGCTCTCTGCTAATCTTGCGATTTTAATATTTTAGATCGCCTCGAGATCTGTGCTCTTGGCTGATAATGAGATTTGAGTGTTTTAGATCGCCTCGAAATCCTTGCTCTCGGCTGATCTTAAGATTAAAAATATTTTGGTCTTTGATATATATATATGCACAAACAACGATTAATAGAAACCCGACCCCTTACGGCAGAAGCTTACGGTCTCAAGTAGCCCGTAAGGGTGAGGGTATAAAAGACATTGAGGGTTTCTGATCAATGGGGGATGCCCATCTTGGAAAACCCTAGAGAGGATATTAGGGCGAAAAGCTCTAAGGGGAGGCGGCGGCGGCGAGGCTAGGGCTTAACGAAGACATTTGGGAGAAGGAGGAAGCACGCAGGCGACCATCCTCACCGTGCTCATCATCGATCAAGCATCGGAAATTTCACAAGGATTGCTCGGTCAACTTTAAGGGGAATCGTACACCTAGTTATCATCTTCGGACTCAAGGGGAGTTTTATTTGTTTGTGAGATGTATTGTACTATGTTCATTGTAGATCTTGAGTTACTTGTTTTTATGCTTTATTGAATCCTGTTTCACCTCTAGTATTGTCATGTGCAATGAATTTTTGTTGATGCCTTGGGTTTAGCCAATTTGACTACTTTAACTCTCTAGTATGCTTAACACACGTCTGAGAGTACTTGGCCTTAGCATACTAAGTTCTATCCTTCAGTGAACTCTTAAGAACTTCTAAGTCTTGTTGAGCTAGCCCTAGTTTTGTGGCATGCAGAGTAGTTTGAAGACATGATCTAGGGCGATTGTAAAAAAAAAAATGATGAGAAAAAAATGAGTCTATGTCAGTATTCCTCTGCTGGTAAAAGTATGAATGCGTATATGTAGATCTATAATCCAGTAAGTTCGGTGGCTCTTGTGCATGGCCAGCATGTGCATCATTCTGAAAGATTTTTGTGCAGTCTATGTTAGTCGGACTCAAAAAAAAAAAAAAAAAAAAAAAAAAAAAAAAAATATATATATATATATATATATATATATATATATATATATATATATATATATATATTTGTTGAAAAAAAGAAAAAAAATGATGAAGTGAAAATAAAAACCCTAGTGATCTTTTTGACTGCCTACTCAAGTTTCTGAAAAGAGAAAAACAAAAAGGGATTTAGTTTCTAGTTTAAGAGTTAGAAGGATCTTACTAGTTCATTGAAGTAGCACTTAGTAGTTTAAGACTTAGTATTTTTTGTACGTGGAGTGATTAGTATCTAGAACTGTACTGATTGAAGTCATCCTGCTAGACCAGATCAGGGCATATGAGACAAAAGATTCACTTACACGACACAGACATATAAAGGGGTGACACAAGATACCTTTATTGTACTTATTGATTATAACTCATTATCTATATTTCATTATCTATTGCTTTTAGAATCTTATACTTTTTTAAGCCGGATGTAGCACATTTAGCCACTTATCAATCCTTTTGTTTTAAATGAGTTGTTGCTTGGGGACAAGCAACGCTTAAGTGTGGGGATATTTTGATAAGTGTCTAAATGTAAGTATTTTCGTATATGTATTTTATACAACTAGCATATAGTTCGGTAAGAATTTATACCCTTTTTATATTTAATATTATGCTATTTGCTTTGTAGGGTATAAGGAAGCCATGGAGAAAACGAGTATATGATGGGCTGAAAAGAAGAAGAAAGCGATTCATGTGCACTGTAGCAGTGAAGAGAATTGTGCAGCCAGTATACCGGGCAGTATGCAGGCCATATGAATCGCGAATTTGTGGATATGGTGAACTATACGGCCCCCATACGGCCCGTATACGAGTAGTATGAATTCTGGGTATAAAGGGGGGTTTTTAGGGCTTTCTGGGGAGACTTTTCCTTGGCCTTTGAGGCCGCCGCCACCACACCATCTTGAGGCCTTCCGGCCATCTTTTGGCTGTGATCTTTGTGGAGAACAAGCACACATCATCACCAAGAGGGAGAGGAGCAAAGGAGAAGGAGAAAAGGTGAAGTCTTGCGCCATCATCGACAAACTTGTGGAGTTTCACCCATTCAAGGGGATCAAGACCTAGAGGGGGTTTTCATTACTTCTTTTATGTGTTTGTCTTCCTTGTTTGTTGTATAAGTATCCCTTATCATAAGGAACTAACTTATTGTTGTGTTTGGATATGGATGAACCCTAGGGTAATTCTTGTTGTAAGAACTTTGGATGTTGTTATGTATTTTATTTGATAGTTGTTTAAGATTCAATCTTTTGTGCTTTGATGCTTAGAATTACATTTATGGAGAGATCCGTAATTCTATTATGAGTTGTATGTGTAGATGTGACCTACTCGCGTGTACTAGATCTACAAGAGATTGAAAGGGGATACTTGTGCCGACACGCCGAGAGATTGGGTGCCGGTAGCCCTCCATTGCTAGGTTTAAGCCGAAGGATAGTAGGTTTACTCTTAATTGAGATTTCCTAGACCTTAATGCAATCATAGGGGTGTTGATCTAGAAGAGATTCTGATTGACACTTGTATGGGATTAGGGACTATTTGCCGAGAGATTAGGGCTAATCTACTTAAGAGATCTCTAGGTCTTAACTGTCATCAATGCATCTTTAAACCATCCTAGTTTGGGCCTTAATGACAACCCTAGGTGGATTCCTTGTCCAAACACACCTTCTCATGCTTGATATTCCCTTGCTTGTTTAATTCGTGTTCTAGTGATCCGACCATAGGATTAGTATTATATTAGTTAGTTTGATTTATTTGTTCCTTCCACTAAGATTTGTAAGCTAGATAATAGATGAAGAGTGAGTAATAATACTTCCTTGGCACCAGTGGAATACGACCCATGTGTCACGCACAGGGTATTACTTGACGATCCCGTACACTTGCGGGAGATCCACCAACTACAAATATATTAGAACCATTCATAGTGATATAGGAGATTTACATAATTCACCTACACAAGGTGGTAAAAGTTTTATATTACTTTCATTGATGATTATAGTAGATATTGTAATGAATTTTTATTGACTTCTTCGGATGAAGTTTTAGATAAATTTAGAATTTATAAATGTGAAGTTGAACTTCATTGTGAGACCTTTATCAAGTGATTAAGGTCTGATAGGGGCAGTCAATAATATGATCCTAAGCACTTTGAATCCACTGGTATTGTTCATGAAATAATAGCTCCATATACACCACAACAAAATAGTATAGCGAAAAAGAAAAACCGAGTGTTAATTGAAATGGTTAATTCAATGCTAACAAAGGTTGGCTTGAGTTATGGCTATTAGAGTGGAGTAATACTTACTGCTTGCCATATTCTTAATCGTTTGCAACAAAAAGAACAAAATTACCCCATATGCATTTTGAAACAGAAAAAAGCCAAAATTTAACTATCTTAGAGTTTGATGATGTCGAGTTATTGTAAAAGGAGAAAGTTAGATAATAAAGGACTTGAATGTACATTTTTGGGTTATGCACACAATAGCAAAGCATATTGATTCATGGTTTTTGAACCCAATGATTTGATTTCTGTAAACACAATCATCGAATCAAGAGATGCTATTTTTTAATGAAAATAGGTTTCAATCTATTTCTTAAGTTGAAAATAATACCTTAGTGGACCAAAATAATGACCAAAGGATATTAAATAATCAACAAAATGACAATGAAATTGTTGAACTTCGTAGAAGCAAGAGACCTAGAAAAGCAAAAAGCTTTAGTGATGATTATTTTATGTATCTAGCAGAAGGAACTAAAGAAGAAATTAGTAGTCACAAACCTTATTACTTCACCATGAGAACAGATCCAAAGACTTTTGATGAGACTATGAAGTCTCCTAATGCTTTGTTTTGGAAAGAGGCCATTAATGAAGAAATGGACACTATCATTGGAAATAATACTTGGATATTAATTGATCTTCCACTAAGATCTAAAACTATTAGATTCAAATGGATTTTCAAAAAACAAAATGAAGATGGATGGAACAATAGATAGATTCAAGTAAGGTTCGTAGCTAAAGGCTTTACACAAAGGCATGATATTGATTATTTTGAACCTTACTCACCGGTTGCTAGAATAGCTACTATGAGAGTACTCATTGCTCTTGCATCCATTCATAATCTTGTAATTCACCAAATGGATGTCAAGACATCGTTTTTGAATGGTGAACTAGATGAAGAGGTATATATGGAACAACTATCAGGGTTTGTTTTATCCAGTCATGAAAAAAAGTATGCAAACTAATTAGGTCCTTGTATGGACTTAAGCAAGCACCAAAACAATGGCTTCAAAAATTTGATGCGGTTATTATTGCTAATGGATATAAAATTAACAGATCTGATAAATGTGTCTTTATTGTATTTCCGCAACACAGGGTGATGTGTCAACCTCTTGCGTTACCGCAAGTGCACGGGTCGTCAAGTAATAAAGTACACCCCAAACGGTCGGGTTGTTGAACCACAGGGAACAGGAGTACTAGTAGTTGCTCCTCTTTTGTTATCTAGCCTAATGAGTGTAGTGTGTGATGATCTAATGGCTAAGCCTAAGAGTGTCACAACAAGTGCACAGGGACTGAAAGGAGAGGGAGTTATCAATCAATAAAAGTGAGGTATCCGGACAATGCTTCCCTTAGGATTCGGGTGTTAAATGTAGATCACAAGTGTTTCTAGACGAAAACAATGAGTCGTGGGTATCCTAAGGTATAACGGCCCCTGCCTCCAGGTTGCCGATAACTAGTCCCCTACGAGGTCCCGGCGGAGAATTCTCTCGACGCCTCACACCACATATGACTGCTTAGAACTCTACGGATCCCAAAGATATAACCAATTCCTAAAAGTAGACCCAACCCTGCCTCCAGGTGAAAGATCCCTAACCCCCTACAAGGTCCCGGGGAGAATTCTCTCGACGCCTCACACCACATATGGTTGCTTGACACTTAGGGAATATGGAGATAGGAAATATCTATCGGAAGGGAAAGGGGACACTCCACTATCTCACGGCTCACCCTCTCAACCCACTTTACTCTTGGTATTTCTAAACCTAGCGGTGATCTCTCTCTTCACTAGATTGAATAAAACATGCAAGACAATTAACAATAGAATCAAAAGCACAAGCAAGCATTAAGAACTCAAGAGCAAAACTCAATGTAGTAAATTCGAATAGAAACACAATATAAATCTAATGAAAAAATGAATCCTAGGGTTTACATGTCCGAATACCCTCTAGGGGTTTAGCTCTCTATGGAGCAAGTCACAAAGCAAATAAAATAATGATAAACAAGTTCACAAGCCATAGAAAATAACCCCCCTAAATCCGTGATGATGGTCTTGATGGGTAGCTTCCACGTCTGGATTGAATCCACTCCGAAGCTAGGTCGCGAGTGGCTTCCTTGATGCTATGACGGAGGAAGAATCGATCCAAGTTGGTGAGGAAAGCTTCCCAAAGCCACAAAGAACTCTCTCCAATCCCTAGCCACCTTGCCTCTTGAAAGTAGCCGAAAAGATCCCTAAAAATTATAACAAGGCGTTTGTAAATTGAAATCGGGGCTTCACACGGGCATCCACACGGGCACTCACACGCCCATGTACTGTAGCCGCACGCCCGTGTGAACTTTTCACACGGTCGTGAACATCGATTTTGCTACAGTACTACTACAGTGATTTACTCCCCAAACTCATTCTTTGAGTCCACATAGTCGGGCACACGCCCGTGTGGTACGGTGTGTGGCTTTCTGTCCTTTGAAACCTTCAAAACCTTCTCCTATTTATGCGCGGAAGCTGGGACATGGACGTACTACTGCCTTCGTGCCCTTCCGGTTCATGTGATTACTTGAACTGCTCCGAAAGTTGGCAACACCTCCATCACTCCCTATCTTTGCTTCCTTTTTTATATTTCACATCTCCAACGCCCTGTTTGTACAAAAAACACAAAATACACCTTATTAGTGATACAACCTGATAAAAATGATGCTCAATGCATGCAACATGATGTTATAAAATATGTGTACAAGAACTTATCATGTCTATAGCAAGTTTAATGGTGAACATGTTGTTATTATATATTTATATGTGGATGACATGTTAATTTTTGGTATGGATTTGAAATAAGTTGAAAATAGCAAAGAGTTTTTATCAAAAAACTTTAAAATGTCAGATTTGGGAGAAGCAAATGTTATCTTAGGTATAAAGAATGTAAGAGATCAAGAAAGTATAACACTTTCTCAATCTCATTATATTGAAAAAGTTCTTACAAAATTCAATCATTATGATTGTGTGCTAGTTTCTACTCAATTTGATCCTAGCATGAAATTCACAATTAATAATAGTGATCCAATTTCACAATTGGAATATGCTACAATAATTGGATGCTTGATGTATGCAATGACATGCACTAAACCTGATATTGCTTTTGCGGTGGGAAAACTAAGCCGATATACATATCCATAGGGACTAGAAAATACAATTAATAACTCAACTCTCACTATCTAACTCTAAACAAAACACAGTGGTGTGAAAGACAACTAAATCTATTGTACCTGGTCCTAGGATGGACCCGGGTGTCTGTGGCATTAGTGCACGCATTAGGGTTAAATTGGTCTTTTAGCATTAGTTACAATTTTGCATGTTTCCATGGTGGCTTCTGTGTGAAAGTTAACCAAAACAGGGGTAAGTCGGCTAACTGGATGCTTCCCTAGTTTTTTTTAGTAGAGGAGCAATTTGGTATTTTAGCTTTAACATAAAAAAAAGTTTGGTTGATGAATATTCTTTCTCCCTTCCATTTTTTTCTTTTTCTTTCTTCTTCCTTTCTCTAATTGTGAGTTTCTTCTTCTTCTTCTTTTTTCTTCTTCTCCTTCACCGATTTTCATTGGATCTTTGCCCAAAGGCCTTCAATTCCTTCACTTACTTTCTCCTTCAGTAAGTTCTACCTAGTTTGCCTTCGAGTATTTTTGTACTTTTTATCGTATTTTTTCATTGAAACCTTAGAATAATTCTTAGATTTTCTTGTGTTTGGGCTTAAAATCTAGCCTCTGACCTTGCTAAATTAATGGTTTAAGTTTCCTATAAAGATTGTTGTGTTTGGTGTTATAAATCTTTGAGAAAATCCAGGTTTTCTCATTGGAGTTGTTGTAGCAACCGGGTGGTATCGTAGCACGAACAAGGTTACTATAACACCAGAAAATTTTCATAATTTATTGTATTTTCTTGGCCTGATACGTAACTCCTTATGTTTGGAACTCATTAATATCACTTTTACTTAAGTTTAGGATTTTCTAGGTCAAAAAATGACGTCGTTTTGCCCTATAACATTGATGTTGCATGTCTAACATGTAACATCGCATACACATGCATTTTAGCTTTCCTTCTTATTTTAATTGCTTCTTGGGTTCCTTGCTTGTTTCTAGGTGGCGAAACTTCTTCCAAGGAAGTGGAGATCGCCAACCGGTGAGCACGTTTCCGGACAAGATGACCGTTACGTGAGTAGTTGAACTATTTCGTATAGTCTTGATATGAGTAGTATAATATATTTTCCTATATGATTTACGGTTTACTTTCATATCAAATCGTATTTATTACCAGTATTGATTTTACTATAAAGAATTAAACATCTTGGTTATTTGGAAAACATTTATGTATTTTACTTGAACTTGGCATTTCTATTTTCATATATGTGTTTATGATGGGAAAAATACTAGTGTGCATACGAAGTTATACTTTAAATGTGGAATGATAGTTTTATTTAAATGTTTACACATGTGATTAGTATTGATGGTGACTACGACCATAGCCCGACCCCGGACTTAAGTCCGACACTACAAGGGGATCTCAGTGGCCAACGCCAAGGAATCGGTATTTTGATTCTTTTCTTAAATCTCTTGGGATTTGAAAACCACCTTGGTGGTCCTATATCCTGGTCGCGGCCATGACTAGGTCGGCAATAATTTGAGGCCTGTGTATGTTGATTTTTGTGAATATGTGTTGAAAATGGTATATGTGTATTTCTTTGAGAACTTATTATTTCAAAAATGTTGCTTTTAGATTCTTTATACTATTGTTGATGAACAGTCTTGATACATAACATTGTGTTTGCTTATCTATTTATTTCATTACTCTGTTTGAAACTTCTGTTATTACTCATTGAGTAATATATATGTATGTTATTTACCACTCCCTCCCCTCTCTCAGGATGTGACGTCAGTGTTGGCTGTGCTAGGCAGTCTCTGGACTAAGTCTTTCTCCAATTATGTATCTTAGTATGTTTTTTTTGTTTTTATTCATTTGGCATGCAAGACATGTGGATCCACTAGTTTATGCACTTGTATTTGTGGTTGTATTCTATACTCATTGTATTCCTATGTTCTGGTGTATGGGAGCACAGATTTATGTGTGGTTGAGTTTATATTCCTGGTTATGAGTTACTCGTTTTTTATTATGAGGTGCTTATTAGGTCTTGTTGAGTCTTGCTGCAACTTAAGCTTGGATTGGTGTGTGACTCACCCCTAGTTATTGAGGTGGTTGCCACGTGCCCAAGTAGGGTCGGGGCTTGACAAAATCAATGGCTAGAAAGGTTAAGGAACACGGAACGAAAGATAGAGAAATCAGAATGAGAAGACAGTGTCTAGAAAGACTTCACTTAGGATTTTAAGAATAAAATCAATTGCAATATAAAATAGCATACCTAAGCTTTGTTGGATCAAGGGAAATAAAAAATATACTAGGTGCTTTCTCAAGTTATCTCAATGCCTAATCCCATGCTTGGTAGGATTGAATCTCTTCCTCTCCTACTTCCACACGATTGCATAGAGCTATAAAAAATCTCTAATAATTGGAGCTTTCACTATACAATCCTATACCGGAGGATATCAAGCGTCCTAATAATTGGAGCTCTCAAATCATTCAATTTATGTGTGATATCACGCAATTTTATCTCTCGATCTCAATCATGCACTAAAAAAAAAGGTCACTCTTATGCACTAATTCAACAATTATAAAACATGGATTAATCCAACAGAACAAAGAAAATTCTATAATAAAAGCAATCACAGGATAAAGATATCTCAAGCTACATCAATTCAACCACCAAATGACGCTTATCCCTCCATGGGGTTCATGTTCATCGCAAAATAATGTAAAATAAACTCTAAACCCCTAATCATGGAAGAAGAAAGCCCCCTTTCAATGTCTTCTCAATAAGAGTGGATGTGAGGTGATCTTGTCACCTCAGATGGTCACTCCGACAACTCCTCCAAGCTCCTTCTCCTTCTCTAGATTCGTCTCTAGACCGTAGCCGTCGTCCTGGTCCTTTTCTCCTAAAATCCAGCCTTCAAAATAACTTTTCAACTTTATATTTATAAGCCCTAGGAATATGGAAATTACATGGGCATGTATCTTGCCCGTGTAGTATCGGGATTGCTCCAAATCTGGGCTCCTGGGGTACATGGCTATGTATTCTTTGCAATGTATCTCTTCGGTTGATCGTGTATTTCTCGGCTCAGACCTCTCCTCAGATTGTGAGTTATACAACCGTGTGTTCTCATTCAGCCCATGTTCTACACGAGACCATATTCCTTGAAACCCTAGATCTACAAAGGCGCGTACATATTATACGCGGTCATGTTCTTCTTGGTACAGAATACTTCGGGAGTGCTGATCAGTTATGTGTGCGGTAGCTCACACATGCTCCAGGCAACCTTGCTCGCTAATGATCAGAAACTATACGGACAGGTACATGGGTATGTACTTTGCCAATGTAGAGACAGTTTGTTGCTTTTGGCTTCATTTTGTTCCAGAATTCATTCCTTGGGCTGTTGTTGTGTTTTTTTTCCTGAAAGTATAAGTAGGACAACTAAGTACCAAATTATTTGAAAATCAACTTGAAGACAAGTATAATTACACGAACTTACATGTGGGAAAGCATATAATCAATCAATTATCAAATAACCCGCACTTAAGCTTTTGCTTGTCCTCAAGAAAAAGATGATAAACAATTATAAGTGCTCATTCTCAAGCTTTTCAAAAACTTAAAGTCTAATTTGCATATAAAGTGTGACAACAAGTGAAGTGCATTCATGGTTGTAGCAAGAAGTATAAATAGGACTTATTCGAAGTGTTCCATGTGTGTGTATTATCCAACTTACAAAGCCTTCCTACTAACAAAGAATTGGTTATTATCAAACTCAAACATTTTACACATATGGTTTTACCACTTAGGTCAACACTAAACTATACAAAAATGGTAACTTTCACACTTAGAAGGTAGCTTTTTCTCTCGTTAGGGTATATTGCTAGTCAACTTTTCGAGGGTAGCTTCACACTCAAAAGTGGTAGCTCTTTCCGTTTTTTTTTTATAACCAAACAAAACAAACATTTAACAAAGTAAACTAAACTACACCTCTCTAAGTGTTCAGGATGCCGAGCAAGGAGAATCATGTACAATTTTTTGTTAAAACTAACTAACAAATAGGGTGAATTAACTATTAAGCATGAAAAATGCAGCACTACACAAGTTGTGGAACTTATAAACAAAGAGACTTTCACAAGTAATACTAGGGCTATCATAGAACATACAGTTAACAGTTAAAAACCCAAAATTCACCCTCTCACACACAAAGCTATACATTGTCCTCAATGTATCAAAGAGATAAACAATAAAAGCAACACAATAAAGATACTAAGTGTGCGGCATGCATAAAAAGAAATGGCACTTTCCCTGTAAAATTTGGTGAGTCTTGCCAATGGCATTGAGTGTGTTGTTCCTTTGTCCAAGCTCAATAATTGGGTTTGAGACAAAAAAAAGATTAAGGAGTTGAAGAGGCTGGCTTACATCATCCTGTGTATTGAGAGAAGGTTTAGTAGAGAGAGACGAATAAAATATGAAAACTAAAAATATGAAAAACTGAAAAATACGAAAAATGAAAGAAATCAAAGTACATAAGTAGCAGCGATGCGACCCTTGCTAATACAATGTAATCCAAAACGTATAATCATGAAATGAATAATAAAATGAAATTAGTTGGCATCATCATCTTCGGGCATCGTGCCTATCTTCCCCTCTGACTCCCTAAACCGAAGATACACGAGTAAGAACATGACTGTATACTTTCGGCTGTGACAGTGTATATGCCATCTTCCTCTTTGGACCAAGGAGATACATGGGCGAAGAACACTCTAGCGTATCTAGCCCTAGATGTCAAATGGTTCATTTTCTACATGAAACTTAGAGATCACTATTGCAAACTATTCGAGATGTGTCACATGGAACAATTTTACCAAAAGATTTAAAGCTAAAACCCCAAGTAAAATGCTCAAATAAATCCGAGAAAACTCATCAAAAAATACAGCACAAGTAACCCTTGAGAGGAAGGATGTTGGCGAGAGTAACCAAGCAAAACACTCTAAAAGGTCATGGGATCAATGATTCTAGAGTGGAAAAATGCAAAGGAATCGGGAGCAAATGAAATAAAATGGAAGAGAACTGCAAGGCGCAGAGATAGAAAGAAGAATAACCTATGATGAGGACAATATTTTGTAAATTTAAATTATGAAGACAAATATGGACAGAAGGGGTGATAGTATTGGTTAAAGTAGGAGTCTGTGTATACCCGTAACTTATATTTAATGAGTTGGTTATCATCTTTCAGTAATTGGCCATCCATCTATTCAGCGTAAAATTGGAATTCGGAATGTAATGGCTGATGAAATTTGGTGGGTACTAATTTCGAATCTAAAATAGTATTGCCATAGCCTGTGTCAACAAGTCCTATGATATCGATTGACCATTGCTGAATTGAAAGTTGACATTTTATGTATAAACCTTGTAACGGATAGGTTTTTTTCTCTAACTGGAAAGGAATTTAAGATCGTATATTCTATCTGATATAGATCAAAGCCTACCTCTATAGTTTCTTTATTAGTAATTTCTAACTTATTTGTGTCTACTTTCCCTTCACTTAATTTTCAGCCAAACCTTTCTTAAATAATGTATATGATCTAAGGATTGCCACGCAACATATGGCAACTTGCATGCACTCGTACGCTCAATTGTTGTAATACTCTCAGAAGGCGAGGTCAAATTCGCAGAGACTTAGTATATACTTGCCCGCTCTTTTTCTACTATCTTGCTAATAACAACACTTGATTTCAATTAAAAAACAGAAAGCATGATTAATACTGAAAATAGGAGAAGGTGAGAATCAATAAGAATAAATAGTACCCGGATTAACTTCATTCGGAAGTTAGAAATAAAATATAGCTGCCAATTAAGATAGGTTGACCAAGGTTAATCAGAATGGAGAGAATCAAAGGTGAAATAGATGCTCTCGCCAGACACTCTAATACTATGCAATAACAAATAGGATTCTCATGTCAAGAAACAATAATGAAATACCGGATACTAGCAGAAAAGTATGTGACACCTCTACTATCTCTAGTGGGAATTCATTAATACCTATTCATTCATGGGTGTTCTAATCACATGGATCTCTCGACACTCAAATGATAGCAAAATGGTAAGATATCTCTCGATACATCAAATCAATCAATAAACCATGAATGAATCCGAAAACACAAGGTAATTTACATTAAAAAGACAATCAAAACATATAGAATATTCCCAACTACATTAATCCGGGCACCCAATTAGGAAGTTAGCCTTCCATGAGGCCTATGTTTATCAATACAAGAGTCATCTCTATCCTAGAAAGCATATACATTGATTGGAAACCCCCTTATATAGCCGTGATGATTTTGGAGCAGGGGTGAGCCGCTATTGTCGCCGGTGGATGGATCACCTATGACTCCCTCGAGCTCTCATATTCCTTTAATCGCCTTCAGAAGTATTCTCCCTTCTCTAGAAAACCTCAAAATCAGCCAAAAAAAGAACCCCTACGCTTTCTTAAAACAAGCTATTTATATCTAGAGAAAACCAATCGGTACACGGGCATGTACACAGGTGTGTACTTGCCCGTGTAACTCTCAGAAAAACCTAAAAAATAAAGTCCGTGAGATACACAGCCATGTATCTTTTTTCTTTTGCCCTTGCAACTCTCACGCTTTTCCTCTTGCTTCTACTCACGGTTTACACGGTTGTGTATTCTTCCTTCGCCTATGCAACTGTCTTAGACACGCTCCACTGTTCTTCAAATGTACACGGGCGTGTACTTCACCTACACGACCATGTACCTCCAGATTGGGAGAGAGGCATGGAAGCTGCACTGATGACATGTGATGTGCCTTTTCCTCTGAAATTCATCCGAAAGATACACTGGTAAGTACACAGATGTGTACTTTACCTTTGTAATTCATTGTTTTGAATTTTGGCACCAATTTGCTCCCAATTTTATTCATCTGCCCATTATTGTGCTTTCCTTCACCTGGGGAGTACAATGGAGCAATTAAGTACCAAATATCACCACAATACACAATTTAGGGTTTAATAAGTGCTGCAATTGATCGGTAAAATATAGATAAAATGACACTTATCAGTATGAAGCTAATTCTCTTTACTTTTTGTGATATAACTGTTAGATTAATATTCTTTTATTAGTTGATTGGTAGTATAGATTCTTTCTCTATGGATTGCGATATTTTTATAGATTTATTTTTTATTAGACATTTTTTAATTGTAAGATTTGTAAGAGATCATTAAGTTATTTTCTTAGTTGATCTAGCTTATTTTCTAAGGGTATAATTCAAATTCCTAAAGTCAGAGTTTTATTATTACAACGACTAGGTTCGGGGACATGAAGTGTTATAAGCTTTTCTAAACAAAATTTTCAACTTTCTATGAGACATTAAGAACATCTATACGTAAGTTTTAAATGAGAAAGCCTATTACAAAAAATACAAGGTTTATAACTACTTCCAAAATTTTTCGAATTCGTTTAGCATGTGATTTAATTGTTCTATCTTATCTAATGTATCTAAGCTTCCCCCTTTTAATTTTTTAATATGTTCTAATAGATTATTGGTAAACCTTTCTTGGTCACTATATTCTAATTAATCTTCTGTATTACTATGATCGTCTATGCTAACAATACTATATATACTTTTCGTATCATTTAGATATTCTTCTACATGTAAGACATCTTCATTTAACCAACTAATATGGAATCTTTAGCATGATTATTTTTTCTTTTAGTACAATTTCTAACTAAATGATCTCGTACTATCACAAGAAAAACAACTTAACTTATTTTTGCAATCTCTATTTTTATCAAACTTTCTTCCATTTAAATATGGTTTCTTTGCATTACTCCATTTTAAATAATATTTTTTCTTAGTTTGTGGTTTATACCATGGTTTACTGTCTATTTTATCATCATACCGCTGTAGTACATATATATTTCGATAATAACTATGTTCTCCTCTTAATTGTTTTACTAACTGGTCTACTACAAATTTAATTGTAGTTTCCATATTAACTAATTGTGGAGTTGTATTGGTTACTATTGTTTCATTGCATTTCTTGTGTATAATTGTTCCTAAAGGTTATGGTAGTTTTCAAAATAATTTATTTCCAATAGTGTTATTGTAAAACCATCCTAGCTGCTATGGTGCTATAATACATGAAATCTTGTAGAAATGGTTTTATATAAATCCACTTTTTAATCTGTAATTGCTCTAATTTTTTAATTGCTTCTACCTGTTGCGCACCTATTCTAGTGTTTGGTTGATATCCTAATAATAATGCCTGAATTTTATTTATGTGGATCATGGGCTGTCAAATTAATATTCTACCATCATCTACTAATAATTTCTTATCTATTGTTTCTAATGGGAGTCTCTTGCCTTTAGGCCTTTCAAAATCCTTTTTTGATGTATAATCATTATAAGGGATTGTACTAGGTTGTCTCAAACTTTGACTAGATCTCGCTATAAAGTGGCACACTCGGTGCTTATGGTACTATTACTACCATTACCGGTTTCCACAGGTTAATGTGGGGTTGTGAAACTAATTCTTGGTTTATCTAACTACAGTCTTCCTTTGTCCAATACTTAACTACCAAGTTCTTATTTTCATAATAAACTAGCATATCTGTTTCTAAATTTTTCCTAATTTTATTAATTATATTTCTAACCTTAAGAGAGTCTCTTCTTTTAAATTATCATTTAAGCAATATATCTTCGTTCCTTCTAAATACCTAGTCATCTTCGGTTGTTATATTTAATTGCTTTATGTATTGTGTTTGGTAATCCGGGAATCTAATACTATGAGTGCCATATCACAATTTTTGAAAATCAATCCTTCTGAGGGTATTTTTACTCCATTACTATCTTCTAGATTTGTATTTATAATCCATTATGTTCCTATATTAATGTTACCAATTGGTGTTGGTTTTAATAACTTAATTCCTTTGCTTGTTGATCCATACATTATTTCTTCTACCTATAGTTTATAATTTGTATTACTACTATTTGTTGTTTTTCCTAAGAAACCTATGTTTAATAATAAATTACTTTGTCTATCTAATTCTTCATAACCCTTTGTTTGGAGTCCTATTTCTAAAATATGTATATCTTTGATAGACATTAGAATGTCTGGGCTGCAATGAAATAATCCTTTGTTTTAATTCATATCATTCTCTATACTTGCAATTAAAGCTTTGTTAAAATTTTTCCAGCTTTTATCTAATATCATAAGAAATACTCTGCATCCCTCTTCTTTTCTAGTTAATCCTTTAATACCGATTACTATTAATCCAGTATGTACTAAACTCTTGCCATTCTTTTTAATTTGTATAATTGATTCTTTACTAATTATAGGTATATTACAAGCATTTGTAGTTACTAATACCTCTTGTTCTCTATTAAATTTTAGGAGGCTTGAAGTGAAATCTAAAGGTCCTACTTGATATAAGAGTTGTGGTGATAACATTTTTATCTGTTTTATAATATATTTTTCTAAATCGGATTCTACATTTATAACTTTTTCTAAAACTTTACATGTTGCTTGATTTCTTTTCCCAATGTTAGTATATTTTTTATAAAACTATTTCCTACTGATATTTTCTCACTATTTTTTAATGTTGTCCTACTAGTTCCTAAAAAAGGTCCGATATTCATGCTTTGGATAATCCAAATAGTGCTTGAAGGTTTTTTTTTTTTGTTATTGTTTTTCTATCTTATATGTTATTTTTAGATTACTAATGTGAGATATTAATGTTCCCAACTTATCATCTGTAGGTTTCTCCTCACTAAGAGATTCTATTTTATCTTCTATTTGTTTGAGTTTCTCATGTAATTGAATTAATAATTGGATTATTATATTATATAGTCTTATTATTTTCTTATCCTGTCTAGAAGAAGCATCATAACTGCTAAATCCTATAGGAGGATCCAAAATATTTCTAGTTTCTTCTAAAGCTTTAAGATATTCACTAGTCATGTTAAATCCGACAAGAGAATCTTCCATTAATTTTTTGATTTCTTTGTATTTTTTATCTAAATTTTTAGAATCATTTTGTAATATTTGAAATATTTTTTATTAGTTTTATCTTGGATTAGTTTCCCTAAATTTTTTAATATATCATTATTATGGGTTTTGACATATTCTATGTTATTACATAACTCTTTTGATATTTGGTTCCTAGTCAACATATTATTATAAATACTGGTATTAATTAGGGTTGTAGATTTGTCAAGTTTTTCTAAATTTATTTCTAGTGATATAAGTAAATTTATTATACTATTAATTTGAGAATTATTATTATTATGTAATTCATGTTTATATTCATTAGTAAAATAGCAATTATGTATATATTTATCTAACTTTCGTAATTTCCTCTCATTTTGAGGGATGGTTAAGTTTAAATAATCTATAGATGTTTCCATTAATTTTAAATTTAGGCTCTGATACCAAAGTGGGGTATACGAAAAATAAAAGGATTAAATGTATACCACAAAATCAGGATCCTATTAAATTTAAGCTAATTAAGTATAAGTAGCAAAACGAAAACTATTATTGCTATAAAAAATTTTACTTCTACTTCTACAGGAATTCAATATTATCATAGTAAATAATATTACATAGGTCTTTTGGCCTATTGGCACTGGGTCCTTTGTTTAAAGTGTTCGCTATAGGGATACCCCAAAATTAAACCTCAAAGCCTACGTAAAGTGAGAGCATATATGCTTATTGACCTTGCTGGGCTCTTGTGAACATCTCTTACACGCATTTGACACATTTAGTTAACAAAAACAAACTATCTTATATTTTATATAAATCTAATTAAAATATAAATCTAATTAGAAGGGGTTTCATTTACTGTTTTGTATATAATATACGATAACACTATTACAGAAGATATAATAATGTTTAATCTATAAATAATTAATAATCAATGATTATAGCTTTATTAATTTGCTTATTTTATGAACCTAATATTAATTTGATGCAAAAAAAATATTTCTTTTTAAGAAAAAGGTCTAAATAGTTAGGAGAACAATCCTCTTTGTGACAATTATATAAAACACGAAATAACTAATATATAATTTCCCCTTTCATTTTAGTTTAAAATGATCTAGTTGATGATATGCATTTTATAAGTCTGTTGTATTGATTATAATGTGCATATACATAAAACTTAGATATTAAAATTACTTTAATTGAAAATTAGTTTTTTGCAAAGAAAATTTTGTATTCAATTTTTTTTATAAAATGACAATGTTTATTTTATTTATATTAACAAAATATAATTATATAAATTCATAACATATTTTCATGTTAGCTTTTGACCAATTAGTAGTGCATGTTAAACCAAGAGATAATAAATCAATTATTTATGTGTTTATAATGTGACAAGTGACAAGTCATTTGAAATTTTAATTTTATGGTTAGAATAATGCGATAGCAGCATAGTATTTTGATAAAAATCACCAAAATATCTGTGGTATAAATAAATTTTTTTTTTTTTGGCTTTCTTCTAATATCATCTTTTTTTTTTCTCCAATTGTGATTCAGGAGCTATTTTACAACTTCTTTCACATTATGCTTTGTGTTTGAAAATATATATCTCTGATAAAATTTAATTAAAAGTATTTGCTTTGTACATATGCATTAAAATAGATGAATTGGGAACAAATTTACCCTGTCTTTATCGTATTAAATGCCAGATCCATGAACTTGCTGAGTGGAAAATGAATGTTTGAAGCTCATGTTCAAAAAAAGAAAAAATAAATTAATTACTATATATGTAAATGCCCAATTCTAGAATAAATTAATTATAATCACTAAGAAAAATGTATTATAATAAAATAAAACTTTGCAAAGGTATTATTTTGATACTATTAATATTTTAAGAGGTTCATCTAGTCATTTTATTTTCATTACGAATCATACCAAATATGTAAAGAAATAAATTCGACACATAAAAAAAAAAAAAATGGAAAGAGTATTTATCAATTCACTTGAAATATATATAAAGTTAAAAAAAATTGAGATTTCACTCTCAAAACAAATCTCAATAAAGGAAAACTAACCACACACCTTGATCATGCATAAGTGCTTACTTTTATTTTTTTAATATTATTTTTTACAAGAAGGCAAAAACATTGCAATTCTCTTAATTAAAAGAACCATGCTAGGAAGGCTCTAAGAACATAAATTAAACACTTATTTTCATGTGCACATTTAAATAGTAATCGAGAAGAAAAAAAAATTAAAGGTAAAGATGTGCATGTAAAATAATAAGAAATAACATAAGAAGCAAACCAAAGATGAGTGCATGGACCAAAATGGACATCCAACTGGTCTTCATATTCAAAAAATCTACAGGCCTTTGCTTCCCTGGAAGTTGTAGGATCAATCCAGGACTTAGGAATGCAAACAATGCGGAAGCTACAATTGAAGGTGCCCAATCATTCATGCTTATCAAAAACTATGAAAAACAATAATATGTAATGTATGTAATATGATATACCAAATTAACTCTTCTTCTTGTTCTTCTTCAATTCATCATTTATGTAGCCATTGTAAAGAAGTTAGCAAAGACTAGAATATAAAAAGTTCAAAAAAGAGAGAGCAATAGAGTCTTATCAAGAATCTTATAAAGTTAAAACTAGTCTAACTTTTTCTATCGTAAGGAATCCACTTTTGCCAAAGCTAGCTCAATAATTACACTTTAGTTTGTGTTTCAATAAAGTTTGATTCTTGTGAAACCAAACCCTAATTACGGATGTATACATTCTAAGAAAGAATTAGTGCAAATGCACCTGAGAGAAGTTTTATTAAAATAATTATATTAAATTTCTTTCATATAACTTTGTTATGAAAAGGTAACATTAATTATATAAGAAAGAACTAGTTCAAAGGGAAAACCCTAATTTCAGATGCTACATGAACATAACATCGAATAAGTTCAAGTGATCACATATGAACCTTCAAAGTTAAAGAGGAAACCCTAATTTCAGACAGACAAAAGTCCATATTGCATGGATGTCTATTCATTCCCATGAGATAAATTTAAGCATAACATTAAATAAGAAAGAAAGAAATCAATTAATCCAAGTGAACTTGATACCCAAATTTCAGAAAAACAAAAGTCCATGATGCATGGATATGTATTTATTCCCATGAAATAAACTTTAATTTGGTATAATTAAATGAAACATAACGTTACGGAGAAAGAATTGAGTACTCCAAAGTAAAGTTGAAAACACAGTTTAATGGGGAACTCAAACCCTAATTTGAAATACACCATAATTAGTAAGTACACTCAAGCTGCATGGATATGTATACCAATGGCAATGAGAAGAATGGTTAAGATAGCAAAGAAGAGAATGCTGTGAACAAGAATGGATATGCCACTTGTTCCCATGTTCCCAAACTCCACCACCCTAGTCCTCGCCGGAAGCTGAAACAAAAGCCCCGGTGAAAGAAGGATAAAGAGAACTGTCGAGACGATCACCGGTCCCCAGTCAGTAGACATCTTGTGTTGTTGATCTCTGTATGATCTCTAGCTCTACCTCCAAAAGCAAAGATTGATTGATGAGTGTTTGATGGTGTACAAGAGGTTTTTGAAGGTGTTGATGGAATACTTAGGTACTAAGAAAAAAAGGTGGAAGAGTGGTGCAATGAAGGAGGTATAGCTTCTTTTCATGGTCATCGTCCACTTTGGCTTGTCTTTCTTAGTGGTGTGAACTTGCTAAACCTTGTTTTGAAGGAAGAGATTTTTTTTTTTCTTCATAATTTTATTTTTTATATTTGAAAAGTGAAATTTAGCTTTTTTTTTTTTTTCCTTTGGTTAATTAGCTGTTAATGAGTTTGCATTGCATGTGAGAAGGGTTTTCTACTATTCCTTGCTTGCTTTACTTTGTATGAAACTAAACCAAGTTATATATGCATATTTGAGAGATGATTTGTTTTATTTAAAAGTTGATTTATTTCAATTATCACTCGAGATATAGCTGGAAAGTTTACTAGCTAGTATTTGTTCTATATATATATATATATATAAGTGCTTTCTTGGGGACTGACTATGATCACAAAATAAAACTTTTTTTAAAGAGGAGTCGGTGATTTAAAAAACGAAAGCAACCAAAGAAAAGTATGTTAAGTGAAAGAAATGCCCCCTTAAAAATTAAAGTAAACTACTGATCAGTATTTGATATATAATAACATATATATATATATATATATATATATATATATATATATATATATATATATATAAGATATGAAACGTCTTTCACCTCTTTTACAAGTAAAATCAGGACATTTTACATGTACTCATGTCATTTCTTGCGACTGTAGACCTCTTTTATTATAATTTAATTGAACACATCATATATGGAAAATAAGTAAATAACTAGTGCTGCTGACTTGAGCTTGCTACAACCAACTTCATTACACTAGAAAATGGAAGAAGGTGACCTTGTGACAGCCATAATTAGGGCTTATATTTCGGCAATGTTCTAAACTGTAGGGATGCCTCTAGAAAGGATCCCATCCTTTGAATGTTCATGTGTGGGTGGAATTCAGTGGGGACAAAAGATTACATTACCTTGCATGATGAGTAAAGAACGTTGCAACTTTTTACATATTCATTTAAAAAAAAAATCCTGGCGTGAGAGACGGAATTTTTCCAATGAATATTTATGATAAATTATGTAATGAAATTCCAATAGAAAGGATTTTATATCTCAGAACATATTAGCGATGGAATATATATTAAATTTGTTAGATGTATTATACATATACTTATACGTATTCTTTTCTTGTATACATTTATAGTACCGTATAAGGTACTACTTTCATCTATATGTACTTCATCCTCATTGAGAGTAAAATATGATGAATCCTAGCCTTTTCTCTAACATGGTATCAGGGCTTTAGATCCCTCCCGGCAACCGACGCCGGCCATAGACGCCGGCCATCTCTCTCAACCCGCAAGCTTCCTATCTCGCGACCTCACGCCGCCTACCAACCATCCCTTTGCACACTCTCTCCGATCCTCTTCTTCATCTCTTCAAGACCCAGCCCGCCCCGGCCTCGGCTCCGGCCCACGGCTCCACCTCGGCCTCGCCCGGCCCGGCTCCGTCCCAACTCCGGCTCCGGCTCCGCTCCGGCTACGCCGCGCTCCGCCCCGGTCCGGCCCTCGGCTCCGCCTCTGCCCCACCCCGGCTTCGCCCCGGCCCTCACCTCAGCCTCGGCGCCGCCCCCTCCCCCCCGGCCCCGGCTCCACCCCCGCCCCGGCTCCGGCCCTCACCTCTGCTCTCGCCCCGCTCTAGCCCCGGCTATGGCTCCGCCCAGCTCCAGCCCTCACCTCCGCTCTCACCTCAGCTCCCCCCCGGCTCCGGTTTGTCGTAAGCTCGCCCCCGCTCCTCCGCCGGTCACATTCCCTTCACTCCCTGCGATCTTTATGTCTCGTGTCCAAAACCAAAACACAATTCCCGTGAAAAACATGCTGTCTAGAATCTTCATATAATTCCAGATCAGCTGTTTTCTATATATATATATAACAATATCTAAAAAAAAAAAGATTCTTATCGTGGAGTACTCCCCCGGATTTTCGGCATTGCCACATTCAACATCGGAATCCCCAATCAACGCAGAACGTCATGTGTCCCTATTGTGGCATACCGGGTCACTTTCAACATAATTGTCAGAACAAGCAGCGTGGACTTCAGCATGTTCTTCCCCCTATTACTTCTCCCACAACTTCAAATCTTCTTAAGCATTCATCTTCTCCAGAAACTTCTGCTTCATTATCTTCTCGCGGATCGGCATTTGATAGCTATGTTTCGTCGGTTCAGCAGTCTTATTTGGCGAGACACCTCTACCGGCCATGCAATTTCGGCTCGGGTCTCTTCATCTATTTCGGGTAGTTCCTGTCCTCTTTGGCTTCTTGACTCTGGTGCTTCTCTCCACATGACCCATGATGCTACTTATCTTCATCATTCAAATTCATCCCCTCTTGTCTCTCATGTTCGCATTGCTGATTGTACAATTCTTCCTGTTTCCTCTACTGGTAATCTCTCATCAAGTGCTTTCTATGTTCCTTCCTTATCTATGAACCTTATGTCTGTTAGCCAGCTTACTGATTATGATTGCCAAGTTATTTTTTACCGTAATACTTGTCTTGTGCAGGATCGCAGTGGGAATGTGATTGGAACTGGTCGTCGTCATAATGAAGTTTATGTGCTGGATTCCCTTCGTCTTTCCTCTCTAGGTACTTTCCTTCCTCAATGTAATGCGGTTGTTCTATCTCATCATTTATGGCATCATCGTCTTGGTCACTTGTCCTCTCTTGTTCGTCTGGTGTCTTAGGGTCTGTCTCCCCTCCTTCTGATGTTGTCTGTGTTGGTTGTAAACTTGGCAAACAGCTATAACGTCCTTATCCTCTTAGTGTTTCTCAGACTACTGCTCCCTTTGAGCTCATACATTCTGATGTATGGGGTCCCGCTCCATTTGTTTCTAAAGGAGGTAATAGTTATTATGTTATTTTTATTGATGACTACACCCGCTTCACTTGGATTTACTTCATGCATCATCGTAGTCAGTTATTTTCTATTTATCACTCTTTTACTACTATGATACATACACAATTTTCTTCCCCTATCAAAATTTTTCTGTCTGACTCTGGCGACGAGTATACTTCTCAAGCCTTTCGTGCCTTCTTATCCTCTGAAGGCACCTTACCTCAGTTATCCTGCCCTGGAGCTCATCCCCAGAATGGAGTTGCTGAGCGTAAGCACCGTCATATATTAGAGACAGCTCGTGCTCTTCTTCTAGGTGCTTTCCTTCCTCCTCACTTCTGGGCTAATACAGTAAGTACTGTTGTTTATCTTATTAACCTACAACCCTCATCTCATCTTCATGGTGGTAGTCCAGGTGAGTGTCTCCATGGGACCCCTCCCCGCTATGACCATCTTCGTGCCTTTGGATGTCGTTGTTTTGTTCTACTCTCACCCCGGGAACGGACCAAACTCACTGCCCAATCCGTTTCTTGTGTTTTTCTTGGGTACAGTCGTGAGCATAAAGGTTATCGTTGCTATGATCCCATTACTCAGCGTATTCGTATTTCTCGCGATGTCACATTTGATGAGTCCACTCCCTGATATGCCTCTCCATCCTCTACTTCCCCTACCTCTTCCTCTGTTTCTTTGTCCTTTCTTTTTCCTACACCCTCCAGTCCGAATCCTCCTCCTTTGTCTATTGACTCTCCTGTGGTATCCTCTCCATCTTCCTCTCTTCCTCCTGCTCATCCTCCTATACGTTTTACTTATCATCGTCGGGCACCCACAGCACCTCCATCTCAACCGATCTCCTCTGACACATCTCCCGCTCCGGATCCACCACCTGAGGTATCCTCTCATTCTTACTATCTCCGTGATCGCTCCACTTTACATCCTCCTAATTGCTATACTTCTGCTATCACCAGTGTTTCAGATGTCTTTGAGCCAGGTACCTACAGAGAAGCAGTTCAGTTGCCTGAATGGCAGAATGCCATGGCAGAGGAGCTTGATGCCCTATCTCGGACTCATATCTGGGATCTAGTTCCTCTTCCTTCCCATGCTGTTCCCATCACCTGCCGTTGGATTTACCGGGTTAAAACCCGCTCTGACGGGTCTCTTGAGCGCTATAAAGCGCGTCTAGTCGCTCGAGGTTTTCAGCAGGAACATGGTCGTGATTATGAGGAGACCTTTGCCCCTGTGGCCCACATGCATACTGTGCGTACCTTAGTTGCTGTTACTGCTGTTCGTGGATGGGTTCTTCATCAGCTTGATGTGAAGAACGCTTTTCTTCACGAAGACTTGAATGAGGAAGTTTACATGACTCCTCCCCCTGGTCTTCGAGTTCCTTCCGGAATGGTTTACCATCTTCGTCGTGCACTTTATGGTCTCAAACAGGCTCCACGGGCATGGTTTGAGCGTTTCAGTACCGTAGTTGAAGCTACTGGCTTTACTGCCAACATACATGATCCAGCTGTATTTGTTCATTCTTCATCTCGAGGGCGAACCATTCTCCTTCTCTATGTGGATGATATGATTCTTACTGGTGATGACTCAGCTCACATTACTTTTGTGAAGCAGAAAATGTGTGAGACTTTTTTGATGACTGATTTGGGTCCGCTTCGCTACTTCCTTGGCATCGATATCACATCTCATTCGGATGGCTACCGCCTCTCTCAGCAACGTTACACTCTCGATCTTCTTGCTTGTTCAAGTTTGATTGATACCCGTACTGTTTCCACGCCGATGGAGCTCCATTTGCAGCTCCGTACTACTGATGTTATCCCCTTATTAGATCCTTCTCGCTATCGCCATCTTGTAGGCAGTTTGGTCTACTTGTCTATCACTCGTCTTGATATCTCTCATGCTTGTTCATATTCTCGGTCGGTTTGTAGCAGCTCCTACTTGTTCACTATGCTTACCTTCTACGGGTGTTGCGTTATCTTCGTGGTATTGCTTCTCGTGGTCTGTTCTATCCTCACCATTCCACTCTCCAGCTACAGGCTTATTCTGATGCTACCTGGGCTACTTCTCCTGATGATAGGATTTATGTCACTGGTTATGGTATGGAACCTAACCCCATTAACAATGCAGCCAGTGTACTTTCTAACACGTGTATCTGGACCTGATGAGCGCATTTCATATATATATATTGCATGCTATACCTTCATCATTATTGAATGTTTTGGTTATAATTCTCCAAGTACGGTGCTATTTGAGGTATTCGTTGTTCGTCATGCAGATATCAAAGTCCTGTAGTAAAAAGAAGCGCTTTTGGAACAATTTTAGAAGCTAAAGGACTTAGAAGAAACCTCATCAAGCTCAGCACGGTTTGAGCACGCCCGTGCTGTTCTCCGTGCAAAATGCAGAAGAATTCAACTGCGATTCAGACACGCCCGAGTCCGCCGAGCACGGGTGTGAAAACCTCGGCACGGTCGAAGCACGCCCGTGCCGCTTCCCGTGAAAATTACGGGAGAATGCGGCCATAGATCGGCACGGCCCGAGTTCGCCGAGCACGGTCGTGCAAAGCCTCGGCACGGTCGAAGCACACCCGTCGCTGTTCCCCGTGCAGATTACGAGGTTTGTGAGTTTTCTGAAGAGTTATTTGGCCGTAATCTGCACGGCTTGAAGCACGGTTTCATCACGCCCGTGCTCACATCGGGAAAACTTTAAAACCCTAAAAACTTAGGTTTTTGGGAGACTTTTGGTGGGCGAACTTTGGGAGAAAGAAAGGGAGAGCTTTGGGGGTTCATCCTCAGCTTCATCAAGGGAATGCCAAGCGTATGGTAGGCCGATCGGAGGGAGATTACACGACATCATAGATCCTTCGACAACCTCAAGGATGCAAGAAATTAGGGAGTTTTCAATTCCTTGTCTTGTAATTTCTTTGGCATTTTGTTTGTTGGTTGTTATTATGAGGGGCTAAACTCTTAAGGGAGCCCCGGGGGTGGTTGTATGACGTTGTAGCTCGAACTCGTAGTCTTTACTTGCAGTTTTTATGATTGTCTTGTTCATTTAAATAAATCAAGGTTATTGGCTATCTTGTATGTTGTTTAGTGCTTGATGCTTGGTAGTTAGGTTCTCCTATCTAGGTTTGTGAATCTTTATTGATTGTTGCAAGCAGAGGGAGTTCAACTTAGGGCTCGGCAGTGCTAGAAACCGCATGCTTATAGCATAACTAGGTTTAGAACTGAAGACATCCCTGATAATTACTGAGAAAGACTGAGTTAGTGAACGTCAGAAACCCAACCCCGGGGCCCCATCTCCTCCATCGAGTCAATCCTAAATCTTCCCTTG
The DNA here is from genome assembly GCA_902712375.1 of Dioscorea dumetorum. Classification (NCBI taxonomy): domain Eukaryota; kingdom Viridiplantae; phylum Streptophyta; class Magnoliopsida; order Dioscoreales; family Dioscoreaceae; genus Dioscorea; species Dioscorea dumetorum. The sequence goes on from CACTHL010000738.1 coordinate 481,362, forward strand.
GTGAACTTTCCATTCCCTCAACTTCCTCAAAGTCAGTCCAAAGTCAACTCCTTCATTTTTAATTTGGTTAGATATTGAGTAGGACGTTAGTATTAAAAGCTATACCAGTCCCTGTGGATTCGACTACCCGACCCAAAGGGTACATTATACTACTTGTGCGACCCGTGCACTTGCGGTTACGCAAGGGGCGTACCAAGTTTTTGGCGCCGTTGCCGGGGACTGGCAACTTCTAAGAACACGGACAGTCTTAGTACTCTAGCCGTTTATTTTACTTTTAATTCGTTTTCTTCTGTTCTTATTTTATTTTTCTTGTTTTCTTTGTTTTTGTTCTTTGGTTTTTCTTTGTTTTTCTTAAGCTGTTTATTATTCTCTTCTCTTTTCGCTTTGAGCTTAAAAATTCATATCTAATTTGTTTCTTTTGGTGTTTGTGCAGGTGCAGTGCATAACCCGGGGGCATTCTTCCCATCTTGCGTCTCCCGATCCAGATATTGAGAAGACATTTCATCGGAGACAGCGACAGATTCACTTAAGAGAAACCGGGTCAGTGGAAATAAGTGTTGAAGTGGATCAAGAGGAAAACATGGCTGGAAATCAGAGGAGCATTTCTGACTATGCTCGACCTAATTTGGAAGGATCTGGATCTAGCATTGTTCGGCCCCCAGTTGCGGCCAACAATTTCGAGCTGAAGCCAAATTTTATTCAGATGGTGCAGCAGATGTGCCAATTTGATGGCTTCCAAGATGAGGACCCTTATGCTCATCTTGCAACTTTCCTAGAAATCTGTGATACCTTCAAGGCGAACAATGTGTCCGAGGATGCGGTTCGTCTTCGATTGTTCCCATTTTCTGTGCGAGGGAGGGCCAAGCAATGGCTAAGTTCCTTGCCAGCGGGTTCTATTACGAGCTGGGAACAGTTGGCCGAGAAATTTTTGACCAGATATTTTCCACCGGCCAAGATCACCAAACTTAGAAGCGACATCTCTTCATTCCGGCAAGCAGAATCTGAAACACTGTATGATATCTGGGAGCGGTATAAGGAATTGTTGAGGAAGTGCCCGCAGCATGGAATTGTGGAATGGATGCAAATCCAGATATTCTACAATGGATTGAATGTGGCCACTAAACAAATGTTAGATGCCGCAGCAGGAGGCTCCTTGTGTAGCAAAAGACCTGATGAGGCACAAAATTTGATTGAGAACATGGCCTCCAATGGCTACCAGTGGAGTTCTGAGAGAAATAAGCCGGTGAAGACCGCCGGACTTTATGAGGTTGATGTGCTCACTACTTTGGCAGCACAGGTGGAAGCCATCTCTAAAAGGCTGGACACGATGCAAGTCCAACCTCCAGCAATGAACATGAATACTGATAGTTGGGCGAACCAAGCAGGGCCCAGTTGTTCGTCTGAGGGAGTTAGTGCCACCGAACAGGTGGATTTCATTGGTCAGAATCAGAGGTATTCAGGTAATAACCCCTACAGCAGCACCTACAACCTAGGGTGGAGGAATCACCCTAATTTCTCTTGGAAAGACCAGAATCAGGGGCAGCAGTGCCCCTCTCAGCAGCAGCAGCAGCAGACTCAGCCTCAATTTTTGAGGCCCCCACCACCAGAACAAAAGGGACCTTCTCTTGAAGCTCTCCTCGTTCAATATATTCAAGCTAATGATGCCCTAATCACAGGGCATGAAGAGATGATGAGGAATCAGCAGGCTTCTTTACAGAACCTTGAGAGTCAGGTTGCACAGATCGCCAAGACGCTTGCTGAACGACCCCAGGGTGCTCTCCCAAGTAATACAGAAATTAATCCCCGGGAGTCCCTCAAGGCAGTCACTTTGAGAAGTGGCAGGGAACTAGAACCTTCAACCCCACAAACACAGCAAGATTCACCCCAAGAATTAGAAGCAGAAGCTCAGGATCAAGATTCAGGGGCAAGCTCGGGGAGAAAGGATAAGGGCAAAGGGAAAGACTTGATAGCAGACTATAAGCCTACGTTGCCTTATCCAGCTAAACTCAAGAAGGACCAACAGGAGGCACAGTTTAAAAAGTTTCTGGAGATGTTCAAGACATTGCATATCAATGTTCCATTCGTGGAAGCTCTATCCCAAATGCCGAAGTATGCCAAATTCCTCAAGGAATTATTGACTAACAAGAGGAAATTGGAAGCAGTCTCGACGGTCACCTTGAGTGAGGAATGTTCTGCCATCATCTCAAATAAAATTCCCAAGAAGGAAAAAGATCCGGGAAGTTTCATCATCCCGTGCACCATTGGAGGGATGATGGATGAAAAGGCGTTAGCTGATCTAGGAGCAAGTATCAACCTCATGCCATTAAAGATTTTTCAGAAGCTGGGGTTGGAGGAACTCAAGCCAACTCAAATGACGCTCCAGCTTGCTGATCGCTCCACCCGCCAACCCTTGGGAATTGTTGAGGATATTTTGGTGAAGGTGGACAAATTCATTTTCCCGGTAGATTTTGTTGTTCTGGATCTGGACGAACGAGCTGAGGTCCCTCTGATTTTTGGACGACCCTTTCTCGCTACTTCACAAGCCATTATAGATGTGAAGGATGGTCGTCTAACCTTAAGAGTGGGCGATGAAGAAGTTATATTCAAGCTGAAGGAAGGTATGAGGCACCCCATGGCATTTGATGACTCTTGCTATTTCCTAGACGCGACTAATGACATTATTTGTGATTGTGTGCAGGAAGTTTGGCAAGATGATCATCTCACTGATTTGTTGGGTGAGGAACCCCCAGATGAAGAGCTCATGGATCAAGAGGAAGCCATCGTTTCTACACCATCGAGCATTTGTCAACCAGAAACGAGGATCAAAAGAAGGCAAGGCATGGGGTCAAAGGCCCATACTTGGTGGAAAAAGGTAGAGGAAAGGAAGAAACAACAGGCCTCCCTACAGCACCGTCCTGTTAATGACCTCAGTTATGGTGAGGCATTTTTGATTAATTCCTTTCCTTCTTTCATAGACTGTTGTTCCGCAAGGCTTCAAGAAAGGTATGTTTTTGAGCCGTCATGAGGTGAGAATAGACCTGTCAAGCTAGTGACGTTAAAAGAGCGCTTATCGGGAGGCAACCCGATTTGTTTCTTTTCTTTGTTTTTTTTCGTTGTTTTGGTTGTTGTTTGGTGTGTTTTTGTGTTTTTGTGGCGTTTTGTTGTGATTCCGGCGTGTTTCTCTCCATTCAGGAAGATTCCAAGCCCAACACGGGCATAACACCCCCGTGCTGATGCAGGTGAAATTCACAGGCTTTCCAGGTTTGAACATTTCTAATCAGCACGGGGAGAAGCACGGTCGTGCCGTGGCCGTGCTGAATCCCGGAACACGCTGCCCGTGCACGCGTCACGGACGTGCCGAGTTCTTGTTTTTCGTTAAATTTACTTAAGCACGGGCACAGCACGGCCGTGCTGAGGCCGTGCTCAGCGCGACTATCCCTCTTCCTGCGTTTTTCTCCTTTTTAAACGCGTCGTTCATCCTTTCTTTCTTCTTAGCGGCGACTCTCTTCGTTTGTGCTTTCATTTTCTTGCGTTTTCGCGATTTTGCGGGTGGTTGTCGTGGTTTTTCGGAGTTACATCGCTTCTACTCCTCCTTCAACACTTTTGGTGAGTCGACGAGCCCTAGATTTGTGCTTTCTATATAAATCTTTGTTCTTATGCCATTATTCTTATCGAAAACATCTAATTTTACTGTTAGAGACCTCTAGGGTGCTTTTGATCGAGTTTAATTACAATTTTTCCGTCGATTTTTGAGTTAGAAGCCGTCGGTGCAGACGCTGGGTTTAGTCAGCACGGCCGTGTTCACTCAAGCACGGCCGTGCTTTGATTCTAGATCTGGAATTGCATGGAGGCACGGGCGTGCCTGTTTAGCACGCCCGTGCTCGTGAGAAATCCTATATATTTTGAATAACATGGGCGTGCCCATTTGAAGCATGCCCGTGTTTCACTGTTGATCTTAACTGTTTAGTATTTTTTTTCTCTCAACAGATCATGCCGAGGAAGGCTACTACGTCTGGCCCTTCTTCGAAGAGGGCTAGGGGGGAGTCGTCGACCCCAACCGTTCCCCCTGCGCTGACTCTCGGCACTCCCATCCACCAGGAGCGCCATGACCGTTTGAGCGCGAAGCGGTTTGGCGAGCTGCGAGCGAGGGCGCCTGGACGAGGCTGTTGTCCATCACCGACCCCGCCTACCGGGAGCTGTCTCTGGAGGTCCTTGCGACCTTCGAGCTTTCCAGAGGCCCCATCAGCTACCACCGCACCGGCACAGTACAGTTCCAGGCGCTCGGCGAGCTACATCGGATGAGTCTGACAGAATTTTCTGTCAGACTGGGCTTGTACGATGAGGAGTTCACCAGAACTCCAGAGTACGATGCCCTCCTCGTAGCCCGACCACCCGGCGAGTCCCAGGAGGCTTGTTGGCAGCGTCTGAGCACGGACAGGGAGTACAACCCCCGCCGGTCCAAGGCCTCCTCTCTTCGTCTCCCAGCCCTCAGGTACATCCATTTCATTCTCAGTCACTCCATCACAGGGCGGGGAGACAGCACCGGAGTCGTGAGTCGCCGCGACTTCGACTTTTTGCTGAGCATGCTGGAAGGATTCCAGATGCACCTCGGTTACGAGGTGGCTTTTAGCGTCCAGCACCAGGGACAGGACACCCGAGTCGGCGCCATCTTCTGCGGATCTTACATCACACGGCTGATTCGGGGGATGGGACTCCAGGCAGCCACACGTACGATGCGGATGGTCGGTGGCGTCCTTCCCGTCTCAGTGGACACACTTCGGGCGATGGGGATGCTGGGAGGCACGTCCACATCTCATGGCACCAGACACCAGGTCCCGCCCGCCACCAGTGTCCTTGATTCTCCACCTGCTGCCGGCCCATCGTCTCCTCGCACCCCACGCACTCGCACCTCCACCCACGCTCAGGACTCTCCTTCAGCAGGCTCTCCTTCTTTCCGGCGGTGGATGGTCCGGAGCATGCAGCGGTTGGCCTCTCATCTCGACGTCACCCTGTCTCTACCTCCTCGTCATGCCGCTGGACCTTCTACGTCCCGGAGTGTCGGCGTCGACACCACCGACCTGCCATCAGAGTCTGACTCCGATTCTGAGAGCGCCCTGTTCTGATGTTTTATTTTATTCTGTTCTTTGTTTTTGCTTCTGTTGTCGTTTGTGTTCTTGAGTCAGTTAGCAAGGGGAGTCCCCTACTAAACTGATCTCTTTTTAGTGTGATTTTTATCTTTTTGTTTTTGTTCATTCTCTAATGCTTGCATGTGTATCTCAGGCTTCATTGATTATTTTCTTGATGGTTGTCTCAAACGACTCATCCCTAATCGGCGATCAACACCCACCCTTGTGTGCCATCGAATTTTTCGTCGGCACCTCTTCTTTAACTTGGTGAAAATTCCCAACCCTCACTTTTACTTGCACTTATTTTTCTTCGCTTACATGCTTCTATCTTTAAACATTGAGGACAATGTTTCATTCAAGTGTAGGGGAGGGTTGTGTATTTGTCTCCTAGATGTTGTGCATGACTTAGGACGTTCTATGAAATTTATTTTGGTTGAGAATTGCTAAGCTAGAAGTTTTTGGGTATCCTAGTGCACTTTTGTTGAACTTAAAGTTTCATTTTGCTCTTACTTTGGAAACCCAAATGATAACACTTAGTCTTCTGTTGTGTTGTTACTCTGTTAGAGGAAGGGCTAGTTATAAGGCTGAAAAATTAGAAGTTGACTCCAAACTAAAAATAAATAAAAGCTAGAATTGCGTGACAAGTCGGATTCCATTTTTGGGATGCCCTGTCAATTTTTGTGTGAAAGATGGTAGAAAAAGCTATCACTTTAGAAAAAGCGAAAGCCGCACTTGAGTAGTCGGATTTTAAGCATCACAAATGTCATTTTTGATGACCTACCAAGTGAAATGGCTGCCTCTAGGGTGTATGAAGCTACTACCCAATTTAGGAGTCAATAGTGAAAATTTGAGAAGAAAGAGCTTGCACTAGCCCCCTCAAGAACAGTTTTGACATACTTCAGGAGGCGACACACACACACGGTAGTACGGAGTATGAGTAAAATCTTTCACAAGCCTTCAATTGACTAAGTCACTAGTTCTTAGAAACTCCATAAAGCTTCAGTAACTCTTTTAACTTGTTGAGATCAGAGGTCATGCACTCATCACTTTATTAGGGGAATAAGGTTGCTTGAGGACAAGCAACAATTCAAGTCTGGGGGTATTTGATGAGCGCATTTCATATATATATATTGCATGCTATACCTTCATCATTATTGAATGTTTTGGCTATAATTCTCCAAGTACAGCGCTATTTGAGGTATTCGTTGTTCGTCATGCAGATATCAAAGTCCTGAAGTAAAAAGAAGCGCTTTTGGAACAATTTTAGAAGCTAAAGGACTTAGAAGAAACCTCATCAAGCTCAGCACGGTTTGAGCACGCCCGTGCTGTTCCCCGTGCAAAATGCAGAAGAATTCAACTGCGATTCAGCACAGCCTGAGTCCGCTGAGCACGGGTGTGAAAACCTCAGCACGGTCGAAGCACGCCCGTGCTGCTTCCCGTGAAAATTACAGGAGAATGCGGCCATAGATCAGCACAGCCAGAGTTCGCTGAGCACGGTCGTTCTGTTCCCCGTGCAGATTACAGGTTTGTGAGTTTTCTGAAGAGTTATTTGGCCGTAATCTGCACGGCTTGAAGCACGGTTTCATCACGCCCGTGCTCACATCGGGAAAACTTTAAAACCCTAAAAACTTAGGTTTTTGGGGGACTTTTGGTGGGCGAACTTTGGGAGAAAGAAAGGGAGAGCTTTGAGGGTTCATCCTCAGCTTCATCAAGGGAATGCCAAGCGTATGGTAGGCCGATCAGAGGGAGATTACACGACATCGTAGATCCTTCGACAACCTCAAGGATGCAAGAAATTAGGGAGTTTTCAATTCCTTGTCTTGTAATTTCTTTGGCATTTTGTTTGTTGGTTGTTATTATGAAGGGCTAAACTCTTAAGGGAGCCCCGGGGGTGGTTGTATGACGTTGTAGCTCGAACTCGTAGTCTTTACTTGCAGTTTTTATGATTGTCTTGTTCATTTAAATAAATCAAGGTTATTGGCTATCTTGTATGTTGTTTAGTGCTTGATGCTTGGTAGTTAGGTTCTCCTATCTAGGTTTGTGAATCTTTATTGATTGTTGCAAGCAGAGGGAGTTCAACTTAGGGCTCGGCAGTGCTAGAAACCGCATGCTTATAGCATAACTAGGTTTAGAACTGAAGACATCCCTGATAATTACTGAGAAAGACTGAGTTAGTGAACGTCAGAAACCCAACCCCGGGGCCCCATCTCCTCCATCGAGTCAATCCTAAATCTTCCCTTGGTGAACTTTCCATTCCCTCAACTTCCTCAAAGTCAGTCCAAAGTCAACTCCTTCATTTTTAATTTGGTTAGATATTGAGTAGGACGTTAGTATTAGAACCTATACCAGTCCCTGTGGATTCGACTACCCGACCCAAAGGGTACATTATACTACTTGTGCGACCCGTGCACTTGCGGTTACGCAAGGGGCGTACCAGGACCACATACTTGGTCAGCGGGCATACAGTATCTCAAAATGCACTTGGGAAATTGTTCTTTTTGAGTTTCTTCATTTAAAAATGCACTTTGTAACTCAAGTTCCATCTTATGTTTCCTGTAATTCAATTAAACTAATAAAACTCTATCAAAAATATTGCTTAACCATGCTAGCTGTAAGGGTTGATGACCTTATACTTGGTCAGCGGGCATACAGTATCACATAGACCAAGCCACGAGGGCGCACAGCTGCGTGGATTTGGTAGCGCGCGCAGGTGGCGCGGCGCTTATGTTGTGTCCGGACCAAGGGCGGGTGAAATACCCCGCATGATCATGGGCCGAGGCCGTGAGGCGCGCGCGCGCTGGACCGTCGGCGTGCGCGTGGCCGATGAGCGAGTGGGGCAGGCGCGCCCCAACCAAGAGTCAAGTGTCGCAGGACTTCATCATGTAGAGTGTTGGATCTCTAACAAGTCAAGGCGGGGCGGGACACTTGATCAGGCCGGTTGACCGAGAGCTGATTCCGGATCTGACAAGGCTTTACACAGGCGTATGCAAGTAGGCACGTGGCCGGGAGCGTTGCCGAGCCAGTGGCGAGGATGGCACGCGGTACTACCGCGCGTGACCGGTACTGCTACGCGCTGTGACCAAGGGTGGCTGGTTAAAGCTACAGTCGAGTCAGAGGACACTGGAAGCTAAGTGAAGTCAGGGTATTCACGCCAGACCGGTATTGGGCATGGGGCTCAATCAACCTTGGATTTGGGGTAGCTCTTGTAATAGGGTCAAATGTGTCTTTGGGAGAAGACAAGGCCACTTGGTGTTGGTTTTGGCCATGGTTGTAAACCTTTCTCAATCTAAGAGAGTTTTATGTTTTTCTCTCTCAAAATGGGTTTCTTTGTGTCGTGTTTCTCGTACCGACGTGTATTCCGGATTTGCTCGCTTCTACTTATTTTCGCTGTACTTTGTAATGCAAACATGTTTCACTTACTGTTCATGCAAGGAAAGGCTGACCTGTCGCTATGGTGCATGTCAGGTGCCGCACGGCCGAAGGTGATCGGTTGAGGCCGTGACACTAGCAATTTTGGAGAACTTACAGTAAGTATGGTTCAGCTTCATCACAATTATTTAGAACATACCACTGAATCATTTTATACTCTTGCTCTAATAAGATCTCAAATTTTGAAGCCCTAAAAGGATGAACAGTTGATGAGAAAATGGATAATTGATGATCAGTCATGTCCTTCACTCCATCATAATTTCTCTCCTCTCGATTAAATTTAGTCTCAGTCCCAGAGAGATACATAGAACAAAATGTTAAACATTCCGTGTAAATATATGATTCTGCTATACATCCTTCTGGTTGAGCTTTATTTCTCACATATGCTTTCAACTTGCCTAAGAACATGCTAATAAACGAATATGATATTGTTATGCTCAAAGTGTTATTCCAAATGTAAATATTAATTTAATATTATGAACTTCACCTTTCTATTGGATACATCCATCGGTAATGCACAGGCCCTCCAAGCATGGCTTCTTGTTTTAAGTGTAGAGCTAAATGCAACATCACATAAAAAAAAGCCGGTGGAAAACGTTTTTCAAGCTTGCACAACATGATGACAATATTAGCTTCCAAATTCTCTAAATCCTTTTTCTTCAATGTTTTGCAGCATAACAACATAAAGAAATTGCCTAACGCATCCAATGCTTGGAAGACATCTTTTGGCACAACATTCCGAATAGCAACTGGAAGTATGTCTTTACAAAAGAATATGGCAATCATGACTCTTTAATCCCGAAAGCTTAACATCATTGGCATTTGCAAACCGTGAGATGTTTGATGCATATTCATCTGAAAATTTCACTAATTTTAAAAACTCTCATAACTTCTTTTTCGCATCCTTTGTCAATGTGTAACATGCATGAGGCATCAAGTAAGAACCATAGGACTGTTTTTTCAAATGCAACTCTTTCTTTAAATTCAAGTCTTCTAAATCTAACCTTGCAGTTATCGTATCCTTCGTCTTGCCTTCTATGTTCAACAATGAGTCAAGAACATTCTCACATATGTTTTTTTTCAATATGCATGACATCAAGATTATGCCATAACTTTAATGTCTTCTAGTAAGACAATTCAAACAGAATACTCCTTTTGGTCCAATTCAACTCTTCAGGGGTACTTTTTCTCTTCTTGTTGTTTGGATGTTTTCCGAAAGTAATATTTTTGATAACCTCCAATTGTTCTAACAAGTCTGTTCCAGAAAGCTTTCTAGGCTTTGGCCTATTTTCTGGTTTTCCATCAAACAATTTGTTTCTTCGCCAAACATGATCTTCAGGTAGAATGCGACGATGATACATATAACAAATATTGTTTCTTAGCCTTCTGTAAGGAGTCTCATTATTACAAACTGGTCATGCCAAATACCCTTTTGTACTCCAACCAGATAATCCCCATAAGCTGGAAAGTCATTCACAGTCCACATAATTGCAGCATGCAACTGAAAATATTCTTTTTTTATAAGAATTATAAGTGCGAACACCAACCTCCCATAAATCTTTCAACTCATTTATCAATGGTCTCATGTAGACATCAATATCTTTCCCTGGAGAATTTCTTCCAGGAATAAGTAATGATGTCATCACAAAAGGCTCTTTCATACATTTTCATAGTGGAAGATTGTATAGCATAACAACAACAGGCCACACACTATAAGTAGTACTCATGATGCCAAAAGGGTTAAAGCTATCTGTTGCTAACCCTAGCCGAACATTACATGAGTCTTTAGAGAACCATTCATGCTCCTTATCAAATGCTTTCCATGCATCTCCATGAGATGGACGCCTTAGTATATCATCATCAATTCGTTTTTCATAATGTCATTGCCTATCTTCGGCCGTCTTCTTGGACATAAACAATCTTTGTAGTCTTGATTTTAAAGGAAAATACCGCAAGACTTTCCAAAGAATCTTCTTATCGTTAAACTTCCATCTTGACGTACCACACACAGGACAATGCTGTTTATCTTCGAACTCACCCGAAAACAAAGCACAATCAAATTTACAGGCATGGATAGGGATATAGTTAAGCCCTAAATCCCTTAGGATTCGTGTAGCCTCATAGTATGATGATGGAATCTTACTAGTTGGAAAAGCCTCCCTCAACAATTCCAATATGATATTCACGAACTTGTTGCTCATTTGTGTATATACCTTTGCATGTAGCAATTTCACAATAAAAGTTAATGAAGACATTTTTGTGTATTTAGGCAATAATCTACATTGTGCATGATTCAATAATTTGTTGTATTTGTTAGTTTCTTTTTCGCTTGGAATAGAAGTAAAATCACCATCATTGCCATTGTCATTTTCATCCATTGTAGGAAATATGTCTTCTAGTATATCATGCATCCCATCATCCACTGGTCCACCATTATCTTCATGACAAGTATTCCTACCAGTGTTACATGGATTCTCAACACTTGAAGCTTCCAAATAAAGTTTCTCACCATGATAAATCCACTTGGTGTAACTTCGTGGCATTCCTTTTAGCAACAAATGATATCTAACTTCATCTTGACTTTTGATAAATACATTCAAGCAGTCCCAACAAGAACATCGAATTTTTTATCGTGCTTCCATATTGTCACGGACAAATTTCATAAACAATGACACACCTGATGTATAATTTTGAGAATATTTATTCTCCATCATCCAACTTTTATATATAGTGAATATGTGCCTTCAATAAACTGTGATTCTTTTAGCATAAGCTAAAGAGTATAAAAAAAAGACACAAGTGCAATTACATTAAAATGGTTACATTTTGCACTATTAAGCACAAGTGCATCAATGGCATTAAAAGATTTCAGAAATTACATTTCTTCAAAAAAGAAAGAAAAACATTAAGAGAGAGATTGCATTTTATAGATACTAAGAGCTAGAATAAAGAAAGCCTATGAAGTTCATCATCAATCTATTCTCCACTAATACCTAAGTTTGTCCAATTCTATGTCAATTTGTCCAAGGTTATAAGATAGACATAACAAAAATATCATGGTAAGGTTATAAAACTACCTAAGACCAAGTGAATAAACCTCTATACAACATTCATGAACTTATTACAAAATGTATGTTTCAAATCCCAAGTAAGCACTATTAAAATTAAATTTGTTCTTTATAACAAAAATTGGCAACCAATTAAATAAAAAATATAGCATTTGGGAATCAAGAAAAAAGGCTAGAAACTATAATTTAGGGAAAATATATAATAACTTCGGAATCTTAATGTAGAGACATCATGAGAGCACCATCAAACATTGTGACCAACCTCCTGCTATTAAAGATTCTTTTATTAAAAAAATTTAGTCTTGTTTTTAATAATAATATTGCCTATAAAAATGAAAAACAAAATCAATAGAAAAAATTAATTTAAAATAATATGAAATATACAAAATTAAAAAAAGAAAAAAAAAAGAGAATTGATCTTACCTTCGCAGCACTGCTCTGGACGGAATGCAAAAGCAACGGCCGAGAAGAAACACAGGCTGGAGTTAGAGAAAAGCAAATGGCTGGAAGGCATTTGCTTTTGACTTTTCTTTATCTCTCATCCCATCCCTTTCTATTATTTTATTATTTTTTTAATTTTTTTTAGGTTTGTATTTTTAATTAATTTATTCTCTGCAGATCTTCAGTTATATCTCATCATTTTATTTTATTTTTAAACTTTTTGTATTTTATATAATAGAACATGAATATTTAATTATCATAAGATAAGATTATTATGTATTGTACACCTTTTTATTATCATTGATTTTTATTTCTTTTTATTTTAATAATTTCTTTTACTTTTTTATATATCTTTAAATAAATATTATTATATATTATAAATTCTACTATTATTTAATTTTAATCAAATTAATTTTTTTATAATACTACTAGTGTATGTTAACATGTATATGTGTAGAGCGCAACTACGAACTCAATACACCTATTTTTTCATCTTGTGCAGTTTGGGGTTCAATCTAAAGTATTTTTTAAAATAGGCACACTCATGGAGGACCCAATATTAATATGCCAAGAGGATTAATAAATCAGGTATTTCCAAAATGATTAGATGATTACTAAAAACAAGATTTATGATTTATTAATTTTTACAAAGTCTTGTTTCATACATCAATTATGTTGCAAATAATGGCAATCAACAATATATATATTATAAAACTTTAAAGAAAGCTTTTCATATATATAACTTCATTTTTGAGGTAAAATGTTTTTGTTAAAATTTTGATAAGATGTGTATTCTTCGAACTACTTTGTCAAGTTTAAGTTTAATAATCAAATCTTTCCATGTAGGGTGAGGGTCTTTATTTAACCTTCACAAGACTTATTCATTTTGTCCAAATAAAATTCGAAAAAAATTATTAACTTATATATGTTTTGTAATTGTGCATGTTTGTTGCTTTAATTCCATATCAAAAATTACATTATCTCTTTCAACACCCTCTCCCCCTAAACGTAACCTAGTATCCTCTTCATTTTTGTTTCAAGTTCAGACACTAATTTCAACAATAAACACTTTTGCAAAAAATAAAAATGGTTTTTTCGTGACATAAAACTAATGTCATGTATTAGTTAAACAAATGTGTCATTATATACTTAAGGTGATGTAATTTGTACCTGTGACATAATAAAACCGTCATTAACATTTATATTTTAGTGACATATGTATACGTCACCATGTAGTCTAGACATCCATGACAAAACCAAATCGTCATATAAAATATACAATGTCAGTTGTGACATAAGTAATGAAATAATGACATTAGTAATTCATCACTGATAATGCAACACATTAATGATGACAAGAAAGCATCACCAAATATTGTTAGTGTCTCTAAAAGTATTTCCCTCCATCTTCATTTGGGGGGAAAATTTGGCGCCACACATTATGTGACGCTTCTAGGTGACACTATTATAGATTGTCATATATGATATTTGATTTGGGGAAAAGAGTGATGTTTGACAATATTCGTCACAATATGTGCATCATCTATGATAGTTTGAAAATTCGTCATATAACAAAATATCACTAATCATCAAATTTGTTGTAGTGACTACAGTCAACATTTATTTTGGAAAACTTTTAGGTTGTTAATTTTAAGAAATTTTCATTTTTTATTCTTTAATTATAGAATAGATTGTATATAGATTTTAGAGTATGAATATCAACAATGAGAATCTCCACCAATAAAACTAGTGGCAATAATATATGTACCACTGCTGAAAGCTTCTTCTTTATAATATTCATGGCTTCTTAAATAAGAAGGCTTCAAAGTCAATGACGGTTTCAAGCCCATGGTGGAACATAAGCTAGGTATCATAATTATTAAAGCAAATTTGACTAGCTACTAGAGGGCTATCCATAACTGTTAGGTAAGAATTAAAAAACTAAACAAGTTAAGTGGAATGGGTTGTGATACTTGACTGAAGATGATAATCATGGAGAGTTAGAATAAAGGACCTATGTTAAGGTACTAATTTACTTAGAACTAATTTCTATTTGTACTTTCTAATAATTTGCTTTGAAATAGATTTTAGTTAGAATTTTAATGAATTTGTTTCTATATATTAGATCCATCCACAAGATGAGGCATTTCTAAACAAGCCTACTGTGGATCATGATTTACGCAAGATTTTTGTGATTTAATCAAGCAAGTGGATGACATGTTGCTCAGTTTGGAGATGAAAGTCGCATAGATATAGATGATAATGTTGACTCGCATCCATTGTCTCAAATAACTGGCCTCAATAATATGCCATTTTAGGAGATAGATTATTATGTCAATATGACATCATCCATCCGTAATAAGGTAGATTGCATAAAACCCATAGGAATAACTTCCACTCAAAAAAACATTGAAAAAACAAAAGAAAATAGGAAGTACCTTCTAAAGGTGAAACAATAAAGGAGATAAATAACATAATTAAGGAGGTATTTGCAATAATGAAGTCTACTTGTACATTAGCCATTGCAAAGGAACTCACTAATGAGTGTATCAAGTTGAAAGCATATGCCCACTCTAGTTGTGAGATTAATAAAGTTTATAACTAGTTGATACATAACAATCATCGAGCCATTCCTTTAGGAGCAAATGATAAAGAACTAAAGAAGTACTAGGAAGAGGATTTTTTGAATTACTTCACAATCAAAGAGAAGCTTTTCAGAAGCCAAATTAGGTTTTTGGCTCATCAATTAGTATATTATGGAATATTTAATAATCTTTTTTTTTTTATGCATTATGGCATGGCTATGTATGTACACTTGGTAGTATTTTGTAGGGTTTCCTATTTTTTACAAGCGTTTGCGAATTATGGTGCATCCATTAGAGTTGATTGTGAGACCAAGAAGAATGCCATATGTAATTAATTATATACCTCTCATTATACATATCTTGTTATGGTTAAGTAACTCATCATACGAGTCAATGGCTTTTAAGTCAATTGGCACTTGGGTCCCTCGTGAGGACACCTTCCAAGTGGTGAGAGTTCAAATCCACGGGATGAGGGTGCACATCTCGAGAACTGTGTGGATGAATTGTGGGTGGTCCCAGGCGCCTACGTGTGCGCAAGCCCCACAGGCCACAGTAGAGGCATGCACACATTCCTGTCATAGTAAAACTTGGATCTATTCATACTTTCAACTGGTTACTTCAACAACTAAAAGCTAGCTTTAAATATGGCTCCATATGTGGCCATTTCCATGATCGAAGAGAAAGTATTCTCTACAATATCCTATGTTAGTGGAATATCTTCATATTTTTGTACACCGGACTACTAGTGTTAATGTTTGGGATCTAGTAAAAGATTCATCTTGCTAGAATTCAGTAAGGACGAAGTTATTGGTGGTCAAGATTTAATTGTCTTCTCTGTCTTTCATCTCCAATTGTATGCTTCCATATAGTATCAGCAAAACAAGAATAGCATGGAATTGTGAAAGTGTCTTCTTTAGAGTATCATAAGATTGACTACGAATTGATTGCCTCCTTTCTTTTAAGCATTCCCTTTATGTGTGTTTTCTCATTTTAAAGTCTTAAGTTTGATGAACTGGTGCAATTCTAGCAAAATGCTTAACCTTCTAAATTCTAATTTACTAACTTGGAGAAGGTCACAAACTCATTTGTAGTATAAAATTGTGTTAGTTCTATGGCCGTGATTTAGACACAGTTTTAGAAAAAGTTACAATTGTTCACACAAGAGAAAATACAACTATTTCCATGCCCCTTTAAAACAAAATATCTATATACATATACATATATATATATTTGAGAAGAATCATTATAAATGTGTGAAATCAATAAAATTATATGGCACCTACAAATATGGATTTGATGCACATGAAAAGAGATAAGTGAGCTGTTTCTATTGGATTAATAATTAAATTTAATAAACATAGTCATGAATTTAATAATAAAATTAATAGTAACCTAATTAATATAATAATTGCATTTACTACAATAATATCCACTAACATATATAAACAAAAGAAAAAAATTAGTATGTAAAAAGATGTGGGTTGTCTCACATTGGCTATCATATCTCGGGACACATTTAACCAAACACCCTTTTGTACTCCAACCAGATAATCCCCATAAGCTGGAAAGTCATTCACAGTCCACATAATTGCAGCATGCAACTGAAAATATTCTTTTTTTATAAGAATTATAAGTGCGAACACCAACCTCCCATAAATCTTTCAACTCATTTATCAATGGTCTCATGTAGACATCAATATCTTTCCCTGGAGAATTTCTTCCAGGAATAAGTAATGATGTCATCACAAAAGGCTCTTTCATACATTTTCATAGTGGAAGATTGTATAGCATAACAACAACAGGCCACACACTATAAGTAGTACTCATGATGCCAAAAGGGTTAAAGCTATCTGTTGCTAACCCTAGCCGAACATTACATGAGTCTTTAGAGAACCATTCATGCTCCTTATCAAATGCTTTCCATGCATCTCCATGAGATGGACGCCTTAGTATATCATCATCAATTCGTTTTTCATAATGTCATTGCCTATCTTCGGCCGTCTTCTTGGACATAAACAATCTTTGTAGTCTTGATTTTAAAGGAAAATACCGCAAGACTTTCCAAAGAATCTTCTTATCGTTAAACTTCCATCTTGACGTACCACACACAGGACAATGCTGTTTATCTTCGAACTCACCCGAAAACAAAGCACAATCAAATTTACAGGCATGGATAGGGATATAGTTAAGCCCTAAATCCCTTAGGATTCGTGTAGCCTCATAGTATGATGATGGAATCTTACTAGTTGGAAAAGCCTCCCTCAACAATTCCAATATGATATTCACGAACTTGTTGCTCATTTGTGTATATACCTTTGCATGTAGCAATTTCACAATAAAAGTTAATGAAGACATTTTTGTGTATTTAGGCAATAATCTACATTGTGCATGATTCAATAATTTGTTGTATTTGTTAGTTTCTTTTTCGCTTGGAATAGAAGTAAAATCACCATCATTGCCATTGTCATTTTCATCCATTGTAGGAAATATGTCTTCTAGTATATCATGCATCCCATCATCCACTGGTCCACCATTATCTTCATGACAAGTATTCCTACCAGTGTTACATGGATTCTCAACACTTGAAGCTTCCAAATAAAGTTTCTCACCATGATAAATCCACTTGGTGTAACTTCGTGGCATTCCTTTTAGCAACAAATGATATCTAACTTCATCTTGACTTTTGATAAATACATTCAAGCAGTCCCAACAAGAACATCGAATTTTTTATCGTGCTTCCATATTGTCACGGACAAATTTCATAAACAATGACACACCTGATGTATAATTTTGAGAATATTTATTCTCCATCATCCAACTTTTATATATAGTGAATATGTGCCTTCAATAAACTGTGATTCTTTTAGCATAAGCTAAAGAGTATAAAAAAAAGACACAAGTGCAATTACATTAAAATGGTTACATTTTGCACTATTAAGCACAAGTGCATCAATGGCATTAAAAGATTTCAGAAATTACATTTCTTCAAAAAAGAAAGAAAAACATTAAGAGAGAGATTGCATTTTATAGATACTAAGAGCTAGAATAAAGAAAGCCTATGAAGTTCATCATCAATCTATTCTCCACTAATACCTAAGTTTGTCCAATTCTATGTCAATTTGTCCAAGGTTATAAGATAGACATAACAAAAATATCATGGTAAGGTTATAAAACTACCTAAGACCAAGTGAATAAACCTCTATACAACATTCATGAACTTATTACAAAATGTATGTTTCAAATCCCAAGTAAGCACTATTAAAATTAAATTTGTTCTTTATAACAAAAATTGGCAACCAATTAAATAAAAAATATAGCATTTGGGAATCAAGAAAAAAGGCTAGAAACTATAATTTAGGGAAAATATATAATAACTTCGAATCTTAATGTAGAGACATCATGAGAGCACCATCAAACATTGTGACCAACCTCCCGCTATTAAAGATTCTTTTTTATTAAAAAATTTAGTCTTGTTTTTAATAATAATATTGCCTATAAAAATGAAAAACAAAATCAATAGAAAAAATTAATTTAAAATAATATGAAATATACAAAATTAAAAAAAGAAAAAAAAAAGAGAATTGATCTTACCTTCGCAGCACTGCTCTGGACGGAATGCAAAAGCAACGGCCGAGAAGAAACACAGGCTGGAGTTAGAGAAAAGCAAATGGCTGGAAGGCATTTGCTTTTGACTTTTCTTTATCTCTCATCCCATCCCTTTCTATTATTTTATTATTTTTTTAATTTTTTTTAGGTTTGTATTTTTAATTAATTTATTCTCTGCAGATCTTCAGTTATATCTCATCATTTTATTTTATTTTTAAACTTTTTGTATTTTATATAATAGAACATGAATATTTAATTATCATAAGATAAGATTATTATGTATTGTACACCTTTTTATTATCATTGATTTTTATTTCTTTTTATTTTAATAATTTCTTTTACTTTTTTATATATCTTTAAATAAATATTATTATATATTATAAATTCTACTATTATTTAATTTTAATCAAATTAATTTTTTTATAATACTACTAGTGTATGTTAACATGTATATGTGTAGAGCGCAACTACGAACTCAATACACCTATTTTTTCATCTTGTGCAGTTTGGGGTTCAATCTAAAGTATTTTTTAAAATAGGCACACTCATGGAGGACCCAATATTAATATGCCAAGAGGATTAATAAATCAGGTATTTCCAAAATGATTAGATGATTACTAAAAACAAGATTTATGATTTATTAATTTTTACAAAGTCTTGTTTCATACATCAATTATGTTGCAAATAATGGCAATCAACAATATATATATTATAAAACTTTAAAGAAAGCTTTTCATATATATAACTTCATTTTTGAGGTAAAATGTTTTTGTTAAAATTTTGATAAGATGTGTATTCTTCGAACTACTGTCAAGTTTAAGTTTAATAATCAAATCTTTCCATGTAGGGTGAGGGTCTTTATTTAACCTTCACAAGACTTATTCATTTTGTCCAAATAAAATTCGAAAAAAATTATTAACTTATATATGTTTTGTAATTGTGCATGTTTGTTGCTTTAATTCCATATCAAAAATTACATTATCTCTTTCAACACCCTCTCCCCCTAAACGTAACCTAGTATCCTCTTCATTTTTGTTTCAAGTTCAGACACTAATTTCAACAATAAACACTTTTGCAAAAAATAAAAATGGTTTTTTCGTGACATAAAACTAATGTCATGTATTAGTTAAACAAATGTGTCATTATATACTTAAGGTGATGTAATTTGTACCTGTGACATAATAAAACCGTCATTAACATTTATATTTTAGTGACATATGTATACGTCACCATGTAGTCTAGACATCCATGACAAAACCAAATCGTCATATAAAATATACAATGTCAGTTGTGACATAAGTAATGAAATAATGACATTAGTAATTCATCACTGATAATGCAACACATTAATGATGACAAGAAAGCATCACCAAATATTGTTAGTGTCTCTAAAAGTATTTCCCTCCATCTTCATTTGGGGGGGGAAATTTGGCGCCACACATTATGTGACGCTTCTAGGTGACACTATTATAGATTGTCATATATGATATTTGATTTGGGGAAAAGAGTGATGTTTGACAATATTCGTCACAATATGTGCATCATCTATGATAGTTTGAAAATTCGTCATATAACAAAATATCACTAATCATCAAATTTGTTGTAGTGACTACAGTCAACATTTATTTTGGAAAACTTTTAGGTTGTTAATTTTAAGAAATTTTCATTTTTTATTCTTTAATTATAGAATAGATTGTATATAGATTTTAGAGTATGAATATCAACAATGAGAATCTCCACCAATAAAACTAGTGGCAATAATATATGTACCACTGCTGAAAGCTTCTTCTTTATAATATTCATGGCTTCTTAAATAAGAAGGCTTCAAAGTCAATGACGGTTTCAAGCCCATGGTGGAACATAAGCTAGGTATCATAATTATTAAAGCAAATTTGACTAGCTACTAGAGGGCTATCCATAACTGTTAGGTAAGAATTAAAAAACTAAACAAGTTAAGTGGAATGGGTTGTGATACTTGACTGAAGATGATAATCATGGAGAGTTAGAATAAAGGACCTATGTTAAGGTACTAATTTACTTAGAACTAATTTCTATTTGTACTTTCTAATAATTTGCTTTGAAATAGATTTTAGTTAGAATTTTAATGAATTTGTTTCTATATATTAGATCCATCCACAAGATGAGGCATTTCTAAACAAGCCTACTGTGGATCATGATTTACGCAAGATTTTTGTGATTTAATCAAGCAAGTGGATGACATGTTGCTCAGTTTGGAGATGAAAGTCGCATAGATATAGATGATAATGTTGACTCGCATCCATTGTCTCAAATAACTGGCCTCAATAATATGCCATTTTAGGAGATAGATTATTATGTCAATATGACATCATCCATCCGTAATAAGGTAGATTGCATAAAACCCATAGGAATAACTTCCACTCAAAAAAACATTGAAAAAACAAAAGAAAATAGGAAGTACCTTCTAAAGGTGAAACAATAAAGGAGATAAATAACATAATTAAGGAGGTATTTGCAATAATGAAGTCTACTTGTACATTAGCCATTGCAAAGGAACTCACTAATGAGTGTATCAAGTTGAAAGCATATGCCCACTCTAGTTGTGAGATTAATAAAGTTTATAACTAGTTGATACATAACAATCATCGAGCCATTCCTTTAGGAGCAAATGATAAAGAACTAAAGAAGTACTAGGAAGAGGATTTTTTGAATTACTTCACAATCAAAGAGAAGCTTTTCAGAAGCCAAATTAGGTTTTTGGCTCATCAATTAGTATATTATGGAATATTTAATAATCTTTTTTTTTTATGCATTATGGCATGGCTATGTATGTACACTTGGTAGTATTTTGTAGGGTTTCCTATTTTTTACAAGCGTTTGCGAATTATGGTGCATCCATTAGAGTTGATTGTGAGACCAAGAAGAATGCCATATGTAATTAATTATATACCTCTCATTATACATATCTTGTTATGGTTAAGTAACTCATCATACGAGTCAATGGCTTTTAAGTCAATTGGCACTTGGGTCCCTCGTGAGGACACCTTCCAAGTGGTGAGAGTTCAAATCCACGGGATGAGGGTGCACATCTGAGAACTGTGTGGATGAATTGTGGGTGGTCCCAGCGCCTACGTGTGCGCAAGCCCCACAGGCCACAGTAGAGGCATGCACACATTCCTGTCATAGTAAAACTTGGATCTATTCATACTTTCAACTGGTTACTTCAACAACTAAAAGCTAGCTTTAAATATGGCTCCATATGTGGCCATTTCCATGATCGAAGAGAAAGTATTCTCTACAATATCCTATGTTAGTGGAATATCTTCATATTTTTGTACACCGGACTACTAGTGTTAATGTTTGGGATCTAGTAAAAGATTCATCTTGCTAGAATTCAGTAAGGACGAAGTTATTGGTGGTCAAGATTTAATTGTCTTCTCTGTCTTTCATCTCCAATTGTATGCTTCCATATAGTATCAGCAAAACAAGAATAGCATGGAATTGTGAAAGTGTCTTCTTTAGAGTATCATAAGATTGACTACGAATTGATTGCCTCCTTTCTTTTAAGCATTCCCTTTATGTGTGTTTTCTCATTTTAAAGTCTTAAGTTTGATGAACTGGTGCAATTCTAGCAAAATGCTTAACCTTCTAAATTCTAATTTACTAACTTGGAGAAGGTCACAAACTCATTTGTAGTATAAAATTGTGTTAGTTCTATGGCCGTGATTTAGACACAGTTTTAGAAAAAGTTACAATTGTTCACACAAGAGAAAATACAACTATTTCCATGCCCCTTTAAAACAAAATATCTATATACATATACATATATATATATTTGAGAAGAATCATTATAAATGTGTGAAATCAATAAAATTATATGGCACCTACAAATATGGATTTGATGCACATGAAAAGAGATAAGTGAGCTGTTTCTATTGGATTAATAATTAAATTTAATAAACATAGTCATGAATTTAATAATAAAATTAATAGTAACCTAATTAATATAATAATTGCATTTACTACAATAATATCCACTAACATATATAAACAAAAGAAAAAAATTAGTATGTAAAAAGATGTGGGTTGTCTCACATTGGCTATCATATCTCGGGACACATTTAACCAAACACATATTTTTGAATTCCAAATTTACAAATTCTTTCAACTAAATATAAAATCCTCTAATGCACATCTCTAGTTATACCAAACTAAACACCATATTTGACTCCATAGTATTTCAAATTAAACTAAAGTATTTATAATTACATTGTAAACAAAATTGATTGTATTTACAACTACCTACATTCAACTAAACACAAAATATATTTGAAATTTCTAAGGAAAATTTTTGTTTTCTTAATACTAATCAAAATTTTAAAAATTAAAATCTTATATTTTTTAAATTAATGATATGTAACAATGTGAAACTTTGGATCCCCAGACAGCATCACACCACCCTTTTTCCTTTTGTTTTTATTGTTTTATTCTATTTGCTGAATTATTGGTGCTGAAGGCTTCACATGTGTTGTTTGTGTGTGAGAAAAAGTGGGAGTAAGCTTGAGAGCCTTGAAAAGCCCTGCCATCACCACCTTCTGATCCTCTACCTCAGCAACCTTTGAAGATCGCCGTTAATTCTCTTGGCTTGCCGGTGACCTCTCCATGTCATTGATGGTGTGAGTTGACGACGTTGAGCTTTTTCATCATTTCGTTCACCTGCTTTAGTGGTTCACCGAACAAATCAAGAGCCTTTTTTATTTTGTTTTTCGGATGTAAGCAATGTTTAAGTATGGTTGATGATTTTAAAGGAAGTGATGATGCTCCCATGTTCTAGCATTTTTAATCCTCCATCTTTTAATGTGGTAGATTGTGTGCCTTGTTGAAGTGCCTTCTTACTAAATAAATTCTACAGCCTTATAAGTTCTTGTGTGGGTTAATTAGATGCTAAACATGTTAAGTTTAAAAAAAACAAAAAGAGAAAATGGGGATTTTCTTTTGAAATTTCTGCATTTTATCTTTCTTAGAAGAATGTTGCATATTTGTATTCTTGATATATGATGGTAGATATATGATTGTTGACATATACATATGTATGCTTGTATTTAATGTTTATTATATTTTTAAATCTCTGAAATTTTGGTTCTTTTGTGCTGAAAATTTTTTCATTTCCTGGCCAATCTCATTTGAGTTTTGTTTTTGGGATTTCTGGAAATAAAGTTATTTACTTATATATTTATGTTATATATATATAGATATATATTGAAACATGTATTCATCTTGATTAGTAGTATTAAGATTTTAATTTTTTTCATTTTCGTTTAATGTGCTGATGATGGTTATTACTGAGTTTTCTGGGGTGTTCTAAGCATGCTAATGTGCAAGAGTTATTTATGTGAAGTGTGAGTGCAGCATGTTAAGTGTCTTCATATTTTTAAGCAAGGCACTCTCTTCTTAAATCATTCATGTTAGTGTAATATTTAGATGCAATTTAAATGTGCATGACTGTTCCATTGCTTTGTAAGTTTGAAATGTTTAAATTGTTGAGTAAGCTTGGGTTTTAGTTGTTAAGACCCAACCCAAGACCTGTAAATCTAAGTATAGTTTTCTATTGGGTAGATTTTATAGCGAGCCCTAGTTCGCGGGATTTATTGAACCTAACATCGTAACTCGGAACCAGGTAGGCTCTCGCACCCGTATAACATAACTCTGTATTCTTGTGGATGGTTATATAATTATTTAATTATTTTATTTGATTTATTTATGACGTTATTACATTATTTATGATTGTATTATGTTCGTTATTCCGTATTGGTTAATTATTTAATTAGTTAAGTTAATTATTTTGTGAAGTGATTTATCTGGTATTTTCTCTGTCTATACTCTGTATTTCTGCGGGTTTTTAGTACATCTCCAATTACTGGAAAATTACCCAACTAGGAGGAGTAAGTCCTAGCCATGTGCACATGTCTTCGTAGTAGCGCTACCATCCGACCGCGGTCGAAGATCCGGCTTCGGCCGTTGATATTCTATCTGTTCGTCCCGACTTCACGGTCGAAGATCCAGCCTCGGGTTGTTGATTCTGTTATTAGTCAGGGAGATGTACACCCCTAGTTTCGCGTATTTTCTGTATTTCTGATTATTTCTGTATTATGAGCATTTTTTGTATTTCTGTCTGGATTATATTTATTCTGAAATATTTACATTACCTGTTATTTCTGCAGTCCTATTGGGCCTTTGTGGCTCATGCACTCTGCGATTTCCTCTTTCGGGGGAGAAGATTAAGCCTAGGATCGGGGGTTGATCTTGGAGTCGGATTACTGTCTTTGGTTGTAGATCTTATAAGAACTTTCCTGTGTAAGTGAGACTTGTATTTTGTCTGTATTTTTGGGTTCATAAACTATGTGTGGCACTGTATTCTGTAGGGCTGCTAAAGCCCATACTTGTATTAACCCTGTTACTGTTGTTCTATTTGTACTTTTGTATTATTGTTCCTTGAGTTGTCTGTTGGGTTGACTCTGACTAGGTTTGAGATCTGAGGCCTTGCACTCGGTGAAGCCCAGCTCTATCGGATGCGGGCGGTCTGTTAGCGGGCCCGGCTCTGGGCTGGGGCATGACATGATAGATATTTATTAATAGAGAAATTTTGCTAGAAATATCTTTGCATACTAACCAATTGCATCAGGGGGAGGATGTAGTAGGTGAACTCTCGCAACTCCCATTGCAAGGGATGTAAGCTAAGATCTCACTTCAAGCTAGAAAAAACTGAGTGAAGCGGTCGAGCTCTCCCTCATGGCGAGGGTTCTCAGCCTACTGCGGGTTGGGCTCGTGCCTTACCAAGGCGATCGTTTCCAAGGCTAATGCTAAGATCTCACTTCGAGCAAATGTAAGCTCATGGGGGTGTTAGCTAAGATCTTATCTAGTATTGGCACAAGCTTGTTTAGTTCAGAGAACTTTTAGGTGGGTTCAACTCACCCCTTGTAAAGGAAAATTCTTCCAGAGGGTGGGCTAAGATCTCACCAGGCATCGACTCAAGCTTAGGTTGCATTGGGGATGGGCTTTCACTTGGTGCCAGAAGAGCTTGTGTCTTACGACAAATAAACTTCTATTGATGCGATCTCAGCCTAACATAAACTTCTATTGATGTGGTGAATGAGTTTTCTTGAATACTGAATTGAGCAAGGAGGATTCCCCTCACTAAGGGGAAGTGCCACTTCCCTAAAGTGGTGGAAAGTGATAGAAGTGATATGACTTCCGCCACTTCTTATGTTCATTTTGCAGGAAGTGTCTCTTTCTTGAAGTACTCATTTTCCACTTCTGATGTTTATTTCTGTGTAAGTAGTGTCACTTCTGAAGAGTCTTTGGAAGTGGAAAAAGTGGGTTTTATAAAGAACTCACTTCCCCTACTTCGTTGTAAAAAATACCAAAGTGAGTTTAAACTAAAACCCATTTAAGAGGAAAAGAATATCAAAAGTGAAGGAAATCAGTTTATTTTCCCCCCATTTCTCCCCACTTACGCCGAAATGAATGCCCCCTAAAAGTAACTTCATTATTTGATGATCTGATTTGAATTCAAAAATTAAAAAATTAAAAAGTAAAAAATGTTTTAAGGAGATGAAATAAAAACTTGATGGTTTAGAAAGTGAAAAGTATTTTAAGGATGCAAGGTTATTTTTCTCCTTTTAATATTACAAAATTAAAATAAATATTTAATAACTTTGAGAGTTGGGGTAACATGGGAAATAAATAACCCCCAACAAAATTGATGAATTTACATGGCTTTTTCCCTTAAATATGTTTATTTTATTTTATAAAATAAATAGTTTTTGTCTTCTATGTCAACAACTAAGATCTCTATTTGTATTCCATTGGGGGAAAAAATGTTTCAGCCTTGAAAGTGCTTTGATGTCAATAAAGCAATAGCCTAGTTATAAGATCTTTGACTCCTATGTAGAAGGTCAAAGGTTTGATTTCCTCCCGATATATAGTTGTTGCCTAATGATAGTAAAAAAATGTGTGTAGAGTGGTTGTCCACGTTATGTACAAAATATTAAAAAAAAAAAAAAAAAAAAAAAAAAAGCTTCTGTCAAGTTTGCATCAACTTTGCTTGCATTATCTGATCTTTAACTTTTGAGAAAAAAATTAAAAATTTATATTATATAAAACCAACATGATAAGGGCATGAGATATGTACTTTTCTTACCGATAATGCATGCACTTAAGCGGAGTTTTGGTATCGATTTTTTTATTTTGGTACTTCACTAGATATTTTGAGTGAATTATGCATGTTGATAGGCTCTAAGGCAAGGAGGAGCGGAAATCAAAACATTTATGAGGAAAAAACCACAAAAGAGCAAGTTCACAGAACCACACGGCTACAATGCGGGCATGCTTATGGCATGCTCAGTATTTGAAAGAGTATTCTGAAGAGCACATATGTCAACACGGATCATGTGCCCAGAGCACAGCCATGCTCAAGAAGCACGAGTGTGCTAGAGGTTGTGTAACTTTCTAGAAGCCAGCTGTCAGCTTAGAGTTAAGTCAAAAGCCCATAGAAAAGAGCATGGGCATGCTCACTATTAAGCATGCTCGTGCACTAGCTTGATACCTGCAGTATAAAAACTGGAAGCTAGAATTTTGAAAGATCTTTTGACGACTTGACTAGGGATTGTTAGGGTTACGAGAGAGAGCTCAAGGCGACTCTACAGGAGTGGATTCTCATCGTCTTCATTGTCCTTGAAGCATCCTAATTGGTGGATTTGTCTCCTTCAATCTTGAATCCGTCTCGTTCAATCGTGGAAGTCAAAGGGAGTTCATTATGTTTTCTTTTTTTGTCTCTTGATTTGGATCATGATTGTTTGTTCTTAACTATGAGAGGCTAAACAGTCATTTGATGCTTTGGACCATGACTCTTTAGATAATTCATAATCGATTCCCTAGTTTTCTATATATCTTGGGTTTTGGAATATTTATTGTGATATTTCCTATGTTTTCTCATGCTTGTGATCTTCATTATGCGAGAGCTTTGATTGCATGTCTAATTGATGTGGTGATGATTGAGAAATCCACCATGTTAAGTGGCACATAGGAATTAGGGGTTAAGTGCACGCCTAAAGATTGAGTGTATGATATCGATCTCTTGGAATTAAGGTAAAACCTAATAGCAACATTCATAGAGCTTTATGCAATCCTAGGATAATAATCAATTACATTATTGTATGGGATTAGGGTTGATCGCTTGGACCAAAAGGGTCAACTATTTTGGGAGTCTCCACTGTCCAAGAGTTTCCGTCAATAGCTAGTCTAGGAAATCATTGCAAGTTATTATAGAGAGAAGTGAGTCTGAGGCACCACCTCATCCATTGAGTTTCCCCTAGATCCACCGTCTTCTTCTTTGTTTTTACTTTAGTTTATTAGAGTAGCACACTTCACTCAAATTTATTGGCTAGATAATAGAAAAAAAAATAGCACTAATAAAGCTGGTCCCTGAGGATTCAATTACCTAACCAGTGAGTACATTTTACTACTTGAACAACCCATACACTTAGAGTACACATACAAGGGCTGTATCACAACACTTCTAGAAAAATAAACATGTTTGAAGGTTTATTAAAGAGAACAAAAGAATCAAAATGGACCAATATTCCTAATGGAAGTACTTGAGAAGTTAAAAAGCCATTATGTTTTTCGCTTACACACAATCAACAACTATAAAAATTTATTTATACAACTTTCGAAAAATAGTATGGACATTGATACCTTTATAAAGTTTTTTTCTTTATTTTAAAAGAAAAAATAAGGTGCACATGAAAGGAGGCAAATATAAAATACAAAGAGTTAAAGACAAAAGCTAAGGACATTTTGGCATCCAAAAAAACATTTTGAAGACATGTAGAACAAAAAAGGAGCCCGTCGAAACCACCAAAGATAATTACGTAACCCAATAATAAAAATAAAAGAGAGGGTTCATAGGAAATAACCGCCAAAATTAAAGGATCTCTTTATAGCTAATCTGTAAATTTTGAGTCTTGTGGGATCTTTGATCAGGTACATGATCAAAGAAAAGCTCCTACCACTATCAAAAAAAGTGCCCAAAAAATAGAATCTGTGTTTGGTAATTGTTACATAATCCCTAACTTTAGCCTCTTTAAATGCTAGCGCCTTACAAACCATTCTTAACCAACTTATATGCCTCTAAAAAAAAACTCAACTAAAAAACTTTTACAGAAAAACTAAACCATTCATTGTGGTTCATCCACTTTTTCAAGAAAAAATAAATAAATAAATAAATAAACGATTACCTTCGCCTTTCCATTCATTTTGTAATATATATGAAGGTGAAAAAACAAGTGTCCTCTAAGGGTATGTTAACGTTAACTAAAAAACTTAGTTAGCCAAGCACAACCATGTGGGTAGCTAAAGCTTACTATTGTACTTCGGTAGTTTTCAATCTCGAGATCATCAACAAAATACAATCAGACAGAAGATCCAAACTCTCTGATCAAGTTAAGAAACAAACAGAGAGCAAAGTAAAAGCCAAAGCCAAAGCCAAAGAGAAGAACAAGAGAAATATAAGTTGAACATCCCTTCTTCTTATCTCTTATCAACACAAGAAAGAGAAAAGAAAGAGATCAAGAGAAGGTGGTAGAGATAGAAGAAGAAGGAGGAGGAGATTAATGGCGGACTGGGGACCGGTTGTCATAGCAGTAGTACTGTTTGTGTTATTGACGCCAGGGTTGTTATTCCAGTTGCCAGGGAATGGAAGGGTGGTGGAGTTCAACAACTTTAAGACTAGTGGCATCTCCATCTTT
This sequence comes from Dioscorea dumetorum, assembly GCA_902712375.1. Taxonomy (NCBI): domain Eukaryota; kingdom Viridiplantae; phylum Streptophyta; class Magnoliopsida; order Dioscoreales; family Dioscoreaceae; genus Dioscorea; species Dioscorea dumetorum. Next base: position 510,404 of record CACTHL010000738.1, read on the forward strand.
GTCCACACCATCATCTACTTTGGACTCATCACCATCTTCCTCATTGCCATCGGTGTCCACATCTACACAGGCTAGCTAGCACCTCGATCATCTTTTTGTTTCTTTTACTTTGTTTCTTCTTCTTCTTCTTCTTCTTCATCATGACCACTGTTTCTTATTTGTATTTTCAAAGCTTTTTTTAATTAAAATCTTCTTCTCCTTCTTCTTCTTCTTCTTTCCTTTTGAGAAGAAAAGAGTGAGTGAAGATTGTTCTTGTTTCCATAAAAGATAAGGACAAGTTGGTATCTCCTCCTCCATCTTCATCTTCTTCTTTAATTTAGATCGAAAAAGAGTGTGAGATTTGGGTCTCTTTCCATAAAAAAGAAAGGAAAAGTTGGTATCTTCTTCTTCTTCTTCTTCTTCGTGTTTCTTGTGATTGAAATGCGTATCTTCTTTATGTATGATTGTCAAGCTTGAATGTAAAATATATGATTTGAAGTTGTAGCTACTACATTAATTAATGAAACTGTTTCTTTGTCAATTTTATTGTTTCTTTGTACTAGGGTATACAATTGTCAATGCTAATTTTCATTGTTACACTTCCAAGATATTTAGTATAGTAAAGCTATTTATTTCTTTATTTATTTATGTTTTTGTATTTTTCAAAATATTCAATGTGACTTAACTCTTTGACACGATATGAAATTTAACTATTTTTTTCTTTATTTTTAAATTATTTTAAAAAAATTAAACACAACTCATGAGATGTTGAAGTTTTGGTAACTTACATCACAATATGCTCAAACCCTTTATTTTGACAGTGATGGTCAAAATTCAATGGAACTGCCATATGTGTATTTAACATTGTACGTCAAATGTCAGCCACATCAAACATTTTGATAATTAAAAAGTAAAAATAAGATAAACAACCGATATATATATATATGTGTATATATATATATATATATATATTTGACAACTGCGATAAACGTAATAAGATCATGCGTACTTACAGAAAACAAAACATTTGGCCATACACCCTTATTTAGTGGTACAGGAATTAGATTACAAACTCGCTCTCACGTACACTGGGGATCCTGCGACACCATGTACATAAGGAGATCTCTCCCATCATCCACCGTACATAGTAAACCCTTATTTACCATGCATTGTGTGATATTTGAACACTCGATCGACCTCTTATTACGGGCCCAATGGATAAGGTATTCACCCGCCGGGACCTTTAATGTAAGATAAAAAGATGAAAATCAAGATTTAAAGAAAAACATATACCATATGATATGATGGTTTTATCCTTTAAAAATATAAAAAGTCACACTTAGTACTGGCAAAGTTGTATAGTCTTTTGTTTAATTGTTACTCCCTCAATTCCAATTTGTTTAATTGTTACTCTCTCAATTCCAATTTTTAGTGCCTATCTTAATTACCGTTTCATGAAAAGTAAGACAAGAACTTAAATTTAAAAATTTTATGAATATTAAATTCGCTTTTCACATTTTACACATTTCTTTTTGGTGGAAACCCACCAAAGTTATACATTTAAGACAATAATAATTGAAATAATATAATTACAGTTAAATTGAAAAATTCACACTTATACTAGGTAGGTGGACAGATATATAATATACATAATTTGAGACATAAAATGTTTCTAGAAGTCAAACATTTAAAATAGGACGGATGGGAGTAATTTAAATGCCAAAATTGCTCTGGAAATTGCACCGTCATTAATGTTTCTTCTCAAATTTGTTTTTTTTTTATTAATTTCTGGAATTGTTTAAATCGTTGGAAATAGAGATAAAAACATTGAATTCAGTTAAATATACAATGAATCTGTACTTCTATCTATCATCAATAATACCTTGTCTTCTGCTACATCCATATCAAATATTTAATCTTGCTTGGGGCATGTACATTAACATAGTTAATATCAAGATTAGATAATAAAAGCAGATTATATATATGTAAACTCACCACCATGCATGATGCAGTTTCATCTTTTCTCTTGTTCCTTTCCTGCTGTTTCCCTTAGAAGACTCTTGTATGCCTATGGTTCAAAACAACACAAATGGGAAACAATACCAAATTCATTTCATTCAAAGATCACATCATATTGCACTAATATAATTTCATCATCACATATATATATATATATATATATATATATCCATTTAGACAATAATTAATGTACATTGATTAAGTTTTTTCTCCTGTGTGGTATAACTGCATTTTTACTAACGAAATGTTACAGAAAACACGAAGCTAATTAAATCGGAAGCTGACAACGAGCCCGGTTACCATTTTTCATGGGAGATTTGATTTGTCACTCATTGGCACTTCTCGTATTGCAGTCAAATTATTGGTAATTTGGAGAAGTGCCTGGTACGTCTGCAGCATAAATAAAAAATAAATAAAGAAAAAAAAATACAAGAAAAGGAAATAAAAGAACAAAGACAAAATGTTATTTATTATAGTCAGAATCCAACAACATTATAAAAGCAAACGCAAACGACGCCAATTGGGACAAATTAAATAGCAAGGGTATGGTTTGAAAAACAAATAATTGGGCGAACAAAACTGAACATTACCTTGATTAAGTAATTTGATTGTCATATGAGTGAGATCATGAACTGAACAGATAAAATATGAGAGGTAAAGATGCTTAAAAAACAGTTCCAGGTGGAGGATCATGTTTTCACAATTCAATTAAAAACCAATCAACCTGCAGGGATATCAATTCATATCATTTATCTAGTGAATACCTTTGAAACGGGTTGAAAAGCTATTCTTGGGAGAAAGTTCTTTAAATTATAAACTTTCCTAGAAAAATTATAAGAACAATATTTTTTACTTTCAACTTCTAGAGGCAGTTCAATCGATGTCAATGTTTCTTTCACACTTATTAGGAATGAGGATGGAATAAGAATTGCTCTTGGAATTCGGAGAGATACGAGAATGAAACCACATAAATTAATGAGAATAAAAATGAAAACTACGTCTGATTAGAAAAATATTTCATTTAAAATGAAAAAGTGAAGGGAGAGAATGGGATAAAATTACATCCATATTTTTAAGTGGAAATTGCCAAAAAAATCCCATAAGTTTGCGATATGGCCAAAAACACCATGTTAATTTCTCAATACCGAAAAACCCCTTCCTTTTAAAGTTAATGTTTGCCAACCCCCAAAGTTTGCAACGGGCGTTAACGGAGTTATGTTGGAATTTTATGGACGAAATTACCCTTTCTTGCATGGGAAGTCGTTACACTGGAACTTTTGACGGGTGGGGCAGTTTCCTTTAGGGTGATCCCAAGAGACGTCCGTATACGCTTTTCTTCTCGAACGTCCCTCTTCGGCTTTTCCATTTCTGAAGTTGTTTCTGCGTGGACATCATCCGCAACTTCAGTTCTCAAAACACTGAATCACTCGTGGCAAGCATTCGGCACTTTCATCAGTTTGCAGTTCAAGGTATTGAAGAAGTTGTGTTTTAAGTAAGGGTTTTATTTGAACCAATATGTTAGACAGAGATATTCGTCTGTTTTGTTTTGTGGTTCTGTTTTTAGTGGAAGACACTGAAGTATGCGGGGGAATTTCTCGGCTGGGGTTTTTCTAGTCTGCAGGCAGATTTGCCGGCTAGGGTTTTGGCTTGTCTTACATTTTCGGCTGTGTCCATGATCACCGAAAGAGTTTTAGGTTGTTTTTATTTGTGTAATGTGGACAACGTCCGTTTCCCCTTTCATTTCATACGGTTGCAGTTTGTAAAATGAGTTTCCGTGTAAGAAATGGGTTCTTGTTTAAAACCTTAGGTCTCTGTTTAACGATTCATATCTCTGTGTAATAATTGAGCTTTCCGCTTAACATCATATATCTCTGTTTAACAATTGATGTCTCCGCTTAACAAATGTTGTCATTGTTGCAGTTTTGTGATTATGGCGGTAAACCTAGTCAACGGCAGATGCTACCTGACACCGGTGGTGGGGACATTGGCCGAATTGAAAGTCCACATGACATCTCGACATTGGGAGATCATCCAAAGGACACCGTTCGCAGCATTCACTGAGGTGGAAGCTGTATTCCAGGAGAGGGCCGTTCTGGACTCGCTTCTGCAGAGGTACGATGGCCGCACCAATAAATTCGGGATCGGGGGAGTCCGCCGAGCTTCGGGCCCGAGGATGTGGCTCGATTTCGGGTGCACGTTGCGACGGAGACGCGGTCCAGCTTTAAGAAGAAGAAAACACGGTCAGCATTCGAGGGAAGGTATTTATCAAAAAGCTATGAGAGACACCGAGAGTCCATCAAGGCCACTCTCCAGCGGCTTGTGGGACAGAGGGGGGAAGAGGAAGATTTCGCGAAGCTCTTGATGGTGTACCTCATGGGGACAGTCCTCTTCCCGACTACCTCATCCTTGGTGCCCAATTGGATCGTCGATTATGTCGACGATCTACCATGCATGGGGCGTTACGCATGGGCGCAGGCGACGCACAAATGGCTTATGGAGGACGTCCCACAAGCTGCAACTCGAGTGCAAGCCAGATGCGCGGGGGGGAAGGTAAACACGGGGTACATTAAGGGTTGCTCCATCGCGCTGTGCATCTGGTTTTACTGAGATGACCGGAACCGGAAAGCAAGTCCGTTTCGGCAAGACCCCAAGGGTCTTTGTGCTACGGTGAAAGTACTTACCGGAAGCATGCGACGATAGAAACCGGTTGGGCGGCTCTCGAAGGAAAAGATGTACTAAATAATGAACAATGTGTGTAGAATGAGTAGTTAATGTTTAATTATAGTCATTACCATTTAACAACCTGTGTATTTGTGTTTAACTTTAGGTTTCTGCGTTTAATATTATTAGTCTCCGTTTAACTATGTGCTATACCGTTTACGTGAACATGTCAAATGTTTAAATACGCCCGTTTTTGATTCAATTGAATGGTTTGACCGAGATTGTTTTGTTTACGTATGTTAGTTTCCGGAGCTTGTCCTCGCGAATGCCGAGGAGGAGATATTTCTTCGGGCCGCCCGGCGGAGGGATGCTATTGCGCCGGAACCCGGTTGCCCGAAGGCAAGAGGAGAGGGCAGCCTCTTCGGTGCGTGGTCGACGACGCCGTTCCCCCACTTCCGGCCCAACACGCAATCATCGGCGTCGGGTAAGCCCTCCACTACCCCGCCCGACGGCAACACCCCACGCTCCGGCCGCGACAACGTCAGTTCCCCCGATCGCCACAGGCCCCCCGTCCGCGGCAGTCCCCTCCACGGTAGTAGGCGACGAAATCACTTCAGCTTTTTTGCAGGCGTGTCAGGTGATGATGAACGCTTTCCCCCAGCTTGTCGCTCGGGTTGAGGCATTAGAGGCACGGTTTCAATCGACTGCACCGTCTGGCCAAATAAAGGAAGGGTCCGAGGCGGAGGGGGCGTCAGAATTAGGTGACGAGGACTTTATCGGGATGGCCATTCCAAGACGGCAACGTTTGAAGAGGCTTGCGAAAAAGGCGAAAGCAATAAAGCCTCTCTGTTCACCACTAGCCGACGATGAAATAATGGCAGCACCATCGGCGGCCGATGCTGTTGTTGTGTCCGTCGCCAATGTTGACGTGGCCGCCGAGGTGGAGACAGCCGAGGTGGAGATCGTCGATGCGGTTGCGACCACCGCGCTTGAGGAGGCCTCCGAAATCCCCGTCCCGGTGGAGCCGGCGGCCGACGGTGGCGCATTGAGGGTGGTGGTCACAATCCCTGAAGAAGATGAACCAGCCGAGGATGTGTCTCCCCTTGATGATGTTGCCTTGGCCGCGGTTGAGAAGACCGTTACCTCTATTGTGAAGGAAATCCTGCACACGGAGGAACAGGCGGCCGACAGTGCCGCATCCAATGTAGGCGCGATCCCGCAACAGCAAAAAGCATCTACGGATGAACCCAAAGCTGTTGACGAGGGGCAAGGGAACGTCACCGAAAACAAAACGAAAGCTATGATCCTTGCCAACCAAAGAATATGAAGAAGTTCGGAAGGACTTCGTTCCGAAGAAGAAAAAATACGCTGGTCAATCGCGCCTCAGCATATTCGAGAAGGAGTTGATCAAGATCTTCCTCAACTTCCCCATGGACACGTAAGTGTGTTATTTTGTATGTTTTTATTTACATACAGATGTTCCCATTTACTTTTTGGCTTTTGCGTTTAACTATATACATTACCGTTTAAGATTATACGGTTACCGCGTAAGATTTAGTGTTCCGTTTTAATTACACCTGTTGCCGTTCAACCGCAGGGCCGTCGTATGGAGGAATGACTATGTCAGCACCACACGGGCCAACCTCTTCGTCCTACTCGACGGGAAGGAGATGGTGACGGATGATGTGATGGACGCCTTCGTGTGCATAAAACAAAAGTCACTGACCAAAGTACCATATCCCTACAAGAAGCGCGCCTCCATCACAAGACCACCTGGCATTGTTTATGTCAAAGCGGGAAGACGCACACGAGACGACTTTAGCTATGATCGGAGATGCCACCAAAGTCGTTCATAACGTTGACATTGCCATCCTTCCCATAATCATGAATGGCCACTTTCATGTCGTGGTGCTCGACAATAACAACCAAGAGTACAGGCATTACACCTCATGCCAAAGTGAAGAGTACGACAAAGACGCGGTTGCAATGGTAAGTTCTTTGGGAACTGAATGTATCGATCCATAGAGTTTCATAGATGGTTGTTATTCTAACCTCAACTTGTACACCTTGACAGCGGGAACTATTTGACACCTGTCTCGAAATGGAGTATGGAGAGACGGTGACCAAACACTACCCGCTTGTTCACGACAATGAAACACCGCGACAAAAAAAAGGAAGTGTCGACTGCTCCGTGTATGTCATGGAGTTTATAGAGCAATTACTCCAGGGCGAGAAACTACACATAACGCGTAAAGACCTATCTTATCTGAGATTGAAGTACACTGCCCTCATACTTAAGGAAGGGCGTGCGGCCGGCATCCAACAAAAAGGGATGCACCCACCTTCGGTGAAGTAGAATTGTTTATCTTTATCACGGCCATTCTTTAACAAATGTAAAGCAGTTTTGTCTTTGTTGTTTAAATTCAATTTATTATTTGCCATCGACATGGAAGACATGTCAATGTAAATTTAGTATTTGTCGCTAGTCTTTCAAATGCAATTCATTCTTTCAAAATATTGTCTTACAGTTTCCTTTCACTTATTTCGTTTGAATTATAAGGTTTCCCGTTTAACCACGAGAGTTACCGTTTAAGGCCGCCCGTATCTGTTTAACTCTTACTCGCACCCGTTTAACAATCGCCTTTTCTCGGCCAACATACGTTGACCACATCCATCTCGCTAGTCTCGATTTAACTTCCGCTGTCTTTGCTTAACTATCAATGCTTGAACACAAACCAGACTTTGTCCATCTAGCGAAGTTGAAGGACCAAGCTTCAACAAAACCACATAACGCCTAACAAGGGTTAAAGGCGAAATACGTGCGGATGTTTGCTAGTTTTTGTTTTGTATTCAACTCGGCGTTCTCGTCTGAGGTACCAGACTTTGCAATGTAAATATACCATCTTCTGTTCATCGTCTTCCGGGCTTTGTACTTCGCATTCTTGGCTTGAGTAAACAAACCAAAACTTATTTGTCTCATTTAAGAATTATTCTTACTCGATTTCATTACACCTTTCCGAATGGCCGCCAACACTTCGGTTCAAACGAAACCGTACACTTTTTAATGGAGATGACTACTTCTTACGCGTAATAAAATAAGTCTTATGCTAATTAAATAGTAATAAAAAGAAATTAGATAGTAATTAACTTGTAATAAAATAAGTCTTATGCTAATTAAATAGTAATTAACATACCGAACTAGATAATGAAGCTCTCCATGTTTATAAACAGGGGTCACTTGCAATACCTATGAAGCTTTGTCCGGATAAACGACTATGTTTCCATTTTCACATTCCGCGAATAAGGTGAAATATGAATGAATCCCAAAATGAAGTGGTCTATGTTCAAATAATCGTTTAAGTTTCGGTTATCATATGAAAAATAAAGTACTATCTTTTTAAATATTCCCGGCACCGTTTGAAAAATATGAATCCCGTTTGATTTACGGTTTCTCTATGTAATTATGTATGTTACCAGTTAAGCTCAACACTTACCGTTTAACATCGAAGCATCCGTTTAACTCTATACGTCCCTCTTTAAATAGTAAAAGTTTACACCCGGACAAATGTCTTTCCCTTCATAAATTATTCCTTCACGATGGTGTTAGTCGACGACGGTTTCATTGCGAGATCTTCGATTGTGCCCGGACGCGTGGCAACGGCCGCAATGCAACTCGCGGACCTCAAATGTTTGGGACTCGATCCTCCTTCGTCTAGGACGCCCGAGCCGCCTTCTCGTCACGAGGCGGACGCAAACGCAGATCGCGATTTTCGTCCGTAGGCCGCTCATTGTCGGGTATGGGGAATATGGCTTCCTTATACGCTAGCTTGTAAGTGTCGACGGTGAAGTAGCCGCTTATAAAACGATGGACGTTGGTGTCCGTCCTGCATTATTGCAGCGCAAGCGCGTTTGCACGGGATACCAAAAACTTGCCATCTGCGACATGAGCAAACTCGGGTGGCAAGATTTACGTAATTGCTTGCTTGGTCAATAACTTCGTAACAGTCATCGACACATCGACCAACGTGAAGACTTCGGTGCGTCCGCAACAAGCGCCTCAACCTTCGAATGTATATCCGAGCATAAGTAGGTCTCCCATTTGTTCGCTTGCTCAAGGCGAGTGCATAACATGCGCATCAACTTGAACCCGCACAACGAAGATCATAAAGTTTGAATAAATTGAAGTGAATATATTGATACTTAAACAAATCCAAAGCGTTAAACGGTATTGTCAAAAATTAAACGTTACTCCCGAAAGTTAGACGAAGACAATTATATTAAAACACTTATGTGGTATTTTAAATATGGACAATGTGTGTTAAATGATAAAGCAAAATGTTAAGCGGTATAAGTGAAAAACCTTATCGCGTCGACCATTTTCGTCACCGGCAAATGACGAGCTTCTTTGATCCAAGCATTGAACGACTCCGCGACGTTTGAATACATCTCCCCGAGCGTTCGCCTTTGAACGAGATAATTCGACCAATGTGCCATGTCCGACTTATGAATCAACCACCGATAGGCTTCGGGTGATGCGGCCTGCAGTTCATTGACGGTGTCATCGAATTCTTTAGCCGTCGATGCCCACGCAATGCGAAAGTATATAGACCAGAGCCTCCTCCCTCAATGCCTTCCCAAGTCGACATTGGCTTTCATAAAATTGGCCTCCAAGTGTCGAAGGCGTACGCATGTGGGGATGAAGGGAAGACTCTAGCAATCGCGTTGACAAGGCCCTTTGACTCCGTCCGACACGAATGTAATTATCTCCTCGTAATCGCCCTCGTCGTATAAAGCATCACCTAACTTGGAAAGGAACCACGTCCAGTTGGCGTCGGTCTCATTGTCGACAATAGCGAAGGCGACATGAAAGAAGCCATTGTTCCCATCTTTACCTGTGGCACCCAACAGAGTACCTCGGTACTTTCCCGGGAGGTGGGTACCATCGAGAAAGCGGCGCCCGCATGCCCGCTTGAATCCCAAAATGCACGCACCGAAAGAGAAGAACGCACGCTTAAACCGATCACCGTCCCTATCCACACACGCGATCTTGCCGGGGTTCGTCTCAACCACCTTATCGACGTACCAAAGCAACAAGTCGTAGCCGGAGACATCATTTGCCGTCGAGGGTCACCCGGGCATGTTCTTTTCCCAACCAAGCTCGCTTGTATGGAATGTGGACACCATGCTCCCGCAACATGTCCTTCGAATGTCGATGGCCTTGTACAAGGGCCGGTCCTTGAGCTTCGGATCACTCGTGCGCTTACCCATTTTTTGGAAGCTTTCGGGTGTGACGCCGAGCCAATTCCACCGCCGCAAGTGTGTGACTCGGTCCATTGTCTTGATTCGAATGTATTTCGTTATATTCCTTTGATGCATGCACGCGCCATTCACAACCGGTGGCGGCGCATTCCACAATGACCCGGTGTTTTTCGTTCTTTACAAATTTGAAGTCAAAGTTCCGTTTGATGGCAAAATTTCGAAGTGCGTCTACGAAATGTTCAACGCCTTCAAAACGTTGTCCGACGTCCAACGACAACATTTCAGGTTGTTCGACGAGGAAGGTACGCATGCAAGACCGTCGGGGTCGCTATGAGGTGGAAAGAAGCGCTCCCAGCATTCCGAATTCCTACCAAGACTTCGGTTCAAACGAAAACGATTAGGATTTAAGCATAAACATCATTTTGTTAAATGGTAAATATCAAATTGTAAACGTTACGACCAAACATTAAACAGAGACTCCATAATGTAAACGGTATAGTCAATAGTTAAACAAGTAACATGAGAACTTACACGGTGAACCCCAAAATTAAACGGTAACGTCTCTAACTTAAACGAAGAGAATTACTAACCAATACCTAACATATACAACTACATAACTATCCGGCACTACCACATTACCACGAGAGGATCTCGTTTTCGGTAGGATGCGATGACGCGCCATCCGTCTCGACAACAAGATCAACTACATCGCCTTTTAAGATGGAGAAAACATGACACATGCGCTCGGAAGTCGATCTCGTTCTCTATCGGGCAAACCGTATTATGTCCATCGGGTGTGACAAACTTCACCCTCACACGGGAAGTATCGAGACCCCATCTCTCGACATATCTCGGCCTAACACCACCTCCCAAGTAGTCGGCGCCGTGAACATGAGCACTCGTCCCTCCCCGTTGTATCTAGCAATAGCACAAAAACTCTCCATAATACCGGAGAACGGCCAGACCTCAAATGCGAAAGAGAAGAAGAAGAAGAAGAAGAAGAAGAAGAAGAAGAAGATGTAATTGGCCTTCTAAACTCTATTTCACAAAAAGCCAACATGAAGGGGAAAAAAACCCACAATTGTGTGCATTAAGGGCGGACATGACGTGATGTGATCGGGCGGGTTTTTTCCCCGCCATTTCAAAGGGCAAATATGGAATTTCATGCAAAAGACACATTTAAAGTGACTGGCAGGGGGTAGACGGGAAGTAAACTATAACGGAGGGGCTGTCCGGGGTGTGCAAAAGTTGGAGGGGCGTTTTAGGAAGTTTGAAAATTCGCGAGGGGTGAACAGTAATTTTTCATCACTCCCTAAATAATATACACATAAATAATATTGATAGTGACTTGTTTTTGGTTGGGGATATGGACAACGATGGGTAAAGTAAGTGGAGTAAATAACTATTTCTGTAATCATGTTAATACTACTAATAATTATGTTAATATTAGTTCTAATTATTTAATATTTTTTATAATAATAATAATAATTAATTAATTAAAGTATTTTAATGATAAAAATCTTTTTAAAAATATTAAATATTTTAAATTTAATATTTCTTTAAATTTGAATAGTTAAAAATATTTTTATAATTAATTTTAAAGATAATTTAATTTATTAAATATTTTTATAATTATATTTAAGAAAAAATGATGGTGAGTGGATACTACTTACTTTACTGTATTTCAACTTACAACAAATTTTGATGTAAGTTGAAATACTGTAAAAGTTGATGAGATGTAAGTCAACTTACATGTAAGTGGAGCTTTTACATCAAACCAAACGGTCACTTACATCACAGCTACTTACAGTTACTTACAGCTAACCAAACAGCCTCATAGTGTAGTTCAAAAAAAATTACAAAGCTCTCATGCAACTAAAAGAACAGCGTGATTGAAAGTTTTAGTGGATCACCTGTTTCAGAGAATGACAAGTGCTTTCAATGAGTGGTTGAATGATCAATGTTTAACCAAAAATTTAGGTACTATCCTTTAAAAATATGCATCAAAAGATAATCATGCACCAGCTTCAACTAACACCAATTTAGATTTTTTTCATTTAATATCTCATGCGACATATCTAATAGATATCTTGCAAAGTTGATTTTGGAAAATTTAGTGGGTGAAATTTAATACCGACGAGATAAAAAAAATGTGATAACAAATAAGAACATCACTTCCAAACTAACTACTTTGACAATTCAGAATAATTAAATACAAGCTAAAAACAAGACAGCAATACATGGATAGCAAGATGATAATTACGATCAAATTTTTTAATAGTGTACTTCAAGAAACAAGTCCATATTTCTCAACAAAAAAAAAAAAAAAAAAAGAGAACTTATATATGAAAATTGGTCATAGTTCACCAATACCAAAGAATGACAGGTGCTTTCAATAAATTGTTTAAATTTTCAAAACGTTTGTATAATTTTTATTACTAGATTTAGACATAGTTGTGCATAGCTCTGAAATCATCAAAGTTTGAGAGCATCTACTATTACATTATTCAAAGGACGAACAAATCTCAATCACACACTCATGTAATAATCAATCGATTTTCTAATTTTATTATTTATTTATTTATTTTTTGTTTGCCAATATGCCACAAACCACAAGTCATCCCCTCCCAAAACAAAAAAAAACTTTCTCACCCAAGGATTTTGTTAAGAAACAAACAGGTACAACAATACACTGGTTATCATGATTTATCAACTTTCTAAAAAATTATTAATTCAGTCAGACTTCATATGGAACAATGAATGTTCGCCACTTGCATTTGCAAGAACTTTACTGAGCTCATAAATCTCCTTTCATATAATTTTAAAGGGAAGAAATACAACTCCTCCCATAAAAACATATGGGAACCATTTGGACAGTATTGTGAACAATACTTGGAACATGAGTACATACATAAAGAGCATGGTGAACAATACCACAAGCACAAGATTTCAAACCCACATCTCTCTCTTTACTGCCAACTGCCTTTACCACCGAACTAAGCAATTATTGGGGCATTTGATCTATAATCAGCATCTCCACAAATTCACCAAAAAAAAAAAAAAAAAAAACCTTCACAAACCAACACATAGCACATTCAACAACCCAAAAATTAGAAAGGAAAAATAAAATTAAAATAGAAAATGGAACTCACTTGGCATCTTCTTGGGTGACGTCGCGGGGCAAAGAATCGCCTTTCCAATCCCAACCAAAGAGAGCATCATCGCCATCCCCACGGCGCCAGGCATCAAAATGAACCCAACGATGAACGTTACAGACCCGCAGAGCATCCGTGCCAAAGAAATCCCGAGCAACAGAAACACCAATCGAGCCGGCGTCATCGGCGGCATCTTCGCAGAAGAAAAATCGATGAATCTGAATATCAGCTCGCTGAGCTCGTCGATCAATTTGGAGTAATGCTCTTTTCCATGCCTCATCTTCGAAACCATAACCCTAACCCTAATTCCTAAAAAGGGAATCGGGGGGGGTATTCCGGTAACGAAGATGATGTGTAAAATGAGAACGGAGAGGACCTCTTCTTCCTCTGATTCGAAAGTGGAATCAGAACAGAGAGTATTTGACTGCCGAACGGGCGGGAGGGGGTAGGCTTGGCTGGGTGAGATTGGACACGAAATAGGTCGTTAGTTGACGTGTCCTATTTTTACTTGTTATCAACAGTGGGACCCGGACGACATCAGCAACTATAGCGTTTGCTGTTTTTCCAGAGCCTGCAGAAGAACGACCGGTAGATGGTCGACACGTGCAAACGTATCTTGATTGCTGATGACGTGGCGTAGGGAGAGACAGATACCAATTTCATGCATGATTCACGAGCTATGTACGGAGTGAAAATGTCACTTGTTTTGCTTTTAAATTTTTAATCATTTTTTATTTAATTTATAATGCATATATTGCAGCATGTCATTGTACTTATTATTTGGAAATTAGAATTTTTTTTTTTTTAACTTGCATTTACCGATAGGATGACAAAATACGGAGCAGGTACGGGATGAGGCAAAGTGAGGATTTTCATTTCTGGTTTTACTTTACCACGCCAGCCCTCTTTTTTTTATTTTTTAAAAAAAAAAAATAATTTACCTATATGCTTTGCATATAAATGTATTTTATTTTAAAAATTTATTTTTTATAAATCAAAATAAATAAAATTATTTTCAATTAATTATAATAGTAGTGTGTTTTTATTACCTGATGTATTTTAAAAGTTTAATTAAAAAATACAATATTATATAAATAATTTATTATAATTTTAACTTATTAGTAAAATAGTATATATTATAAGAGGTTTAATGCAAAATTGTAGTATTTTCTACTTAATGTATTATTATAATTTTTTTAATTATTGATGTAAATGAGCTAAAAATAGTATTGAAAATATTTATTTTTCATTGGAAAAATAAATGTAAAGCTGAACTAAGCGTGACAAAAGACAGATTGAGCAAAGTGCAAAATCCACGAAATGGTTATAGTATTAAGAAGGTTAAAAAAACAAATCGGATGAGGAGAGACGTGGAGCAAGATATGTTGTTGGCAGGTTCCTACGTTCCTCGTTGCCATCCCTGCACACCCATAAAATATATAATACTTAATTTGATATTATACTTGCATTAAACCATATTTAATTCTAATACTCACACAAATTATTTTTATTTAGTTATTGTACTCTTCCCTATTTTTCAAAGACGTTCTAGGGTCATCATTAAAGCAATGTTCAGGGAAACAAATATAAGAGTATTACAACTTATTCATGTCAGAAAATACATGGAAATCAAGTATATAAGTTTCATACAGAATAATTAAGAGTCTTATACAACATATTCATTAAATGCAAGCTAAGTATAGAGATATATGACGAACCAAATCCTATATATGTATACATGGCCTGTTTTCCTCAAGCAAGCCATCCAGGCATGAAAGTGCTAACACTAGAACCGGGAGTTGCAGCAATTTGTATTTGGTCATGAGGCTGATACCTGAAAATTAAAAGTTGTAGATACTCATATTTCAAAAAGAAATCAAGGAAAAAGAAAGATCATCCTTGTTTCTTTGTTTGGTAAACAATAAATGGATTACCCAATGTGTAGAGTAGGTTCACACTCTAAAGGATGGAAGAATCCACCCACATCAGCTGGAGGTTGCGGCACCTGCCGGACAAAACCAACTGCATGAGCATCAGATTCCCAGACTTGCTGTTGGTTTGCTTGATTGCTTTCATCCAACTGCAAAAATTTAGAGTAATATTTAGAGCAATAAGTGTAGATTAGCGTTTAAAATTAATTCTTTGTTTTCATCAATCGACTAAAAAACATCCATTCAACTTTTTATGAACATGAGGACAACTTGTCTACATGAACATCAAAGAAGAAAACAAACAATGGCCTGAAACACTAGAGGAAAATCATACCCTTCTCTTAAGGGTTTTATTGGCCTCACATAGCATTTGTTCCTGTAAAAAATGATAAGTTGAATAGGAAAAGTCAATGAAAATTAAGTGAAAAAGTGGACTCTTATTTACGGTGTTGTTTTTATACACACCCTACGTTGAAGATCAGCAAGCTGATCAAGCATGTGTTGAGTCTGCAGATATATACAGAAAGAAAAATAAGTATAGGTTTTTGGATTGGTTTTTTAAGTGTTGATCAAAACGAAACGAAATGAACAGTTATTTATTACTCACCCTGGTCGATCTGATGAGTCTGAGTGATGAATCAAGTTGATGTTCAAGTTGCTCCAGTTCCTTGCTGTTTAGTGGTCCCAAGTCCTCACCCAGGAGATTCCTGAATGTGCATGGTGAATGAGGGGGAAAAAGCATTAGGTTTGAGAATTTTAGGGATTCAGGGTCTAATCCTTACCTTTGTGATCTTTGTAAAGCTTCAACCCTTGCTTTCAGTTTCAAGTACTCTTGTTGACAACTCTGCTCATGAAGAAGTAAGGCTTAGAATGATACATGTGTATGTAGGGTAAATAACCAGACAAATTGAAACTAGTGGTTTACGATAGTGTCTCCTGTATGTTGCTGAATGCTTTCAAGTTGATGTAGATAAGTGAACAAATTCAAATTGTAGAGTTTGCCTTTCAAAGAGTCATGTGGATGCAATTAAAACACATTCACATGCTTACATAAATTCTGTATCTATTGCACAGGCCGTTGTTTGGATTAGCAAAAAGAGCAAAAGAAAAAACACATTCAATCACACAAATATTCCACCATGTTTTTTCAATACAGATACATATTATATTTTCAGTTAGTAAATTTGAATGTATCAGCAAAACAGTGAGAATGAATACTTCATTAAATGTTAAATAAGATCGAGGTATGAAGCAAAGAAGCAGAAAAACAAGAATAAAATTAATTTAGACTATCAAATAATATAAAAGCCATCAAAAAGCAGACAAATGTTTATAATACCTGAGTCTCCCTTGTCACTACATTTACTTCAGGTGCTCCGTGATTACATTTCTCATATCTCTCTAGTGTCTTCATCATGCTACAAATTATAAGAAAAAAAAGTATTAGAATGATGAAAAATTGGAATTACTAAGATCATAGTTAACTTTCAAATAAGATAATGGTCAAGGAAAACTAGATGGGAATAGACACTCATAATGTTGAAGTAAATTAATTTGTAATGAAGCCAATGTGGCTACAAGAGCTGCACTTCCAAATAAATATTCTAGTCATGTAATAACATAAAATAAATATGATAGTAGTGTTTGAATCCCCACCCCGTAGTATTGTACAGTATTGTGCAAATACTATAGAGAATACTGCAGAAATATTGTAGCAATAATGTTCATTCATTGTTCATTGGGTCTCCAAAAAAAAGAGTTGTATTTTTCATCCTCTGGGATTGTAAAGCAATGGAGATTTACCATTGTGGTGTTATACTCTCTATATATCATTTTCAGTTCACATGGCAGGCTATCATTATCGTATGGGTTAGCTTGTCGCAGATGTTAATCCTTACGGGGTTGTTACGTCACTTTATTTAGGATAACTCTCTTATTGGGTGACGCTTGAAGCGTTTGTCAAAAAATTTAAAATAAAAAAAAAAATCCACATATTTCTTTGTATAATCCATGCATCCATAGCCATGGGTTCCGATGCACGAAATTTTAATAATCGTTTTATTAAGTTCACCATCCTTTTAAATATTTTAAAAATTTTCCAAGACACTTATTTATGATATATTAATATTTATAATGCTTTTGATTAAGATGAAAATCTATAATTCACTTAATACTGTTTCAATCCTATTTAACCGGAAAGCTCATGATTGATATGACGTAAAATTTATCCCAACACAAACGTTGTTAATTAAATTAATACAATTATTGATGGTCACGCATTGAGAATAAAAACAACAAATTTGAACCTCTATGTGATTTCAACATGCTCAAAAAATGTATCTACACAAATCATTCTATTAAAAGCTGCTCTTCTATATGGATCCTTTATATGTTTTATTAGAACTTATTGAAGTAATTCCACATTTCTTTAATATGTTCAACCATTCGATTGATTTATTTATTATATAATTTTATATACGGTGTCTTAATAAATGTCATGTTTGACCTAGCCAGAAATGCCTGTTCATGCGCTACCATAATTCATTACATAATATACTTATTTTCATGTGTAATTAACACTAATGCATGTCAAAGACAGATAGATTTAGACACTTATAAGTTATTAAGTACTAACGAGTTTCAGATTTAACAATTAGATAAACTATGAGATTGACAAGGCAGAACTTTCCATGAGGGATGCAAGATTAATTACTGCCCAAGAGCATTAAAAACAAAAAGAAAAAAAAGAAAAATTGTTCAACTGAAAATGAGCATTTCTCGCATGGTCTAAAGGTTCTAAGTGTGACCTTGAACAGGGAGAAGACAATTAAGTTTATAACTCACAGAAATCAATCTGAAGATTCATAGTTTCATTATTTTGAAAATACAATAAAGCTACAGTCCTAGCTAGTGCACATGAGAAAAAAAAAGAGTTAGAAAGAGACAATGCAGAGATTTCTATGCAAAATAATGGACCGGAATATAAACCGGGTGCTCTTGCAAGCAAGGATGGAGGAAGAAAAGACACCATTTTCTGGGAATAGAAAAATGGGTCTTATCAGTATCTCCAATTCAAATTATCGTAAATTTCTTTATCGTGGATGTGACTGAAAGATAAAACGTAGAACAACCCAGAGAAACCTTAAAATCTTCGAAACAAAGTTAGACTTGAATTGAAGAAAAGTGAATAAGAAAATAAACCTTTTTTGTTTTCTTGATTATAACAATATGAATTCTACATCCAGGTAGAAATTAGCAAAACTATGTTGAAATTAATTTATCCGCATAGGAAGAGCAAGAACCAGGACTCCTTGAACGTATGAAGACATGAGGAATTTGTCTTTTAGAGATCATAGAAATTAATTAAGGAAGTTAGAAACCCTAAAAGACTGGAGGACAAAATTCGATAGAAAGATTAAATTAGAAGGAGAAGCCATGCAGAACCAAGACTCACTGAGATGTTTGAAGAGATAAAATTATACAATATGAAGACTAATGAACTCGCATATGCAAAAGTCTTCATCTTTCACTTTGCTGACTTGTGTTAGAACCATAAAAGAAAATTTGAGAAGAAAACGGAATAAAAAAATGGAGCAAAACCTTCAAAGATCCAACAGACAACCACAATTTCAGATCATAGAAAGGGAAGCCTAGAGTTTGAAAAGCTTTTTACGAAAAACCACTAGATCTATAAGATCACAAACCCTAACCCTAGAAAATGCAACAGAAACTCAACCTCACTAATCCTTCAAAAACTAACTAAAAGTTTCCTGCTTTTCTATCACTAACTCGCTCTCTACTTCCATTTTTCTGATAAACACCAAGGAAACTCTGAGCGAAATTAGAGGATCATCAAACAAAACCCTAACTTTCAAATAGACAGATATAAACCTAGAGCTGCTGCAGAACTCGTAGAGCTTTCCCCGAGTGGAGAAGATGATGAGGGCGACCTCAGCATCGCAGAGGACGGAGAGCTCGTAGGCCTTCTTTAGAAGGCCATTGCGGCGCTTGGCGAAGGTGACCTGCCTGTTGATTTTGTTCTCGATCCTCTTCAGCTCAACTCTACCCCTCCCCATCTGCTCGTTGGAATCCACGCTCCTCCTCCTCCTCCGTCTGAAGCAGAGCGATCGAAGATCGAAGAAGAAAGCCCTAGAATTCAAGAGAGGAAAAAGGAGCTTTGAGAGAAGCGAAGCCTCGCTTTCTCTTTGCTATTTATCGACATACAGAGAGAGAGAGAGAGAGAGAGAGAGAGAGAGAGAGCGAGAGAGAGAGAGAGAGAGAGAGAGAGAGAGAGAGAGAGAGAGAGAGAACGTTAATCAGAGAGACATAAAGAAGTCACAAAAAGGTTACCGTTGTTAATTATTAAATCATATTTTTATTTAAATTTTATTTTAGTTTTTTAACTTATGAAGTACAACTCCAGTCCATGAGCTATATGAAAATACTTGTTTTGAGTTTCTGTGAATATATATTTGGATTAAATTTTAAAATAATTATTGCATCAATAAATCTCCTTCGATCAATGATGTGAAACAGGAAGGCTAAAATGGACATTTTCTTGTGATGCAAAAAATAAAAGCAACATATATATATATATATTTTTTGTTTAAGAATCAAAATAAACATTTGAATATATATCATTAGGGAGGATTTTGGATTTTTAACAAAAACTGAGAATACACTCATGCGTACTTAAATATTTACATTTCATGTACACCCGAACTTCTTGCATATATATACTCCTTTTCTTTCGTATATGGTTAAATTAATTATCAATTTTTTTATTTTATTTTTGTATTTTTATGCATGCAAAATATTATATAGATATAAATATAAAGTTAGTTTATAAATGATTATGAGTCAACATGTTAAAAATCATATTCAAATGTAAATTTTAACCTAATATAATTAGAATATTGTTATTATTACAAATTGATCTTCTTTATAATATTTTGTACATAATGGTGGTTATAAACATATAATACTAAAAGGCAAATGTAAATCATAAAAAAAAATTGTTTATTTTCATAATTTTGTCTAATCTGATAGTAGATGCAACTAAAAACAAATAAACTCATACACTTTAATTTTATATAAAAAGTAAAACCAAAAGTGATATATATATGATTAATTTTCTTAAAAAACTAATATTAAAAAAAAAAGGAAGTATATACTTGTGGGAAAAAACTCTTCAAATTTAAATTATAATTTTCTTAATTTATATGGGTTAAAGGGTAAAAAGCCATGGAAGGGGACCAAGGGTAGCATTTTGGGTGTGTTTTCTTGGGGGACCAAGTTTGGGATCTGAAACTTTAAAACAGAGAGTGGGACACGTGTCGATAATGAATTGGCTGATCATCCGATGATGAATTCACTCCTGGATCCCCTGCATAACAAGTTGTAGGAATTTAATATACTAATCGATGATAAGCCACTTATCAGATGCCACGTATACGTTTCACGTAAATTCCTGTTAGTTCACTTGCACGAGTGAGCTACCTTGGACACAGCGGGTAGAAGCTTCTTAAAGAGGGATGCACCCTCAATTACATAAATATCCCTGGATCATTAATGTGTGAATTAATAATAATTCATTTAAAAAATAAATACTCTTCTTACAAAAAAAAAAGGTTACAGATTTTCTTTTTATGAAAATGGTGAAGTAGAAATTTTATCCTCAAGTTTGTTTGATTTTATGATTTCATTTTGATGTTTAATTATGTTAAAAAAGTGATGAAAATATGATCATATATGGTTTTTTAGAATCATGTGGTTATTATGCATTGTTTTCTTTAGCTGGAGTGATTTTGCATGCCACTCTATATGTGGTTCAGAATATATGATTACTTTTTATTCATTTCTAATTTAAAATATATTTTGAAAATTTTCTAAAGTAACAATATATTTTCAATATTAAATTTCAGTTAATTGAGAAAATGAGGAAAATTAAATAAATATTTCTGTTTTTCATAGGGTATTTAAAAACCAATCCAAATCACAAAAAATAAAATATATAAACCATTATTAAACATTTATAAATTACAAAAAATAAAAATGAATATTAAGGAAAAAAAATATAAAACACAACAGAGATTTATTTATTTTCAAAAAATAATTATTTCGAGTTGCAATATTTCTTTTTGAGCACGTGAAGAAGTTACATGTTTTGACATGCTATTGTAAAAACATTTGTTGCATTTAATAAATCAAAAAATATTTTAGTGCATGAAATCAAAATAAAGTTTGTTTTTTAAAACAAAATTTATGAATACTTTTTCATAAATAAACTCTGAAATCGAACAAAATTTTTTGGGCGCTTAGTAGTCAATTCAAATTTGTTATGCATTTAAGGTCTAATTACACCCCTCTTAAAACATCCAATTATTAAAGAGAACATAAGATATTGGGTTGTTTTATAAGGACAAATGATTTTAATGTGTACCAAAATTAAAAAATAAAAGAACAATTATTGAAGAAATTCTATGAATGTTGTTAGTACTATGAGAAAAAAGTGAGACTTAAAAGAGGATTAAATAAGGAAGGGGTTTTGGAAGGAGGAAAACAAAGGTGTGGGTCTATATTGTTCTTTCTAGTACTTTGTCTTTAAGGATGTCAAGTCACTTTTACCCACTTGCCCCTCCGCAATAATAACTTCAATGGTGCATGGTGGCGAAGTGATGGAATCTTCTCCTTTTCTATTTCTAAATTTTATTTATCTTTTATTTTTAGGGCATCCACCACAAGATGGATACTTCCTCTTTCTTTCTCTTGTCTTTTTCAAGTTTTTGTATAGCAAACGAAGCTAGTGAAGGGGGACAACTCTATGTACACATGTATTTTAAATTAAATTGTTGGTTTTTTTTTTAAAAAATTAATTTTAGATTAGGTTTTATAGTAGGCTTCTCAGTTTTTTTTACATATTATTCAAAAAAGTTTAGTTTGAACTGATTATATAAATAGCATGTAGAAGTTTTATCATAAAAATTAATGAAGTGGTCAACTCTTTGTACATATATATATATCAAATAGAACTATCAATTTTTTAAAAAAGTTAATTTAAAATTATGGTTGATAGGAGATTTCTCTATTTTTGCTGAAATAAGATTTAAACAGTTTAATTAAATTATATTTGGTTTTGAAAATAAATTGTTTTCTCCTTTTTTATGGCTTAGGTGTTTTAACCAGAACTAATTAAATAAGATGCACAAATTTTATTATAAATAATGTTTTAAATATTTAAATAGTCTTTCTATTATTTGAAATTTGCCCTTTGAGTCCCCATATTATAATTTCAACCTTTTTCAATCCCTACCTATTTTATCATTTTGGGCAATTTTAGTCCACCATGTACACTTTATTGAAATGCTTTCTTCTATATTAGAAAAAGATTAAAAAAATAGCAAACGACAAAGAAATATTACAATATCTCATATAATCATATGTTCAGAATGGATCCAAATCAATGAAAGTAATTAGTGATCCTCATCCCTTCTTTAGACACAGGACGCCCTTTATCCCTTTCCTGATGCTGGTGAAGCTACGCCACTTATCCCAAATGAAGGCAATGAAGCTCCCTTCACTGATCCCTTCTCGACTCCAGCAAAGCCCCTACCACCATGCTTGAGGCCCTCACCCCCTTGAGATTCGACTTTCTTGTTCCCTTAAATTTTATAGGGGATTTCTTCTATTTTCAAGGTTGGTTATTGTTGCAATACTGCTGAAGGATTTAGTGTGTGGATTTTTGTATGATTTGGTTAATTTGTGATTGAATTTGCATTAAGGTTTCAAATATTGTATTCTATACATCTTTAAGAGTTAAGATCAATAGTTCGGTAGTTGAATGGTAAAGAGTGTGCATTTTTTAATAGCTATTTTATACAACAATGATTATATGTATTTTGATATTGATATTAATGAGAAATTTTGTTTGCATACACATTTTTGCTAAAGAACTATATGAAGAATTATACTAAGTCTGTATATTTCTGTTAATTCAACTTTTGTAAAGGACAATAAATATAAAGAACTATATGTAAAGAACCATAGTGAATCCATATATAACAATGATTTTATGTACTCTGGTATTTGTGAGTACAATGTACAGTTCTTTTGAAGAACTATATATGCATATGAATAAAGGCACCATTAAATCCATATACTTTTGTTAAATCAACTGCTGTAACTTCATCAATTAAAATTTAAACTTGATATTTGATGCGATTTGTTCTTCATATCTGTTGGACACATTAAAAGAGCCATCACTTTGAAAACACAAGACACACTAGACAAGAAGTCTTGATCTTGTTAACCTTGACATAATATTCTAAGACATATGGGTTGATAGACTAGAGACATACAAAACGGTATAACCTATGCTTCCCTGCTGCAAAGTTAGTTATTTCTTGCAGATGCAACAGTTGCCATACTCTGTTGTGTTTGGAAGTCTCGAGATTCAATTACCAAGGAGGTTTCTTGACTTGCTTCAGTCTGGTTGCTCTGCAGTAAGTCTTGTATTTCTTTGAGCTTGACAAAAATGAGCATCACATAATATATGGTCGCAACTTATGGCCGTAAGTGAGACCGTAAGTGGAAGATAGAAGCATTTACGGGAGAAGCTTATGCCCGTAAGGTTGGAGGTAATATTTATCATATGAGGCTTACGGTCATAGGCTTACGGCCGTAAGCAGGATTCAGCAATGGGAGAAAGTCCCAGCTCGGTGTTCAGGATAGAAGAGGGGTCAACACCCTTAGAGAAGACCTTTCGGAGATGGATGCGTTTGCGCAACAAGAAGCAGCTTCAGTATGGGGAAGAACATGGTAAACACACCCCAGAACCACTACACCCCCCTCTTAGATCAGCAGGTGAGGTAAGGAAATCTTCATGTCAAGCTAGAGACTCTAAACAAGCACTTCTTGGGAGGCAACCCAAGTTCTTTTTCATTTATAGTTTGCTTTTCTTTCCTGCATGTTTTGTTTAGTTATTTTCTATTGTTTTATTTTCGAGTTAATTTCAGAGATCAATGTTTGATGTGAGTTCCTTGTATCTGTTTTAGTTGTGCATGTTTGAACTTCATAGTAAGGGCCATTGTAACTAAACATGTTCTTTTGATATAAGGGAGATTCTGCAAAATTTTCAAAGATGTTTACGGGTTATATACGCTCGTAGGATAGGCTGTAATGTCTCCACAGAGGCACTTATGGCCTAGCTTATGGGCTGTAACATTTGTGCAGAGTATTCCTGAGGACCTTATGGGCCGACTTACGCCCGTAAGGTGTGGCTGTAAGTGAAAGTCCCGAGAGCCTTACGGGCAGTTTAGTAGCCACTTACAGCCCGTAACCTCTTGAAACTTTTATTCAGAGAACCTTATGGACCAACTTACGGCCGTAAGCCACAAGCCGTAACTGAAAAAAAAACTAGAGGCTTACGACCCTAGTATTTAACTCCCTTACGGCCCGTAACCTCTGTTTAGAAGCAGGTAAACAGTCTTACGGGGGAACCCTTATGGCCGTAAGACCCCTGTAAGAGAAAATGCAAAGAGACTTACGGCCCGACTTACGGCCGTAAGCCGGCCGTAAGCCGGCCGTAAGCAGTTAGGTTTAAGGCACCACTGGCGACCTTTCAATTTCATTTTCCCCGATTTTACCATTCCTCACCCTCACCGCTGACGTGCTCTTTCGAATGTTTGGACATGTTTTGAATGTGAAAATGTGAATGAGTGTAAATTTTGAGCACCACGGTTACAGGGGAGGTGCTTACGGCCTAAGTCTTTTGACTTACAGCTGTAACCCCTAGTAAGGATGAATCCCCAAGCCTTACGGCCGTAAGAACGGCCGTAAGGAGGCCGTAAGTTTTTCTGATTTGTTGCATCCAAGGTCTTTGTTATATTTAATGTCCGTATTTTTAATGCAGGATGCCTCGAGCTAAGCAGGTAGCACATCGGCCGTCGAAGAGGACTCGAGCAGAAGACATTGGGCCTTCTACCCCTGTCCCACCTGGGGGACCCTCGTTCACCTCCCCACATTTCCGAGAGCGGTATGACCGCTTGATGAAGAAACGGATTGGCCAGTCTCGAGTCATTAACTGGCCCGCGCTCGCCCATTTGGGGTTGGACGAGGAGGTCCATAGCTTGGTGGGCGTTGGTGGGTGGGATCGGCTCCTATCGATCGAGGAGCCGGTATACCGAGATATTACCTTGGAGGTGCTTAGCACCTTCGAGGTTGATCGGGGCCTTGTCGGGTTCGCTCGCCCAGGCGCGATCCAGTTCTGGCTATTTGGAGAGACCAGACAACTGAGCCACACTCAGTTCGCACTGCTGATGGGGCTGTATGACTCAAGTATCGATAGTGTCACAAATAGCCTAAAAAACTCTCTATTACTAACAGTGGCCGCGGTTAGGTCAGGAGCCACCAAGATGCACATATCTTGGAGTTGGCCGTTGGGGAACCCGTATGGTGACTCCGAATACCCAACCTTGCACACCTTTTTGGTTCTTTACGCGCCCCTGAAAGGGTGAACCTCACCTGAGTACTCCACGCCACCTTAACTAGGTCGGCCCATGTAAACTCTAATCCTTACTGTAATAGATATTGGGGATTCCCCCATGTCACCATCAAACATATAAATAACAATCCAGCCCATAGGCTCAATATATACATCAGTATGATAGCATAAATCTCATCAAGAGATAACAAGTTCTCATATATGTAACTTTCACTCCAAGAGTGAATACTTGAGTAAAACATCATGAATGATATTATTTTCATCAAAAATATCATAAAAGAGTATTTTTTGAAAATATGGTTTAAATATGGCATCATCACAAGGAAATTCAATTTGGTTCACATAGGCCCTTTTTGGGTTATCATAACAAGAACA
The DNA here is from genome assembly GCA_902712375.1 of Dioscorea dumetorum. Taxonomy (NCBI): domain Eukaryota; kingdom Viridiplantae; phylum Streptophyta; class Magnoliopsida; order Dioscoreales; family Dioscoreaceae; genus Dioscorea; species Dioscorea dumetorum. The sequence continues at coordinate 536,284 of CACTHL010000738.1, forward strand.
TTAAGCCTTTAAAGACACAAATCTTGAAAACATGAATTTCAATCCATATGCTTTCCAAACCACAAATAATTTATATAATCTTTGACCATAATCATGAAATAAATGAAAACATAAATCATCATGATTTCTAGGTCCCATGAAAATCATTTAAAGAGTCTTTTGACAATAAGAAATCCATCATTTAAAAACAAGCATTATTGTGCATTAAAACAAGCATGATTTATACTCCATTATTTAGTAAATCCCACTCACAAACCTGGCGAGCTAAAACCCTCCGGGGTTAATGATGGGTTCCCCGCAAGCACACGGGGTCGTCAAGTAATAAACCACTCTTGCAGACACGAGTGGGTCGTATTCCCAAGGGCCCGAGAATCTATCCTTACTTCCTTCTCGCAATGTTGTCTAGCAGATCAAACTCGAGAGTAAAGGATAAAAATGCAAATAGATGAAACAAATGCAATTCAAAGCTAAATAACTAGGATGATAAACGGGAGAAATCAGGGTGAGAAAGCAGTCACGGATGAGGATCCCCTCAGGGGCTACTGAAGTGTACAGGATGTTCAACTAACATGCAAGTGGCTCGTTGGACCAAGAAAATCCTAGATTAGGTCAACCCGATGGTCACGGCAATTGACCCCTAATCTGGTATGAGTATTGGATATGGAATCTATTCCGTCCAAATCCTCCTACGATTGCAAAGGGTAAGGTGGTTTTCTCAAGTTAGGGTAGAAATACAAGTGAGTACTTAACCCTAGAATTAGAGGGGTATAAATATCCGGTGGTCATGGGGTATTTATACGCATTTCCCTTCCAGGCTTGGTGAGTCTAACACTAGGAAAATGGTCATGCAACCTAGTATTGCCTATGTAGAGATACACAGAGTTCTCATGCATACCCTAACATTGAAGAACACCAAGCAAGGATCACAAATAAGCCAACAAGCATTAATAAAAACAAAGTATCCAAAAATACACAAGTTTACCCCCAAGGTTCACCTACATCCGGTGACCTTGGGGTTTAGTTGTTCATAATCTCAAAATACACAATCAAAAGCATGAAAACAACTAAATAAGGCATGATCAACTCCCTCAAGGATGGAAATGGAATTCCGAAGACGCCACTCAAGAGGTGGCTTCCTTTGTCTTCAACCTTCCTCCAACAAGCCCTAGAAGTGGATCTTTCTCAAAAACGCACTCTCCCTGCCGATCTCGCCATGAAAATGCCCTCCAAGCCTTCCTCCAAGCCGGATTTGAAGATGGTGGTGTGTAGCTCCAAGGAGAAGGCCAAAGTCCCCTTTTGAAAACCTTGAAAACCCTTAGAAAGGGTGACATCGCGACGCCATACGGGCTACCTTGCGGGCGTAAGGTTGCCTGCAAGGCTCCCAGAAACTTTCCCAGATTTTTTCGTCTCAGGTGCTACAGTACCCTGCTACTGTACCGCTACAGTATCCTGATACAGTACTGCTACAGTGATGAAGCCCAAAAACACCATATTTGGTGTTGATTTCTTCATAAATACGTCCTTAAGCTCATTTTGGCTTATTCAGGGCCTGTAACACAAACAAAATAAATTTAAGCACAAAAATAGGCGTCGACTTAACAAAAAGAATACAAACTAATACACGCAAATACGAATAAAATATGTATATTTAGACGTTTATCAGTTAATTGTCTACTCGCTCTTTTCCCTTGCTTGAAGTTTCAACTCCTAAAAGCAATCAAACATCCAATAAAAGCAAGAATTATTAACATTAACCCAACCAAGTAAAAAGAAGGAATAATGCTAAACAATGAGTATTACAGGCTTCTAGGGTTTGCCAAACTATCTAACAGGAAAAACTAACAAGAATGGAACCCTCGCAACCCTTACAATCAACAAGAAAGCCAAGAAGACCCAATTTGGTTCATTGCTACAGTAACCATAGTTTTAGAGATGAAGAATCTTCCTCCATTCTTCACAAAATCAAGATTTTACAACTCTAATTCCTTCTAAACTTTAGATCCACACCGAATCCATGTGTTTCCATCATAAAGCTAAGAGAAATTGGCAACAAGAACAAGAAATTGAAGAAGAGGAAAGAACTCACCTCCAAGCTTCTCCTAGCCCTACAAGAACCCTTTGCTGAAGAAAGAGGAGAAGATCGTCATCTCTCTTCTTTCTTGGAGATCAAGGATGGTGATTTCAGAGAGGAGGAATGAAGGTTCAAGAAGAGGGGAAAGAGGGAGAGGAGAGAGGCCTCATGAAAGCCCTAGAAGCTTTATGAGGGCCTTAAATAGGCCAAGGGTCGTGGGTGCCCTTGCGGGCTCTAGTTTTGGCCCACAAGGTGCCAGCCTTGCCTTGCTCTTTTAAAATTTTTTTAACCATCTTTTAACCTCCCAAAAAGACCTTAACTAAGGTTCTAATACAAAAGAACACTCGAAAAACTTAAACACACAAAGTTTACTCAAGAAACAATGCACAAGAGAAGTAGAAAAAATCGAACTTCCATAACCTACCACCCTTAAAGAAATTTCGGCCTCGAAATTTTTGCATACCTCTAGACCCAAACAAAAGGGGGTATTTACTCTTCATTGCTTCTTCTGGTTAACAAGTTACCTTTTCTACCCCATCATTCCTGTAAAGTACTTTAACCATAGGAATGACCTTTCACCGAAGGGTTTTCACTTGGGAATCAAGAATCTCTACCAGTTACACTTCAAACTTCAAATCTTCTCTTAACTCCACCGGTGGTGCTTCGAGACAATGAGAAACATTGAAACCTGGAAATATGGAACACAGTATGAATCTTCTCCAGCTCAGGCAATAACTCTAATCGATATGCTATCGGTCCAATCCTCTCTAGAATAAAAAATGGACCTATATATCTAGGATTCAATTTTTCCCCTGCCTCGAAACCTAATTGCCCCTTTCCAAGGAGATATTTTCAAGAATACTTTATCCCCAACCTCAAACTCTAAAAATCTTCTACGATTGTCAGCATAGCTCTTTTACCTGTCTGGAGCTGCTCTTAATCTATCTTTAATCACTTTCATCTTCTCAATAGTTCTATCAATCAATTCCACACTTTCAAGCTTCCTTTCTAACACTTCATACCAACAAAGGGGTGTTCTACATTTCCTTCCATACAAAGCTTCATATGGAGCTATACTAATGCTTGCTTAAAAGCTATTGTTGTAGGCAAACTCCACCAATGTTAGATGTTGATCCCAACTTCCTTGGAAACCTATTACACAAGCTCTTAACATGTCCTCGAGGGTCTGAATGGTCCTCTCTAACTGACCATTTGTCTGAGGATGGTAAGCAGTGCTGAACTTCAAAATTGTACCCAGGGCCTCCTGAAACCTTGGCCAAATATGAGAAGTGAATCTGGGGTCTCATTCTGAAACTATCGAAATTGGCACACCATGTAAGTTCACTATCTCATCCATATATAACTTTGCCAGTTTCTCCAAAGAGCACTTAGTATGCACTGTTAAGAAATGTGCTGACTTTGTCAGTCTATCCACTATCACCCACACTGCATCAAAACCTCGAGGTATTCGTGATAAACCAACCACAAAATCCATCATTACATGGTCCCACTTCCATTCTAGGATTGGAAGAGGTTGTAGGAATTCTAATGGCCTTTGATGCTTTGCCTTGACTTGTTGACACATTAGGAACTTAGTCAGAAACTCTGCTATCTGTATTTTCATCCCTGGCCACCAATAATTCTCCGTAATTATTCTATACATCTTGGTACTTCTAGGATAAACTGCGTAAGCAGAAGAATAAACTTCTTCCATGATAGTTTTCCTGAGTTTCGAAACTCCAGGATTCCATCTTCTCTCAACTTGAACTCACTAGTCTCCCCTGCTTGCAACTTCTATACTTCCTACACCAAGTCTTCATTAACACTCTGAAGTTCCTTAATACATTCCAATAGTGAAGGTTGAACTATGAAACTGGCCACTAATGCCCCACTACCTTTAGTCTTAAGTTCTAAACTCAAATTTTTCATCTCTGAAAATAGTTGCAGATAGGACACTCTCAAAGCAGACACTGAAGTAGACTTCCTACTCAAAGCATCAGCCACCACATTGGCCTTTCCTGGATGATAATCTATGATCAAATCATAGTCCTTTATCAATTTCAACCATCGCCGCTGCCTCAGATTCAAATCTTTCTGAGTGAAGAGGTACTTTAAACTTTTATTGTCTGTGAAGATCCGGCACCTTTCCCCAAAGAGATAATTCCTCCAAATCTTCAAAGCAAAGACTACCGCTGCCAACTCCAAATCATGAGTGGGATAATTCAACTTATGCTGTTTCAACTGCTTAGAAGCATAAGCCACTACTTTCCCTTCTTGCATTAACACACAACCCAAACCCTGCTGAGAAGCATCACTGAAAACTGCAAACTCTTTCCCATTTTTTGGCAAGGTAAGTACTGGAGCTGATGTCAAGCGATCTTTTAATGTCTGAAAACTCTTCTCACACTCATCACTCCAAAAACGCTTCACTTCCTTGCGAGTTAACTTTGACAACGGCAACGCAATCGAGGAAAACCCTTTCACAAATCTCCTATAATAGCCCACAAGTCCAAGAAAACTTCGAACTTCGGTAACATTCTTTGGTCTTTCCTAATCAACAATAGCTTCCACCTTCTTTGGATCCACAAAGATCTCTTCTCCTGACACCACATGCCCAAGAAAAACCACTTCGTAAAGCCAAAACTCACACTTGGAATACTTAGCAAACAACTGCTTCTCGCGAAGAGTTTGCAAAACAATTCTCAAGTGTTGAGTATGCTCCTTATTTGAAGGTGAATAAACCAAAATGTCATCGATAAACACAATGACAAACTTATCCAAATAAGGTCTAAACACCGTGTTTATCAAATCCATAAAAGTTGCAGGAGCATTGGTCAAACCAAATGGTATCACCAAAAACTCATAATGGCCATAACGGGTCCGAAATGCCGTCCTTGGGACGTCCTCTAACTTAATCTTTAATTGATGATACCCAGACCTTAAGTCAATCTTACAGAACACCTTTGCCTCTTTTAATTAATCAAACAAATCATCAATCCTTCCCAATGGGTACTTATTCTTGATTGTCACACGATTCAATTATCGGTAATCAATGCACAACCTCAAAGATCCATCATTCTTCTTCACAAAAAGAACAGGTGCACCCTATGGTGATATACTTGGTCGTATAAAACTTTTGTCTACGAGATCTTGCAACTGAGTCTTCAACTCTTTTAGCTTTGCTGGTGCCATTCGGTAGGGTGGTATAGAAATGGGAGCCGTACTAGGTAGTAAATCTATAGCAAACTCCATTTCTCTGTCTGGCGGTAAACCTGGCAATTCCTTAGGGAAAACATCCTGAAACTCCCTCACCACTGGCATCTTCTCTAAAGCTGGCTCCTTAACTCGTGTGTCCACCACATAAGCCAAAAATATAGGACAACCCTTGCTCACCAGTCTTCTAGCTTCCAAGGATGAAATTAAACATGAAGGCAAGGTCCTTTTCTTACCCTTTAACACCACTGCAGGTCTTGAGGACCCAAGAAAAATCACTTCCTTCTTGAAATAATCAATGGAAGCATGATGCCTATCCAACCAATCCATACCAAGGATGGCATCAAAATCCTTTATCTCTAAAGGAATCAAGTCTACCTTCAACACCACTCTACTAACTATCGCAAGGCATTCCCTAAACACCAAACTCCTGACTACCTCCTCACCAAGAGGGGTTTGTATCACAAACTCATACCCTAAGAGGGAATGGGTACTATCGACATGACATGCAAATGCAGTGCTAATAAAAGAACGCTCTGACCCAGAATCAATCAATGCATAAGCGTCATGCTGAAAAATGGATGGTATACCTGTGATCACATTAGGCCTACACTCAGCCTCTTCCTTTGTCATGGCAAAAACTCTTGTCTGGGCTCTAATCTGTGGTCGCTGGGGACCTGGCTGAGAAGTGTTGTTGGCAGCTCCAGACTTGGCAGTAGCTAGAGTAGATGCTACTGGCTGTGGACCCCTAGATTAGAACGACCCTGAGATGATGGTGCAAAACCACCTTGTCCTAGCTCTGGACATGCTGATCTCAAGTGTCCTGCCTGACCACACTAGAAACACTTGCGAGGTGTCTGAGATTGCCCTTTATGAAACTCTCACAGTTCCAACACTTGGTACCAGATTCTGGACCTCTGACACTAGGAGTACTACCGACACGTGAGAGTCTCTACTGGTAACCACTCTGAGATGGTGGAGGTCTAGCAGGGCCTGATGTAGAAGTGCCCTTAGAGGAACCCTCACTTTTGTTCTTCTTGAAAGGTTGACCCATATCCATGCTCTTTCTCTTAGCAATGCTCTCTCGAACTCTCTTTCTTTCTCTAACAAACTACTCTGCCCTCAAGGCTGACTGTACTACTTCCTTGAAGCTTTGTTTACTGGTGGCTGCCATTCTTTCTTTAATGCCCAGATTCAACCCGACTTCGAATTTAGAATAAAGAACTTCCTCAATAGGTGTTAACTCTGGGCACTTCTGCTTTAGGATACCTCAAAGTCGAAGAAGAAAACTAATGCAAATGGCCAGAAAACTACTCCTTCGACCTTTAAGTGAGCGCCTAAGTGCAATCAACACCGGTGAGGAACAGGGGAGCACAGGAAACCACCGGCGGCGAGGATTTGGTCTAGTGAAATTGAAGAAAATGAATTTGAAAAGTCGCCAGTGGCATCTTAAACCTAATTGCTTACGGCCGACTTACAAGTATAAGTCGGGCTGTAAGGCTCTCTGAAATTTCATTTATAGGGATCTTGTGACCATAATGATAGCCCCTTAAGACGGTTCACCTTCTTTTCCTCAAAGTTTACGAGCCGTAATAAAATTGACTACTAGGGTTGTAAGTCCCTCTGTCTTCCGAATACGGGATCCGCTTACGGCAGTAAGCAGCCTCGTAAGGTCCTTTGATAAGAACTGCCCAAGAGTTATGAGCCGTAAGTGACTCTTGATGTGCCTCGTAAGGTTCTCAAGATTTCCACTTATGGCCATCCTTACGGGCGTAATTGTGCTCGTAAGGTTCTCGGGATGCCTCTGCCTAGTATTTACGGGCCGTAAGCCAGACCATAAGCGCTTCTGTGGAAGCATTACGGCCTGACTTACGGGAGTAAGGTGCCCGTAAGCATCCCTGGAAATTTGACAGAGGCTTCCCTACTCTAGAACATATGTCTAAATACACTTATTCTTACTATGAGCTTAAGACTGAAAAACTAAAATGAGCATAAGGCACAAACATGAGAATTGATCACCGAATTTAGCTAGGAAATAACAAACCAAACACGATTAAAACAAGCAAGCAAAAAGAAAAGAATCGAAAAACAAACACGAAAAAGAACTTGGGTTGTCTCCCAAGAAGTGCTTGTTTAGAGTCTCTAACTTGACATAAAGAATTTTCTCACCTCAAGGAGGTTCCTTCAAATGGAAAACCTCCTTACCTACTATTCCAAGTTGTGCGTGTGGTCGTTCTGGGGTTTTGTTACCGTATTTCTCCCCAGATTGAAGTTGCTTTTGATTGCGTGAACGCATCCATCTACAAAAAAGTTTCTTTAAGGGTGCTGACCTTTAAACTATCGTAAAAACCGAACCCATCACTTCCTCCTCGCCTGAATTCTGCCAGCCTTCAGAGTGATGTATCTAAAGTAATTCCTGCACACATTCTTCAACACAAGTGTTAGTAATATCATAGAAATAACATTCATCATCAAAACTTACCGACTTTTTCATGGTTTCAGCTAACTGATAGGTGACTATCTCATCTCCAACCCTCAATGTCATCTTTCCTTCCTCCATATCAATCTTTCTTCCTCAATGTCATCTTTCTCCCCAAAATCAATGGCACCTCGGCGTCTTCGTTCACATCTAGCACAATAAAGTCGACCAGAAATATGTATTTGTCAACTTTTACTAACACATCTTCCACAATGCCTCGAGGATGCCTAATGGTTTTGTCTGCCATTTGGAATGTCATGGAAGTGGGGCCAGGTTCTCCTAGTCCAAGCTTTTGAAATAATGTAAACGACATAACATTGATGCTAGCTCCAGAATCTGTTAGTGCCTTTTCTGTCCCCATACCTCCAATGCAACAAAGGATTATAAACCTTCCAGGATCCTTCATTTTACTGGGGAGCTTGTTATGCAATATGGCTGAGAAGTTAACTTCGAGTACCACTGTCATGCCTTCCTCCAATTTCCTTTTATTCGAGAGTAAGTCCTTAAGGAATTTAGCGTAACGTGTCATTTGAGCTAAAGCTTCAACAAAAGAGAGATTAATATGCAACTACTTGAATAAATTCAGAAACTTCTTATACTGTTCATCCGATTGATCCTTCTTCAAATGAGAGGAATATGGAATTCTTGGCTCATGGGGGATATGAACTTCATCATCTTCTTTCCCAGTACCTTGGAGCCTATTCTTTCCCACTAGGGGTTTAGCTATCCTTGGAGCAATACAAGTTCAACAATGAAATAGAATTAATGTGCAAATAATTTATATAGGAAACCCCCTTAAGTACCGTGAAGATGATCTCCAAGAGCTTCTCCTTCTTCTCCAAACACCCATCCGTCAAGCCTAGGGCACACCTCAACGAATCGAAGTCATTGATGGCTCTCCCAATAGCTATTCTTAGATGGATTAGATATTGAAATCGGTGCACAAGCATTCCAAAACCTTGTAAAAACCTCCTCCAAGCCCCAGCCTCAATCTTTAAAAAAGATGGGAAGATGATCCCTCAAAAACCCTTCAAAGTGGCTATTTAAAGTCTGGAATCGGGGATCTACACGGGAGCTTACACGACTGTGTGGAAAATCCACATGCCCATGTGGATTTTCAGGCTACACATAAATGTATGTAGAGACTCCAGATTTCGCTCTTTTCTTCTTCTGAGGCCACCCGGGTGGGCACACGGCAGTGTGGTAGGTCATGTGGCATTTCTTGATGTCAAAAATCTTTTAGAGAGCTTTTGAAATCTTCGAACAAACCAAATTTGCTCATAGGGTGTTGATGTCACCTTGAGATGGAACTTCTGTTATTTGCTCATAGGGTGTTGATGTCACATCATTCATTTCTTTAACCTCCAACACCCTCAATATCCGTTCCACTCAAAGTCAAATTTGTTCTCTTCTTTGATAAGTGTCTAAATGTATGTAGTTTATACCCTGTAATATCTTGATTGTATTTTGCATATCATTTTGCCTTGAAGAGATGATTTTGCATTAAAAATTTTGGTTTCATTTATGGCTTCAAGTTCAGCGTCCGCATTCATCATGAATCTTCCAAACACATCTCAAGTAATAAATCCCCATTGAATAAGTTGCTTACTATCAAATACGGAGGATGATAATGCCATGGTTCTTGAAAGGGGGTTCTTGTAGCATTCCTTGGTGAGGGTATTCCCATTGTTGAGTAGGTTGATATGTCGAAGAATTTTGGTATCCTCCCCAATATGGGTCATAGAAATTTTGGTATGGATTGCTTGGGACTTTCTTCCATGGCGATAATTTTCCATCCTTTCTTCAAGTGCTTTTTTAATTTTTTAGCCAACAATTTTTCTTGGAAATCCATGGCTCTGTCAACAACAAAATTACAAACAATAAGCTATCAAAGAAAACAAGAAGAAGGAAACAAAAAAAATATGCACAAAATGGTAAAGGACACAAACAAAAACAAATATTCCAAAAAGAAAGTAAATGACTTGAGCCGTGAGCTAGAGGTTTTCCTAGCATTCTTGGAGTGCCCATTCATCACCAACGGGAGGCAACAATTGGAGAAGGAGATCCCAAGGGAAAGATTTAGACCTCTCAAGCGCGTCGTTTGAGGAGAGATTCCCTCGGGTCCGATATTTGCGATCTTCATCCATCCAAGGCGATCCAAAGCTAGAGGGAGTATTAAAAATTGTAGCTTTTTGTTGAGTTTATTTGCATATCTTGGGGATTTAGCTATGAAAGTACGAGGTCCGAGAGGTCCTCGGTTTAAAAAATATGAGGAAGCTAGAATTACTTGGTTCTGTGATTTGGAGAATCCTAAAGTAGGCCAACCCTATGGGTAGTTTTATTGTAATTTTGGGATAATGATGTATTCGCCCAAATCCTCATACGCTTTCTTTTAAAGGAAAGATTCTAATGTAGGTTTGTAATCCTAAACTAGTGCACAACCTTAATGCCTTGGAGTCGTACAAAAAACCCGATGGTCACGTCGTATTTCTAGGTATGTACTTCAGAGTTTGGGAGTCTAAAACTAGGCCCTGGTCACTTAACCTACTCATAACCTAGAAATCGATACAGGGGTTCTCATGCATACCAATACATCAAAGCACACCAAGCATTTGAACCACAAAACACTCCAAATACCATAAATGTTAATCTAAAACACCATACAATGAGTGTCATCCCAAGGTTCACCGGATGCAGGAGATTCCTTGGGAGTCTAGTTCATCATCAACAAAGGAGAAAGCAAGAAATATAACAAATACGGAAGGGATTCCAAGCTCATAACAAACTCCCTTAAGTATGAGGACTAGGGGTTAATCATCGAGGGATTTTCGAGATTAGCCTACTCTTAGGAATCCTCTCTTGATAGCACAAACTCTTCTCCCAATACATCACCCTTAGATTGGCCTTTCATTGCCTAAGCCCTAGGGGGATGGTCCAGGTGTCCAAATCACACCTTCTTCTTTTTGTCCGTCGCTTGAATGCGTATTTGGCGTGTAGTTGTAGCTTAATTCTCTTATTTGGTGTAGTTTTAGTAGTAATGTGCTCTTGAGCTGTATTGTTAGGCTAGGAACACAGAGTAAAGCAACTTTAAACAAGAAAATAGATAACAACTTAACAAAAAGAGAACAGAAAATATACACAAGTACGTATAAAATACATATATTTAGACGTTTATCAACTTGCGGGACGCACATCAATCTCGGTCCATATGATTACACAAAAGAACTTCATATAGAACCTCGGTGACCTATTCTTGCATTCTTTTTCCTCAACATGCCTTCACAACCCTAAATGCACAAAAGAACACAAAAACACAAGAATGAGCCACAAAACCTAATGAAAGCAATGCTCATTGTAAATAAATCATACTAATTATTATGCATATACAAGCACCTATCAATATCTTTCGTGGTAGGGTTGTGTAGCGAGAGCTCCAATTCTTAGGGTCCTAGAACTCTATGCAATCATGTGGAAGTAGTAGAGGAGGAGATTCAATCCTACCAAGTATGGGATTACATATTATGGCAACTTGAGAAAGCACCTAGTATACTTTTGTTTTTTCTCGGTCCAATAAAACTAAGGGTTTATATCAGACATCATAATCAATTCAATTCTTGCATCCTAAGTGAAATTTGTCCAAGCACCGTCTTCTCATTTTGATTTCTCCTATCTTAATTAACAATCCTTAACCTTTCATGTTAGTGATTTAGCCACACTTCTTACCTTTAATTTGTGTTCTGAGTTAGATAGCTATAATTGAGTCATTACTAATATTTTCTCGCTTTTGTGGTTGCAAACTTTGCTTTTAGTACTGTATTACTCGATAGGGCACATACACTTGCGTGTGACTCATTGAGCCGCCTTCATCATGCATGCTTGTGTAGCTTTGTATATCTCTCGACACTTCCCACTGCTCTAATTTTGCTTTTGTTTCGCTCGTAATTTCGTACTTTGGCTTGATATATATATATATATATGTTGGTCTGGACAACAGAAAGCTAACTAAATACCAAATAGTCTGAAAATAAACTTGAAGATAAGTATAAATACATAAACTTTGATGTTGGAAAATATGTAAATTAGCACTTATAAGGACTTCACAAAACATGATAAACATCATCATACCGTAGAGTTTTAATAGAATTATGACTATAGGGACTTTATAGAAGATGATAAACATTATCTTATTATATAGTCATAATAGAAATATGTGTTCTAAAGCAATTAAAACAACTTGTGTCTTCAAGCCCTTGTAATTTTAATAAATTATTCAATTCAATCAAACTTTGATTAAAATTTGAAGTTAAGACAAAACTGTAACCCCATTTACAATTATACCTCATCCAATGATGTAAAAAATTATAAATTAATAATTTTATCTCTACACTCAAAAAGAGACTAATATTGAATTCCTTTAAGTGTGATTCTTTACGTTAGTCCCGATTGATAATGGGAGGATGCTGAAGGATGTTGGTGACACCTAGTCAGTCTCGGCCCATGTCGTAGCCTAATTGAGCAAGAACGAATAGATCATTACGAACCTTTCCGATAATGATTACCATATGTGTATAAATTCTTTATTCTTGTATCCTAACTGAGTGAGTGCTATGAAACTTTAGCTCCTCATGGAGCAATAGAAAATCATGTAAACATACAATGTCATGTTTAAATATGGTTGGTCACCCGCAAGTGTACGGGGTCCTCAAGTAATGCCCTGTGTGTGACACATGGGTCGTATTTCACTGAGCCAAGGAGCTACTATTACTTCACTTTCGTCTATTTCTTAGCCTAGAACTCCGAGTGAAGAATAATTACTACTAAGAAAAGATAAAACTAATAACAAGAAAATACGGCTACTACTACACATCCAATGAACATTCAAGGGAAAACTAAGCATGAGAAGGGGTGATTTGGGCAATGAATCCCCCTAGAATTGTCATTAAGTCCTAAACTAAGGATGAAGTTGTGATGGTAGTTTGGACATAGAGATCTCCAGAATAGATTAACCCCAAATTCCTTGGTGGTTAACCCCTAATCCCATATGAGTGTTGACCGGAATCCCTTCTAAATCAACTCCTCCTATGATCGTTAAGTGCTTGGGGAGATATCTAATGGGTGTAATCCTAATCTAGGATCCAACCCAACAATCGGAGAGCTACAGAATACGCGAATCCCTCGACGTATCAGTACAAAGAACCCCTTTTAATCTATCCATGATTTAGTACAAGTGAGCATCCTGCATCTACAAGTACAATTTAAGAATGAGCTACGGAGGTCTCCATATGTAGCCCAAGACATGAAAGCATGATAGATTAAACCACAAACCACAGGTTTCTACAAGAGAAATCAAACATCTAACAATTCATCCATAAAGATGATCAACCAAAGTTACAAAGAACAATGCTAGGGTTCATCAAGTCCAAAACACCAAATAAGTTAGTTGCTCGTGAATGAGGAACACTTATACAACACCGAGTAACACAAACACAACAAAAGAAGTATGAATACTCCCCTCTACGTTGAGATCTCCTTGGTTCGGTGAAGATCTTGAGGTTTGACGATGGCGCCTTTGAGATTTCTTCACAACTGCTACTTTGATGCAAAGATCTCCCCCCAAACTCCTTCTCCTTTGCTTGCCTTCCTCTTGGTGAAGATTGTGTCATAGATCGCCGGAAAATAGGTTGAAGGGTGGTGGAGTGGCACCGGCCAAAAGGCCTTCAATAAAATCCTCTTTCAACCCTAAAAATGTCCTTTTATACCCCCAAATCTATGCGGCTCGCAAGGAACCCGCAAGGAGCTCAATTGGGCTCATTTTTGGGTCAAACCCAAGCCTTGCGGGCACCTTGCGGCCTGTAAAGGGATTGATTTACCATTGGCCGAGAATTTTATGATTTTTCTTGGGGTTTTTTTTGCGGCCGTGAAGGTTTCTTGTGTGTGCTACAGTAAAATGCTGCAGTAGCTGCTACAATGACGCTATAGTGTCGCACCTCAAAACTCTCTCTTTTTCCCCATGGCTTTTTCATGCCATACAAAGCAAATAATACAATATTAAGCACAAAATGCGCATCAATTCTCTCAAAAATGCATGCTAAATGTATACAAAATATATAAGAAAATAACTACATTAAGGCACTTATCAAAATACATCAAATAATCGACACTTCCTCTATGGTTGATGAAGAATGGGTTGCCAGAAAATTTCCATTGAAGTTGACCAATTGATCCTTCTTGACTACTTCAGCGCTTTAAGGAATGGTGATGATGATGGAGAAGAGTGCGGCGAGATCACTCCTACCTTCAGTGATGATCTGTCGCCTCAAACCTTGCAGCCATAATGTGTCTCCTAAATCCCCTCTGCTCTCCCAAAATCCTCTTTATATTTTGACTTTCCTCTTCAGAAAACACCCGAAAGCCTTTTATATCCTAACGCTTATGGGTGGCTTATGGTCGTAAGCTCATGTTGTAAGGAGTGGGGTTTTTGTTGATCGCGTGTTTTACGGTCTGGCTTATGGTCGTAAGCTCTGCCAGTAAGGTCTTTAATTATCCTGTTACTGTCTCGCTTATAGCCGTAAGTGAAGGATCGTAAGTGATAAGTGCTTTATATATATATATATATATATATATATATATTATACACATCATACCGATATTTACTTGTCATTTTGCTATTATTTTCCTAGTTCAGTGCTACTTAAGGTATTTTGAGCTTATTGTGCAGATATTTAGGTCTTGGAGCAATTAGGACTGATTTACAGAAGAATTTCCGACAAAAGGACCTAAAAAGGAAGTTCATCAAGGCAAGCACGGCCTAAGCACGGGCGTGCTCTTGACCATGCAGTTCACAGGAATTTGCAAGCACAAGGAAGCATGGTCAGAGTGCCCAGAGCACGGGCTTGTAGACTAGAGCACGGCTCAAGCATGGGCATGTTCCAGCCCGTGCATTTCACAGCCTGGCAAAAAATGCAGACTTGCTGAAGCAGTTTATTTTTTCGTAATCTGCACGGCCTGAAGCACTGCTTAAGCACGCCGTGCTTGGGTCAAAATTTAGGTTTTAAGCACCGAAAGTTAGATTTGAAGGGGGACTTTATGGGCAGAGAGAGGCAGCTAGAGAAGCCAAGGGGTGAAGTTTGTACAAACCTCATCATCATCAGGAGAGGATTGAAGCGTGAATTCTAGGCCAATTGTAGGGGGCAATCCTAGCGACATCAAAACCCTAGATTTCAACAAGGATGCAAGCAAATAGGGAGTTTTTGATTTCTATTGTATTTGTTTCCTCAGTTATCTTCTTGATGATTGAACCTATGAGGGGCTAAACCCTTTTGGGTGCCCCAGGTTAGGAACTTATGTGTTGGTTGAACTTGGATTCAATTATTGCAGCATTTATGGAGGTATTTATTTCACCTTGTTAGATCTTTGTTGATTGCTTAATTGTTGGTTGTTGAGTGGTTTGAATGCTTTGAGATGCATGATTTTCACTTAGCTCGTATATCTTGACAAATGATACGAGAAGATAGGAATCTACTCATACCTTCAACCCCACTACATGTATGTTCCACAAAGCGCAACAAGACTCTAGAACATAGGTTTATAGAGACATTCCTGATAAACCCTGCTAGAGTCTAAGTTTGAACCTCACCAAGGGACTAACCCTGGGCCCTATCCCCTAATTGAGCAACCCAAGATCATTTTTCTGCGATTCTTCTCTCCCCTTCTCTTTCCTGCCTAGGCCTTAGCCCCCTTAATCTCACTTTTAATTGACTAGATATTAAGCGGCGAGAGAATATTAGGAGATATACCAGTCCTTGTGGATTCAACTACCCGACCTTTCGGGTACATCGTACTACTTATACGACCCGTGCACTTGCGGATACGCAAGAGGCGTAAACTACCTAGTGACAATTTAGAAGCTACTCGAAATTATTATCTGCCCGTAAACTATATGCCCAGCACGGCTCAAGCACGCTCGTGTTTGGGTTGAAACTTAGGTTTTGGGGGGCTTTTTGTCTGGCGACGGATTGGGCAAAGGAAGGAGATTACTGCACATATTTCACCATCTTTAGGGGAGGATTAGAGCACCAATCACAGGCCGATATCAGGGGTGGAGTCTCGTCAATCATTAGTGATACGCCCCTTGCATATCCGCAAGTGCACATGTCGTTTAAGTAGTAAGTGTACCCAAAAGGATCGGGTAGTCGAATCCACAGGGACTGGTGTAGCTTTCAATATTCTCTCATTGCTTAATATCTATTCAATCAAATATTGAGGTTGAATGAGACTAAAAGACCTAAGGATGCAGGCAAAGAGGAAGGAAAAGGTAGCAGGGAGATTTTTCTAGCAAATTAACTCAATTTAAGAGTAGGGCGCCGGATGGATCCCTTTGGTGTCAAATGCACTTGAACTCTTGCAAGGCTTATTAGGTACATCCTATGAAATCTATGTGTGCTCTGGAAGCTCTGTTGCAACTATAGTTATGATAAATATCAAGGTATTGATTATATTATGCAGTTCTTGCGCTTCGAGGGAGCAATCACTCTATGGTGACTACGCTAAGACAATAATATGGGTCGAGTTTATAATCAAGTTATACAAATCAAACACAAGATTTAACGTAAGAAACAACGGACTCCATAAGTATTGCAAGGAAAGATATTCAAGTACAAAATCAACCAGGTCTCAATCCGAGGCACCAGAAGAGTTTAGCCCCTCAACGTTCCACACAATAAGGAAACAATGGCAAAAACAAATACATAGAAATTCGTGAACTCCCTATATAGATTCATTCTTGTTGAGCTTTGAGGGTCTACTCTTGACGCAACACCACTCCTGAAATTAGCCTTAAATCGATGCCCTAATCCATGCCTGAATACGCTGGATGATGATCTAGAATCCCCTTTCTTGACCCCAGTCGTCCTCTTCCAAAAAACTCCTCAAAACCTAACTTTTGGTGCTTTTATCCTGAGTTTTGACCCAAGCATGGCCATGCTTATGCCGTGCTTCCAGCTGTGCAGTTTACCGGTAATTGAAGAATTCCAGCAACTTCAAATTCTCGCTAGGCAGTAAAATGCACGGTCTGAAACACGTCTGTGTTTGGGCCGTGCTCTGCTCTGTACGCCTGTGCTCTGAGGGTTGTGCTCGTGCTTGTGAGCTTTTTATTTCTCTTCAAGACTTCCATGATTTGCACAGCTGAGAAGCACGCCCGTGCTTAGGCCGTGCTTGCCTTGATGAACTACCCTTTAGGTCTTTTTGTGATAAAAACTTCTCTAAAGCGCTTATAATTGTTCCGGGACCTAAATATCTACACACTCAAAACATAATACATTACATAGCACCGAATGAGGTAAATAATGGCTAAAAGACAAGAAAATAATAGGCATTTAATGCATGAAACATATTCATGAAATGCACTCATCAATTAGACCCTCAGAGCTTAACAAAGATGCAAACATATAGGGAGTTTTTGAATTCCTCTGTATTTGTTTATCTTATTATTTTCTTGTTGAGTGAACCCATGAGGGGCTAACTTTCTCGGGTTCCCCGGGTTGTGAACTTGGTTTAAGATTGTATTTGAATACTTATTTTGTAATGCTTATGGAGTCCATTGTTTATCATGATAAATCTTGTGTTGTATGCTTGATGCGCTTGATTGCATAGCTTGATTATAAACTTAGCGTGTGTTGTTTCTTTAGCGTAATTACCGTAGAGTAATTGCATCCTCGAAGTGCAAGAACCGCGTAGTATAATCAATCCCTTGATGTTATCCTAGCATAGTTGCAACAAGGCTTCCAGAGCACACATAGATTTCTTCGGATGTACCCGATAAGCCTTGCAAGAGTTTTAGTACAATTTGACACCAAGGGATTGACCCGTGACCCTACTCCTCAATTGAGCAACTTTGCTAGAAATTTCCCCTGAGAGAGTATTGAAAACTATACAAGCCCCTGTGGAATCGACCACCCGACCCTCTCTGGTGCACTTTACTATTTATACGACCCGTGTACTTGCGGATACGCAAGGGGCTCATCAGCTACCTTCTTCTCCTTACCCTTCTCCTCAACCTCTTTCTCTTGGGGTGGATCATGCACAACCTTCTCAGCTGGGAAGCTTACTCTCAATTTCGCAACCATTCCTCAAAGTGATTGCTTTCAGCTCCTCTCTTGGGTTTGTCTCGGTATTGCCAGGTAAGCTTCCTTTAGGTCTCTCCGATAGCGACTTCGCAATTTGCCCAACCTAATTTTGTAGCTTATGCAAGGACGTAGTGTGGTTGCGAAGTGTAGTCTCTACGCCCTAAAAGCGTGTGTAGGATGACTAGATGAATTTGGTCAATGCTTTTCCCACATCTATCATCCGATTCTCTAAACCTGAAACTCTATTCTCCATGTTCGGAGACTATGGTTGCTGAAATCCTGGTGGTGAAGAAGGTTGTCATTGTCCCTGATTACTCCGTGAAAAATTTGGGTGGTTGCGCTTTCCCGGGTTGAAAGTGTTGCTGTAGGGATTGCCTTGCCCTCTCACTGCATTCCCCACAAAATCTACCTACTCGACAGGTGCTACACCACTGATAGAAATAGAACAATCAAATGAGGCATGTCCACCTCCATATCCACCACAGTTCATCACTGTTGCCACTCTTGGAGAAGTTAGAGTGTTTAGCTTTTTGCTTCTTGCTTCAACTTGGGTTGCTGACACGCCCTTTGAGTCACCGAAAGTGTACGGGTCGTCAAGTAATACAGTGGACCCCAAAGAGGGATCGGGTTGTCGAACCTCAGGGAGCAAACGTACTAGTACTAACCTCTGGTTGAGAAATCTAGCCTAAGAAGAATGATGGTTGGCAGGCCTAACTAAAGTAACTAAAATGAGTAGAAATCAAGCAAAGGGTAAAGATAATCTGGAATAATGGGAACACTTGGATAGTACTCCCTTGGGGGATTAGGCAATTAAGCACCAACTTCTATAAATAATCCTTAACCAATTAGCATAAGCGTTTAACATAAATGTGATATCATGACTGGTTTTCACTGCACACTGGTCCGTAGAATCCAACGGGTTTTCACCGCATGTTGGTCCTCTCAAACCAACGGCTTTTCAGCACACGCTAGATCAGACGAACAATGGGTTTTCACCGCACGTTATCCATCACGCAACATGCAACAAGATAACCATCCAATCACACATGCATTTCTAAGAGTAAACACCCCAAGAAATTGAGATAAAAAGGAATTACAAATTGAGTTCAATAATCTCCCCAAGGTTTCCAATCCAAACTTCCCAAAAAGGGGATTAGCTCATATTGCGATAATACAAAATCAAGGTTTCATGAATGTTCATAACCATAATGTGCAATGGAATAGAAAACTCCCTCAAACCCCAAAGGAATGAGAACCGGCACAAACTTCATCTCGACATTGAGGAAGAGACGATCCTTGGCCACGGTGGTGCCCTAATGAATGGTGAAGTTTATATTGATGAGGAACCACACGGCTTCTTCGCCTTGGAGTGGAGGATTTCGTCCTTGATCTCGCAGTTGAAGCTCTTCCCTCTCCAGCCACACTCTCCCAGAAAGTGGAATAAAAACCTAAAAGTGCCCCCTTTTTTCTTCAGTCAATTCTTATATAGGCCGAAGCTTACGGCTAGCTTACGGGCGTAAGCTAGGCCGTAAGCGTCGGGGCTTCAACTTGCCTCGTGCCTTATGTTCCCCATTACGGCCGTAAGTTCCTCCCAAAAGGTTCTCTGACTTCGGGTTACGGTCCTGCTTACGGCCGTAAGCTTGGGACCGTAAGTCTCGTATGGTAATTCTTTCTTCCAACCTTACGGGCATAAGTTGCTTCCCGTAAATGCTTCTGTCTTCCACTAACGGTCTCCCTTACGGCCGTAAGGCGCGACCATAAGGCTCTCTGGAGTGCAGGGCTTCTTCTCTTACGGGCATAAAGGTGCCCGTAAGGTCTTCTGAATAAAGCTTTCTGTAGTAAGCCCAGCGGTAATATGCCCGTAAGTAATGTTGCTTTCCAAGTGCTAAGTGAGAAGTATGTCGATTGCAACCTTTTTCATTCCAAATCACTTCCTTTGCTCTCCTCTGGCTTTAACCTACACTTGGTACCTGTGAAGACAAATTATATTCGATTTAGCCTCGTATTGCACTAATTTGCTACAATGCTAACTCGATAAGTACACAATTGAACATATAAAATAGGCATAATTGTATACTTATCAGTTGCTAAGGATGTGACTGCATCAATCTCATAAAGACCTGCTATCGTTTCTTATCATGAGCATTCCATTGATAACTGTTCATAGCCATTTCTTTTATGAGTTATCGGGCAGCTTCTAGGGTTTTGCTTCCTAAAGTACCTCCTACTGCGGCATCAAGTAATTGTCCTCGTGCTTGAATTCAACCTATTTGTAGAAAGTGTGGATAATCATCCACTCGGGGAACGCTTGTTGCAGACATTTCCGCAGGAGGTCCTTGAACCTTTCCCATATCTTAAAGAAAAAGTCCAATTCCATTTGCACAAAGGAAGAGATCTCATTCCTGAGCTTCGAAGATTTTCCAGGAGGGAAATACCTAGCAAGAAAGGCTTCAACTATCTCATGCCATGTAGTAATCGATGCTTTAGGCAAAGATTGTAACCACTATTTTGCTCTTCCCTTCAAGGAAAATGGTAAGGCCCTCAACCGAATGGCATTATCGTGACCCCATTGATCTTAAGCATGTCGCACACTTTTAAAAAGTTCTCAATATGGTTGTTCGGATCTTCGTCTACTAATCTATTAAATATTGCGGTCTGTTGAACCATCTGAATGAAGCCCGGCTTGAGCTCAAAGCTGTGAGCAGTAATTGGTGGCCTAACGATGCTAGATTGTGTGCCATGAATTGTAGGTCTTGTATAGTCTGAGAGTGTCCTTTGTTGCTCATTCTGCTCAGCCATGTTATTAGACCCCTAAACCTTTATTTCAGCTTGATAATTCTGTTCTTGTGCAGGTTCACTTCCTCATTTATAAATTGTTCGCTCAATCTCTGGATCGCCTTCAACTAATGTTGAAGGGTTACCTTAGGTCATAACCTGGAGCTGAAGTCAAGAAAAGAATAACAAATTAGAACAATGGAAGAAAAAGAGGTGTGAAATAGAATATATGGTGAATAGCTAAAATAGCAAAGTATAAATATTTTTAAAACACCTATTCCCTGGCAACGGAGCCAAAAACTTGACACACTCTTGTGTGTGTGTGCCGCAAGTGCATGGGTGTCGAAATAATAAATACCCGAAGGGTGGGTAGTCGAATCCACAGGGAATAGACACTAGTAACAAGTGATAAGCGTCTAAATACACCGTTTTCTAACGGTGAACTACTTATACTTTCATGCATTAATTGAATAAAACAGGTGCCCTTTGATGTGTTTTTCTTGTTTTTCTTATTTCAGGGCATCCACAAACCATTTACGTTGAGAGAACCATTTACAACTAGAAAAGCAAGGCCGAGGAGCTAAGAAACGAAGGATAAACGAGCTCCGGAGGGCACCCAAGCGTTCCTACACAACTAGGCCCATTTTAGGGCCTGTGTGCGGGCTGTGCACAGCCCGCACACCCCTGGCAAAGGGGTGTGCGGCCTAGTGTGCGGCCGCACACTGACCGCACACCAGTCGGATATTTAAGCCCGATTAGGGCTTTTTATGAGGGGACTTTTGCCACCGACGCCTCCAAACACCCCCACGCTCAAATTTTCATCAAAAGAGGTCGTTTTGGAAAGAATTCAAGGGGGAGAGGACGGGAGAACTCGAAGATCTTCAGCTTAGTGCTTGCCGACGTGGATTCGGTGCGTTTCTACATCACACCTAGTCAACACATTCAAGAGGGAGTTCTTGGTGTTTTATTGATGTATCTTTAATTGTGTGAATTTTCCTTCTTTATTATGTCGAACTAAACCTCCAAAGGCCGCCAGGAAACTGGTAAACCTTGGGAGGAATACTGGTATTGGATGATGTATTTTTAATTCAATGAATGCATGGTTTGTCTTAATTGGTTTCTTTCATTCTTAATGCTTGTTCATTCTACAATGGATGGTTTCCGTAGAATTGATTTTGAATGATACCTATTTGGCGGGATGCTAGCATGTATTAGGTCAAAGAATGTTAGAGGAGGGATTCGTTGTACTGGTGCAATGGAGGGTCCTGGTGCCGGTAGCCTCCCGTAGGCTGTAGAGTTCATCTTAGCACAATTGCTTATAAATAACTCCAGCCAAGACTCCTTAGGCCCAATGACATCGTGTGAGTATCCTTAGGATAAAGGAATTTGTACTGGATTAGGGCTACACTACGGAGGTTTCGAGGTAGTCGACTTCCAAGTCTAGACGGACCAAAGCATTACAATCCATGCATGCATTATTTGTTATCACATCATCATTTGTTGTATTTTTTCCCAGGGGAATCCTCGCCCGGGGCCTTATCTTCTCCGTTTGATTTCTTCTCGGTGTGTTCAATCTGTTGGTGGCTAAAGCTTTTATTGTCTGTTTTAATTTACTTTTTGGCAACAACCTCTGTTTTAATCCGACTAAACAACTGTTTGAAGAGGAAGTAATAGTGGATTTTGGGACCCTAGGAAATATGACCCTCTTGTGAGGTATTACTTGACAACCCGTGCACTTGCTGCGGGGGAGCCGTGTGCCCGCTTTCTAGCGACGCGCGCGGCCGCCATCAAGTTTTTGGCGCCGTTGCCGGGGGTTCCGAGAACGCTAGGAAAACTCTTAGACTTTGGCTTAGTCAATTTTTTTTTCTTTTGTGTCTCTACTCTTCTGCTGCGTTTTATTTTCAGTTTTTCTTCTCTTTCTTGGTTTCTATTTGTTTTCTCAGTGGAATTTGGGCGTACATTCGATATTTATTTGCTTAACTTATCTACTCACTAGTGCCTACCTCTGTGCTGCTTGAGGAGTTTTATGACCCGTGACAACCCCACCGGTTGTATCGAGGTTGACGAAGAGATCGAGAGGACCCTGTGCAGGAGGTTAAGGGAAGCATTAAGCTCATCTAATTGTCCCATGGAAGCATCAGTTGACCCTCTATCTACTGAAGAAGGGGCATCGAACACTATGGCAGAACAGAGAAGGACGCTTTTCGACTATGAGAGGCCGCAATTCACTGGGGAAGAAGACAATTTTGACTTAGCCAGACCCATCGGGATGATACAGAACTCAGTGCAGTTTGATGGGTTGGCGGATGAAGACCCAAATGAGCACTTATCAAGATTATTGCAGATTTGCTCGACCTTCAAGATCAATGGTCAATTAGACGATGCTGCCAAGTTAAGGTTGTTTCCATTATGTCTTCGAGGGGCGGCCTACAGATGGTTTCAGGGCCTGACAACTGGCTCTATTAAGACCTGGGATGATATGGTGGACAGATTCTTGGGGAGATATTTTCCCCCTAGCAAGGCTTCCCGATTGCGACAAGAAATATCGGCATTATGTCAGAGAGACTCGGAAACTCTATTTGACACACATGAGCGATTCAAGGATTTGTTGAGAAGGTGCCCGCATCTTGGATTCCAATCATGGATGAGAATAGAAATATTTACAATGTGCTGAACTACCAAACTCGGCAACTCATTGATGCAGCGGCCGGGGGTTCCCTTAATAATAAATACCCCGATGAAGCTGAGAAACTGATTAAAGATATGGCAAGAAATGAGTCTCATTGGGGCTCCCGAACCAAGGTACCACGAGTTGCCGGGGTTCATGAAGTCAGTGCCCACACCGCAGTCGAGGCCAAAGTAGATGCACTCCACACGAAAGTTTGACTTAATGATGGCCAAAAGAGCGAGTTCTAGTTCCATACCGGTCCTATCATGCGAGTTTTGTGGAGGTGGGCATGCGGCCACCCTCTGCCATATTACGGTTACTCCAAGCAGTTCGACGGAGCATGTTGATTTTGTAAGCCAGAATCAAAGGTTTCAAGGAAATCCTTATGGGGCGACATATAACCCCGGGTGGAGAAATCACCCAAATTTGCAGTGGGGAAATCAGAATAAGCAAAGACCCCCGCACTAGCCAGGATTTCAACACTCACCACAACAACCAAAGGAGAACCGGGTTTCAGTTGAGGAGGCGTTGGCTAAATTCATGATTGCTACAGAAGCAAACTTCAGAAATGTCCAAGCCTCGATTCAAAATTTGGAAAAACAAGTTGGGCAGCTAGCAAAAGTAAATTCAGAGAGGCAGCAGGGTAGTTTACCTTGCAAAATTGAAGAAAACCCCGTGAGCAATTAAAGGCTATCACTCTGAGGAGTGGACGGGAAGTAGAAGTTCGACCTCCCAATGGGAATAGGAACAGTAAAGAGAAGAATGTTGTGAGAGATGCAACCCCGAAAGCGAGGGTTAACATTGAGGACAACAACAATGACACCCCCGTACATCAACCAAGCCAAGCTTCACCCTTGCTGGAGTATCAACCCAAAGTCCCCTACCCGGCAAGACTGAAAAAGAGCAAGGAAGATAACCAATTCAAGAAATTTCTGAGTCTGATAAAGCAACTCCACATAAATCTCCTTTTCATTGAGGCATTTTCTCAAATGCCTAAGTACACAAAGTTTATGAAAGATTTATTGACAAATAGGCGGAAATTGGAAGAAGCATCCAGTGTGGCATTGAATGAGAGTTGCTCCACCATCCTGCAAAGCACACTTCCGAATAAGAATAAAAGAACGGAAAGTAAATAGCTTGGATTAGATCAGACCCTTTGGGCCAGGCGATTGTTCACTCTTTATGCGTTTGCTAAGAACTCTTGGAATATGGAGGTGGGATAAATCACACCGAAGGGGAAAGGGGACGTTCCACTACCTCTAGACTCACCCTCTCAACCCACTTCAATCTCGGTAAATCTAATCCAAATGGTGATGGTCACTCGTGAAAAAGATGATTAAAAGTAGTTCTCAACCCTCTTGTCACTCGAAGGGAAAACCAAACATCAAGCATATGAAACTCAATTAAAATCTAAATTAAAAGTAATGCAATAAGAGTCAATAAAACATAGAAATAATAGAGTTTACATGTCCAAGTATCCACTAGGGGTTTAGCTCTTAATGGAGCAATACAAGGTCAACAATGAAATTAAATTAAAGTGCAAATAACTCAAATGGAAAACCCCCTTAAGTGCCATGAAGATGATCTCCAGGAGCCGCTCCTTTTTCTCCAAAGACCCCTCCGTCAAGCCTAGAGCATACTTCGGCGAATTGAAGTCGTCGACAGCTCTCCCAATAGCTATCCTTGGAAGGATTCGATATTGAAATCGGTGTAGAAGCGATCCCAAACCTCGCAAAAACCACCTCCAAGCCCTAGCCGCACTTTCACCAAAAGATAGAAAGATTTCCCTAAAAACCCTTCAAAGCGGCTATTTAAAGTCTGGAATTGGGGATCCACAAGGGTGCTCACACAGCCATGTGGAAAATCCACACGGCCATGTCACATAACCGTGTGGAAAAATTCACATACCCATGTGGATTTTCAGCCTACATAGAATTGCATGTAGAGACTCCATATTTCGCTCCATATTCCGTGTGATAGGTCATGTGGTATTTCTTGATGTCAAAAACCCTTTGGAGAGCTTTTGAAATCCTCGAACAAACCAGAACATGAACGCATGACTGCCTTTGTGCCCTTGTACATCACCGAATGACTTGAACTCTTTAGAAGTTAGCAAACACCCTCATGTGTATACTCACGGCTTGTATCTTGCTCCTTATTATTGCACAAAAGAACTCCATAATAAACCTCCATGACCTATTTTTGCATTCTTTCTCCTCAACATGCCTTCACAACCCTAAATGCACAAAAGAACACAAAAACAGAAGAATGAGCCATAAACCGGATGAAAGCAATGCTCAATGTAACTAAAACATACTAATTATTATGCATATATAGGCATTTATCACCTCAATATACCCCCTTTTTTGCGCACTACCTATGTCGGACTCACCTAAGCACTGCCCGAAATCAGATATATTATTCCGGCATCAAGCAATTTCACCACTTTTGCTCTCACCATTTTTTTAATATTAGGGTTTAGCCGCGATTGTGGTTGGATCACAGGTTTAAAACTGTCCTTCATAAGAATCTTACGTGTGCAAAAAGAGAAGTTGATCCCTTTACTGTCTGAAATCTTCCAAGCACTAGCCATTTTATGCACACTTAACATGACCACTATCTTCTCCTTCTGTACAGGAACTAGATTTGACGTTGTGACCACCGATAACTCTGATCCTTCTACTAGGAATGCATACTCTAAATAATCTGGGAGAGTTTTTAATAATAATTCAAGGGGTTCCTCTATTGAAGATCGAAGACGACTACCACGTAATGGATCAATACTCTCAAACATTTCAAAGTTTAACTGTTAATCTTCTGGTCGACCCTCAGGCGATAAGTCTGGTTCCATCTGATCATTCTTTCCCAGCTCAATAGATTAACATTCAACTATCTTGAGTCTCGACTGATCCTGTATACTACTGCTGGCTACGTTGAACAATTCTACATTGCCTTCCCTATTTAATTCTTCTTTCTGCTCTGTCTGCTCCATCACCATTTTTGTTAACTCCAGTGAGATGCTACATATGACTGTTTCCTCATTGTATGGTAAGATTGATTATTGGGACAAGTATTCCAGCTTGATCTGTATATCTATTGGCATCCCAACAATCTTCTGAAGTATTTCAGCTTCGTTGAATATTTTTTCTGTTGCAATGGAAAAGAGAAAGAATAATTCTTTTTATTAACTTTTGTATGTACAAAGAATAATCAGAAAAGTGCAGAGTAATACTGTACAACTAAAATGGTTAGATTAACCCAACTAAAGCGTTCCTAATATCTTTAGTTCTCCTGCAACAGCGCTAAAAACTTGATGGGTGGCATGATATTACCTAGTGATGCACACAAAATATAGGGTGAGGTGTCAACCTCTTGCATTATTGCAAGGGCGCAGGTCCTTAACTAATAAAGTGGACCTAATGGGTCAAGTTAATCTCAGAGAGCAAAAGTATTAGTAGTTGTTCCTACTCTATTATCTAGCCTAATGAGTATAGTGTTGTGATGATCTAATGGCTAAACCTAATAGTGTCACTAACAAGTGTGCAAGAACTAAAAATGATGAGTTCTCAATCGATGAAGATAGGGTATCTAAACAACGCTTCCTCCCCAGGATTCAGATATTAGGTACTGGATAACAAGTGTTTCTAGGCAAAAGAATTGAGTTGTGGGTATCCTAAGATATACTGGCCCCTGCCTTCGGGCCACTGATAACTAGCCTCTTATGAGGTCCAAGAGGAGAATTCTCTCAATGCCTCACACCACATATGATTGCTTAGCACTCTAATGATCCCAAATATATAACCAATTCTTTAAAGTAGATTCAACCCTGCCTTCAGGTGAAGGATCCCTAACCCCTTACGAGATCCTTGTGGAGAATTCTCTCAACACCTCATACCACATATGGCTGCTTAGAACTCAGGGAATATGAAGATAGGGAATATCTATCAGAAGGAAAAAAGGACACGCCATTATCCCACGGCTCATCCTCTCAACCCTCTTCACTTTTGGTAATTTTAAACCTAGCGGTAATATCTCTTTTCACTCGGTTAAATAAGACATACAATTCAAATAATATTGGAATTAAAAGAACATGCAAGCATTAAGAACTCAAGAGCAAAGCTCAATATATTGAAATCAAATAGAAACACAATATAAATCTAATAAAAATAACAATTCTAGGGTTTACATGTCTGAATACCCACTAGGGGTTTAGCTGTACATGGAGCAAGTTACATAACAAGTAATGAAAGAAAAAACAACTGTAAAAGCATATAAATTAAACCCTCTATATCTGCGATGATGGCCTTGATGGGTAGGAATCGATCCAAGTTAGTGAGAAAATGTTTCCAAAACAGCAAAGAACTACCCCCAAACTCTAACTGCCTTGTCTCTTGAAAAAAAACCCAAAAGATTTCTCAACAAATATGGTGATGAGCGAGTTGCGCGACATGCTAAAGAGCGCCCACACTACTCCACAGCCGCAAGTGCAGGGGTCATCAAGTAATAAACCTCCTGTGCGAGAATAAAAGGATTATATTCCCTGGGTACTGAGAAGTACTATTACTTAATCTTCAACAAGATTATTCGGTTGATCAATTCAAAGTGGTTGATTTAGATTAATAATAAAGTAGATAAACATATAGATAGTAGAACTACTCACACAAAAATGGGAATAAACCAATGGAGAGGGAAGGCGTCGGGTGAGGATCCCCACGGGAGAATAACAAGTACGGAAAGCGAGCTAAGATAGTCATGAAGTTGGCTAGAGTCTTGATGCACGAGATTTTAAATTCAACTACCCTGGAACCTCCGGTGATAGTCCTAATCCGATATAGGCTCTGATCGTCGAATACCCCTACTATGTCATTGGGTGCAAGGAATCTCTATCTAAGGTTATACCATAATGTGGGAGACTATTGGCACCCGGAACTTGCAGTGTACCGATACATGAAATATCCCTCAAATCTATGTAGACCTAATGAATGCAAGCATCCCGCTATACACACATCACTCAACATCAATTCTACGAAATCTATTCATTGTAGAA
The DNA here is from genome assembly GCA_902712375.1 of Dioscorea dumetorum. Lineage (NCBI taxonomy): Eukaryota > Viridiplantae > Streptophyta > Magnoliopsida > Dioscoreales > Dioscoreaceae > Dioscorea > Dioscorea dumetorum. The sequence goes on from CACTHL010000738.1 coordinate 564,661, forward strand.
TGAACAAAGAAAACAATAGATTAGAATCAACACATCAATTTAAGCCAATGTTCAATTTAACAAATTATTCAACCATTTGATACAAGTTATCCTCACAAGGTTCACTGGATTGCCCAGCAGCCTTGAGAGGTTAGCTTGATATTAGGTAAATACCAGGTGCTAGATAAGAAATGCAATCATCAAATGACATTGTAAAACTTCCTCTTTATCGACTAATGACAGTGGTGAGAACTCTTCGGATCTGCAACGTCGAGTTCTTAAGATGCTCTCCTTAGTGTCTTATGCACACAACACGGAGTGATGTGTCAACCCCTTGCATTACCGCAAATGCACGGGCCGTCAAGTAATAAAGTGCACCCAATGGGTCTGGTTGTCGAACCACAGGGAACAGAAGTACTAGTAATTGCTCATCCTTTGTTATCTAACCTAATGAGTGTAGTGTGTAATGATCTAATGGCTAACCTAAGAGTGTTACTACAAGTGTGCAGGAAGGGAGAAAAAAGTGAGTTTTCGATTGACACACCCTTGCGTCTGTATTCCGCAAGTGCACGGGTGTCGAAGTAATAAAGTACCCAACGGGTGGGTAGTCGAATCCACAGGGAGTAGACGATAGAAACAAAAACACTTCGTTAGGTAGTCAAAGGAAACCGATTGTTGTTGAGATTAAAAAGTGATTAAAAACAGAAATTAAGAACTGAAAGTTAAAGCTAGAGTGTAGGAAAAGATCGAGATAAGAATGGGGTACTCGGACACTGCTCCCCCTAGGTTCCTTGTTTCAAGTGCAAGACTTCAAATACTCTTACTCAATAGAGATTTTAAGAGTCGTGGAATCCAACGATACAAGGTCCTAAATCTAAGGTCAACCTTGACTAGTCCCCTACGAGGTCCCGGTGGAGAGAAGACTCTCGACACCTCACGCCACGTATGACTGCGCTACGCTCTAGGGATTCCAAGCGGTAAACCCTATTCCCAACTATAGATCAATCCCTTTGGTCCAGGCGAAAGATCCCTAATCACAAATAAGTCCCGGCGGAAAGGCCTCTCTCGACGCCTAACTCTCTTTGAGATCGAAGGTAATACTTGCAATAAGAAGGTAGGGAAAACCACACCGGAGGGGAAAGGGGACGCGTCGCTACCTCTCAACTCACCCTCTCGACCCTCTTCAATCTTGGTTAATCTAATCCTAATGATGATAGTCACTCGTCAAAAGGATGATTGGATTAGCCCTCAACCCTAGTGTCACTCAAAGGGGAAACAAATAAGCACACAAGATTGAAACTCAAATTTAAACTCAAATTGAATAAAAGCATTAAAGTTAATGAAACATAGAAAACCTAGGGTTTACAAGTCCAAGTACCCACTAGGGGTTTAGCTCTCCATGGAGCAATACAAGTTCATCAAAATAAATGAAGATAAGTGCAAGAAATCCATAAAGAAAACCCCCTTAAGCTTCGTGTTGATGGCCTATGAGGGCTGCTCCTATTTCTCCACGGATCCTTCCTCCAAGCCTAGGGCACACCTCGCCGAATCGAAGTCATCGAAGGCTCCCCCAATAGCTCTCCTTGGAAGGAATCGATGTTGAAATCGGTGAAGAAACCCTCTCAAACCCTAGCCGAACCTCCTCCCTAAGTTAGGAAAAAGTCCCCTTTAAAATGCTTCAGAACGGCCTTTAAAATGGCAAAGATCGAGGATCCACACGGCCATGTGGAAATTCCACACGGCCGTGTGGAAATTCCACATGCCCATGTGGAAATTCAGCCTCTATAAAACTGCATCTATAGGTCCCCAATTTCGCCCATTTTTTCTTCTGAAGCCAAACGAACGGACACACGATCGCGTGGTAGGTCATGAGGATTTTCTTGATGTCGAAAAACCCTTGGAGAGCTTTTGAAATCTTCGATCAAATCAGAACGAGCGAGCAAGATTGCTGATCGACGGAAAGTGTGAACACCCGCAAGCGCACGGGGTCGTCAACTAATAAACCACTCGTGCACGCACGAGTGGGTCGTATTCCCAATGGGCCCAAGGAGCTACTTTACTCACTTCTTACTTGTTGTTTAGCTCACCGATTCGATTTCAAGAGAATAAATAGGAAAGTAAAGAAATGACAACAAAAGAAATTGTCTAAATAAATGCGACTGAATTAAAACACGGGAGATGCTCAGGGATGGAAAACGGTCATGGATGAGGATCCCCAAGGGGGCTACTCAAGTGAGTAGGATATTTGAGAAATTAAGCACGTGGCTAGTTGGACCGAGAAAACCTAAGCTTAGGTCAACCCGATGGTCACGGCAATTGACCCCTAACCCGGTACAAGTGTTGAATAAGGAATTTCTTCCACTCAACCTCTCACACGGTTGCAAGGAGAATGATGGTTTCCTCAAGTTAGGGTGGAAACACTAGTTAGTTTTCAACCCTAGAAATGGAGGGGTACAAATACCCGATGGTCACGGCGTATTTATACAATAATCCCTTCCAAGTTTGGTGGAGTCTAGCACTAAGGCAATGGTCATGCTACAAAGTACTACCAAGAATTTGATACATCAATTAAGCACATGTACCAAAACACTCAAGAATACCAAACAAGGATCACAACAAACCAATCATACAAAAGATAACTCAAATAATCCAAAACATCACAAGTTTTGCCCCCAAGGTACCCCTACATCCGGTGACCTTGGGGTTTAGTTGTTCATGTTCAACAAATCAACCAAACAAACCATGCAAATAACTAAAATAAACATGAGCAACACTCCCTCAAAAAGGTGAAGGCCGAATGACGCTTGAATCCCCGGAGAAAACCTTCCGAAGACGCCACTCGAAGGGGTGGCTTCCCGTTGTCTTCAACCTCCAAGAAATGAAGCCCTTGGAGTGGATCCTACTAGATCTTGCCCTCCCCACCGAAGAATGCTCGGATTTCCTCTCCTTTTGCCCTCCTAAATGGTGTGGAAGTGATCTCCAAACCCTAGCCTCCTTTCTCCCCCCAAAACTCTCTCCAAGATTATGCAAAAGTTCCCCTCAAAAGGTGCCCTAAAAAGCCTTTAAACACCCAAATCCCGATTGGTAAACGGATCAGCATATAGCCGGTATGCTGACCCCTCGGGATTTCTACTTTTCTGCTGAGAAGTCCGTGATGAGCTACAGTAACTGCTGCAGTACTGCGCTACAGTATCCCGTCTCGAAAACGCTGTTTTGATGTCGAATTCGTTCCCCATCTCGTCGTCGAGTCCCAGAGCTTCTGGCTAACCTGAAATACAAAGATAAAGCAATTTAGACCGAAAAGGGCATAGATTCAACAATAAAATATGAAAATAATACACAACACATACATGTAAAATATGTACTTTTAGACATTTATCAAACATCCCCACACTTAAGCGTTTGCTTGTCCCCAAGCAAACGAACATGAAGAATAAGGGAAAGAAGATAAACGGCTAAAAATACGACCTCAGGCTTAAAATTAAAGGACTCCACAACCACAAATGGACATAAATCAAGAAGTGAGATGTTCAATGAATAATGAGGTGATATTAGCTCTAGTTCATCCACAGTGCCCTATGTGTGTGTGTGCTAAGTCCCACCTTGACCTCCACACCCCGGATTACCCCAGGATGACCATTCACCCCACACATAATGAAGATGGCATTAGATTGCTAAAGACCTCCTCAATGCTCAATTAAAGTCCTTTGGTTCCTAAATACAACTCCAACTCTTAAGTGACCATAAAACAGGTTATAGGGATCACAAGGGAAACTTTATTTCTTTCACACACAAATATACACAAATTCTTTCTATTCGGGGTCCGCCTAACATAGAATGCACAAAAATCTTTCAGATGGATGCACATGCTAGCGAGGCACAAGAGCCACCCTCTTAATCGATTACAGTCTACATATACGCATTCATGCTTATAAAGCAGAGGAATACTGACATAGACCCCCTCCCTTTTTTTTTTTTTATGATCCCTGAAAAACTACCTGCTAAAAACTTCACTTAAGGTTAGAGAAAACAACAAAGGAACTTAAAAGCTTTAAAAAGTGCATTGAAGAAAGAATTTAACAAATTAATGCCAAAGCCATTAAGATGGGCTGGTTAGAGTGTACAAGGTGAAAGTGATCGTGAGCATGTATACAGGTGCACTAAAGATGAAACAGAACTACATTCAAGCACATGTACTGTACGGCTCACTACTATCATTCTACCAAGCTAGGAAGTCCTTTAACAAAACAATCATAGCCATCATAGGTAACAAGCATGCACAAATACAAAATACTCCAAGTAAATAACCATCCCCACACCTAAAGTTGTACATTGTCCTCAATGTACCTAAGTCAACAGAATAACGTGGAGGATGAAAATAATAAGCAAAGAATTGGAGTGAAGAAACTTCCCTGATTCCTTGGTGAGATTCTCAGTTGTTCCACTTGGATCAGTAGTATATCACCTAAGGAGGGCGACACAAGTAAAGCTCCCAAAATTAATAACCCTGAAAAGAACAAGGAGCTTATCATCATTCAATATTTTTCGAGAGGAAAAAGAAAGAAAGTACGGAAAAGAGAGCTCCAACATAAATAACAAACGAGTTTAGTAGGGATGAGCCCTAGCTAACTCAAAAGTACAAGTCTTAACAACAAACAACGAAGAACAAAAGAAAGAAAAGAAACAAGGTCGTGTCATGGGTCTAAGAGGCTGGATGAAGTGATGACGCGGCGCAAGTAGTGGCAGCAGAGGTCGATGAGGATGAGCTGCGAACAATGGTTAGGAGCTAGGATAGGTCGCGCTCAATCCGCTGCTGTGCAGTGATGATCTCCCTCTATCCTCACTCAAGGCTCTGGATCTGCTGCTGGACCTCAGCGCGAAATAACTCAAACCTGGCTGTCAACGATGGCGGATTCTCCCCAGTATCCTGGTCAGGCTTTGACTCAGTCTCAGTGTCATGTGAGGTGCCTGGGTCCTGTGAGTGTGATCCTTGCCACTGGGCAAGGCGATAAATGCTTCCCCACTTCTCAACGATCCCAATGGAGACGAGTGTTTGTATCCCTAAGGGAGCGATAGATCCTACCACTGTCATGCTTCTTGTGTGCTCAGTAAGTCCCATGCCGCGGATAAGTCGAGTGATGTAGGGTCCAGCGAAGATAGCGCCCAAACGAACAAAATTACCCTGATGGGAAAGGGTCTCTGCTATTAAATGTCCCATATGGATAGGCTGACGCTCAAGGATGCTATAAAGCATAGTCAGATCGTGGCGCGTCACCACCCCAGTAGAGTCAATTCTGCCCCCATTACTCCTAGTCAGAAGAGCATGGATAACTCAATGAGCAGGGTTTGTGAGTTGGGATGCCTTCCGTGTTCTAGAGCTAGCAGAGATGGAATGCCAATAAGATGCATTCGCTTTTAAGTGTGAAACTTCATCAATGGATTGCTTGAACGCGGATGATCGTAGGTGAGCTTCTGTATATAGCCCCAAATACACACCAATATCATCCTCCGAAACACGGTGTTTCTTTCCAAAAGCCCGAAAAGTGATGTGGTTTGACTGGTGGGTGAACGGGTATGCCTTGACCATCTCTATGGAGCTAAGGACTTCCAAGGTGAGTTCCTTGAATGTGGCTTCTTCAATCGAAAACAACTATTCCCAACTGCCATGTGAAATAAGCTCCAACACCGTGCCATCTAATCCCAAGGTGCTCAAAGCTTCCCAATCAATCTTCCTAACGGTGCCGAACCCTTTTCATAATAGGAGTGCAAAACGCGTCTTATGTTCTTCCTTGGAAAACTTGGGCTCTTGGACGGGAGGGGAAGGTTCCCTCTTAGGTCTCTTGGAAGCTAGTTTCTTGATTGGCATCCTATAGAAACAAAGTAGAGATTATCCGGCTAATTTACAAGCAAAATGAGCACCAAAAAAAATGAAGAAATCCAAGAAAAAGTGTATTGCTACAGTAATTTCGGAAAACTTTTTCAAGAACTTTGCTTGTAGAAGTAGCCAAAAAATTTTAAAAACTAAGAGAAATACTTTGATAAACATTAACCATTCCCCAACCAACAAAAATCCAAGAAATTTCAGCCATAAAAACAAGAAAAACTCAATATTTGGAGTGAGGTGCCATACTCTTGCCCTAGAGTAAGGTGAGTGGATCCAAATGCTAAATCCGGCCAAAAGCTTGCTCAAACTCCACATTTTTGTCACCAAGATGGAAAAGAGGAGGAGGAGAGCAAACTAGGGCTAAAAGAATGAAGAAAAATGGTGGAGAAATGAGGGAGAACCAGTTAGAGGAATGGGGAAGAAGAGTGAATAGTATAAGCCCCCAAAACTTGCTCTTTTAAGCCTCTATCGGGTGGTCTTGCCGACCATCCTTACGGCCGCAAGGATGGTCGGCAAGAAGCTCGGGATAAATCCCGAGGGTCATCCTTGCGGCCGCAAGGATGGTCCTCGGGATTTTCTGTTTGCACCACTTCTTTCTCCACTCTTTCTACACATTAACCATCGATGAAACTTTGAAAAATACGGCCGGAAACATCATTTAAACACTCAAAACATCAACATGTATGCATCTAGAACAAGAATTCTTCAAAAACCACATGACAAACAAGTTAACACAAATTCGAAAGAATTAAGAAAAACGACGAAAAGTACAACTACACACGAACCACTACTAAAAACATAAGTAAAATAAGACAACACAAATAAGAAAAAGAATACGGGAAATGAAAGGAAGCTTGGGTTGCCTCCCAAGAAGCGCTTTTTTTAACGTCATTAGCTTGACGTGCATTACCTAAAAATCTCATGGTGGAACAAATGGAGGGAATTTACCTCCAACCTTTGGGATCGGGTTGCCGCTCGGAAAAAAATTGTTTCAAACGATATCCATTGACTTTAAAAGTACCTTTTGTTGGATGGTAAATCTCGACGGCCCCGTGAGGAAACACTTGTGAGACTGAAAATGGTCCATACCATCTTGATTTCAATTTTCCCGAAAAAAGTTTCAATCGAGAGTTGAAAAGTAGCACTTGGTCTCCGACTTGGAAGTGTTTAGCTTGTTTAATGTGTCGGTCATGGTATTCCTTTGTCCTCTCTTTATACCGTAATGAACTCTCATACGCCACCGATCGCCATTCATCTAGTTCATTTAACTGGAATTTTCTCTTGTGGCCTACTAGATGGGGATCAAAATTCAATTGCTTTATGGCCCAATAAGCTTTGTGCTCCAATTCGACGGGCAAGTGACAAGCCTTCCCATAGACCAACCTATACGGAGTTGATCCAATAGGAGTCTTAAATGCTGTTCTGTATGCCCAGAGTGCATCATCAAGTTGATCCGCCCAGTCCTTCCTGTGATGGCTCACCGTTTTCTCCAAGATTCTTTTCAATTCCCTATTAGATACCTCGACTTGACCACTCGTTTGGGGATGGTATGCAATTGAGATTCTATGTGATACCCCATATCGTTTCAAAACTTTTTCAAATTGTGAATTGCAAAAATGAGTGCCTCGGTTACTGATGATTGCCCTTGGAGTGCCGAATCTAGTGAATAATTTTTTTAGGAATTTTACCACCACTCTTGCATCACAGGTTGGGAATGCTTGCGCTTCTACCCACTTGGAGACATAGTCTACGGCCACGAGAATAAACTTATTGCCATGAGAACTAGGAAACGGTCCCATGAAGTCGATCCCCCAAACATCAAAAATTTCACAAGCTTGATTCCAAGTTTGCAGCATCTCGTCTCTTTTTGATATTTTACCTACGCGTTGACACCTATCACAGTGCTGCACAAGCATCTGAGCGTCATGGAATATCGTGGCCCAATAAAATCCTGCATCAAGTACCTTCCTCGCTGTCCTGTTTCCATTGTAGTGCCCCCCTGCTTGGGCCCGAGTGGCAATGCAACAGGATGTCATGTCCTTCTCTTGTTGAGACACATCTCCTGACAATTTGATCAGAACAAGTCTTGAACAGGTATGGATCCTCCCACGTATAATGCTTCAGGTCGGCAAAGAACTTCTTCCTTTGTTGATGGGTAAGCCACTTTGGGAAAACCCCTGCTGCCAAGTAATTTGCGATATCAGCAAACCATGGTGTCTCATCCTCTTCCACTACTTGAATGCTGCATAACTGCTCCCCAGGAAATGTGTCATCAATTTCTTTTCTTCCCAAGGTTTTATCATCGGGGCCGTCTAGGCGAGAAAGGTGATCTGCGGCCAAATTCTCTGCTCCCTTTTTATCCTTTATCTCTAAATCAAATTCTTGTAGCAGGAGCACCCAAGTGAATCAATCAAGGCTTGACATCCGATTTGTTCAGCAAGTACTTAAGTGCGGAGTGATCAGTGTACACAATTACCTTGGACAGCACTCGATATGATCGAAATTTATCGAATGCAAAGACCACTGCAAGTAATTCTTTCTCAGTAGTAGTATAATTCTCCTGAGCATTGTTCAAAGTTTTGCTTGCGTAGTAAATGGGATGGAAGTGCTTATCCCGTCTTTGCCCCAACACTGCTCCTACTGCATAATCACTTGCATCGCACATCACTTCAAAGGGCATACTCCAATCGGGGGAAACTATTATGGGTGCCTCAACAAGTTTATTTTTCAGAGAAAGGAAGGCATTCATGCAGTCTTCATTAAAATCAAAGCGAGCATCTTTTTCCAAAAGCCTCGTCAATGGGTGAGCAATTGCCGAAAAATCCTTGATAAACCTTCTATAAAAGCCTGCATGCCCCAAAAAACTTCTGATAGCTTTCACTGAAGTTGGTGGAGGTAATTTTTCAATCGTAGAAACCTTTGCCTTGTCTACTTCGATCCCTTGTTTTGAAATTTTGTGCCCGACTACTATGCCCTCCTTCACCATAAAGTGGCACTTTTCCCAACTAAGCACCAAATTTGTTTCTTCGCATCTTCTTAGGACTCGCTCCAAATTCTTGAGACACAAATCAAACGAATCCCCAAAAACTGAAAAGTCATCCATGAAAACTTCCATGATGTCTTCAACCATGTCTTCGAAAATGGCTAGCATGCATCTTTGGATTGTAGCAGGGGCGTTGCAGAGTCCAAAGGGCATTCGTTGATAGGCAAAAGTTCCATAAGGACAAGTGAAAGTGGCCTTCTCCTGGTCTTCTGGTGCAATCGGAATTTGGAAGTATCCGGAGAGGCCATCCAAGAAACAGTAATAGGAGTGTCCTGCCAATCGTTCAAGATCTGATCTATGAAGGGTAAAGGGAAATGATCTTTTCTAGTGGCATCATTAAGCTTTTTATAATCAATACAAACCCTCCACCCCGTGACTGTTCTTGTAGGGACAAGCTCGTTCTTTCATTCATGATGACTGTCATGCCCCATTTCTTTGGAACCACTTGAACTGGGCTTACCCAAGCACTGTCTGAGATAGGATAGATAATGCCTGCATCAAGTAGTTTAATAACTTCATTCTTCACAACCTCTTTCATGTTGGGGTTAAGTCTTCTTTGAGGGACTGCTGTGGGTTTGTGATTGTCCTCCATCAAGATTTTGTGAGTGCGAAAAGATGGATTGATTCCGCGGATATCAGACATTTTCCATGCAATTGCTTTCTTATGCTTCCCTAAAACATCGAGGAGTTTATCTTTTTGTTCTCTAGTTAGGTCCGATGTAATGATAACAGGGAGTGTGGCTTTTTCCAACAGGAAGGCGTATTCTAGATGATTAGGGAGGGGTTTTAATTCTAGCTCTAGAGGTTCTTCAATTGATGACTTTACCCATCCATAATTTCTAAGGTCACGTTCCTCAATCTCCTCTATGTCTTCTGAGTCACCAACATTGTTCAAGCTGCCTTCCTTCGCTCGAAATTCTGCCTCAAATGTATTCAACTCATCCCTCTGGATGTAATTCACCTCTTCTACTCTTTCAACAGTTGACTGAATTACCTCCTCCTTATCTGAACGGGTTAACTCGGGAGGACTCTTCAGACTAGTGTCTAGTTCCTCATGAGTATAGTTGGACTGACTACTGTATGAGAGACTTTCTGTTGCCAACTTTCCCCAGTCTGATTCCAAATATTTATTGAAGATTGACTGAGCTCCTTGATTCTGTACAGATTGCATAAATGTATCATGGCACAAATCTTCCTTCCGATGATTATCGCTGAAATCCATGCTGTCACTCTGAACAGGAGTCACAATGTTAGCTAACAACAAGAAATACAAAAAGAACAACAATAAATACAAAGATAGAATATTTGCAAAAGGTCAACAACCAAAGACAAAAAAACACAAAAAAAAAAAAACAAACAACAAAAAGAAAAACCAAAGAAAAATGAATAAGGCTAAATCAACAAGCTTAAAGCTTTCCAAATATTCCTCGGTGAATTCCCCGGCAACGGCGCCAAAAACTTGATCGACGGAAAGTGTGAACACCCGCAAGCGCACGGGGTCGTCAAGTAATAAACCACTCGTGCACGCACGAGTGGGTCGTATTCCCAAGGGGCCCGAAGAGCTACTTTACTCACTTCTTACTTTTTGTTTAGCTCACCGATTCGATTTCAAGAGAATAAATAGGAAAGTAAAGAAATGACAACAAGAGAAATTGTCTAAATAAATGCGACTGAATTAAAACACGGGAGATGCTCAGGGATGGAAATCGGTCATGGATGAGGATCCCCAAGAGGGCTACTCAAGTGAGTAGGATATTTGAGAAATTAAGCACGTGGCTAGTTGGACCGAGAAAACCTAAGCTTAGGTCAACCCGATGGTCACGGCAATTGACCCCTAACCCGGTACAAGTGTTGAATAAGAAATTTCTTCCACTCAACCTCTCACACGGTTGCAAGGAGAATGATGGTTTCCTCAAGTTAGGGTGGAAACACTAGTTAGTTTTCAACCCTAGAAATGGAGGGGTACAAATATCCGATGGTCACGGCGTATTTATACAATAATCCCTTCCAAGTTTGGTGGAGTCTAGCACTAAGGCAATGGTCATGCTACAAAGTATTACCAAGAATTTGATACATCAATTAAGCACATGTACCAAAACACTCAAGAATACCAAACAAGGATCACAACAAACCAATCATACAATAGATAACTCAAATAATCCAAAACATCACAAGTTTTGCCCCCAAGGTTCCCCAACATCCGGTGACCTTGGGGTTTAGTTGTTCATGTTCAACAAATCAACCAAACAAACCATGCAAATAACTAAAATAAACATGAGGAACACTCCCTCAAAAAGGTGAAGGCCGAATGACGCTTGAATCCCCGGAGAAAACCTTCCGAAGCCGCCACTCGAAGGGGTGGCTTCCCGTTGTCTTCAACCTCCAAGAAATGAAGCCCTTGGAGTGGATCCTCCTAGATCTTGCTCTCCCCACCGAAGAATGCTCGGATTTCCTCTCCTTTTGCCCTCCTAAATGGTGTGGAAGTGATCTCCAAACCCTAGCCTCCTTTCTCCCCCCAAAACTCTCTCCAAGATTATGCAAAAGTTCCCCTCAAAAGGTGCCCTAAAATGCCTTTAAACACCCAAATCCCGATGGGTAAACGGGTCAGCATACAGCCGGTATGCTGACCCCTCGGGATTTCTACTTTTCTTCCGAGAAGTCCGTGATGAGCTACAGTAACTGCTACATTACTGCGCTATAGTTCCCCATCTCGTCATCGAGTCCCAGAGCTTCTGGCTAACCTGAAATACAAAGATAAAGCAATTTAGACCGAAAAGGGCATAGATTCAACAATAAAATATGAAAATAATACACAACCCATACATGTAAAATACGTACTTTTAGACGTTTATCAACTGCCTTCGTGTCCTTCTACAAAAATTGTCTCAAAACCTTTAGAAGTTGCCACATACTCTCTTGTTTGACCCGATTTGCATCTTGAACTTTGTATTTGCACAAAAGAACTCCACTCGGTACCATCATGACCTATTTTTGCTTTTCTTCGCATAAATCTTCTTCACAACCCTAATTGCATGAAAGAACACAAAAACACATGAAATGAGAAATATAACCTGAAAAATGTGATGCTCATGCAGGGAAAAACATCTCAAATAATATGTACATGCAAGCACTTATCATCGATCGATAAAGGTGGGGTATCCGGACAATGCTCCCCCTAGGATTCAGGTATTAAAAGTGGATTACAAGTGTTTCTAGATGAAGGTATTCAGTCATGGAAATCCTAAGATATACCGGCCCCTGCCTCCAAGCCACCAATAACTATTCCCCTACGAGGTACCGAAGAAGAATTCTCTTGACGCCTTACACCACATATGACTGCTTATCACTCTAGGAATCCCAAAGACATAACTAATTCCTAAAAGTAGATCCAACCCTGCCTCTAGGTGAAGGATCCCTAACCCCCTACGAGGTCCCGGCGGAAAATTCTTTCGACACCTCACACCACATATGGTTGTTTGAAACCTAGGGAATATGGAGATAGGAAATATCTATAAGAAAGTAAAAGGGACACTCCGCTATCTCACGGCTCACCCTCTCAACCCTTTTTACTCTTAGTAATTCTAAACCTAAAGGTGATCTCTCTCTTCACTAGATTGAATAGGGCATGCAAGTCGATCAGTATTAGAATTAAAAGCACAAGCAAGTATTAAGAACACAAGAGCAAAACTCAATAAATTGCAATCGTACAGAAACATAATGTAAATCTAGTATGAATAATAATCCTAGTGTTTACATGTCCGAATAACCACTAGGGATTTATCTCTCCATGGAGCGAGTCATAAAACAAATAATGTAATGATAAACAATATCAAAAGCCATGAAAGATAACCCCCCTTTATCTATGACGATGGCCTTTATGGGTGACTTGTACGTTTGTATTGAATCCACTCCGAAGCTAGGTCGCCGGTGGCTTCCTTGATATTATAACGAAGGAGAAAATGATCCACGTTAGTGAGGACGCCTTCCCAAAGCCACAAAGAACTCCCTTAAAGCCCTAGACGCCTTACCTCTTGAAAATCAACGAAAATATCCCTAGAAAATAGGTCATGGCGGCTTTTATAAACTGAAATCGGGGCTTCATATGGGCATCCACACGGCCGGGCACTGTAGCCACACGGCCGTGTGAACAGTACTTTGCTACAATAAGTTGTTCTCGTACTTTTGGTACAGTACTTGCTACAGTGGAATGCTATAGCCGACATGGTCGGGCACAAGCTCATGTGGTAGGGTGTGTTACTTTCTGTCCTCTGAAGCCTTGAAAACTTTCTCCCATTTGCGCACAGAAGTTGGGACATGGACGTAATACTGCCTTCATGTCCTTCCGGCTCATGTAATGATTTGGAATCCTCCGAAAGTTGGCAACACCTCCATGTATATGAGCACAACTTCTATTTTGGTCTTGAAATTTGCCATCATACCTTATCTTTGCTTCTTTCTTGTACTTCACACCTCCAAGGCCCTGTTTGCACAAAAGAACACAAAGTACATTTTATCAATGATAAAACGTGATAAAAGTAATGCTCGATGCATATAAAATGATGTTTTAAAATATGTATAAACAAGCACTTATCAAACTCCCCCACACTTAAGCTTTTGCTTGTTCTCAAGCAAAACTAACCATTCATTACAAGGAAAGAAAGAATAAGTGCTTGGCCTCAGGTTCACTACAGAGTACAAGAATAAAATTCTATAACCAAGGAGAAATCTATTTATTACCAAATGGTTTAGTCGATGCTCCATAAAATTACCCAATAAAACGAAAGAAAAAGAAATCTGAAAGCGTGTGTGTGTGAAGTAAACTCAAGTCATGTCGACTCTATGTCCACTACTTAAAGTTTTTATTACTCAGGACTTATTACAAACACAAAAGAGAGGAGAAAGGTAGCAGTTGCACACAATCTCCAAGGTAGCCCTTTCTCAGGAGGCCTCCCAAGTGGCTTTCACGCTTTAGTGATGGTCGCTCTTTCTACCAAGGGTAATAGCTTTCACATATCCTTTGTGATAGCTCTTTCTCTCATTAGGGTATAGCTAGTATCCGACTTATGAGAGTAGCTACATACATTAAAGGTAATAGCTCTTTCCACACCTATATTCAAGAAAGAATGCTAAAATGCTAGGGTTTTTTTTACACAACTGCTAATAAGTCTCAAAGCATTAAAGTTGAGTTTCTATAGGTCTAATGAGTGCGTAGAGTGTACAAATAGCAATTGGACAAAAATTTCTCAAACAATTGGGTACCAACTAGAGCACAATGATATCTGGTGTTCGAAGTTCTCCTATAGTCTGGAATCAAACTCTTAACCCTAAGGTGAGCCTTCATAGGTTGCATGAGCATGTATGTTAAAAGCCGAAATAGTAGTGTATAAAGTAATCCCTCCCCCACACTTAAGATGTACTGATGAGTGCATTGTGTATAGATATATTTTCCATGCTATATCCACTATTTATTTGTTCTCTTGGCATTAATTTCCCAATTTAGTTATATTTGCGGTTTTTTCAGTTGATTGTGTAGTTATCTGGTACGCCCCTTGCGTAACCGCAAGTGCACGGGTCGCATGATAAATGCTTGATTATATATATTTTATAATATCAGTTTACATGCATTGAGCATCACTTTTATCAGTTTTTAGCATTAACAAGGTGTGTTTTGTGTTCTTTTGTGCAAACAGAGTTTTGGAGACATAACGTACAGGAAGAAGCAAAGATAGGGTGTGATGACACGTTTCAAGGCCACAATTAGAAGCTATGTTCATATGCATGGGGGTGTTGCCAACTTTCGGAGGAGTACAAGTCATTACACAAACCGAAAGGGCACAAAGGCAGTAGTACGTCCATGTCCCAGCTTCCGTACAAAGCAGAAGAAGGTTCTTGAAGATTTCAAAGTATAGAAAGCCACACACCCTACCACACGAGCGTGTGCCCGACCGTGTGGACTCCAAGGAAGACTTCGGGGGGAAAAACCACTGTAGCATTTATTGTAGCGAGTACTGAAGCATTTTACTGTAGCAGTATTTTGTTACTTTAGCCATTCATTTGTTTTTACTGTTTTTCTATTTCATCCTCTCTACTTTCATTGTTCTCATTTTCTTTTGTTTATTTGATTGCAGTTCCAGCTTATGACCAGAGGGAACCCACCGACATTAGTTGAAGGAGACCCTGAAATTAAGCGAAGACTTCACAAGAGAAGCAAGGAGCCTGAAGTTGTTCAAGAACAACAAGTTAAAGTTGAAGCTGAAGGATCTGCGACCATGGTAGACCACGGAGATGAACCAAGGACGCTTGCTGATTTTGCTAGACCTTCAGCCCGAGGAACACAGTCGAGCATTGTTAGACCGGCCATCGCGGCTAACAATTTTGAGCTGAAGCCGGCATTCATCCAGATGGTTCAGCAGTCCGCGCAGTTTAATGGGCTGCCTGATGAAGACCCCAATGCCCATGTTGAAAACTTCTTTGGAGGTTTGTGATATGCTCAAGATCAATGGGGGCTCGGATGATGCGATTCGATTGAGGACCTTCCCATTCTCATTGAAGGGACGAGCCAAACAATGGCTCCAATCATTGCCAAGAGCGTCCATCACCACTTGGGACGAGATGGTGGAAGCCTTTCTTGCACGATATTTCCCTCCCGGGAAGTCAGCGAAGCTCCGCTATGAGATCTCTTCCTTTTTTCAGAATGAGTTGGAGTCTCTATTCGAGACATGGGAAAGGTTCAAGAACCTTCTGCGGCGATGTCCCCAACACGGATTCCCGGATTGGATGATTATACACACGTTCTACAATGGACTGAATCCAAGCACTAGGCAACTCCTAGATGCGGCCGCAGGTGGGACTATGGGTAACAAGACCCCGGAGGATGCAAGGCAGCTCATTGAAGACATGGCTCTCAACAGTTTCCCATGGAGCTCGAGGAAGAAGAAGAAGGTTGCAGGAATACATGATGTTGATGCCGTTACATCACTAGCAGCCCAAGTTGAAGCACTAAGCAAGAAGCTAGACACCCTTACAACTTCACGAGTAGCTGCCATTAGCACTTGCGATAGTTGTGGAGGTGGGCATAGCTCTACAGATTGCCCTATCTCAGTGGGGGTGTCAGCACCAATGGAGTAAGTGGATTTTGTTGGAAATCCAGTGAGGGGACAGGGGAACCCTTATTCAAATACCTACAATCAGGGATGGAGGAACCATCCGAACTTCTCATGGAGCAATCAAGGCGAGCAGAAGCAAGCAGCTCCTCCGGGTTTCCCACAACAACCCTCTATTCCAGAGAGAGTTTCTGAACTTGAAAAGGTACTTTCTAAGTTTATTCAATCTACTGACACCAGGTTTCAGAATGTGGAGGCGACACTGCGCAACCACACTGCATCATTGAACAACTTGGAGACGCAAGTGGGTCAAATAGCAAAATCCCTGGCCAATAGACCTCAAGGAAGCCTGCCGAGCAATACAGAGACAAACCCAAAAGAGCACGCGAAGGCGATCACGTTGAGAAGCGGGTGAGAGGTGGAGAATAGAGTGCAAGAAAAGAAGACTGCACAAGAACGAGAGCAAGTGCAGCCTAAGGCCCAGGAAAAAGAGAAGGAAGCTACGGCAACACCTCCTGCTTACGTACCTCGAGTACCATACCCTTCACGGCTAAAGAAGGACCAAACGGATGAGCAGAACAAGAAATTTCTGGAGTTGTTCAAACAGCTGCACATCAACATCCCTTTTGTCGAGGCATTATCACAAATGCCCAGGTACGCAAAATTTTTGAAAGATCTTTTGACTAACAAAAGAAAAATTGAAGAAAGTGCAGCTGTGATATTGGATGGGAGTTGTTCAGCAATACTCCAAAAGAACCTCCCAAGCAAGAAGAAAGATCCTGGGAGTTTCATCATCCCATGTGTCATCGGGGGCTTAGGACAAGAGAAAGCTTTAGCTGATTCAGGAGCAAGCATCAACGTGATGCCATACAAATTTTTCAAGAAATTGGGGCTAGGAGAGCCACGGCCAACTCAAATGACGTTGCAGCTAGCTGATCGCTCAATTCGACATCCTAGAGGTATCATTGAAGATGTTTTGATTAAGATTGACAAATATATTATTCCTGCAGATTTTGTAGTACTTGATGTCGATGAGGATGTGGAAGTGCCGTTGATTTTGGGGAGGCCATTCCTTCGAACCTCCAAGGCACTGATAGACATGGAGGGAGGCGAATTGACTCTGCGCATCGGAGACGAAAAGATCACTTATCTCCTCACAGATGCTATGAAGCACCCTCACGAATTTGATGACACATGTTATTTTGTTGATACTAATGATGAGCTTGTCAATGAGTATATGCAGGAGATGTTTTACCCTGACCCCTATGAGGGATGGCCTGAGTTGGAAAAGGATGAATCAAGTCTACATGAGGTTCGAGTGATCGAGGATCAACCACAACCAGGAATTCTGAAGAGGATTTTCCGTAGACTGATTAGATAAAAGCGTCACCCCAAGAAGCACCAAAAGAGTGTAAAAGATACATATACACGATAAGAGGGTGATGGCTTTTCAAGTGGTAACAAGATATTTCATTACTCGCCTCCCATGCGACCATACTGTCTGAATTGTCAGGTAAAGGCCGCCAAGAACATATCTCACGTGCATGAACCCCCATAAAAGATCAGGTACGTCAAGCTAGTGACGTAAAACAAGCACTTCTTGGGAGGTAACCCAAGTCATTTTAATGCTTTCGTAGTTAGTTTTTCATTATGCAGTAATAATTAGCTTGAGTAGGCGACTTTGCGTTAATTCTGTCGTTGCTGTGTTTTTATTGGTTATTCTTGGTCTTTCATGATAATTATACATTTGTGGCTTGATCTAGAATGTTTTAGAGGTTTAAAGTTAAGGAATTGGCCTTGTACTCATTTGTTTCATGTTGAGCTGAAAATCCACAAGGGCAGGCACAAGGGGGTGTGAGTGCCCCTGTGCCTTGCTGAAAATTGAGAAAACCATGAAACAGAAGGGCACAAGGGCAGCCACACGCCCGTGTGGGTGCCCTTGTGGCCTTGCTGAGGAGCCACACGCCCATGTGGCTCATCCACATGGGCGTGTGAGACCTGAAAATCGATTTTTCAGGTTTCTAGAGAGGCACAAGGGCAGCCACACGGGCGTGTCGCTGCCCCTGTGGATTTTCCAGGTCCACAAGGGCACTCACACGCCCGTGTGAGTGCCCCTGTGGCCTTCTGTCTCGCGTTTTTCATCCACACCGGCACTCACACGCCCGTGTGAGTGCCCTTGTGGCGTTCTGGCGTCAAATTTTTGAAGGCACAAGGGCGTGTGGCTCATCCACATGCCCGTGTGGACATCCACAAGGGCGTGTGAGACCCCCACACGCCCATGTGGCTTATAAAGGAGATGAGAAGGCCTTGAAACCTTCATTCAAACCTTCGCGCCTTTTCTCCTTCCGACACCTCCACGCAAAGAGACGCACCTCTTGTGTTCCTAACACCTCTCCTTAGCTTATTTAAGGATTCTTGGGTGTTTTTCCGGCGATTTCCATCTTCTTCTTCATCAAAAAGCTCCGGTAAGCTCCAAGTTTTCCTAGTTCTTGCCATGAATTTTAAATTTCAGATCTGGTGATTTGTTGATGTTTTATGCATAAATCTTCCATGAGAACTATCATAATATGCATGCTTGTCGATTTAGGGGTAGTTTTTGATGTGCAAACCACCCCACCATGGCCTTTTGGCCATGGTCGGGCATCCACACGGGCGTGTGGCCCATCCACACGCCCGTGTGGATGGTGAAGATGATCCACAAGGGCGTGTGGATCATCCACACGCCCATGTGGATTCCTGCATAGTGAATTTTTGCACTAACTTGCCCTGATTTTCACATATATGGCCCCTAGGACTAAGAAGGTTGCCCACAAACGCTCTTGCGCCGCTCGGGATCCTTCTCCTACCGAGGAATTGGAGTTCGCCGTCCCTGAGCATCAACAGCGATATGAGCGCTTACAGCGTCTCAAATTTGGGCAGGCGCGCGTAATTGATTGGAAGGCACTCGAGGAGATTGACTTGGCCGATGAGGTGTGCGAGCTTACCACTGTGGGAGGCTGGGACCGGCTCCTTACTATTCGTGATCCCACTTATCGTGAGCTCACACTGGAGGTTCTATCCTCATTCGACTTCGACCGCGCTCGCCCTGATTTTAAGAAGGAGGACACGATCCGCTTCAGTACCACTCCATGAGCCTCTCGCAGTTCTCTGTTTTTCTCGGCTTATATGACAGAGACTATGTTCACACGGGGGAGTACGAGCAACTCATCGTCGATTACCCTATTGGACTTACCCCGAGCCGTGCGTACGCGACCATATGCGGAGGTTTCCAGTACGAGCCGGGATCCTCCAAGGCCACCATGCTCAGCCGTCCGGCCTACAGGTATATACACTCTATCTTTAGCAGGACCGTGACGGGACGAGGCGACAGCACTGGAGTTTTGAGCCGCCTCGACTTGCTCTACCTATACACCATGGTCCAGAACATCCCCATGCATTTAGGCTTTGTTGTGGCGCATTACCTCCGCCATCAAAGCCATTACGTGCGGGTCGGTGTGATCTTTTCAGGAGTATACATTACCCGACTCGTTCGTGGCATGGGGTTGACCGAGGCACTTAGAGGCATGGAGAAGATTAGCGTACCTGCACCCTTGGGGCTTGCATCCCTCCGAGTCATGCGTATGGTGAAGAAGACGAGTACCGGCCGATATGTACTCGCAGTGGAGGCTGAGGAGGAGGATTCAGAAGAGGAGGCAGCCGACCCAGCAGACGCTCCTGATTCACCGGCACCCACAGCTGTTCCGATGGACACCGAGGCCCCTGCATCTGAGCCAGAGCCAGAGCAGCCTTCCACTCGAGCCCGTGACCGTTTGGTGAGGCTCGAGGTGGCAGTTGGAGCTCTCCAGGGGGACATGGCGACTGTGCTCGCCAACCAGTCCATGATGATGTCGCAGTTGTCCATCATTCGACATCTTCTGGAGAGCGACACCGCATCTGAGGCGACGACATCAGCACCACCACCAGCACCACCAGCAGAGTTTCCTGACGCATGAGGCGTCCTTGAGTCATTTTAGTTTATCTTCTGTATTTTTATTTTCTGTAGTTTTATATTCAGCATGCTCGTTGAGACTCTGTCTTTTATTTCTGTCATTTTTATTTTGTGGTTCTAGTTGTTTTTCGTTGTTGTTTTTTCTAATTTTGTTGAGTTTCATTGAACCCCCCTGAATCCGCAGATAGTCTTGAGAGTCTTGGGAAATGAAAATCAAGTTATGTACATGGCCGTGTGATTAGGTCACACGGCCGTTTCACCTCCAAATGCCCGTTGAGCCAAACACACCCTTGTACAAGATTCCACCAACTATTTCACTTGGAATTCAGGGGAGTATTATTTTGTTTTCAGAATTTATAATTTTATTGTGCTTGCATGTGTACATTGGGGACAATGTACATCTTAAGCGTGGGGCAGGGATCACTTTATACACCACTTTATTGTTTGTTTTCATTATATATGCTCATGCAACCTATGAAGGTTCACTTTAAGGTTAAGAGTTAGATTCTAGACTATAGGAGAGCTTCGAACACTAGATTTCATCATGTTTTAGTTATCATCCAATTTTTTGAGAAATCTTTGTCCGATTGCCATTTATGCACTCTACTCACTCATTAGAAGTATAGAAGCTCTAGTTTAATGTTTTGAGACTTGTTAGTAGTTGTTTTATTTGAAAAAAAAAAAGAGAAAAAGAAAAGAAAAAAAAATATAGATATATATAGTTTCGCAATTGTGAATTCTTTCGTGTATATAGGGGGTGAAAAGAGCTACTACCTTTGATTGTATGCAGCTACTCTCATAAGTCGGATACTAGTTATGCCCTAATGAGAAAAAGAGCTATCACAGGGGATATGTGAAAGCTAGCACCCTCGGTAGAAAGAGCTACCATCTCTAAAGTGTGAAAGCCACTCGGGAGGCCGCCTGAGAAAGGGCTACCTTGGAGATTGTGTGCAGCTACTGCCATTCTTTTTGCTATTATATGAGTATCGAGCAATAAAAGCTGTAAGTAGTGGACATAGAGTCGAATTGAGATGAGTTTTCCACACACACATGCTTTCGGATTTCTTTTTTCTTTCTTGTCATTGGATTGTTTTCTAGAGCATTGACTCAGCTGTTTGGTGTTAAATAGTTTTCCCCTTTGTTATAGAATCATACTCTCATACTCTCTAGTGAACCTAAGGCCAAGCACTTATTTTTTCTCTTTCCTTGTAATGAATGTTTAGTTTGCTTGAGGACAAGCAAAAGCTTAAGTGTGGGGGAGTTTTGATAAGTGCTTCATTATATATATTTTATAATATCAGTTTACATGCATTGAGCATCACTTTTATCAGTTTTTAGCATTAACAATGTGTGTTTTGTGTTCTTTTGTGCAAACAGGGTTTTGGAGACATAACGTACAGGAAGAAGCAAAGATAGGGTGTGATGACACGTTTCAAGGCCACAATTAGAAGCTGTGTTCATATGCATGGGGGTGTTGCCAACTTTCGGAGGAGTACAAGTCATTACACAAACCGAAAGGGCACAAAGACAGTAGTATGTCCATGTCCCAGCTTCCGTACAAAGCAGAAGAAGGTTCTTGAAGATTTCAAAGTATAGAAAGCCACACACCCTACCACACGAGCGTGTGCCCGACCGTGTGGACTCCAAGGAAGACTTCGGGGGGAAAAATCACTGTATAGCAAAAGTACTCCACACGGGCGCGTGGATGCCCGTGTGGATGCCCGCGTAAAGCCCCGAATTCAAATTATACAAGCCGCCTTGTGATAATTTTTAGGGATCTTTTCGGCCACTTTCGAGAGACAAGGCGGCTAGGGCTTGGAAGGAGTTCTTTGCGGCTTTGGGAAGCTTTCCTCACCAACTTGGATCGATTCCTCCTCCGTCATAGCATCAAGGAAGCCATCGGCGACCTAGCTTCGGAGTGGATTCAATCCAGACGTGGAAACTACCCATCAAGACCATCATCACGGATTTAAGGGGGTTATTCTTTATGTCTTTGGAACTTTATTCTCAATTTATTATTTGTTTTGTGACTCGCTCCATGGAGAGCTAAACCCCTAGAGGGTATTCGGACATGTAAACCCTAGGATTCTTATTTTCATTAGATTTACATTGTGTTTCTATTCGAATTTATCAGTTTGAGTTTTAGTCTTGAGTTCTTAATGCTTGTTTGTGCTTTTGATTTCATTATTAATTACCTTGCATGTTTTATTCAATCTAGTGAAGAGAGAGATCACCGCTAGGTTTAGAATTACCAAGAGTAAAGAGGGTTGAGAGGGTGAGCAGTGAGATAGCGGAGTGTCCCCTTTCCCTTCCGACAGATATTTCCTATCTCCATATTCCCTAAGTGTCAAGCAACCATATGTGGTGTGAGGCGTCAAGAGAATTCTCCGCCGGGACCTCGTAGGGGGTTAGGGATCTTTCACCTGGAGGCAGGGTTAGATCTACTTTTAGGAATTGGTTATATCTTTGGGATCCCTAGAGCTTTAAGCAGTCATATGTGGTGTGAGGCGTCGAGAGAATTCTCCGCCGGGACCTCGTAGGGGACTAGTTATCGGCGACCTGGAGGCAGGGGCCGTTATATCTTAGGATACCCACGACTCATTGTTTTCGTTTAGAAACACTTGTAATCTACATCCAACACCCGAATCCTAGGGGGAGCATTGTCCGGATACCTCACTTTTATTGATTGAGAACTCTTTTCCTTTTTATTCCCTTGCGCATTTGTAGTGACACTCTTAGTTTTGGCCATTAGATCATCACACACTACACTCATTAGGCTGGATAACAAAAGAGGGGCTATTACTAGTACTTCTGTTCCCTGTGGTTCGACAACCCGACCCTTTGGGTCCACTTTTATTACTTGACGACCCGTGCACTTGCGGTAACGCAAGGGGTTGACACACATCACCCTATTGTGTTGTTGCGGAGACGCATCATCGCACAAGTAGTAAAGTGTACCCTTTAGGTCAGGTAGTCGAATCCACAGGGACTGGTATAGCTTCCAATACTAACGTCCTGCTTAATATCTAACCAGACAGAAGATGATGCAATTGACTTTGGATTAACTTCAATGAGGTTAAGGGAATGGGAAGTTCACCAAGGGAAGATTGAGGTTTGACTCGATGGAGGAGATGGGGCCCCGGGGTTGGATTTCCGACGTTCACTAACTCGGTCTTTCTCAGTATTTATCAGAGATGTCTTCAGTTCTAAACCTAGTTATGCTATAAGTATGTGGTTTCTAGCGCTGCCGAGCCCTAAGTTGAACTCTCATCGCTTGCAACGATCAATGACGAGTCACAAGCCTAGATGAGAGAACCTAACTACCAAGCAATCAAGCACTAAACAACATACAAGATAGCCAAAAACCTTGATTTATTGAAAGGAACAAGACATTCAAAAATACTGCAAGTAAAGAAATGAGTTCAAGCAACAACGTCATCCAAACAACCCCGGGGCTCTCTTAAGAGTTTAGCTCCTCATAATGACAAACCACAAGTACAATGCCAAAGAAATTAAAAGACAAGAAGTTGAAAACTCCCTAATTTCTTACATCCCTGAGGTTGTCGAAAGATCTAACAATCCGTGTAATCTCCTCCCGATCGGCCTACCATAGGCTTGGCATTCCCTTGATGAAGAGGAGGATGAACCCCCAAATCTCTCCCTTTCTTTCTCCCTAAGTTCGCCCACCAAAAGTCCCCTTAGAAACTGAGTTTCTAGGGTTTTAATGTCTTCTCGATGTGAGCACGGGCGTGTTGAAGCCATGCTTAAAGCCGTGCAGATTACGGCCAAATAAATCTCCAGAAAACTCACATTCTTGTAATCTGCACGGAGAACAGCACGGGCGTGCTTAGACCGTGCTGAGGTTTTCACAACCGTGCTCAGCGAACTCTGGCTATACTGATTTATGGCTGTATTCTCCTGCAATTTTCACGAGAAACAGCACGGGCATGCTTAGACCGTGCTGAGGTTTTCACAACCGTGCTCAGCGAACTCAGGCTGTGCTGATTTGTGGCTGAGTTCTCCTGCAATTTGCACGGGGAACAGCACGGGCGTGCTTAAGCCGTGCTGAGCTTGATGAGGTTTCTTCTAAGTCCTTTAGCTTCTAAAATTGTTCCAAAACACTTCTTCTTACTTCAGGACTTTGATATCTGCATGACAAACAACGAATACCTCAAATAGCACCGTACTTGGAGAATTATAGCCAAAACATTCGATAATGATGAGGGTAAAGCATGCAATACATATATATGAAATGCTCTCATCATTATCTATGTCCCAGAGCAATAATAAGCATTTCTGAGTGATTTTGGTAGCAAAAGGACCTAGAAGAAAGTTTTTCAAGTCAAGCACGGCCCAAGCACGGCAGTGCTCCCAAGCCGTGCACTTTTGAGAAGAATTCACAAAGCATCTGCACACTCTCAAGCCTCTGAGCACGGTCATGCAGTTGGCAACACGGCCGCAACACGGGCGTGTTCCACCCTGTGAAGATTACAGTTTGGCAACACGGCTGCAACACGGGCGTGTTCCACCCCGTGAAGATTACAGTTTGGCGAGAATCAAGAATTTTCAACTGGCCACAAACTGCACGGCTTGAAGAATGGCCTAATCACAACCGTGCTCACATCGAAAGCTGGTTAAAAAGCACTGAAAGTTAGGTTTTCGGGACTTTTAGCTTTGGGAAAAAATGGCAAAGACCAAGGGAAGAAGTTTGTACAGCCTTCTTCATCATCAGGAGAGGATAGAGTACCAATTGTAGGCCAAATTGGAGGAGGAATCTTATCGACATCGGCACCTCATATCTTAAGAAAGATGCAAGCAAAGAGGGAGTTCTTGGTTTTTATTGTATTTGTTATCTTTGTTGTCTTTCTGTTGATTGTATTAATGAGGGGCTAAACCTCTTAAGGTGCCCCGGGTTGGTGAATTGGTTGTGTTAAACTTGGATTCATTTCATATAGCATTTATGGATGGTTTATTATCTCCTTGTTAGATCTTTGGTTGTTTACTTGAATGTTGGTTGTTGAGTGGTTTGATTGCTTGACTCACTGGATTTTCACTTAGCTTGTATATCTTAATGATTAATACGAGAAGTTGGAAATAGACTCATACTTTCAATCCCACTACTTGGACATTTCACATTAGGGCAACAAGATTCTAGAACATAGGTTGATTGAATTTCACCAAGGTTCTAACCATGGGCCCCATCCCTTCCTTTGAGCAAACCCTAATCATCTTCTCTTGTGATTCTTCTTCCCCAAATTTCTCTCGCTCCTAAGTTTTAGAGTCTTCAATCTCAATTTCAATTGATTAGATATTAAGCAGTGAGAGAGTATTAGGACATACACCAGTTCTTGTGGATTCGACTACCCGACCTTCGGGTACATTGCACTTACGGTTACGCAAGGGCCGTATCATGTACATTGTCCCCAATGTACACATTTAATCATAACAGAAATATAAATTCTTGAAATGAAACATGCGAGGGTATGCAATATAAAATAGTACTCCCCTGAGCTCTATGTAAATCAGTTGGTGGAGTCTCATACACGAGCATGTTGGGTACAACGGGCAATTTGGAGGTAATGCGGTCATGTGACGAAGTCACACGATCGTGTACATTACTTTATCTCATTCCACAAGACTCTCAAGATTATCTGCATGGATTAAGGGAGTTCACTGAAGCTCAAAAGCAAACAACGAAGTAAAACTAGTGCAAGGAAGTAAAAACATAGAGACATAGTCTTAAACATAGCAAAAGAAAATAAAAACTACAGAAAAGTAAATAAGCATAACTAAACGGCGCATCATGCGTTGGGAAGCTCTGTTGGCGGTCCTGGTGGTGTGATATCGTGGCCTCGGATGCTGTGTTACTCTCTAGAAGGTGTCGAATAATAGACAGCTATGATAGCATCATGGACTGATTGGCTAGCACAGTAGCCATGTCTCCTTGGAGAGCTCCAACTTCAAACTCGAGCCTTGCCAAGTGATCACGGGATTGAGTAGAGGGCTGCTTAGGTTCCTGCTTAGGTCCAGGGGCCTTGAGAGCATCTGCAGGGTCTGCTTCCACTTTTTTAGTCTCCTCCTCGAACTCGGCCACGAGCACATATCGACTGGTGCTTGTCCTCTTCACCATACGCATAGATCGGAGTGATGCTAGACCCAAAAGTGCCATTATGCTGATCCTCTCCATCCCTCGAAGTGCTTCGCCCAGACCCATGCCACGAACGAGCCGTGTGACATACACTCCGGAGGAGCACACCAACACGCACGTACTGGCTTTGATGGAGAAGGTAAACCGCCACAACAAAGCTGAGGTGCATGGGGATGTTCTGGATCATGGTGTAGAGGTACAGCAGGTTGAGGCTGCTCAGAACTCTGGTACTATCACCTCATCCAGTCACCGTCATGCTAAGAATGGAATGTATATACCTGTATGAAGGACGACTAAGCATGGTTGCCTTAGAAGATCCAGGCTCATACTGAATTCCTCGGCACATGGCCCCATATGCGCGTAATCAGTTGCTCGTAGTCCCCCGTATGTGCAAAATCTTTGTCATATAAGCCAAGAAAAACAGAGAATTGAGAGAGGCTCATGCCGTGATACTGATTGAAAACTCGGAAGCTGATTGTGCCCTCCTTGTCAAAATCTGGTCGAGAGCAGTCAAAATCAAATGAGGTGAGGACCTCTAGTGTTAAATCGCAGAAGGTGGGATCCTTCATAGTAAGGAGACTGTCCAACCTCCCACTACAGCAAGCTCTCGAACTTTGTTAGTCAGGTGAACTTCCTTAAGTGCCTTCCAATCAATGATCTGACTCTGGCCAAACTTGAGGCGTCGGAGATGTTCATACCGCTGTTGGTGCTCGGGCACTGCAAATTCAAGTTCCTCAGGAGGAGAAGGTTCACGATCAGCGCGAGGATGTTTGTGCGCAACCTTCTTGGTCCTAGGTGCCATATCTGTGAAGAACAAGCCAAGTTAGCATCAGAATTTTATGTGCAGAAATCCACATGGGCTTGTGGGTGGTCCACATGACCCTGTGGACCATCTTTACCATACACACGGTCATATCGATGGTCCACACGCCCGTGTGGATGCCAGACTATGGCCAAATGGCCATGGTTGGGCGATTTACACACTTCAAAACATCATGGTGGCCTTAAGAATGCACGCTAAGATGATTTCTATGAGCAACTTATGCTTAAAACATCAAAAACCCACCAAATATAAATTAAAAAATCATGACAAGAACTAGGAGAAGTTGGGAGCTTCCCGGCAAAATTCGAGGAAGATAGAGATAAAGATAGCCGGAAAAACACCCTAACTTTCGTCGAGGAAACGGTGTTAGGAGCCCAAAGATCGTTTCTTTTCACGTGGAGGCAATGGGAGGAGAAAGGGCGCAAAAGTGTTTATGAATGTTCTAGGCCCTCTATCTCTCTTAAATAACCCACATGGGCGTGTGAGGGATGCCACACACATGTGTATGTGCAGAAAATTGGCACTTGGCTTAGTTCATAACAAAATCCTCAACTTAAAACCTCTAAAATAACCTAGATCAAGCCACACACATGTTACTATCATAAAACACCAAGAATGTGCAATAATTACTCAACAACGACATAATTAACATAAAGACGCCTACTTATGCTAATTATTACTGCAGAAACAAAAACTAACTAGAAATTAATGCAATCACTTAGGTTACCTAACAAGAAGCGCTTGTTTAACGTCATTAGCTCGACGTACCTGATTTTCACGGGGGTTCATGAAGGTGGGATATCTTAGTTGCTGCAATTACCTAGCATTGGGAACAGACTTTTTGTATAGGAGGAGAAAAGTGATAGAGCTTGTTACCAGATGGAAAATTGTCGCCCCCCACCCGTGTGCCCACATCCTCTACTGGTTTGAGGTGTTTCCTTCGGTGACGCCTTGGCCTTGTCATTCAATGAAAGATTCTTTTCAGAATCCCCAGAGCTGGTTGCTCTTTGACTAGTTGAACCTCTTGTGGGTTCACCTCCTCTTTGTTCAAATCAGGCCATCTTTCATAAGGGTCGGGGTGGAGCAATTCCTACATGTACTCATCAACAAATTCATCATTCACATCGATAAAATAACAGGCATCATCAAACTCATGAGGATACTTCATACCATCAGAAAGGCGATAGGTGATCTTCTCATCTCCAATGCGTAGGGTCATCTCGCCTTCCTCCATATCTATAAGTGCTTTGGAAGTTCGCAAGAATGGTCTCCCCAAGATCAGCAGCACTTCCACATCCTCGTCTACATCAAGTACCACAAAAGCTGTAGGAAAGATGTACTTGTCAATTTTAATCAAAACATCTTCGATGATATCTCTAGAATGTCGAATGGAGCGATCAGCTAGCTGCAGGGTCATTTGTGTTGGCCGTGGCTCTCCTAGCCCCAATTTCAATATCTGAATTCTGGGGGAATATTGTCTGGATACCCCACCTTTTCGATTGAGACAACCCAACCCGTTGTCTACTAGATTATCATAACACTATATCATGAGGCTAAATAATAGAGATTGAGCAATTATTAGTACTTTTGTTCCCTGTGGTTCGACAATATGTGCACTTGCGGTAATGTAAGGGGTTGGCACACCACCTCGTGTTTTGTTTGCATCAACAGCTATTAGTAGACTGCTAGAGAAAGCAAGAAGTCAGTCGAGATCTATGAAGTAGATGACGTGACATCTTTAGCGGCATTAGTTGAGTGGTTAAGCAAGATAGTGGATGCACTAATTGTTTCGAGGAATCTACCCATCATGGCATGTGACGAGTGTGGGGGAGGGCACACTCAAGCGGATTGTGGAGCAAGCTTACTTTGTAGGTAACTCCTCCAGGCCGAACGACCCGTATATAGCATGTGGGGAAGGGCACACTCAATTGGATTGTGGAGCAAGCCTACTTTGTTGGTAACTCCTCTAGGCCGAATAACCCACACAGTGGCACTTACAAAAGCCTTAGCTAAGTATATCCAGGCCTCAAATGTGAGGTAGCAGAACATTCAAACAATTCCGAAACCAATAGGCATTGACACGCCCTATGCGTCATGACAGAGACTCCTACAACATAATACAATCATAGGGGAGTCAGTTATTAATTGATTTAAGCAAACTTTTGTATGGGATTTAGAGCTAATTATGAAGGCATTCAAGTTTGTTTAATCTTAGAGATCTCACTGTCAAAACATAACTTTGCAATACCAAACCATATTCCTAAATCATACTAGTACGCCTAAGGAGATCAACATCTTAGGGTTATTATGTCCTATCGATTTTACCTCTAGAATGCTAATAACTTGCTCAATCGTCTCCAATGAGGATTAATGATAAATGTTGAGAGTCTTCCAATAATTCCTCCAAAGGTAACCTTTGTAGGCTTTCATCCGCCCGATACTTGTAACCAATGCTAAAATCCAGCTCCAAATTCTAGAGAAGTACCACGGCACTCCTCTACCTCTCTTACCTAAGCGTAGCCATCAAAAGATTCTTCCAAAATCATCGTTAAAATTTTTTATATCCTACCCCTTAAGGAGTCTTTATAGCGATAAGAATAAGGCCATAACAAGCTAGAGATGAATAGTCATTTGTCTTATGGGCATCTTATGACCATAAGCACTACTTGTAAGGCCTTTTGTCTGGGTATTATAGTCTAGCTTATAACCATAAGTGCTAGATTTTAAGCTTTATTGTCTTGTGCTTGTGACCTTCCTTAAGGGCATGAGACTTGCCTATATGTTTCTCTTTCTGACCCTTATACCCTAGCTCACTGGTGTAACTCCTGCCCATAAGCACTTCTATCTAGCTTTTATGCTCCTAATTAAGGGCATAAGCAAGTCCCCAAGTGCTTCTACCTATCGATTACATTAGTAAGTGATCATCTTAACAGGGTCATAAGAGGTCCTAGTTGGTTTGTTCTCTTGTTCTGATGCGGAGTGAGCTCTTTCTTCTATTTAGCCGAAAATTCTTTCATTTGAATCTTCTATACTCATTATGCTCTTCCTGTAGCATACAATCAATAAAACTAGAACTAAGTACCATTTTCCACATAAATGATTACATACATGTTGAATGAGTGTAGAAAATAATATGAAAATATGTTTATACACACATTTATTACATAGGCTCTATTTGGAACTTTGCAGGGAAAGTAATTTCATGCAAAGTTTTTGCAAAAAGAGATTTTGCACGCAATTACATTCCCTGCAAAATAATGTTACAATGTTTGGTGCATTCAATAAAAATTGTAATTGAATTACATGCAAACTCAATTTCCTTGTTTGGTATGAATGCATTTTCAAATGTCAAGTTAAGATTATTCTCATGTTTGCCCTTAGTTATTATAGTCACTAAAATTGGGCTTTTAATAAACTCGAATGATATTGCTAACTTAGTCCAAATGATAATTAACCTTTTCTTCATAATTGTTTTTAAAACAAAGTTCCAATGGACTTTTTATGATTTTTAGTACACTAAAACAATATGGCTTTAAACCACCATGTGTTCCTAAACTTTTGTTCATCATACAATTTTTTTTATTTTAATTCCTACATCTATTGTCATGATTGATATTATCCAACAAACATTCAAGAGGAATTTCTTATGAACAGTCACACCTTAAATAGTTCAAAGTATTGCTAGAAATTTATAATTCAAACTCAAAAGTAAGATAAAGTCTAGATATATTGTTTTTAATAATTGATGAGTGCATTTTATATACACATTTTATCTACCTCATACCCATTTTTAACTTGTCTTTAGCGATTATTTTCCCTAGATCTGTGCTAGTTTTGGGTATTTTTGCATTGGTGTGCAGATAAGAAGGTCTTGGACAAGAAGAAGGAACATTAGAGTGCATTCAGCATCAAAAGACTTAATTTGCAATCAACCATAACAAGCACTGCTCAAGCAAGGGAGTGTTTTTTAGCCGTGCAGATTACGGAAGTTAAAAGGGGATTGAAGAATTATGAAGCACGGTCACGATGCTCAGAGCACGGGCGTGCTTATGAAAACACTGCCCAAGCACGACCGTGTTGGGGACTGTGTACTTCACTTTCTGAGGAGGGGTTTACAAGTGTTGAACCCAAGATCTGCCCACAAAATGCACGGCCGAAAGCACGGCCCAAGCACATCCACGCTTGGATCAAAAACATCTTTTTAACACCAAAACTTAGATTTTTGAAAAGGACTTTGGTTGGGCGACGTCTAGGGCTTTTGGAGGCGATCCTACTAGGATCTTTCACCACCATCTATATGGAAGCTAGAGCAATAGATTAAAGGCACATTTAGAAGTGGAGTTTTGTACGTAGTAAGGTCCTCAGAGCACAACCATTGATGTAGAAGCATAGGGAGTCCATGGACTTTTACTTCATTTTTTCAGTTTTTGTTTCAATGTTGTGTGAAACCATTAGGGGCACACCATTATCCGGTGCCCCGGATTAAGAACTTGGATGCCAGTTTAGATTTGAATATTTTTTTACAATGTTAATGGAGTCTTTTTGATTGATATGTTTAATCTTGTGTTGCATAACTTGATGTGCATGATTAACGTAGTTATGATTATAAAACTTGGGGTGTACTAATTGGCTTAGTGTGATTACCGTAGGGTGATTGCTATCCTCGAAGTGCATGATTCCCGCAATTATAGTCATAAACCTCAATGTTCATAATTACCACAAATGCAACACAGCTTAGAGAGCACACATAAAGTTCATAAGATGTACCTGATAAATATTTTGAGCAAGTAATTGCAATCTTCTCTGAGGGATTGATCCGGGGCGCTACTCCTAATCAGTGCTATTTGCTAAAATTTCCACTACCTTTCCAACCTGCTCTTGTTCTAATTTTCTTGCTAATCCTTAGTCCCAGACAATTCTTAATCATTGCTTGATTAGATATTGGTAGAATAACAAGTACTAAGAGTTACACCAGTCCCTGTGGATTCGACTACCCTACCCGATCCCGCATTGGGTACATTATACAATTTGTATGATCCCTGTACTTACGGATACGCAAGGGGCGTATCAATAATCCAAAATATAAAACATGCCCATATTACAACCAAAGAAACAAATTAAACTGAACATCTATTACACCATCTAATCTCACTTTCTCTTTCTCATCTTATCATGTTGGATTATTATATCAACATAGATTTGATTCAATCAAAACGGAGATTCTTCCACAAAAATATTATCTAAACAAAGCATAACTTTATTTGCCTAACTTTTGTTTAATTAAAACATAAATTTCACACCTAAAAAACATAACCAAAATTCAACACAAAGATAATCAAACAAGACTGAGAAAAACAAATTATTATAATTACTCTGATTTTGAAGAAGCGGCGACTTTTTGTGAATTGGGAAATAAGCTGGTGTTGGTGTTTTGCAAAGAAAAAGGAATCAACAAAGGGCTTTTATGTAATAAAAGGATAGTGTAGTAATTTGACAATTACCAAACTTTCCCACCCCAAGGGTGCAATCACTTTCACACCACCCCCTTATGAATCATTTTATGTGCTAAAGGGGAAAATGATTGCAAGGTGACTATCTATTTTTTAGGAAGTAAACGAGTGAAAATGATTCACCCCTTTATGTTACACTGAAAGTGGTTAATTTACACTGTACCAAACGGGCCCTCAGAGTCAACCTTGTTATCCTATCTAGTACCCAATGGGGTGAAGTGACAGGGTCAACTCATCTTGCATTGACTATCTCCAACCTCTAACTAGAACCTTAGTAGCCCTTTGATTATTTTCTAAAAGATCCTAAAAAAACATAACTTTCAGGTTTAAAACAATAGATGATAGGCTAGTGCACAAGCATGCTTCAAGTATGTTGGACCCATGTTGACAGCTGGCAACACCTAGGCTTGATTTTGCATAAAAATCTTCTATCTAGAGATCTGCACAACCAAGAAGCACATCCATGTTTCAAGAGCATGGCCATTGTCTAGGCAACAACACGGTCTAGAGGGTTGAGCTCTTTAGATTCTTCTATCCAATGTTCCACACGCCCATACATGCTTTACTCTGGAATTATCCATTTGTACTTGTTTCACTTAGAATTGTATCGGTTTTACTTCTTTCTAATGGAACCCTGCTTACATTCAAATTGAGCACAAAAATACCCAATATAGCACTGAAACAGAAAAAATCATACAAGAAGACAAACAAAATGCATGGGTTTATAGTACATAATATAAGCATCCCTTGCGTGCATCAGTACTTCCAAAAAGAAGTCAATATATATATACCCTACTAGGTACATGCCAAGCAAAATTAATAGACTTGAATTTTCTTCATTTCATCATTTTTATTGTTATTTATAATGAAATTTCAAACAAAGCTCAATTTTATGTTATTTGTCAAAATTTTATCAAATTCCACATCCAAAGAAAGGGGAGATTATAAAGGTAGTCATAGCATCCATGTATTCAAAGTCATACTCCAATACATGAGGGGGGCCAAATTGAAAGCACCTTTGATTTGAGACATAAAAATCCAACTGAAGATGACCACCCTTATCACTACAAACAATTATTCTTTTATATATCATGATTCCACATTCTTTCAAGTTGTGTGTGACTCATCAATGAAGGTGAAATGCTAGCCTATCAACCAACTATACCTCCACTATACTCTCTCAAGTAGACCCTAATTTGCTTTAACTTCTTACAAACCCTTTGCCCTTTTGCTTTATTCTTTAGAAAAGATGAGAATCTTAAGTACAATTCCAGATACGTTGCCTATAGTGTGTATCTTACACTTGGGTTTTTAATATCACACGAACACACGCACACTCATAAACTCTTATTAAAAATAAAGGTGTTGTATACATCTCCATAAAAATCTTATTCTTTCCGGTATGTTTCTGAGCCGCAACAGTATTATTTTAAAATATAAAATGATAAAACTTATGCCCTAATTGCTTGATTTATGAAAAAAATAAAATAATCAGAAAAAAAATAAAAGTACAAATATGTTTTTACATTTAATTCAGTACTAACAAATTAATGTAAGCAATTGAAGACTTGATTATTCTTTAATATACATGTCACATTTTACAATAATATTTTCATAAATAAATAAATGTGTTCAGTGGTATATATGAAAGAATTTGAATTTTATAGGACATACATATAAAGATAAAAGTTAGATATTTCTCCAAGGATATATATATATATATATATATATATAGAATTATAAAATCATGCATGTAACATTCTAAAATATTATTTTAATATATAATATACAGAAAACTGGTTCTTTTTTTTTTTAAGTTAGGATATGAAAAGAAAATGTTAGATTTTTTTTCAAGGATATGCAGAATAATAAAAGCCTAGACATACACGTCCACAAAAAACAAGAAGCAAGTTATATTGGATCTAAGTTTGGATACATGAAAATCTTTTCTACAATCATGATCAAATGGAGAAGAGGAAGTGGGCTCTTCTCTTTATTCCAATTGAAAAAGACCTTGACCTTATCCTCTGAGCTTAGCTGAACAGTACCACTAACATCTTAAAAGAGAAAGGAAAGAAAGAGTACAATAACTGGATATATATATATACGACCAAAGTTAGTAGCTCTAATATATAAATAACAATGACCATAATAAATAATTATCCCAATGATCATGCATATATGCGCGGGACTTTACTTACTGGATAAGAATATATTAGCATCAAATTATCAACAAATATATTCCATAACATAATTCATAATCTTTGAAAAAGGTTGATGCATGAATTAAAAATATCAAAGTACATATCAAGTATCCTTTCCGTCACTCATCAGAAACCCTATATAAAGACTCGATCTCTTATACAAAATGAAACCACACACAAAGAAAGACACATAGAAAAATATTTTTACATTTCAAGCCTTAAAGAAATTTATGGAGTCAGAGAAGAAGATGAGAGGGTTGAAGGGAAAGATAGTGAAGTCCCTTTACAAAGCTCCAAGGCCTTCAGTGCAATATTTGAGCAAGGTTAAGGTTAAACCGACTCCAATGACTTCATTAGGTTTTAAGGTTGGAGATGACTATGGAGTGGCTTCACTTGCAACCCTTGATGTTAATAAGGCTAGTATGATGAAGGAGGGAGGTGCAGCGAAGATGATGAATGTCGGTGATCTTCCTGACGATGAGAGCATTGACATAAAGACGGCCACTTATATTTCCTACGTCAGAGAGAGGTTTATGCTATAGATAAATGAAGGATGGTGATCATGCATTAATCTAGGTTTTAA
The DNA here is from genome assembly GCA_902712375.1 of Dioscorea dumetorum. NCBI lineage: Eukaryota > Viridiplantae > Streptophyta > Magnoliopsida > Dioscoreales > Dioscoreaceae > Dioscorea > Dioscorea dumetorum. Next base: position 599,926 of record CACTHL010000738.1, read on the forward strand.
TTTGTGATAATAATGTTTTATGCATGTGTGGATGAGGGTAGTAATTATCTTTGATTGTCATATGAGTACTTAATAAATTAGTTAGAGCTAGAATTATGTCTTTAATTAACTTTATGAGCGAATTAATTAAATATATATTTATCATAAAAATAATGCATTAATGCATCTAAAGTAAAGCTGTTAGACGACTATGCTTGGTGGAGAATCTCATGCTATAAAGTTATTCAGGTGTCTTTTAATGATGAGCAAGGTTTTTATGTTTATATATATAAACTTTGTATTGAGAAATGGCTTGAGAAAGAGAGATTCTTTCGTTAGACAATAGTCTATATATATTATAAGCATAATAATTAATGCATGCAATGGTGTATCTTCATACATAGATAAACTAAAACGGTTCAGTGAAAAGGGATCGAAAGTAGCCATTTCTCAGCAAAATGACCATCCTGCTCCATATTCATGCGAGCACCAAAAACTTATGATGAAAAAAAAAATGCTAAAACACAAAAAACTCTATAAACGGAATGCATGGAAAGCAAATAATGTAGTCGTGCCTAGGGGTGTAAATGAGTCAAGCTACTCGAGATCAACTCGGTCCATGCTCGAATTCGATTCGACTTTTCACGAGCCGAGCCGAGCTCGAGCTGCTCGTTTACTTTGGCGAGCCGAGCTCGAGCCCAAAATTACTCAGCTCGTGAGGCTCGCGAGCCTAAACGAGCTTATATATATATATAGTGTAGTGTAGTGTTGTAGATATATATAAATACATAGAAAAAGTACTCTTATGTTTAGTTGCAAGTTTTTTGGGATTATATGAGTTTATATTTTGAATTTGTTTTTATTGCAACATGAAGATGCTTTTTACTTAGCTTAATGACAGATATGAGAGACATCTTTAAATGACATCAAATTTTTAAACGAGCCGAGCTCGAGCTACTCGAGCTTTTCAACGAGCCGAGCTTGAGCACAAAAAACATGGCTCGAACGAGCTCGAGCCGAGCTCGAGCCTTTGAATATTATAAACGGGCCGAGCTCGAGCATGGTGATACTCGGCTCGGCTCGGCTCATTTACAGCCCTAGTCGTGCCAGCACAGAATTCAAGCTTCATGCAGGCTTGATCAAACAAAGATGTTGGTTGGAGATTGTGGGTTAATTACTCCCGCTTCATACTATATAACAGTCATATTTAAACTTTGTACAAATATTAAGATTGTCATTAAAACTCTAAACATTTAAAAAATATTTTAAGATAAGACACTTCATCTTTGTTATAGTTATTTACTCTAATTAATGCACACCCTTCTATCTAAATGAGAAGAAGAGCAAAATTGGATAATAGATACGTAAACATATAGAACTCTTACTTAAACATGACAAATAATTTGAAAAATCTTTTTCCAAATGTGAAAGTTGTTAGGTTTCAAAGTTCTGCTTCTTATGTTTTTGTTGAACGTATGAAACTGCTACGAAACCTGTGTTTTTTATGTGTGATTCAAAGATACACTAATGAAGCATACATGAGTGAGTGTATATGCTCTGTTTTCAGTGGAGTCTTTTTGTAATAGCATTCTCACTACTTCATTCAAAAGAGAACCTTCAAACTTATACAAAAAGTTTTAACTGACAAATAAACTAAACGACAGAAAGATAATAAGATAACTTGTGAGCTGATGAGCTCGTACATTGCATTGAATTAACCTTGCTGAAGCTGTCATCTTCCAGCAGAGTCTAAGACTTTTCTTTTCACTAGAGGGTATGATTTTCTCAATGTGGACAATGCTTATGTATGCTTGTGAAGCTGGAGAAGCAACCACAGTGTTTCCATACTGCTTGCCATCTGGATCTCCATTGCCTAAATCCTCAGTCAATTTCTTAACATATCCTCCCCTTGATTGAGGATTACATACCCCCAGCTGCTCTCTGATCACAATGTGTTTTTAAGTATTCAGTGGCTTTGTAAACACATCCGCTAGTTGTTCGTCAGTTCTACAAAACTTTAGAACAATCACTCCATCTTTAACTAACTTCCGAATGAAGTGATATTTGATATCAATATGTTTTGTTCGCCCATGGTGCATTGGGTCCTTAGCTATAGCTATGGCCGATTTATTATCATGCCATACTTCGGTTGCCTTATTGCAAATTATCCCACAGTCTACTAACAATTTTCTGAGCCACAGAACCTTGCATGAAGCGGCTGAGGCTGCGATATACTCAGCCTCAGTTGTTGACAATGCTATCACCTCCTACCTTTTGGATGACCAAGTTACAGCAGCTGATCCAAGATTGAACATGGATCCAGCTGTGCTTCGCCTATCGTCTGTACTCCCAGCCCAGTTGCTATCTGTAAATCCCTCCAATTTACATACTCCATTATAAGCATGGTGTCCAAAATCTGTTGTGCCTGCGAGGCACCTGGTACGCCCCTTGCGTAACCGCAAGTGCACGGGTCGTACAAGTAGTAAAGTGTACCCGTAGGGTCGGGTAGTCGAATCCACAGGGACTGGTGTAGCTTTCGATACTCGTTGGATTTCTAATATCTAGCCGGCTCACTAGTTGGTTTGACACTTAATTATAAATAAAAATAAGAAAGTGAGGATAAACAGAAGAGAGACAGGGTTAAGGTGACAAGAGATCCAAACAAAAGAGTAGCGTCCCGGAGTAGTCACTTGGTGTCAATTATACTCGAATTCTCCCAATGTTTATCAGGTGCGTCTCATGATCCCTATGTTCTAGATTCTTGTTGCCCTAATGTGGATATAGTGGGATTGAGAGTAAGAGCCCAATTCCACTTCTTGTATCAATCAATGAGATATACAAGCTAAGAGGAAGTAGAGAAATTAAGCAATCAATGCCACTCAATAACCAACATTCAAGTAAACAACCAAAGATCTAACAGAGAGAATTAGAGATTCCATAAACATTGCAATAAAAGCATTCAAATACAACAACTACCAAGTTCCTTAACCGGGGCACCGAAGAACGATTAGCCCCTCATGATTCTACAAGAAACACAAGGTAAATAACAAGAGAATGAGATGAAATTCATCAACTCCCTTCTTGCTTCACAATCTTCGTTGGAGAGTGTCCGATGATGATCTTGCCAACGTTCCTCCACTCATACGACGATCTCTTGGTCCGGATCTAGCCCTTGAAGGTGCCTCTTTACTACTCCACCGCCTCGCCCAAAGGGGAGAAGAAAATCCCCTCGAAAAAGCCCCGCAAGAAACCCTAAATTCGGCCTTAAAAAGTCATTCCCGATGCCAGCACGGCCGTGCTTAATGCAAGCACGGCCGTGCTTAATTCAGCACGGCAGTGTTGAGGCCGTGCTTCAGCCCATGCAGATTGTGGGTTTCTGAGTTCTTGGTGCTACAGTACTTTGCTACAGTGCTCTTGCTGCATTATTCATGCTGCAGTACTTGGTCTACAGTGATTTCCCCCAGAGAATTCGCCAGCCTGTAATTTGCACCGGGTGGAGCACGCCCGTGTTGAGGCCGTGTTGGCATTGCACGACCGTGCTTAGGGCATTCTGACCGTGCTTCTTCGTGCTTTCCAATTCCTGTGAATTGCACGGCCAAGAGCACGCCCGTGTTGACGCTGTGCTTGGCTTGGCAAACTTCTTTTTAGGTCCTTTTGATTTGAATTCTCCTCTAAATCCCTTCTACTTGCTCCAGGACCTAAATATCTGCACAATAAACACAAAATACCTTAAATAGCACCGAACTAAACAAGTAATAGCAAAAGGACAAGTAAATATCGGGTGTAATGCATCTGAAATATATATATATATAATGCACTCATCAGCACCTTAGTACCTGATAAGTGCTTGCATGTACATATAATTTGAGATGTTTTTCCCTGCATGAGCATCACATTTTTCATGTTATATTTCTCATTTCGTGTGTTTCTGTGTTCTTTCGTGCAATTAGGGTTGTGAAAAGGTTTATGCGAAGAAAAGCAAGATTAGGTCATAATGGTGCCATGTGGAGCTCTTTTGTGCAAATACGAAGTTCAAGACACAAATCGGGTTCAAACGAGGGGGTATGTGCCAACTTCTAAAGGCTTCAAGACAATTCTTGTAGAATGACACGAAGGCAGTCATGCTCGCTCGTTCCGATTGGTTCAAAGATTTCAAAAGCTCTCCAAGGTTTCCCATCATCAAGAAATGCCACTTGACCTTTCACATGGGCGTGTGTCCGTCCATGTGACCTCAGGAGAAGAAACGGGCGAAATGGAGGATTAGTATGAAGATTTCACAAGGCAGAAAATCCACAGGGGCGTGTGGAATTTCCACACGGCCGTGTGGAATTTCCACACGGCCGTGTGGACTATCCACACGCCCGTGTGGATCCTCGAGATGGCCAATTATAAAGCCGTTCTGAAGCGTTATCCAAGGGATCATCTTCTAACTTTGGGAGGAGGTGACGGCTAGGGTTCAGGAGGTTCTTGCTACACTTTGGGGACGCTTCTTCACCGGTTTCATCATCATTCCCTTCCAAGGAGAGCCATTGGGGGAGCCTTCGACGACTCGATTCGACGAGGTGTTTCTTAGGCTTGGAGGAAGGGATTCTTTGAAGAAGAAGGAGAAGTTCCCATAGTCTATCAACACGAAGCTTAAGGGGGTTTTCTTTATGGATTTCTTGCACTTATATTCATTTATTTTGATGAACTTGTATTGCTCCATGGAGAGCTAAACCCCTAGTGGGTACTTGGACTTGTAAACCCTAGATTTCCTATGTTTCATTGACTTTAATGCTTTTATTCAATTTGAGTTTGAATTTGAGTTTCAATCTTGTATGCCTAATTGTTTCTCCCTTAGAGTGACACTAGGGTTGAGGGCTAATCCAATCATCCTTTTGACGAGTGACCATCACCATTAGGATTAGATTAATCAAGATTGGAGGGGGTTGAGAGGGTGAGTTGAGAGGTAGCGACACGTCCCCTTTCCCCTCCGGTGTGGTTTTCCCTACCTTCTTATTCCAAGTTTTACCTTCGATCTCAAAGAGAGTTAGGCGTTGAGAGAGGCCTTTCCGCCGGGACTTATTTGTGATTAGGGATCTTTCGCCTGGACCAAAGGGATTGATCTATAGTTGGGAATAGGGTTTACCACTTGGAATCCCTAGAGCATAGCGCAGTCATACGTGGTGTGAGGCGTCGAGAGTCTTCTCTCCGCCGGGACCTCGTAGGGGACTAGTCAAGGTTGACCTTAGATTTGGGACCTTGTATCTTTGGATTCCACGACTCTTGAAATCTCTTTTGAATAAGAGTACTTGAAGTCTTGCACTTGAAACAAGGATTCTAGAGGGAGCATTGTCCGAGTACCCCATCTTCTTATTGATCTATTTCTCCGACCTAGCTTTCATTTTCAGCACTTTGTTTCTACTACTTTCTGATTTTATTTTCTTTCAACAACAATTGGTTTATCTTTGATTACTTAACAAAGTGTGATTGTTCTTACGTCTACTCCCTGTGGATTCGACTACCCACCCGTTTGGGTACTTTATTACTTCGACACCCGTGCACTTGCGGAGTACACACGCAAGGGTGTGTCAGTACCCTCTTTGCAGCACCAACATGAGATCTTGTTGGGTTGCTCATGAATCTGGATAGAACGTGAACTGCATATGTTATATCTGGATGGCTGTGAGTTATGTAAATTAACTGTCCAATGAGTCTTCTAAATTTCTGTTCATCAGCTTCACCTGAACCATCTCTTGATTGCAGTTTTTCATTTGTACACATGGGGGTTAACACAGGTTTGCAGTTACTCATATTGGACTTTTTTCAAGAGATCTTGAACATATTTCTTATGGCTTATAAATACTCCCAATTCATCCTGTATTACTTCTAACCCCAAAAAGCAACTCAGGCAACCAAGATCAGCCATGTCAAAGCTCTGCTTCATCTCTGATTTGAACTGGCTGATCAAAGTGTTAGATGAACTTAAATATAAGATATCATCTACGTAGATACAGAACAGAAGAGAGTCTCCATGCTCATCATCCTTTCTATATAACATGTGTTTTGTTTCACTTCTGTTGATTCCTCAATCTTCCAGGTATGAATCTATCTTGCTATACCAAGAACGAGGTGCGTGTTTCAAGCCGTAAAGAGCCTTTTTCAGTCTGTAAACATGGTCAGGCTTCTCATTCTCCTCGAAACCTTTAGGTTGTTCTACATAGACTTCCTCAGCTATCTCTCCATTCAAGAAGGCAGACTTGATATCCAAGTGATACACTGGCCACCTTCTATCAGCTGCTATAGCTAACAATAGCCTGATTGTTTCCATTTAAGCCATGGGTGCAAACACATCCTCCACGTCAATAAAAATCTGTTGTGAATAACCCTTTGCCACTAACCTGGCTTTAAGTTTCTGGACTTCTCCATTTGCATGAAACTTTGTCTTATGAATCCACTTCAAGCCGATTATCTTCTTATCAGCTGGCCTTTCTACCAAGTTCGAAGTTTTATTCTGTTGAATAGCTTCAATTTCATCTCTCATTGCACTTTGCCATCCAGGAATTTTCACTGCATCTTCATATGTAACAGGGTTAGTGACATGCAGTGCATAAGAACAGCTATTGTAGATATCACTTAGCTGTCTAGTTCTTCTTAGGGGTGACTCAGCATCAATCTTTGTAGAGTTTTGCATATTCTCCTCAACAGGTATTGCACTTGCACCTTCTTTAGCTTCCTGAGCATCATCATCATCAATCTCTGACTCGCTAGGAAACAAAGTTTCCTAGCCACTCCCATTAGCATTGTTCATGGAGCTCTAGTCCCATCATTCTTCTTTTCTGAACACTATATCACCGCTGAATTTGAGCTTCTTCGTGTCAGGATTGTATAGTTTGTAGGTCTTTGTCTTTGAACAGTAACCAAGAAATACACACTTCTCTGAATTATCATCCAATTTGTATCTTTTATGTGCTAGAACCTACACCCATGCTATACATCGAAAAACTTTAAGATGCTTTACATTAGGTTTAGTTCCATACCACAGTTCATATGGAGTTTCTTCTGGAGCCACTTCTGTTGGTGAGATATTAATTAGATAAACGACTGTGGTTGCTGCTTCTGCCCAGAACGAGAAGGGCAAACCTCTACACTTTAATAAACATCTTGTCTTCTTCACCATATAGCGATTCTTTCGTTCTACAGTACCATTGTGTTATGGAGTGTAAGGTGGCATAAGTTCATGCTGAATTCCAGCCTTCTCACAATGATCCCTGATGCTTTACGAGAGAAATTCTCCTCCCCAGTCTGAGCAGAGAGAGATGATCTTCTTCCCTGTCTCCCCTTCAATAAGAGCTTGAAACACTTTGAAACTCTCCAGCACCTCATCTTTGGACCTGAGAAAGTAAATCCACACCATTCATATGAAATCGTCAACCATTAGCATGAAATATTTATTACCACCCTCTGACTCCACATGCATTGGTCCACATAAGTCAATGTGGACATGCTGCAGTTTCTCAGTGAAACGAATTGATCTCCCTGCCTCGTAGCTGAATGGGCATCGAGTTTGCTTTCCACGTAAGCAGTCATCACAGGTCTTAACTTCCCCAATGCATGGAAGCCCAGTCACTAGCTCCTGATTCTTTAGAGTTTTTAACACTTGATTGATGACATGGCTGAATAGTCTATGCCACATCATCGTCCCATCAATGTCTCCTACTGCCACGTTGGCAAGGCATATATCAGACATCTTTAAGGGAAACATATTATTCCCTGTTTTCATTACTCTGACTAAGACCTCACCCGAGTTTCTTTCCACCACCATGCATGCATCTTCTTCAAACCTCACATCATAACCCCGAGAGAGTAACTGTCTGACGCTGAGCAAGTTATGTGCCAAACCTGGCACATACTGAACATTGTTCATCACCCTTATCCTACTATCATGAGTCTTGAAATAACAGTTCCTTGCCCTCTCACTGCCATCTCTTTGTCATCTCCTAGTTTTACACTGAGTTTGTGTGAGTCATCCAACGTCTCAAAGATCTCTTTGTCACCTTACATGTGGTTTGAACAACCAATATCTGTTATCCAGATGGAGTCACCACAGTTCTCCCTCTGACTTTAGTCACGTTTGCTTGCAGACCTTTGATAAGTGCTTGCATGTACATATTATTTGAGATGTTTTTCCATGCATGAGCATCACATTTATCAGTTTATATTTCTCATTTCGTGTGTTTTTGTGTTCTTTCATGCAATTAGGGTTGTGAAGAAGGTTTATGCGAAGAAAAGCAAAAATAGGTCATGATGGTGCCGAGTGGAGTCCTTTTGTGCAAACACAAAGTTTAGGATGCAAATCGGGTCAAACAAGAGAGTATGTGCCAACTTCTAAAGGTTTCAAGACAATTTTTGTAGAAGGACACGAGGCAGTCATGCTCGCTCGTTCTGATTTGATCGAAGATTTCAAAAGCTCTCCAAGGGTTTTTCGACATCAAAAAATGCCTCATGACCTACCACACGATCGTGTGTCCATTCGTGTGGCCTCAGAAGAAAAAAACGGGCGAAATCGGGGACATATAGATGCAGTTTTGTAGAGGCTGAAAATCCACATGGCCGTGTGGATCCTCGATATTTGCCATTTAAAAGGTCGTTCTGAAGCGTTTTAAGGGAATCTTTTTCCTATCTTTAGGGGAGAGTTCGGCTAGGGTTTGAGAAGGTTTTTGCTACGTTTTGGGGGCGTTTCTTCACCGATTTCAACACCGATTCCTTCCAAGGAGAGCTATTGGGGGAGCCTTCGACGACTTCGATTCGGTGAGGTGTGCCCTAGGCTTGGAGGAAGGATTCGTGGAGAAGAAGGAGCAGCCTTCATAGACCATCAGCACGGATCTTAAGGGGGTTTTCTTTATGGATTAGTTGCATTTATCTTCATTTATTTTGATGAACTTGTATTACTCCATGGAGAGCTAAACCCCTAGTGGGTACTTGGACATGTAAACTCTAGAATTCCTTTCTTTCAATGACTCTATTGCTTTTGTTTAAATTGAGATTTATTTGAGTTTCAATCTTGTGTGCTTAATTGTTCCTCCCTTAGAGTGACACTAGGGTTGAGGGCTAATATAATCATCCTTTTGACGAGTGACCATCACCATTAGGATTAGATTAACCAAGATTGAAGAGGGTCGAGAGGGTGAGTTGAGAGGTAGCGACACATCCCCTTTCCCCTCCGGTGTGGTTTACCCTACCTTCTTATTCCAAGCATTATTTTCGATCTCAAAGAGAGTTAGGCGTTGAGAGAGGTCTTTCCGTCGGGACTTATTTGTGATTAGGGATCTTTCGCTTAGACCAAAGGGATTGATCTATAGTTGGGAATAGGGTTTATCACTTGGAATCCCTAGAGCTTAGCGCAGTCATACGTGGTGTGAGGCGTCGAGAGTTTTCTCTCCGCCGGGACCTCGTAGGGGACTAGTCAGGGTTGACCTTAGGTTTGGGACCTTGTCTCTTTGGATTCCACGACTCTTCAAATCTCGTTTGAGTAAAGGTAATTAGAGTTTTGCACTTGAAACAAGGAACCTAGAGGGAGCATTGTCCGAGTGCCCCATTCTTATCTTGATACTTTCCGTACCTCTAGTCATCGTTTTTAATCCTTATTTTTTGTCTATTTACTTTTAATTCAATCTATCCCTTCATTGAGTTTTCATTGACTAATTGGCAAAGTCTATTTGTTTCTGACGTCTACTCCCTGTAGATTCGACTACCCACCCTTTGGGTATTTATTACTTCGATACCCGTGCACTTGCGGAACACACACGCAAGGGTGTGTCAAGTTTTTGGCGCCGTTGCCGGGGAGTTAGGTGTTTTAGGAACATCTTTACTTTGTTACTTCAGTCATTCACCACTTATTCTGCTTCACACTTCTTTTACTTCCATCGTTCTGATTTTGGTTTCTTTTCTTGATTTCAGCTCCACGTTATGACCCATAGACACCCTTCGACATTAGTTGAAGGCGATCCAGTAATTGAGAGAAGACTACACAAACGGGGACGACAACCTGAACAAGAACAGTCCTATCAAGCTGAAATAGAAATTGAAGAGTCCGCAAATATGGCTGAACAAAATGAGCAACAGCGGACACTTTCAGATTTTGCAAGGCCGACTATTCGTGGCACGCAATCAAGGATAGTCAGGCCACCAATTGCAGCTAACAACTTTGAGCTTAAACCGGGGTTCATTCAGATGGTACAACAGTCCGCAGAGTTCAATCATATAGACCTGAACAATCATATAGAGAACTTTTTGGAAGTGTGCGACATGCTGAAGATAAATGGAGTTACAGATGATGCCACAAGATTGAGAGCCTTCCCATTTTCCTTGAAGGGGAAAGCAAAATAGTGGTTGCAGTCTCTACCTAGGGTGTCGATCACTACATGGGAAGAAATGGTTGAGGCCTTCCTTGCCCGATATTTCCCTCCTGGGATGTCGGCGAAATTGAGAAACGAAATTTCCTCATTCATGCAATCGGAATTGGAGTCTCTTTTCGAGACATGGGAAAGGTTCAAGGATCTTCTGCGCAAGTGTCCTCAACACGGGTTCCCCGAATGGATGATCATCCACACGTTCTACAATGGGATGAACCCAAGCACAAGACAAGTACTTGATGCCGCAGCAGGAGGTACCTTAGGAAGCAAGACCCCCGAAGCTGCCCGCCAACTGATAGAAGAAATGGCCATGAATAGTTATCAGTGGAATGCTCGAGACAAGAGAAAAGTGGCGGGTATTCATGAAGTTGATGCAGTAACATCTCTAGCAGCTCGGGTTGAAGCATTGAGCAAGAAGTTAGATACTTTGGCAACTCCTTCTAGAATGGCTACAGTGATTAGTTGTGATGGTTGTGGAGGAGGGCATGCTTCATCTTATTGCCCTATCTCAGTTGTTGGTGCTGCACTTGTTGAGCAAGTGGATTTTGTGGGGAATGCCTGACGAGGTCAAGGGAATCCCTATAGCAACACCTACAATCCGGGGTGGCGAAATCACCCGAACTTTTCATGGAGCAATCAAGGGCAACAAAGGCCCTCTGCACCCCCCGGATTTCAACAACCCCAACAACCAAACATGGAGGGCCGAGTTTCAGGGCTTGAGAGCCGAATGACGGACTTGGAGAAAGCATTAACCAAGTTCATTCAATCTTCAGACACGTGCTTCCAAGGCGTGGAGAGTACACTTCGCAACCACACGGCCTCACTACATAATTTGGAAAATCAGGTGGGACAGATTGCGAAGTCATTATCTGAGCGACCTCAAGGAAGTCTCCCGGGGAATACAGAGACAAACCCAAGAGAGCAGCTGAAGGCGATCACTCTGAGGAGTGGTCGTGAGGTCGAGAGTAGATTCCCTGCTGAAGAGGTTGTCCATGTTCCTGCTACGGAAAGAGATAAAGAAAAGGATGTTAAGGAGAAGGGTAAGGAAAAGGAGGTAGCACCTGCACCATACAAGCCACGGATTCCTTACCCTTCGAGGCTGAAAAGTGATCAAAATGATGAGCAGTACAAGAAGGTTTTAGGACTTTTCAAGCAGCTGCACATTAACATTCCATTTGTGGAGGCTTTGTCTCAAATGCCTCGTTATGCAAAGTTTTTGAAGGACCTCTTGACCAACAAGAGGAAATTGGAAGAGGGCGCAGCGGTGATTTTAGATGCATCTTGTTAAGCTGTTTTGCAGAAGAATCTATCGAACAAGATGAAAGACCCCAGAAGCTTCATCATACCATGTAACATTGGGAATTTGGGTGAAGAGATGGCGTTGGCAAACTCAGGGGCCAGCATCAATGTCATGCCTTACACTTTCTTCAAGAAACTAGGACTGGGAGAGCTAAGACCCACTCGGATGACCTTACAACTAGCTGACCGTTCCGTTCGTCATCCTAGAGGCATCATTGAGGACGTCTTAGTGAAAGTGGACAAATACATCTTTCCTGCTGACTTTGTAGTTCTTGATGTGGATGAGAATGTCGACGTACCATTGATACTTGGAAGACCCTTGGCCATAAAGTTTGCAGATATGGCATTGTATGTTGCTTCTGTATTGTTTCTGCTCACTTGGTTGCACTCTTGCTTCTGCTTCCCTTCCTCTGCTTCGTCTACGGCCAGCTCCACAAGTGAATCCTCTTCCATGTCTATGACCGAGTCCTTGATCAACCTCCCTAGTCATAGGTTTGTTCAGACCGAACGTGAAGGAGCTTTTCTTCTTCCTGCTCTGCTTGGCTTATCATTAGAGCTTCATGAGATTGCAGTGACCCTGTGAGCTCATCAATAGTTAGCTTAGTGATGTCTTTGGATTCCTCAATGGTTGTTACAATATGGTTATATTTGAAGCTCAAACTTCTCAAAATCTTTCCCATAACCATCACTTCAGAGATCGTGTCACCCAGAGCTCTCATCTGGTTTACCGACTCAACAACTCGGGTGATGTACTCTTGAACACCCTCACTTCCCATTATTCGTAAGCACTCGAACGACTGTCGGAGCGATTGGAGCCTCACCGCCACCACCTTGGGGTTGCAATGGTACTGCCTCTTCAGCATTTCCCACGCTTCATGTGCCGTGTTCGCCGCCGAGACCTTCGAGAATAAAGGGTTGTCCATGGCTTACTATATCATATACAGCGCTTTGGCGTCTTTCTTCCGATATTCCTTCAGCCGAGCTTCGTCTTCGGTTTCCGACAAGCCCTATTCCACCAGCTCCTAAAGATCGTGCGAGCAATACAGTGTCTTCATCATTTTACACTAGTGCTCATACTCCGTTCCGTCTAACACCGGTATCGGTCGAAGGTTGGTGTTGGCCATAAACCTCACGTTCTTGTTTTTTCTGGTCGTAGAGGCAAAGAAGAAGGTGGTTTAGAGCTCTGATACCACTGTTAGGTTTCAAAGTTCTACTTCTTATGTTTTTGCTGAACGTATGAAACTATAAGGAAACCTGTGTTTTTGTGTGTTTCAAAGATACACTAATAAAGCATACATGAGTGAGTGTATATGCTCTATTTTCAGTGGAGTCTTTTTGTAATAACATTCTCACTACTTCATTCAAAAGAGAACCTTCAAACTTATACGAAAAGTTTTAACTGACAGATAAACTAAATGACTGAAAGACAATAAGATAACTTGTGAGCTGATGAGCTCGTACATTGCATTCAATTAACCTTGCTGAAGCTGTCACCTTCTAGCAGAGTCTAAGACTTTTGTTTTCGCTAGAGGGTATGATCTTCTCAGTATGGACAATGCTTATGTATGCTTGTGAAGATGGAGAAGCAACCACAGTGTTTCCATACTGCTTGCCATCCCGATCTCCATTGCCTGAATCCTCAGTCAATTTCTCAACAAAATTTAATAAGAAATATTGGGAGCAGTAATTTTCGATGATCAACACACAAACCACAACAATAAGAGATAATGATACAAGATATTTAGGCATGCAATTTGCCACCGTGTGCCTACATTAGCTAGGCAAGCCTAGAGAATTAAATGTATTAGAAGAAGCAACACACAAGTACAAACAATCATGTACAAAATACCCTAACCATGAGGTGAACTGTGATTTAGATCTTATCTTTGAAGGCTTACCTTAACCAACATCCCACTGATTTGGATCTCTCGTTGACAGGATAATCATTTACCAAGATCCTAGCTTCCACTATCCCTTCTAACAATAAATTCCATTTCATGACACTGATTAATGCTTCAATGCCTACACCTCAGGCAATTTTTCTCTTCTTCACATCTTAAATCCCTGAGTAAAGACTTATATAGTCCACCCAATGAACTACCTCTTAAAACTTTCCATTTTTGTCTTGATTCTCCACAGTATCCAAATTTAGCATCTTCCGTAGTAACTTTGCTGTGATTGAATTCCAAATTGACCCACCTACCCACAATGACAAATTTACAAACGTAGTTATAATTTTGCCTCATGACACCTCCAACCCTCATGATTAAATTTGAGTCATAGGCTGTGAATCCGTTTGATCTCGACTGATAACAGCAACCAATTGAACTCCCACGTCATGCTAGTAGGAACCTTCATGAGTCTTCACACATGCCCATACCCGGTGCTTCTCCATACTTAGCTTCTCATATGATTTTTACCAAATTCGCCCTTCACTCATGCATCTAAATTAAGCCTTCAATCAACCTTCATAGCATCCAAAGATAGCTTCACCATGTCTTCAATCATGTGCAAGTGATTTTCATTAAATCTTCAATCGGCTAAATTAGTCTTCAATTAATCTTGTTCTTCAAGTGCTTCATTTAGCCTTATACAAAATTATCTTCATCTCTATTTTCAATTCTCTTATGCGTATCCGCAACACAGGATGATGTGTCAACCCCTTGCGTTATCGCAAGTGCATGGGTCGTCAAGTAATAAAGTAGACCCCACAGGGTCGGGCTGTCGAATCACAGAGAATAGGAGTACTAGTAATTGATCATCTTTTGTTATCTAGCCTAATGAGTGTAGTGTGTGATGATCTAATGGCTAAGCCTAAGAATGTCACTACAAGTGCACAGAGACAGAAAGGAGAGGGAGTTATCAATCAATAAAAGTGGGTTCGGGTGTTAAGTGTAGATTACAAGTGTTTCTAGACGAGAATATTGAGTCGTGGGTATCCTAAGGTATATCAGCCCATGCCTACAGGTCGCCGATAACTAGTCCCCTACGAGGTCCTGGCGGAGAAATCTCTCAACGCCTCACACCACATATGACTGCTTAGCACTCTAGGGATGGTACGCCCTTGCATAACCGCAAGTATACGGGTCGTATAAATAGTATAATGTACCCGAGGGTTGGGTAGTCGATTTCACAGGGACTGGTATATCTCCTAATACTATCTTCCTACTTAGTATCTAATCAACTGGAATGAGGGTAAATTGACTCTGACTTAAGAAAGCGAGAATGATAAGAGAGGAGGAATCACACTGGAGGGAGAGAATTAGGATTGCTCAATAAAGGAGATGGGGCCCCTGGTTAATCACTTGGTGCTACCTAACTTAGATTCTCACAGCATTCAACTGAAGTGTCTCTCACAAACCCTAATTCTAGAATCCTGTTGTGCTATGTGGAGGATACATGTAGTGTACTTGAAACCCTAGGTTGAATTCTAACTTCTTACATCAATCGAGAAGATATGCAAGCTTAGTTAAAATCAAGTTCCCAAAGTAATCAACACACTCAACAACCATCAATGAAGCCAACAACCAAAGATTTAATAAGGGAAATAACGATATTCATAAATGCTGAATAGAAGAATCCAAGTTCAAACATACACACAAGTTCTCAACCCGGGATTCCCTCGAAGAGTTTAGCCCCTCATAGATTCAAACAACGAAGAAATAACTGAAAAAGCAAATACACCAGAAATCAAAGACTCCCCATTTGATTCCATCCTTGTTTCCATCTGAGGTTCTAATGTCGATAGATCTTCTCCTTTCGATTGGCCTACAATTCGCGCTAAGCTCCCTTTTCAATGGTTCCGAACGCTCTACAAGCTTCTCCCTTTCTTTTCCGCTTTTTCCATCGCCGAAAAGTCTCCTAAACCCGATATTTCAGGGTGTTTTAACGCTCTCCCGATGTCAACACGGCCATGCTTAGGCCGTGTTCTAAGCCGTGCAAATTACTGCTGACACACCCTTGCGTGTGTGTTCCGCAAGTGCACGAGTGTCGAAGTAATAAAGTACCCAACGGGCTCGTAGTCGAATCCACAGGGAATAGACGATCGAAACAAAAGCACTTTGCTAAGTAGCCAAAGAAAAAAAAAATTGTTGTTGAGATTAAAAAGTAAGTAATAATAGAATTAAATAACTGAAAGTAAAAGCTAGAGCGTAGGAAAAGATCAAAGTGAAGATGGAGTACTCGGACAATGCTCCCCCAAGGATCCTAGTTTCAAGTGCAAGACTTCAATTACTCTTACTCAATCGAGATTTAACGAGTCGTGAAAATCCAAAGGTACAAGGTCCCAAACCTAAGGTCAACCTTGACTAGCTCCCTACGAGGTCCGGCGGAGAGAAACGCTCGACGCCTCACACCACATATGACTGCACTAAACTGTTGGGATTCCAAATGATAAACCCTATTCCCAGCTGTAGATCAATCCCTTTGGTCCAGGTAAAAGAACCCTAATCACAAATAAGTCCCGGATGAAAGGCCTCTCACAACGCCTAACTCTCTTTAAGATCGATAATAACTCTTGGAATATGGAGGTAGGGTGTATCTCACCGAAGGGGAAAAGGGACGTGCCGCTACCTCTCGACTCACCCTCTCAACCCTCTTCAAACTTGGTTAATCTAATCCTAATGGTAATGGTCACTTGTCAAAATAATGATTAGATTGGATTCTTAACCCTAGTGTCACTCTAAGGGAAAATCAATGAAGCACACAAGTTTGAAACTCAAATTAAATCTCAAATTAAGGAAAAGCATTAAAGTCAATGAACATAGAAATCCTAGGGTTTACATGTCCAAGTACCCACTAGGGGTTTAGCTCTCCATGGAGCAATACAAAATCATCAATACAAGTGAAAATAAATGCACATAATCCATAAAGAAAACCCCCTTAAGCTCCGTGCTGATGGTCTATGAGGGATGCTCCTTCTTAGGACCTCCTGGGCAGCTTTCACGCTTTTGAGGAGGTAGCTCTTTTCACCTGGGAGTGTTAGCTTCCACACAGCCAATTAGATAGCTCTCTCTCTCATTAGGGCGTAGTAGTATCTGACTTATGAGAGTAGCTGCATACAACATAGGTGGTAGCTCTTTCCTCCCCGAAAACACATAAACAAATAAAAGCATTCTTCTCTTTTTTTTCTTGAGCTAAAAGAATGAAACTAAGGTCCTTTCAGCAATGCACTAGAGTTATCATGGTTAACAGAGCAAGAAAGGTGTAAGAAATGCAATCAGACAAAACATTTTTAAGTTTTTCGAGTAAACTAGAGCATGGTGGCAATCAATGTTTAAATTTCTCCTAAATTTAATACTACAATCCTCGTCCCTTAAGGTGAACTATCATTGGCTAAATGAGCATGAAAGTGGTGAGTATAAATAAAAAATGTGTGTAACGTGAACTCCCCCCCCACACTTGAGATGTACATTACCCTCAATGTACAAATGCATGCATAAAGAATAGAAATTTGCAAAGAACTGAACATGAAAAGGTGGGTATTAAAAACAACACTCCCCTGATCTCCATATGTATATTGTGGTGGAGCTGAAGTGGTAGGGACTGAAGCTGTGAAGGCTTGTAAAGTTCACACGGCCGCGTGGATGAAGCACACAGCCGTGCCCATGACTATTCCTCAAAACACGACTCACAAGGCCATCTGCACGCCACAAAAGGGGTTCAGTAGAGCTCAACACAAATAAAAGATAAAACAAGTTTATAAGCATGCATCATAGATTAAACTCGAAACAAACTAAACACGACTAAAGACACAAAGATAGATCTCAGAAGGTAAACCCTTTCTGAGTACACAAGTTCTCAAATGACACAAAAGTAAAAACAGAAATAAAAGTAGAAAGAAACTAAAGACGCCTCAAGCATAATCATCTGCTGGTGATGCGGGTGATGCATGGGGTGCTCGAGGTGCGAACGAAGTAAGGCACACCATCATCTCTACATGAGACTCGGCCATACGAGACAGCACCTGCGTATGGTTCGCTGCCTGGGTCACCCTCATAGCTGCCAGATCAGTCTGGAGTACTCCTACAGCACTCTCAAGTCTGTTCATACGATCATTAGTGGGAGAAGATGCTCGTGCTGACATCGAGGGCACCTCCTCAGCTGCTGGGATGTCCTCCGTCTCCCTGGGTACGGGCTGCGATGAAGGTCCTGCCCGGGTCTCCTCATGCTCCTCACTCTCCTCCTCTGACTTCTCTGGGAAGGGAACAACAAGCACATACCTGCCCGGAGCAGCCCTCTTCACCATGTCTGTCATACGTAACGTTTCAAGGCCTAGTGGAAAGGGGACGATCACCTTGTCTACTGCACAGACAGCATCAATCAGCCCCATCCCTCTGATGAGTCGAGTGATGTAAGGGCCAGATAAAAGGACTCCTATCCGCGCGTACTGGCCCTGGTGCCTCAAATAGTCTTCTACTACGTATCCCAGGTGCAAAGGCAAGCTCTGGACCATAGACTATAAGTAGAGAAGGTCCAGCTGCCCCAATACACCAGTGCTATCTCCCCGCCCATTGATTGACCTGCAAAGAATAGCACGGATATACTGATGAGTGCATTTCATATATATTTATTTTATGTCTTACTCCCATGATTCTTGAATTTATCGGCATTAATTCTCCAAATTCAGTGCTATTTGAGGTATTTTTAGTTTTCCATGCAGATATCAAAGTCCTAAGCAAGAAGAAGTGATTTGGAGTAATTTTAGGAGCTAAAGGACTTAGGAGAAAGTTCATCAAACTCAACACGGTCTCAGCACGCCCGTGCTTCAAGCCGTGCAAATTGCAGGAGAATTCAGCCGAGAGCAACACGCGTTACGGTCGCTAAGCACGGCCGTGCATCCTTCAGCACGGCCGCAACACGAGTGTGTCGGACCCCGCGCAGATTTCAAGAATTTGAGTTTCAAGAGTTTTATTCGGCCGTAATCTGCACGACTTGGAGAACGGTTTCAACACGGCCTTGCTTGCATCGGGAAAAGTTTAAAACCCCATAAACTTAGGTTTTTAGGGGACTTTTTTTGTTGCGAACAAAGGAAGAAGGCGAGGGGAGCTTTGGGGAGGCGTCCTCACCATTATAAGGGAGATGTTGCACGAATGGTAGGCCGATCGGGAGGAGAATCCATTACATTATAGAGAATCGGATAGTCGCAAGGATGCAAGAAATTAGGGAGTTTTCAACTTCTTGTGTATTAATTTCTTTGGCATTTATCTTGTTGTCTAACCTCATGAGCGGCTAAACTCTCTTAGGGAGCCCCGGGGGGAATATTCTGATGTTGTAGCTTGAACTTGATTACTCTACTTGCAGTATTTATGAATGTCTTGTTCCTTGTATTAAATCTTGGTTGTTGGCTATCTTGAATGTTTGTTGAGTGATTGAATGCTTGAATGTTTGGTTATCTTAACTTAGCTTGTGAATCTTATTGATAGTTGCAAGAAGTGAGATTTCAACTTAGGGTTCAACAGCACTGTGAGCATCATTCACCTAGCATGACTAGATTTTAGAACTGAAGATATCTATAATAAGTACTGAGAGAGTCCAAGTTAGTGAGCATCGGGAATACAACCCCGGGGCCCCATCTCCTCCATCGAGCCAATCCTTACCTTTCCCTTAGTGCATTACCTCCTCTTAAATCTCTTTCAGTCCAACCTAGAGTCAGCTAAACTCTTCTTCAATTGATTAGATACTAAGTAGAACGAGAGTATTAGAAGATACACCAGTCCTAGTGGATACAACTACCCGACCTTAGGGTACACTTTATCACTAGTACGACTCGTGCACTTGCGGATACGCAAGGCGCGTATCATATACCTGTGGGCCGGGCGGAGGAGCAGAGAAGCCTTTATTGAGCCGAGTTCGTACTGAATATCCCCGCAGAGCATCTTGCATACTCGGCTTGGAGTCACCCGGAATGGATAATCAGCTGGAAGCTGAGCGTACTCCTCGATGTGGATAAAATCTCTATCGTATCGGCCGAGGGTAACGGCGAAATCCGTCAGACTCCTGCTGTGATACTGCCCAAAAACGCGAAAACAAACTGTGTCTGCCCGATGATAGTCCGTATGTGACCGATCGAACTCGAACGAAGCAAGGACCTCTAGAGTGATGTCGCAGATGGCCGGGTCCTTAATGCACAGTAACTTGTTCCAACCACCCACGGCAATTAACTCCCAGATTTCTTCTGCCAACTCTTCCATGTGTGGATACTCTATCGCCGTTAATGCTTGCAAATCGAGGGTTTGCATCTGGCTGAACTTGAGCCTTGAGAGGCGCACAAGCCGTATTTGATGCTCGGGCACGGCGAACTCCAATAGCTCAGGCGAGAGCTCATGAGACTCACGCGGGTGCTTATGCGTGAGTTTCTTCATCCTTGGAGGCATTCCTGCGCATAAGAGAGGCAAACGAGTCATTTCGGGGCTTAAAATGGGTTCCCAGAGGTTCACACGGCTATGTGAAAAATCCATACGGCCATATGTTCTCTCTGGACAAGACAACGGCCACCAGGAAATCCACATGACCGTGTGGATCTTCGACCATGGCCAAAAGGCCATGGTTGATCCCCATCGAGCCGATTTTTTCATACAAACTTTTGAGCACAAGTGTTTAAAGCATAAAAACATACATTCTCCATGAAATCAACATGCTAAAACACAAGATTCATCACCCAATTCAAAGAAATAAAATTCATGGCAAGAAAGAGGGCAAGAGAGCTTACCGGAGGAGATGAAGTGTGAAATCTTGATATAACTCCGATTAAAACACTCTAACCCTATAAATAGGCGATGAAATGGAAGGAGAAGCGATTTGGTCGCGATCTTTGATGCGGAGACATTTGGATGTGAAGAGGTGCTAAGTGGAATGTGAAGAGAAGCAAGCTTCTCATGACTAAGTAATCCACATGGCCTTGTGGAAATTCCACATTGTCATGTGTTTTCTCTAGATGACCCTTACTCCAAACTCCCGAAATCCACAGGGCCATGTGGAAATTCCACATGGCCGTGTGGATTCTCTGGATCGCCTCAAAAATTCTGAACAAATCCACATGGCCATGTGGAAATTCCACACGGTCATGTGTCTTCTCTGGATTGTAATTTTGCAGCTTATGAATAATACTCACATGCCCATGTGAAAATTCCACATGGGCATGTGGAAATTCAATCTTTGCCAAAGAAGCTCAAAATCACTCACATGGCCATGTGGGAATTCCACATGGCCATGTGGATTCTTTGAATACCCAGAAAACCCATTAAAATCCATCCAGATGGCCATGTGGTTCCATTTTTCAACCCAGAATTCTTCCAAATTCTACTGAACTCATTAGAAACACATGTAAACACTGCAGAAATTGAAATCTAACCTATACATGGTCAAAAACTCGACGAATTCACAGGGAAAACACTCAAACTTGCCAGAAACGATAAAAACATGAATTTGCATCTAAAATCGATTAAAATGCATCGCACTAGTGATGAATAAACAAAAACTACAAACTAACAGGAACTAAAATTGCAGAAATAAAAACTAACTAAAACAAGTGCAAAAAATATAAAAATTGGGTTGCCTCACAAAAAGCGCTTGTTTTACGTCACTAGCTTGACGTACCTGTTTCTCTCAAATCAAGGGTGTTGATGTAACAAGAGTACTTCTTCACCTGTAGTACTCACCTCGGCACCAAAATATGGCTTTAGTTGATGCCCGTTTACCTTGAAAGTGCCTATATCTGGATGAGTGATCTTAATTGCCCCCTGTGCTGATACTTGTGTTACGGTGTATGGCCAAAACCATCTAGATTTGAGCTTCCCAGGGAACAACTTGGGCCGTAAATTAAATAACAGAACTTTATCCCCCCACCTTGAACTCTTTCAGAATCTTGATATGCTTATCGTGCCATTTGCGTATTCTTTCTTTGTAAATGAGGGCATTTTCATATGCTCTCAGCCTCCATTCATCAAGCTCATTAAGTTGATGTTTCATCTGTTCCCCAGCTCTAGAAAGATCAAAATTCATTGTCTTAATTGGCCAATAAGCTCTGTGTTCGAGTTCAACGGGAAGATGACAGGATTTTCCATAAACCAGATTAGGGCGTAGTTCCTATTGGAGTTTTGTATGCAGTTCGGTGAGCCGACAACGTGTCATCCACGCGTTCTGACCAATCTCTTTTCCCATGTTCTACCGACTTGGTCAAGATCCTCTTCAGTTCTCCGTTAGTAACTTCTACTTGGCCACTTGTCTGAGGATGGTAAATGGTGGCGATGCGATGGTTCACTCCATAACGGTTTAACACTTTCTCAAGCTGACTGTTGCAGAAATGTGTTCCTCTATCACTGATGATGATTCTAGGTGTTCCAAATTGGGAAAAAACGTTTCTTGAGGAATTTAACCACAGTTCTAGCATCGTTCGTAGGCAATGCTTGAGCTTCTACCCACTTAGATACATAATCCACTGCTACTATGATGTATTTATTTCCATTAGAGCTTGAAAACTTTCCCATGAAATCAATTCCCCATACATCAAAAACCTCACAGAATTGCATAGGGTTTTGTGGCATCAAATCATGCCTAGAGAGGTTTCCAGCCCGTTGGCAATTGTCGCAATGAAGAACAAATAGATGAGCATCCTGAAATAGTGTCGGCCAGTAAAACCCTGCAGCTAGTGTTTTTTCGACTGTTCTACTAGAAGCATAATGACCCCTGATAAACGTCTAAATATACGTATTTTATACGTATTTATTTGTATTATTTTATTATCTTTTTGATAAGTCGATGCCCTTTTTATAGTCTAAACCCCTTTATTTTGTGTTGCAGACCCTAAATGAGCTCAAGAACGTATTTAGGAAGAATTCGACACCAAATACGACGTTTTTGGGGTTCTTCACTGTAGCAGGGGGTACTGTAGCCGAAATACTGTAGTGAAACCACTGTAGCAGGGTTACTGTAGCACCCGAGGTGAAATTTCGTGCAGAACTTTCTGGATGCCTCACGGGCAATCTCACGGCCGTGAGCCAGCCCGTGAGAAGTCGCGATTTTCACCCTTTTAAGGGCTTTTAGGGCATGAAAGAAAGGGGACTTTTGCCTCTTCTTGGAGCTTGACACCACCTCTTCCAAATCCGACCAAGAAGGAGAGCTTGGAGGGCATTTCCACGGTGGAATCGGCGAGGAGAGCGCGTTCTTGTGCGGGATCTACTCTAGGGCTTCAAATCTTGAGGTTGAAGACGACGGGAAGCCACCCCTTCGAGTGGCGTCTTTGGAAGCTTCTTCGACTCTAATCTTTGGAGGGAGGTCTTTTATGTTGGGTTTAGTTATTTTCATGCTTTTATTCATGTATTTGGAGACTATGAGTAACTAAAACCCCAAGGTCACCGGATGTGGGTGAACCTTGGGGTGAACTTGTGATGTTTGGATGTTTTGGTTTAATTCATGCTTGTTAGCTTGTTTGTGATTCATGTTTGGTGTTTTTGAATGCTTGGGTATGCATGAGAACTCTGTGTATCCATACTTAGCCAATACTAGGTTGCATGACCATTGCCCTAGTATTAGACTCACCAAGCTTGGAAGGGAAATACGTACAAATACGCCTTGACCATCGGGTATTTGTACCCCTCCAATTCTAGGGTTAATTACTCATGTGTGATTCAACCTTAGCTTGAGAAAACCATCTTGCCCTTTGCAATCGTAGGAGGAATTGTGCGGGTATAACCCGTACTCAATACTCGTACCGGATTAGGGGTCAATTGCCGTGACCATCGGGTTGACCTAATCTAGGGTTTTCTCGGTCCTTCAAGCCACTTGCATGTTAATCCAACATCCTTCGCACTTTAGTAACCCCGAGGGGATCCTCATCCGTGACCATCTTCTCACCCTAATTTCCTCCCGTTTATCGCCCTTGGTATTTAGCATTTTAATTGCTTTGTTTTTACTTCTTTACTTTCACTTTCCAAATCTCAAGTCTGATCGGCTAGACAACATTGCGAAAAGGAAGTAAGAATAGATTCTCGGGCCCTTGGGAATACGACCCACTCGTGCTTGCGCGAGTGGTTTATTACTTGACGACCCCGTGCGCTTGCGGGACGATCATCAACCCCCAACCGGGCCTGAATTACAATGTGCAAGTATATTCCAACCTTCTTCTCAGGAAACACATCTCCGGGTCACTTGATCTGCAAAATCCGAAATAGAAAAGGATCGTCCCAAAAGTAGTTCTTTATGTCAATGAAAATTTTCTTCTTCTGCTGAAAAGTAAGACCCTTCTTAAGGACCTTTTCCGACAAATAATTAGCAAAATCTGCGAACCATGGTGCTTCTTCTGATGACTTATCTTGGATTCTATACAAGTGTTCCTCTGGGAATTAGTCATTAATTTCCGGTCCTGATGGCCCATGTCCCTCGAAACCTTCCAACCTAGAGAGATGATCAGCAACTACATTTTCGACACCCCTTTTGTTCTTGATTTCCATGTCAAACTCCTGCAAAACCAAAACCCATCGAATTAACCTTGCTTTTGCATCGGTCTTACTCATGAGATAACGCAAAGCAGAGTGATCTGTATAGACTGTGACTTTGGATAAGATTAAGTACGGCCTAAAATTGTCAAACGCATAGACCACTGCTAGCAATTCTTTCTCAGTAGTAGTGTAATTTTCTTGGGCGCTCGTGAGCGTTTTGCTCGCGTAATAGATGGGCTAAAAATGTTTGTCTTTTCTCTGCCCTAGCACTGCCCCAATTGCATAATCGCTAGCATCGCACATGAGCTCAAAAGGAGCATTCCAATCTGGTGTAATCAAAGTTGGTGCCTGACTCAACTTCTCCTTCAACACGTTAAATGCAACTAAACACTCATTCCCAAACTCAAAAGGAGCATCTTTGTCAAGAAGTTTTGTTAATGGTTGCGTGATTTTGGAAAAATCCTTAATAAATCGCCGATAAAAACCGGCATGCCCCAGAAAACTGTGAATCCCCTTCATATTGGTTGGTGGTGGAAGCTTCTCGCTTACTTCAATCTTTGCCTTATCCACTTCCATCCCCTTTTGAGAAATTTTATGCCCAAGAACTATCCCTTCTTGGACAATGAAATGGCATTTCTCCCAATTCAACACCAAATTTGTTTCTTCACATCTCATGAGAACTTTTTCTAAATTCTTCAGACAGCTATCAAACATGTCCCCAAACACTGAGAATCACCCATGAATACTTCCATGATATCCTCCAGAAGATCATCAAATATAGCCGTCATGCATCGTTGAAAGGTAGATGGTGCATTACATAGTCTTTTCCTGATCCTCGGGTGCAATGGGAATCTGAAAATAACCGGGCATACCATGGAGGAAGCAATAAAAATTATGCCCAGCTAACCTTTCCAACATCTGGTCGATGAATGGTAACGGAAAATGATCCTTTCGAGTTGCATCATTCAATCTCCTGTAGTCAATGCATACTCTCCACCCTGTGACTGTTCTGGTTAGGATTAATTCATTCCGATCATTCTTCACTACAGTCATGCCTCTCTTCTTGGGGACCACCTGAGTAGGACTCACCCAAGCACTACCAAAGATCGGATAAATAATTCCTACATTCAAAAGTTTAACGACCTCTGCCTTTACTACCTCTTTCATGTTTGAATTCAAACGACGGTTAGGTTGGATCACTGACTTGTAATTGTCTTCCATCAATATCTCATGTGTGCAGAATGAAGGATTTATGCCTTTGATATCAGAAATTTTCCAAGCAATGGCAGTCTTATGCTTCTTCAACATATTCACGAACTTATCCTTTTGAGATACGGAAATATCTGAAGCTATAATCACCGGGAGCATTAATCCCTCACCTAAAAAGGCATACTCTAGATGTTCAGGTAATGTTTTAAGCTCCAAATCAGGTGGGTCTTCAATGGAAGGTCGCAATCTGTGCCCCTTTTGTCTATCAATTTCCTCAAACTGTTCAGACTCATCTTCAGAAGTCTCTTCTAAGCCCTCTTCTTGAATATGTGTAACCGGTTGGGTTTCGAGACCTTCTACGCTTTCTACTCCACCTTTTGCACATATTTCGTTGGAAATACCCAATGAGAGAATTTCTTACCTTTCACCTTTATCAAATGAATCAAATTGACGAAGGACATCTTCTAAGCTCTCCTCTAACTCCATGTTCTTACATGAAAGTGTTGCTTCTTCAAATTGAGTGAGCACACTGAATAATTCACAACTTCGAACCTCGGTATCCCCAACTAGATCAAGGTTGTGCTCCCCACACAATAATTTATTCCAGCTCAATTTTGCAGCAAGTTATGCGGAGGTGATTGCTCGGTGAACCAATTCATCTTCTGTTCAATATCTCTCACCATTCTAGTTATCTTCTCGAACAATTCTATTTTATTGATCATGATTCCTACAAAATTAATAAAGAATAGACACTTTATAATGGTGGAAGAATAAGAGAATAGGTAATAGAAAAGTCGGATAACAACTAAAGTAACAAAGTATAGATGTTCCTAAAACGCCAAACTCCCCGGCAACGGTTCCAAAAAACTTAACACACATTTGTGTGTGTGTTCCGCAAGTGCACGGGTGTTGAAGTAATAAAGTACCCAACGGGCGGGTAGTCGAATGCACAGGGAGTAGACGATAGAAATAAAAATACTTTGCTAAGTAGCCAAAGAAAAATGGATTGTTGTTGAGATTAAAAGTAAGTAATAACAAAATTAAAGAACTGAAAGTAAAAGCTAGAGCGTAGGAAAATATCAAATTGAAGATGGAGTACTCGGACAATGTTCCCCCTAGGATCCTAGTTTCAAGTGCAATACTTCAATTACTCTTACTCAATCGAGATTTAACGAGTCGTGGAAATCCAAAGGTACAAGGTCCCAAACCTAAGGTCAACTTTGACTAGCCCCCTACGAGTTCCCGGCGGAGAGAAACTCTCAATGCCTCACACAATGTATGATTACACTAAACTCTTGGGATTCCAAATGATAAACCCTATTCCCAGCTGTAGATCAATCCCTTTGGTCCAGGTGAAAGATCCCTAATCACAAATAAGTCCCGACAGAAAGGCCTCTCTCAACGCGTAACTCTTTAAGATCGATAATAACTCTTGGAATATGGAGGTAGGGTGTATCTCACCGGAGGGGAAAGGGGACGTGCGCTACCTCTCGACTCACCCTCTCAACCCTCTTCAAACTTGGTTAATCTAATCCTAATGCTGATGCTCACTCGTCAAAATTATGATTAGAATGGATTCTCAACCTAGTGTCACTCTAAGGGAAAATCAATCAAGCACACAAGTTTGAAACTCAAATTAAATCTTAAATTAAAGAAAAGCATTAAAGTCAATGAAACATAGAAATCCTAGTGTTTACATGTCCAAGTATCGACTAGGGGTTTAGCTCTCCATGGAGCAATACAAAATCATCAATACAAGTGAAAATAAATGCACATAATTCATAAAGAAACCCCCCTTAAGCTCTATGCTGATTGTCTATGAGGGCTACTCCTTCTTTCCCAAGGATCCATCCGTCAAGCATGGGGCCCACCTCGCCGAATCGATATCGTCGAAGGCTCCACCAATAGCTCTCCTTGGAAGGTATCGGTGTTACAATCTGTGAAGAAACACCCCAAAAATCTTGCAAAAACCTTTCCAAACCCTAGCCGAACTCCCTCCAGGAGTTAGGAAAAACCTCCCCCAATAACGCTTCAACATGGCCTTTTAAAACGCAAAAGTCGAGGAACCACAAGGCCATGTTGAAAAACCATAAGGCCATGTGGAAATTCCGCACGGCCATGTGGAAAATCCACATGCCCATGTGGATTTTCAGCCTCTACAAAACAGCATCTATAGGTCCCCGATTTCGCTCGTTTCTTCTTCTGAGGCCACACAGATGGACACACGATCCTGTGGTAGGTCATGAGGCATTTTTTGATGTTGAAAAACCCTTGGAGAGCATTTGAAAGGTCATGACTGCCTTCGTGTCCTTCTACAAAAACTGTCTTGAACCCTTTAGACGTTGGCACATACTCTCTTGTTTGACCCCGACTTGTATCTTAAACTTTGTATTTGCACAAACAAACTCCACTTGGCACCATCATAGCCTATTCTTGCCTTTATTCCCATAAAACTTCTTCACAACCCTAATTGCACGAAAGAACACAAAAACACACGAAATGAGATATATAACCTGTAAAATGTGATGCTCATGAATGGAAAGCATCTCAAATAATATATACATGCAAGCACTTATCAAACTCCCCACACTTAAGCTTTCGCTTATCCTCAAGAAAAATTTATACAATAAAATTCTCAAGTAGAGTAATGGAAGTGCTTAGCTTTAAGTTCACCAAAACATATGTAAGGAGAGCATTCTTAAATAAAGGAACAATTTAAAACATAGAAAGGTAAAAACCAATGCTCTATCAAAAACTCAAATCACAAAGAAAATAGAATCTGACAGCGTGTGTGTGTGTATGCTTACTCATGCCAACCCCAAGTTTACTCTTAAGAGTTCTTATTGAAAAGGACTTATTTGAGAACAAAGAATAGGTAGTAGCTGCACACAACCTCGAAGGTAGCCATTTCCCAAGATGCCTCCTGGGCGGCTTTCATGCTTTCGAGGTGGTAGCTCTTTCCACCTGGGAGTGTTAGCTTTCACAAAGCCTATTAGATAGCTCTTTCTCTCATTAGGGTATAGCTAGTATCCAACTTATGAGAGTAGCTGCATACAACATAGATGATAGCTCTTTCCACCCCGAAAATAAGTAAACAAATAAAAGCATTCTTCATTTTTTTTTTCGAAATAAAAGAATGAAACTAAGGTCCTTTCAGCACTGAACTAGAGTTATCAGGGTTAACATAGCAAGAAAGGTGTAAGAAATGCAATCAAACAAAAACTTTCTAAGTTTTTCGAGTAAACTAGTGCATGGTGACAAACGATGTTTAAATTTCACCTAAATTCAAAAATACAATCCTTGTCACTTAAGGTGAACTATCATTGGCTAAATGAGCATGCAAGTGATGAACAAAAAAAATAAAGAACGTGTGTAATGTGAACTCCCCCCCCCCAACACTTGAGATGTACATTACCCTCAATGTACAAATGCATGCATAAAGAATAGAAATTTGCAAAGAACTGAACATGAAAATGTGGGTATTAAAAACAACACTCCCCTGATCTCCATATGTATATTGTGGTGGAGCTGAAGTGGTGGGGACTGAAGCTGTGAAGGGTTGTGAAGTTCACACAGTCGCGTGGATGAAGTACACGGCCGTGCCGATGACTATTCCTCAAAACATGACTCACAAGACCATCTGCATGTTACAAAAGGGGTTCAGTAGAGCTCAACACAAAAAAAAAAGATAAAACGAGTTTATAAGCATACATCTAAGCTTAAACTCGAAACAAACTAAACATGACTAAAACCAAAAAGATAGATCTCAGAAGGTAAACCCTTTCTTAGTGAACAAGTTCTCAAATAGCATAAAAGTAAATAACAGAAATAAATGTAGAAAGAAACTAAAGACTCCTTAAGCGTCATCATCTGCTAGTGTTGCTGGTGATGCGAGTGATGCATGTGGTGCTCAGGGTGCGGGTGACGTTGTGGAGTCAGTGTCTCTCGACATCATCTCATCCGTCAACTCTTCCGCTTGTTCATGCTCAATCGCGGCAAATCCTTGCAAGTCGGTGGTCCATGTCTAGCCGAACTTGAGCCGTGAGAGGCGCTCAAGCCCGGGTTTGATGTTTGGGTACAACGAACTCCAATGGCTCAGGCGAGGACTCACGAGGCCCACGAGGACACTTATGTGCAAGTGTTTTTGTCCTTGGAGGGATTCCTGCGCAAAAGAGAGGCAAACGGGTCATATTGGGGCTTAAAATAGGTTCACACTGTCATGTGGAAAATCCACATGCCGTGTGTTCTCTCTGGAGAAGAAAACAAGCCACCAGGAAATCCACACAGCCGTGTGGATCTTCGACCATGGCCAAAAGGCCATGGTTGATCCCCATCGAGCCAATTTTTCATACAAACTCTTGAGCACAAGTGTTTAAAGCGTAAAAACACACATTTTCCATGAAATTAACATGCTAAAACACAAGATTCATCACCCAATTCAAAGGAATAAAATTCATTCCAAGAGAGAGTGAAAGAGAGCTTACCGGAGAAGATTAAGTGTGAAATCTTGATATAACTCTGATTAAAACACTCTAATCCTATAAATAAACGATGAAATGGAAGGAGAAACGATTTGGTCGCGATCCTTGGTGTGGAGACGTTTGGATGTGAAGAGGTGCTAAGTGAAATATGAAGAGAAGCAAGCTTCTCAGGACTAAGTAATTCCACATGGCCATGTGAAAATTCCACACGGCTATGTGTCTTCTCTGGGTTGTAATTTTGCAGCTTATGAATAGTACTGTGGAAATTCAATCTTTGCCAAAAAAGCTCAAAATCACTCACATGGCCATGTGGAAATTCCATCCACATGGACATGTGGATTCTATGGACACCCAGAAAACCTAATACAATCCATCCACATGGTCATGTGTATTCTCTGGACACCCAGAAAACCTAATACAATCCATCCACATGGCCATGTGGAAATTACACATGGCCATGTGGATCCATTTTCAGTCTAGTTTTGACTCAAAATCTGCTGAACTAATGGAAAACACATGTAAATGCTGCAGAAACTGAAATCTAACGTAAATATGAATAAATACTTGACGAATTCACAGGACAAACACTCAATCTTGCCAGAAACGATAAAAACATAAATTTGCATCTAGAAACGACTAAAATGCACTGCACTGGAGATGAATCAATAGAAAACACAAACTAGCCAAAAACTACACTGCAGAAATAAAAATAAGCTGAAACAAGTTCAATGAATTTAAAATTTGGGTTGCCTCCCAAAAAGCGCTTGTTTTACGTCACTAGCTTGACGTACTTTTTTCTCTCAAATCAAGGGGGGTATGAAGCGAGGGCACTTTACTGCCTGCAACCTTGAAACATGATGAGCATAAATTTTCCAACTTAGAGGACGAGTAGTAGAATTTGTTACCAAGTGAAGGGACATCGTTCTTAGCTTTTGAGTTCTCATCCGAAGGAGTATTCGGGTATTTCTTGTGGCGATGTCTTGACCACTTCAACTTCTTGATTAACTCCTTAACCATTCCTTGGGTAGGTTCCTCCTTATGCTCTGGATCAAGTGGTGACACCTCAGCATCGTCCATTTCTTGCTCTAGCAATTCCGCCAATGGGTCCAGATATAGTGATTCCTGCACATAATCATCAGTTAACTCATCAGTGGTGTCAAGAAAATATAAAGTATCATCAAAGTCAAGGGAATGTCGCATGGCTTCAGCAAGGTGGTAGGTTAACTTCTCATCTCCAATTCTCAGTGTCATCTCTCCGCCATCCATGTCTATAAGTGCCTTGGAGGTGCGCAGAAAATGTCTTCCAAGTATTAATGGCACATCGACATTCTCATCCACATCCAGCACCACAAGTCTGTAGGAAAGATGTATTTGTCCACTTTTACTAGGACGTTCTCAATGATGCCTCTGGATGACGAACGGAGCGATCAGCTAATTGTAGAGTCATCCGAATGGGTCTTGGCTCTCTTAGCCCTAATTTCTTGAAGAAAGTGTAAGGCATGACATTAATACTGACCCCTGAGTCTGCTAATGCCTTTTCTTTGCCCAAATTCCCAATGTTGCACTGGATGATGAAGCTTCCTGGGTCTTTCATCTTGTTCGGTCAATTTCTTTACAGCACCGTCGAGTAAGATGCATCTAATACCACTGTTGCACTCTCCTCCAATTTCCTATTGTTGGTCAAGAGATCCTTCAAGAACTTCGCATAAAGAGGCATTTGTGATAATGCCTCCACTAATGGGATGTTGATGTGAAGCTGCTTGAATAGGCCCAGAAACTTCTTGTATTGCTCATCATTTTGGTTATTCTTCAACCTCGAAGGGTAAGAAATTCTTTGCTCATAAGGCGGGGGTGCTACCACCTTTTCCTTGCCCTTCTCTTGAACTTCCTTCTCTTTATCTTTCTCTTTAGTGGGAACATGGACAACCTCTTCAGTGGAAAATCTACCCTCAATCTCATGACCACTCCTCAACGTGATCGCCTTCAGCTGCTCTCGCGGGTTTGTCTCCGTATTACCTAGGAGACTTCCTTGAGGTCGCTCTGATAGTGACTTCGCAATTTGTCCCACTTGATTTTCCAGATTATGCAATGAGGCCGTGTGGTTGCGAAGTGTGCTCTCCACGCCTTGGAAACGATGGTCTGAAGACTGAATGAACTTGGTCAATGCTTTCTTCAAGTCCATTATCCGGCTTTCTAGCCCTGAAACTCCACCGTCCATGTTTAGTTGCTGGGGTTGCTGAAATCCGAGTGGTGCAGAAGGTCTTTGCTGACCTTGGTTACTCCATGTGAACTTTGGGTGATTTCTGATGAGTGCATTTCATATAGATATATTTTCCATTATATACCCTTTGGTTCATAAGTATTTTGGTATTAACTCTCCCATTTCAATGCTATTTGAGGTATTTTCAGTTTTCTATGTAGATATTAAAGCCCCGAAGCAAGAAGAAACAATTTCGAGTAATTTTGGTAGCTAAGGGACGTAGAAGAAACCTCACCAAGCTTAGCACGGCTTTAACACGCCCATGTCCCAAGGCGTGCAATTCACAGAAGAATTCAGCCAAAGGCAACACAGCTTCGGGTCTCTAAGCACGGTCGTGTAACTCACAACACGGCCACGACACGCCCGTGTTGAACCCCGTGCAGATTACAGGCAACTAGAGTTTCAGAGTTTTCATTTGGCAGTAATCTGCACGGCTTAGAACATGGCCTAAGCACAGTCGTGTTGACATCGGGAGAGCATTAAAACACCCTGAAACTTAGGGTTTACGAGACTTTTCTGTGACGGAAAAAGAGGAAAAAAAAAAGGGAGAAGCCAGTAGAGCATTCGGAACCATTGAAGAGGGAGCTTAGCGCGAATTGTAGGCCAATCGGAAGGAGAAGATCTATCGACATAAGAGCCACAGACGGCAACAAGGATGGAAGCAAATAGGGAGTCTTTGATTTCTGTTGTATTTCCTTTTCAGTTATTTCTTCGTTGTTTGAATCTATGACGGGCTAAACCCTTCGAGGGAGCCCCAGGTTGAGAACTTGTGTGTATGCCTTGAACTTGGATTCTTCTATTCAGCATTTATGAATATCTTTATTTCCCTTATTAAATCTTTGGTTGTTGGCTTCATTGATGGTTGTTGAGTGTGTTGATTAATTTTGGGAACTTGATTTTAACTATGCTTGCATATCTTCTCGATTGATATAAGAAGTTAGAATTCAACCTAGGGTTTCAATTACACTACATGTATCCTCCACATAGCACAACAAGATTCTAGAATTAGGGCTTGTGAGAAACACTTTAGATGAATGCTGTGAGAATCTAAGTTAGGTAGCACCAAGTGATTAACCCGGCGCCCCATCTCCTTCATTGAGCAATCCTAATTCTCTCCCTCCAGTGTGATTCCTCCTCCCTTCTCATTCTAGCTTTCTTAAGTCAGAGTCAATTCACCCTCATTCCAATTGATTAGATACTAAGTAGGAAGATAGTATTAGGAGATATACCAGTCCCTGTGGAATATACTACCCGACGCTCGGGTACATTAAACTACTTGTACGACTCGTGCACTTGCGGTTAAATGTGTTGCTCTAGGAGTTGCCTTGGCCCCGTCTTGCATTCCCTACAAAAGCCACTTGCTCAACAGGTGCTGCTCCAACAACGGAGATAGGGCAATCAGATTAGACATGCCCACCTCCACAACCATCACAACTCAAAACTGCTACCACTCGAGAAGAAGAAGTCAAAGTGTCTAGCTTCTTCCTCAAAGCTTCCACTTGGGCTGCCAACGAGGTTACTGCATCAACTTCATGAATACCAGCCACTTTTCTCTTGTCACGAGCATTCCAATGATAGCTATTCATGGCCATTTCCTCTATCAAGTAATTGTCTTGTGCTAGGATTCAACCCATTGTAGAAGGTATGAATGATCATCCACTCAGGGAACCCATGTTAAGGACATTTGCGCAGAAGGTCCTCAAACCTTTCCCATGTCTCGAAGAGAGACTCTGATGTGCGTCCCACAAGTGCAAGGGCATCAAGCAATATCCTGTGTGTGACACAGGGGTCGTATTCCTAGGGGCTAAGGAGCTACTATTACTTCTCCTTCGTCTATTTCCTAACCTAACAATACGAGCGAATAGTACAACTACTAAAAATTAATAACAAGAGAATAAAGCTACCACTACACGCCTAATAAACATTCAAGGGTAAAGAATCCCCCTAGGGTTGTCATTAAGGCCCGAATTAAAGATGATGTGTCGTGATGGTGGTTTGGACCGGGAGATTCCTAAATTAAGCTAATCCCAAATCCCTCGGTGATTAGCCCTAATCCCATACGATTATTGACCGGAATCCCTTCCGGTCAATTTCTTCTACGATTGCAGTGCGCTCAGGGAATCCCTTATCAGGAGTAGACACTCTTCTGGGTATAAGCCTAACGTTCGGAGGGGTACCTAATACCCGAATCCCTTGGCGTATTGGTACATGAATCCCTTTCAATCTATGTGAGTCTAGTACAAGGGCGATGGTCACGCTCCAAGTACAACCTAGAAATTGAATAGCAGAGTTCTCATGCGGTCCAAGACAGTAAAGCACACATAGAGAGAATCACAAACCATAGAAATTCTTATAAAAGAAATTCAACATCCAACACTAAATCACAAAGGATTATCATCCATAATTACAACAAAGCTACCCTAGGGTTCATCATGCCCAAATCACATACAAGTTAGTTCCTCATGAAAGAGGAACACTCATACAAATCTAATGAACAAAAAAGCATAAAGAAAAGCAAAGAACACTCCCTCTCGCTTTGGATGGCCTTGGATGGAAGAAGATCGTCGATGTCGCACGAGATCTCTCCTCAAACCACACCTTCAAGCCTTGGATCTTCCCCCTATCCCCTCCTCCGATGTTTGCCTCCCTCTTGGTAAAGAATGACAGGGTGGATTGCCGGAAAATGCCCCCGGAGAGGATGGGGCCGCGGCCCAAGAAGAAGAGAAGAAAAATTCTTCGTTGAAAGATGCCCTAATTGCCTTTTAAAGCCTAATTTCGGGCTTCCACATGGGCTGCCTTGTGGGCGCAAGCTTGCCAGCAAGGCTCCCAACCTTTTCTAGAAAAATCCTATTTCGGTGCTACAGTGTCATGCTACAGTACCTTCTACAGTACTGCTACAGTATGAAAACTCGAAAACATCGTATTTGATACGGATTTCTTCCCAAATACGTTCTTGAGCTCATTTTGGCTTCTTCAAGGCCTGTAACACAAATAAAACCAATTTAAATGCGAAACGGGCATCAACTCATCAAAATACATGCAAAATAGTACAAGAATAAAACATATAAATACCTACATTTAGACACTTATCATAACCTCCCCACCTAAGCGTTTGCTTGTCCTCAAACAAACAAAAACATAAAGAACAAGGGAAAGATGATAAGTGGCTAAATGTAAAACCTCAAGCTCAGAGTGTGGAGAATCTCACAAGCACAAAGTGAAAAGAATTCAAGACACTGAGTTGTATCAAAAGAAACCACAAAGAGATAGTCTTGTTCCATCTAGAGTGCTCCCGTGAGTGTGTGAACCTCCTATCTCGCCCTCTTTACCTTAGATCAGTCTAGGGGTCCATTCACCCCGCACACGATGATTACTGGTCTTAGAAATGCTAAGAACACTCTCAATAGTCAACTAAGATCCTTTTGATTGCTATATTCAATTCTAGCCTCATTCTAATTGTTGTAGACAATCCTGGAGATCAATAGGATTTTTTTTTTTAAGAGACTAACGTAGACTGTACATTATCTTTCGACTGGATACACATACTGTTTAGGCACCAGAACGCCCATCTACTTGATTATTACATATCTACATAAATGCATTCATGCTTCATTAGCTATTGGCTTAAGTTGCACTCTGGTTAGGAGCCTGTACCCTTAGCTACTTAGCCAATGAGAGCAGCGGAATACTGTCTTTTGACTTATTTCTATTTACAGCCTATATCATGTCTCCTGGTCTAGTCTACATGTCAAGATGTTACTAAGACTAGTGTTAAAAGAATCAAAAGTTCTTAAATGCCCATTGAAAGTAGCCCTTAACAAACTAAGACTGGAATCAACATGATGGGTTGGTCAGAGTGTGCGAGAAGGAAGTCTGGTGACAAAATGTGTGGGTTGCACTAGAGATAAAATAGGACTTCCAATTAAGCACAAAAATAATTCACAACTCATATCTATCATCCTTTCATGCTAAGAGATTCTCAACAAGATGATCATAGCTATCATAGGTAAATTTTGCATGCAAATGTATGAAATACCCCAACCCCACACCTAAAGTCGTGCATTGTCCTCAATGCACATAAATCAGTAGCCCATGGTGAAAAGATAAACAAAAAATGCATGGGAAGGGATAAAGAAACTTCCCTAGCTCATAACTTGAACTCGGGGTGTGGCCAATACTATGTGTTGTGGCCGACCTCGAGGAGTATGATGGGGGTGCATATCATGCCCTAGAATCCCTGTAAGGATAGTAGGGCTCATCACATCTCAAAATTTTAATAACAGAGGGAGTATTAATGAAAAAGAAACAAACAAAACAAAAATACGAAAACAAAAGTCCATGCGAGTCTTTAGACAATGAAAAACTATCCGTCTGTATACGTTGTCTGTGTCATGGATGTGGTGGACACTAAGGCTCTTGTTTGACATGTCTACAAACACAAAGCACAAGATTAATCCGAACAAAATGAAAGCAAGGGTTTTAGGGCTCTCATTATGTCATAAAACCAAAGAAAATTAGATGCCCCAAAAATAATTTTGCAAGAGTTCCCCTTGTATTTGGAGCTTTAAAAATTTTACAAACATAGTTCAAAGCTCATAAAATTCACAAAATCCACATCCATTTATTCAACAATGATGTTTGCATCACAAAAGCATGAAAACGCGAGAATAAAAATGAAGTTTGGGGCAAACCTTGGGTTAGGGCTTCAAACTTACAAGTCGATGAAATTCGGCGAAAAAGATGGTGAAGGTTTGAATAAATTACAAAATTGAAGGTGCTAGAGGTAGGAGAGGGGTTTAGAGGAGGAAAAACGAAGAAAAACGGCGGAAAAACCAAGAAGAATAGAGGGGAAATCGAAAGGGAGAAAGGGGAAAAGAAAGGGAACAAGAGGAGAGAGAAGGGAGGGCAGCCACGTAAGTGGCTGCCTAGGCTTGCGGGTGCCCATACGGGCGCATGGGCGCCCGCAAGCCTCCCAACCCGTAAGGCAGGCAGCCTTGCGGGCTGGCTTGAAGGAGGAAATTTTATTTCTCAACTTTGAAGATTTTCAAGGAGGGAAATATCTAGCAAGGAAGGCCTCCACCATTTCTTCCCATGTAGTGATTGGCGCCCTAGGTAGAGACTGCAACCATTGTTTTGCTTTCCCCTTCAAGGAAAATGGGACGCCTCTCAATCTGATGGCATCGTCTGTAACTCCATTGATCTTCAACATTTCACACACTTCCAAGAAGTTTTCAATGTGATTGTTCGGGTCTTCATCTTCTAACCCATGGAATTGTATGGACTGTTGTACCATTTGAATGAAAAACGGCTTAAGCTCAAAACTGTGAACTCCAATTGGTGACCGGACTATGCTCGATAGTGTGCCACGAATAGTAGACCTAGCAAAATCTGAAAGTGTCCGCTGTTGCTCATTCTGCTCAGCTATAGTTCCGGAATCTTCAACCTCTATTTCAGCTTGATAAGACTGTTCTTGTTCAGGTTGTCTTCCCCATATGTGTAGTCTTCTCTCAATTTCTGGATCACCTTCCACAAATGTCGAAGGGTTTCCACGAGTCATAACCTGGAGCTGAAATCAAGAAAACAAAACAAAATCAGAACAATGGAAGTAAGAGAAGTGTGAAATAGAATATAAGATGAATAACTAACGAAGCAAAATATAAGAGTTCGTAAAACGCCTAACTCCCCAGCAACGGCACCAAAAACTTGACACAACCTTGCGTGTATGTTCCGCAAATGCACGGGTGCCGAAGTAATAAGGTACCCAACGGGTGGGTAGTCGAATCCACAGGGAGTAGACGTTAAAACAAAAACACGTTGCTAAGTAGCCAAAGACAAACTGATTGTTGTTGAGATTAAAAAGTAAGTAATAACAGAATTAAAAAATTGAAAGTAAAAGCTAGAGCGTAGGAAAAGATCAAAGTGAAGATGGAGTACTCGGACAATGCTCCCCTAGGATCCTAGTTTCAAGTGCAAGACTTCAATTACTCTTACTCAATCGAGATTTAACGAGTCATGGAAACCCAAAGATACAAGGTCCCAAACCTAAGTTCAACCTTAACTAATCCCCTACGAGGTCCCTGCAGAGAGGAAACTCTCAACGCCTCACATCACGTATGACTGCACTAAGCTCTCTGGATTCCAAATGATAAACCCTATTCCCAACTATAGATCAAACCCTTTGGTCCAGGTGAAAGATCCCTAATCATAAATAAGTCCCGGCGGAAAGGCCACTCTCAACGCCTAACTCTCTTTGAGATCGATACTAACTCTTGTAATATGGAGGTAAGGTGTATCACACAGAAGGGAAAGGGGACGTGCCGCTACCTCTCGACTCACCCTCTCAACCCTCTTCAAACTTGGTTAATCTAATCCTAATGGTGATGGTCACTCGTCAAAAGGATGATTAGATTGGATTCTCGACCCTAGTGTCACTCTAAGGGAAAATCAATGAAGTACACAAGTTAGAAACTCAAATTAAAGAAAAGCATTAAAGTCAATGAAACATAGAAATCCTAGGGTTTACATGTCCAAGTACAAACTAGGGGTTTAGCTCTCCATGGAGCAATACAAAATCATCAATACAAGTGAAAATAAATGCACATAATCCATAAGGAAAACCCCCTAAAGCTCCGTGCTGATGGTCTATGAGGGCTGCTCCTTCTTCTCCACGGATCCCTACGTCAAGCCTAGGGCACACCTCGCTGAATCGAAGCGGTCGAAGGCTCCCCCAATAGCTCTCCTTGGAAGGAATCGGTGTTGAAAATCGGTGAAGAAACGCCCCCAAAACCTTGCAAAAACCTCTCCAAACCCTAGCCGAACTCCCTCCAAAAGTTAGGAAAAAGATACCCCAAAAACACTTCAGAACGGCCTTTTAAATGGCAAAAGTCGAGGATCCACACGGCTATGTGGAAAATCGACACGGCCATGTGGAAATTCCGCACGGCTGTGCGGAAAATCCACATGCTCATGTCGATTTTCAGCCTCTACAAAACTGTATCTATAGGTCCCCGATTCAGCCCGTTTCTTCTTCTGAGGCCACACGGGCGAACAAACGATCGTGTGGTAGGTCATGAGGCATTTCTTGATTTCGAAAAACCCTTAGAGAGCTTTTAAAATCTACAAACTAATCAGAATAAGCGAGCATGACTGCCTTCATGTCCTTCTATAAAAACTGTCTTGAACCCTTTAGAAGTTGGCATATACTCTCTTGTTTGACCCCGATTTGTATCTTGACTTTGTATTTGCACAAAAGAACTCTACTTGGCACCATCATGACCTATTTCTTGCCATTATTCCCAAAAAACTTCTCCACAGCCCTAATTGCATGAAAGAACACAAAAACACACGAAATGAGAGATATAACCGGAAAAATGTGATGCTCATGCATGAAAAACATCTCAAATAATATATACATGCAAGCACTTATCAAACACCCACACACTTAAGCTTTTGCTTGTCCTCAAGGAAAATTTATACAATAAAATTCACAAGTAGAGTAATGGAAGTGCTTAGCCTTAAGTTCACTAAAAAATATGTAAGGAGAGCATTCTTAAACAAAGGAATTATTTAAAACATAGAAAGGTAAAAACCAATGCTCTATCAAAAACTCAAATCACAAAGAAAATAGAATCTGACAGCGTGTGTGTGTGTGTGTATGCTTACTCATGCCAACCCCAAGTTTACTCTTAAGAGTTCTTATTGAAAAGGACTTATTTGAGTACAAAGAATAGGTAGTAGCTGCACACAATCTCGAAGGTAGCCATTTCCCAAGATGCCCCCTGGGCGGCTTTCACGCTTTCGAGGTGGTAGCTCTTTCCACCTGGGAGTGTTAGCGTTTTCACACAGCTTATTAGATAGCCCTTTCTCTCATTAGGGTATAGCTAGTATCGGACTTATGAGAGTAGCTACATACAACATAGGTGGTAGCTCTTTCCACCCCGAAAACAAGTAAACAAATAAAAGCATTTTTCATTTTTTTTCGAAATAAAAGAATGAAACTACGGTCCTTTCAGCACTGAACTAGAGTTATCAGGGTTAACAGAGCAAGAAAGGTGTAAGAAATGCAATCAGACAAAAAATTTCTAAGTTTTTCGAGTAAACTAGAGCATGGTGACAAACGATGTTTAAGTTTCACCTAAATTCAAAAATAGAGTCACTTAAGGTGAACTATCATTGGCTAAATGAGCATGAAAGTGATGAGCAAAAAAATAAAGAACGTGTGTAATGTGAACTCCCCCCCCCACACACACACACTTGAGATGTACATTACCCTCAATGTACAAATGCATGCATAAAGAATAGAAATTTGCAAAGAACTGAACATGAAAATGTGGGTATTAAAAACAACACTCCCCTGATCTCCATATGTATATTGTGGTGGAGCTGAAGTGGCGGGGACTGAAGCTGTGAAGTTCACACGGCCGCGTGGATGAAGCACACGGCCGTGCCGATGACTATTGCTCAAAACATGACTCACAAGACCATTTGCACGTCACAAAAGGGGTTCAGTAGAGCTCAACACAAAAAAAAAAAAAGATAAAACTAGTTTATAAGCATGCATCTAAGCTTAAACTCGAAACAAACTAAACACGACTAAAAACAAAAAGATAGATCTCAGAAGGTAAACCCTTTCTGAGTGAACAAGTTCTCAAACAGCATAAAAGTAAATAACAAAAATAAAAGTAGAAAGAAACTAAAGACGCCTCGAGCGTCGTCATCTGCTGGTGTTTCTGGTGATGCGGGTGATGCATAGGGTGCTCAGGGTGCGGGAGAAGTGGTGGAGTCAGTGTCTCTCGCCATCATCTTGTCCGCCAACTCCTCCGCTTGTTCATGCTCAATCGAGGCCAACGGTTGCAAGTCGGGGGTCCGTGTCTAGCCGAACTTGAGCCTTGAGAGGCGTTCAAGCCGGGTTTGATGTTTGGGTATGACGAACTCCAACGGCTCAGACTAGGGCTCACGAGGATGCTTTGATTCCTAGGCACTTGTTAGTAACACTCATTACTTTGCATACTAGATCATCACAGCATTACATCCATTAAGCTTAATAACAAAGAAGGAGTAACTACTAGTACTTTTGTTCCATGTGGTTCGATAACCCGACCCATTGGGTTTATTATATTACTTGACGACCCATGCATATGTGGTAACGCAAAGGATTGACAAATCATTTTTTGTTTCGTGTGCATCAAGTTTTTGGCATCATTGCCAATGAACAAAATATTAGGAACGCTAAGACTTTGTTACATTAGCCATTCATTTATTTTTCATTGTTTCTCTTTTTCTTCTTTCTTTCTTTCATCATTCTCGTTTTTTTGTTTGGGTTGATTGCATCTCCAACTTGTAACCAGAGGGAACCGATCAACATTGGTCCAAGGGGACCCCGAGATCAAATGTAGACTTCATAGAAGAGGCAAGGAGCCCGAGCTAGAGCAAGAACAACAAGTGGATATTAAAGTTGAAGGATCTGCATCCATGGTAGACCAAGAAGAAGGACCGAGGACTCTTGCAGATGTTGCTAGACGAACCACTAAAGGACTCAGTCGAGCATTATTAGATTACCCATTGCAGCTAATAATTTTGAGCTAAAGCCAGCGTTCATCCAAATGGTTCAGTAGTCCGCACAATTTAATGGGTTAAATGATGAAGACCCCAATGGCCACATCAAAACAAATTTTGGAAGTTTGCGACATGCTCAAAATCAACGGGGTATCGGATGAAGCGATTCAATTGAAAACCTTCCCATTCTCATTGAAGGGATGAGCCAAG
Organism: Dioscorea dumetorum; assembly: GCA_902712375.1. NCBI lineage: Eukaryota > Viridiplantae > Streptophyta > Magnoliopsida > Dioscoreales > Dioscoreaceae > Dioscorea > Dioscorea dumetorum. The sequence continues at coordinate 641,750 of CACTHL010000738.1, forward strand.
CAATGGCTCTAATCATTGCCAAGAGCATCCATCACCACTTGGGATGACATGGTGGAGACTGTCCTTGCAAGATATTTTCCTCCAGGGAAACCAGTGAAGCTTCGCAATTCAATATCTTCATTGAAGGGACGAGCCAAGCAGTGGCTCTAATCATTGCCAAGAGCATCTGATTGTGCATTTCCGCAACACAGGGTGATGTGTCAACCCCCCTTGCGTTACCGCAAGTGCACGGGTCGTCAAGTAATAAAGTAGACCCCAAAAGGTCGGGTTGTCGAACCACAGGGAACACGAGTACTAGTAGTTACTCCTCTTTTGTTATCTAGCCTAATAAATGTAATGTTTAATGCTCTATTGGCTAAGCCTAAGAGTGTCATTAGAAGTGCACAAGGACTGAAAGGAGAGGAAGTTATCAATCAATAAAAGTGGGGTATCCGGACAATGCTCTCCCTAGGATTCGGGTGTTAAAAGTAGATTACACGTGTTTCTAAATGAGCCAATTGAGTAATGGGTATCCTAACATATATCGGTCCCTACCTCCAGACCACCGATAACTAGTCCCCTACGAGGTCCCGGCGGAGAATTCTCTCGACGCCTCACACCACATATGACTGCTTAAAACTCTAGAGATCCCAAAGATATAACCAATTCCTAAAAGTAGATCCAACCCTGCCTCCAGGTGAAAGATCCCTAACCCCTACGAGGTTCTGGCGGAGAATTCTCTCAACGCCTCACACCGCATATGGTTGCTTGACACTTAGGGAATATGGAGATAGGAAATATCTATCGGAAGAGAAAGGGGACACTCCGCTATCTCACGGCTCACCCTCTCAACTCTCTTTACTCTTGGTAATTCTAAACCTAGCGGTGATCTCTCTCTTCACTAGATTGAATAAAACATGCATGGCAATTAATAATGGAATCAAAAGCACAAGCAAGCATTAAGAACTCAAGAGCAAAACTCAATGTAATAAATTCGAATAGAAACACAATGTAAATCTAATAAAAATATGAATCCTACGGTTTACATGTCCGAATACCCTCTAGGGGTTTAGCTCTCTATGGAGCAAGTCACAAAGCAAATAAAATAATGATAAACAAGTTCACAAGCCATAGAAAATAACCCCCCCTAAATCCGTGATGATGGTCTTGATGGGTAGCTTCCACGTCTGGATCGAATCCACTCCGAAGCTAGGTCGCCGGTGGCTTCCTTGATGCTATGACGGAGGAAGAATCGATAAAAGTTGGTGAGGAAAGCTTCCTGAAGCCGCAAAGAACTCTCTCCAAACCCTAGCCGCCTTTCCTCTTTAAAGTAGCCGAAAAAATCCCTAAAAATTATAACAAGACGGCTTTTATAAACTGAAATCGGGGCTTCACACGGGCATCCACATGGGCACTCACACGCCCGTGTGAAATTTTCACATGGTCGTGAACAGTGATTTTGCTACAGTACTGCTACGATTGCTACAGTGATTTCTCCAAAAATCATTCTTCGAGTCCACACAGTCGGCCACACGCCCTTGTGGTAGGGTGTGTGGTTTTTTGTCCTTTGAACCCTTCAAAACCTTCTCCTATTTGCGTGCAAAAGCTGGGACATGAACGTACTACTGTCTTCGTGCCCTTCAGGTTCATGTGATTACTTGAACTCCTCCGAAACTTGGCAACACCCCCATGTATGCGAGCACAGCTTCTATTTCTGGTATTGAAATGTGCCATCACTCCCTATCTTTGCTTCCTTTCTTATATTTCGCACCTCCAACGCCCTGTTTGCACAAAGAACACAAAATACACCTTATTAGTTATACAACCTGATAAAAGTGATGCTCAATGCATGCAACATGATGTTATAAAATATATGTGTACAAGCACTTATCAGCATCCATCACCTCTTGGGATGAAATGGTGGAGACTGTCCTTGCAAGATATTTTCCTTCGGGGAAATCAATGAAGCTCTGCAATTATATATCTTCATACCTTCAGAATGAGTTGGAGTCTCTATTCGAGACATGGAAAAGGTGCGATAACCTTCTGCAGAGGTACCCACAACATGGATTCCCCAACTAAATGATTATACACACATTCTACAATGTGTTGGATCCAAGCACCATCCAACTTCTAGAAGCAGCCGCAAGGTGGACTATGGGAAAAAAGACCCCAGAAGATGCTTGGCAGCTCATCAAGGATATGGCCCTGAATAGTTTCCAATGGAACTCAAGGGAGAAGAAGAAGATGGCTAGCATCCATAAAGTTAACACAGTCACAACCTTAGCAACCTAGGTTAAAGGGATAACCAAAAACTTAGACGCACTAACTTCCCCAAGGGTGGCTACGATCATCACTTGTGACAATTGTGGTGGGGGACATAGCCCTGCAGATTATCCTATCCCAATTGAAACTTCAGCATCTGTTGAGCAAGTTGATTTTGTAGGGAATGCGGTGAGAGGGCAAGGCAACCCCTATACCACCACATATCACCAAGGAGATTCCTAAAATAGTTTGGCCCCTTTGATGTAGCTATCAAGCCATAATCCCATATGATAATAATGATTACCCTATGATTGCATTAAAGCATTCCTTGAATCCCATTATTAGGTTTAACTCTAATATGAAGAGTTCGGTATGATGAATTCATCAGAGGTTTTAATATTAATATGATATATGCATGCATGTTTCTTGTCCTTTTACATATTTTTATCCATTTAGTGCTATGTCACATATTTTGTGCTTTTATATGCAGGTAAATCAATTTTGGGACAAAAGAATGATAAACAGAATGAATCAAAGTAAAATAGACTGAAAAACATTATTCCAGAGCAGAGCACGATCTAAGCACGACATGCTTGGGAGCGTGTAGATTTGAGAAAATTGCAAATTATGAAGCATACCCCCAGCATAGTCTCAGCGCTCAACTCACAGCCATGCTTCAAATTAGCACGAATGTGCTTGAGGCCCTGCTGATTTCTTGAGATAGAAAATTGTAAAAATTCAAGTCTTAAGTACTGCTAGCAATCAACACTGGGTCAAGCACCATGGCTTGGACATGAGCGTGCACTATCTTTTACCTACAGTATAAAGCCCAATAGTCAGGTTTTGCAATGGGACTTTTTGCGAAAGAAGAAATCATCAGCTAAGGGTTCCAGGGAAGAACGAAGAGAGCCAAATAAGAACAAATTGACACTGCTCCTTCAAGCCACTAGGTACCAAATTAGACAACAAAGTTGACTCTAATCCGGAGATTGCTTCATCCCCTAAAAAAAAGCATTGAGGGAGTCTCAAGGTTTGGGTTATATTATGGTTTCTTGTATAATGAGAGATAAAATCTTTCATGGTGCCATGGATCTATGAACCTCTACATGAACTTATAAATTAATTTCTCTATTTCAATATATATTGACTTATTGTTTGTTCTTGCGAACCACTTATACTTGCTTCATACTTGTAATTGCTTCCTTTGTGCCCAATTGCATATGAGAATTGCTTAATTAAGATTGAGAAATCAATCAAGCTAGGTCTTAGCATAAGTGGTACATGATTGAGTCTACGCCATGAGATTTAGTGTATGGTGTCAAGCCTTTCGGATTAGGGTTAAATCCAATAACGGGACTCATAGAATATTCATGCAATCGTAGGACAATTTGTATAGCCTTATGGGATTTGGGTTAGTCGCTTGGACTAAAGAGGTCATACTATCTTAGGTATCTTTATGGTTACAGAACCTTCTACATAGAGTTACTTTAGGAAGTCAATTGGGAGGTAGACTAGAAGGGGATTTAGGGTACTGTTGGTCTCACATTGTTCTCTATCCCGATTCATCACCTTCTTAGCATAGTATCAAAATTAGGAACACCACTCGATTCATAGACTATATTATAGAAAAATAGCTAGTACTAGGAGAGCTAGTCCTCAAGGATGAGACTACTCTGCCTTAGGATACATTTACAACAGGACCTGTGCATTTTCAATTACACACACAAGGGGTATGTTATGGCACCATACACCCTAACTCTCGGCATGTGCACAACTTCTACCTCTTATGGGTGACATAACATGATTAATATCTCAAACCTAATCTTGCCAATCTAATATGCAATTAGGGCTTTCGTGCTAGCAATTACAAGCACAAAACAACATTGAAGATTCACAAAAAAAACTCAAAGCCAATATAATAGAAAGAAATCAAATACAAATAGTCTGGAGATTTATAGTCCGACACTAATGAAGGTTTAACCTCTCATATTATAGAGAATCCAACCATTAATCCTAATAAAAGGCCAAAATTAGAAACATAAGGAAAACTTCCTCAAAGCTTCTATAAAGGTGGATGATGATGGAGACTCCTAGATTGGAAATAACCATGCCATTGTTCTTGCCACCAAAGGGTGGAAGGAGCTTCATCAACTAGTCCCTGATTGGCTTCTTCAACATCCGATTGAAACCCTAGCCGTCAATGAAGAACTTTTAATAAAAAAAAATGCATCTTAATGAAGAAGAAGTTTTAATTGAAGAAGAGGAAATTGCCCGACAAAGAGAAAAAAATAGATATAGATGTGTGCACGTCCATGTTTAAGGTGTGCTTGACCAGTTCTTTTTACTGGTGGCCTGAGGCTCGAAATTTCTAGAATATAGGGAAAAAATAGTAATAAGCACGTCCTAAATACGCCTCGTGCTTTGAGCTATATGACCGTGCTCATTTCAGGCTGAATTTCTACACTACAATAGTGCTGCTACAATATCCATGAAATCACTTTGCCTCATTTTGCACCACTTCAAATTTTTTTTTTGTTAAAATTATCTAATATTTATTCAAATAGACACAAAATACCCAACAGAGTATAAAAATGGATAAATTCATGCTAAAAAGACAAGCTAAGCCCATGTTTTATAGTATAAAAATTATATATTTCATACACTAATATATATATATATATATAGGCCTTGTTTGGATTGGCTTAAAAAAAAGTGTTTTTTTTAGTTTGGTAGAAAAACTTTTAAAAAAAGTGCTTGTTAGAGTAAGTTAAGTATTTCTCTGTATTTTATATTTGCATAACTTAATGTAGAAATTTTTTATATGTGTGAAGTTGTTTGGATGTGCATTCTTAAAAGAACTTTTTCAATGATAAATTACTAAAATGAGCGTTTATTGAGTTATTATAATATTTCAACTATTATGCATTCAAAACACAGTAATTGCTATCGATAATAATAATAATAACAACAACTTAATGATGATGATGATTATAATAATAATAATAATAATAATAATAATAATAATAATAATAATAATAATAATAATAATATAATTGTTGTTGTTGTTGTTGTTGTTGTTGTTGTTTAATAAGAACAAATGGCATCATACTTGTGTTGTCCCTCTCTTTCTTTCTTCCTTTCTCTATCTTTCATTTGTCTAGATGAAGGAAGTGAAGGCAAGAGGTAGGAGAAGACTTGGAAGGAAGCTTAGAGGCAAAAAAAACCATTATGGTTGTGAAAAGATTGATAAAAAAAATATAAAAACATAATCAATTGTTTATTTCATAAGACTAATTTAATAATTTTATAACCCCCGAAACAGTTTTTGAAAAGTGTTTTTCTCAGAAGCTCCACATAACTAGCTTCTAAAAAAAGCAGTATTTAAGTTTTTTTATCAGCTTTTGCTTCTAAAGAAAAGCTAATACAAACAAGTTTTTCTGAATCCAGAAGTGCTTAACTTATAAAAAAACACTCCTGGGCTTTTCAGAAACTAATCCAAACAACCTCATAGTCTTGTGCGTCAAAACTAAGTTCGAAGATTACGTTGCTTGGGGATCCTCCTGTATTTGCTACTTCCAATAGTGATTTATACAATATGTTCATAATATTATTAAATTTGAACTTGAGAGCTCTGTTACTCCATTCTTTTTGTGTTTACAGAGTATACTCCCAGCCTGAATCTTTCCATCTAGTTGTTATTATTTTTGGACTTCTAGTTCCATGCTTGCAGTTCTTTTCTGCTTCGTTGACAAGTTTAGTGATGCTTTGGTTGGTATTATAGTACATTAAAGCTTTCAAGAAGGAAGAGTTTTGCCATTCTTTCTTTGACTAAAATTCTTTGGTTTCTGTTCTTATGTGCTTTTCCGTTTTCTTATCAAGGGTGTCGAATTATTTGTCAAACTAAAAATGTTAATTATCTGCCGTGTAACCTTCTTGTAATTGCCGAATGCATTACAATATTGTAGTTTCACCTGCCTGATTGGTGATAATGAAAAGATCGGCAACTGCAATCACATAAAGAAGCCGAAAATGACTTGGCTGGAGCAAAAGCATGGTTTGGTGAAGTATCTACTTTATTTGATTGATCTAACCAACGAAAAATGAAGATAACATGAAGACTTTATTTGATGCTTCCCAAATTGATCATCATGATCGTTTCTCAGTTTACCGTCTCAGAAATTTTATCCAATGGATTAATAACTTGAATGTTTGGATGTTTACGCAATCAGCATTCAACATGCAAATGTTTGAATTCTATATGATGCGAATCACATAGAATCACATAGTTCTAACCATTACTCTAATCATTATTTGCCACGGTTTCCGGCTGAGGCATCCATTGAGCCGAATGTAATAATTGGTACAACAGTCAGCAATTCAGCCAGAATGAACATAGGACAACACTCCATTCTCATGGAAGCTCAGTAAAAATGAACTCAATTCTTCCCCTGGTCGCTGAAATCCAAACCCCAGAGTTGGCATCAATGATCTGTTGCAAAGCCATTTTTCTGAGCTTATTCGTTGTTCTGGTGTTTATTTGGAGATCGAGCGGTTGAAGGAAAGCTTGTCTATCACTCTTTGAAGGTGGACTCTTCTTCAGTCTATGGTTCTCCAGGATTTAGACAAAATAAAGTTCTTTTATCCAAGAAAGACAATGTTGAGGTGCTACATAAAAGAGATTTCGACAAAATTAAGCAGAACCGGTTCAGATATACAATTGTATCTCTCACTGCCAGAAAGGAAGATCAGTACGGCTGTGAAGATCAGTATTAGTAGAATCAGAAACCAGAACTATGCTTCCATGATTATCTGTGATCCCTGAACAAGATAACCCTGTTGGCGAGACACTGCTAACAGCCTGTGCACTCGAGTACGGAGCAAGACCATTGTAAGGAAGATTAGAGACCAGAGGCTGACCGAAGGGAATGCAATCGGCTGCAACCATTTGGCCAATGTCCATAGCGGCGGTCTGGGTTGGCGATGACAGAAGAGAGAGAGCACGCCGGGCTACTCCGTCAGGGAACGCCTTTAAGCCGCTGTTTTGGCGAGTTGAGACAGAACCTTCAGTGTTACCATATTGCAGGAAAGGAAACTTCTTACCATCTTTGAAGCTGATTGAGAAGGAGTTTGGAAGTTCTTCTTGCTTTCCGATGATGCTCAATTGTTGTTGATTCCGATAAACTGTTTCGTTCTCAATTTTTATGATACCAGGCCAAGCGGAACTTGGTGCTGTCATCGGGTACATTGGAGAATATGATGCAAACCTGCCTCCTGTAAATGAATATGTCAGTAAGACATTTATAGCATATTACAATGTTTTAGTATAGATTTCATCGAACCTTGGTGAGTTGTGAAGAATGTCGCGGAATTGAGAGAATCCGGCTGAGGCTTTCTTCGTCGTCTATTATGCCCATCAAGACGCTTCCTGCAGCTTCGTTTTACTTCATCAAACTCGATGAGCAAGTGAAATCTGTCATCAGCAACTTGTTTAGCTCCCCTTAATAATAATCAAAAGTGTACAAATGCTCACTTTGCAAATTTTGCCGATTTCAATAATAAAATAAATAAGTAAACAACTCATTATCACAATTTTTGCTTCATCGCAACACACAATTCATGAAGTTCTTCACCGATATAACTTGGCAAACAGATCAATCCTTGGCCACACAAGTTTCTTTAAAAAGATATGAGATGAGATTAAGATTATGACAAATTTGAAGTTTATCAGTCAACCTCAAGAGGAACAAAGTGTTTCCAATCGGAAAATATAGAGAAAACCCTCCAGATCCTTCAATGATCTTGAACGTTGCCTGAAAAATTAAGATTCTCCATTTCTCTAGTGGTGAGTTTAACTTGATATAGCTTGTGATGACGCAAAAGTGTGAGCTTTGTATAAGGCTTTGTATTATCAGGATATCCATTATCATAGCATGAAAAAATAGAATTTAATTCCATATTAATAAAGCCATTACCTTGTAATGTCTTGAAAAAATTTATGAAGCAAATATCTTAGTTGCCAATGGTTATTGAAGCGATTGATTTGTGTTGGCCTGGTGATAATTACCAGAAAAAGTCTCAAGAATCTTGTCCAACATGTGAATATATATGCCTTTGTTTTTTTTCAAAGGAGATATGATCTCTATTTGGTTTGAAAGCGACGAAGGAATGTATCAGATAAAAAAGAAAAGATAAAGGAGAAAAGATATAAAAGAAAAGGCGCCGAACACATATGACGTCTTAATCAAAAATGATACCGACCATTAAGACCAAGTAATTCGAATATAACTCAATGAGAATTGAAAGCTCATCAAAGCAAGAACACATTTGCGCATCAAGTTTGATAATCAAAAGAAAGAACATGAAACAAAATAAGTGACTAAATATTTATCAGAAATGCAAACATCATCGAAACAAATGATCAATTAGCGATTTACATTTCACAATTGATGTTGATAATAAAAGGACATAATCGTAGAAGATAAATAAATTAAGCAATTCATTTGTTGATCAAATAAAATGCTTTTAATAATAGAAACTGCATTATATACCTGCTGCACTGCTGACAGAACCTCTGTTCCTTGCCGGAGACAATTACCATCTGCGTCTTCGAGTGCGTTTCACAAACCTTGTGACGGCGATGATACTCCCTACACTTGCTAAGGTCAGACATACAACCATCAACCAAACAAGAAGCAATCTGTCTACCATTATTATTTTGAGTTCTTGCTTTCTTGGAAGAAGATCCAGAACCAGAAGGCATTTCTGCAATTTGTTCCATATTTATCAGGTTGTTCTTCTTATTCTTCTTCTTCTTCTTCTTACGCAAATCATCACACAATCCACCAAGTTTCAAGTCCACCGAACAATCAAGTGACCCAATATTTGCCCCGGCACACTGCTCAACCTCCACAAAATCCCAAGAAGGCATCTTCAAGTCCCAATCCATCAAACCAGAAAAAGAAGCAGAAACAAACCTATGCTATCATAAATCATAAAAATCTAACCTTTGCAAAAGAAATCAACAGAAAAACAAGATAATGAACAACTAAGGTGAGAAAGATGCAATCTTGACAGGCATCAAACATACACACAGACACATTCGAAGTGAAGTCATAGTAGATGAGTGGAAAACTCACTTTAGAATACTTGAAAAATCACAGCTAGACAGGAGGATAAAAGAGAGGTGCTAAAAGCCTGGCACTGCAAAGAAATCCACTTGTTGATATGGTTCTGATTTGCTTTACCATTGGGGAGAGAGAAGACTAAAATAAGGAGAGAAAGAGAGAGAGAGAGAAATGAGTGGCAAAGAAAGGGACAGGGTGTGGTTGCTTTCTGGTTTGAAAGGGGGAGGGAGGAGAAGAAAAGTACAACAGAGTAAGTGGGGATTAGGAATTAGGAATTAGGAATTAGGAATTAGGAATTGCTGGTAAAGAGATTGTGTAGGTAATTCTTGTGACTGTTGTGTGATGTGTTTCATGTTACGCTGACATGTTTTTTTTTTTTTTTCCTTTTTGAAGCTCTTGTGTTTGTTTTAAGGTAAGTTGATGGTTTTCTTGAAGACATTTTTCTGAGTTTGTTTATGGAGTGTGGCTGTAAGCTTTTGTAACAAAGAGTAATTTTATTTTTATAGATAATTAATTCTTTTAGGATATATTTGTATTTATTTTAAGAAAATAATTTATATATATATATATTTTTAATAAATATGGGTGGGATTGAAACCTTAACGTTTTTTACTTAAAAGGGCAATGAAATACTATTTGTTTTCTATTATAAGTGTAGTATAATTTATACTTCTCTCAATTGTTATATACTTACATTCACACAGACACACAGACACACACACATATATATATATATAATAAAAGAATTGAATTAAATGGCTCATTCTTTTTAGAAAATTGAAATAAAATAAAAATTAAAACAGGCATAGAGGTGTATTTAGATTTTTTTTTTTTTTTTTTGGTCAGAAGTTTATGTTTGATAAATTAAGCAATTTCTTATGATAAAATTGAACTAACTAATTTGTGTCTTGACAATTTTGAGATACTGTTTTATGTATTTTGAGGAAAATATTAATCATTATTATTTATTTGAAAAGTTTAATTTCTATAAATTGGATTAGCATTTGTAAAATTTTTATGAAAATTTTTGGTCTAAATTATACCTTCTATGGTTTCTGTTAATTTTTTAAAAGAAAAAAATGAGTTCCACTGATTTTAATTTCTAATTAGAGGAAACTAAAAACCATATATAAGATTTTCTTTTTTTAGTTTTTGATATCTTTAAAAAGAGCTTTCCAAATTCTTGGCATGAGTTAAATAAAATATATTTAGAGCCTAAAAAGCAATACAATTTAATATAATATCTAAAGTACATAAAAGAAAAATTAAAATTTGTATACATTTTATTTGTTGTCTTTTCTAAGGCATTACATGTAACTCAAACCAGCAAATAAAAATAAGACCCCCTCATATCTTTCCCCAACAAATAGCCTTAATAAAAATTTAAATCATCTATTGGCTATAAACAATATGTCCTTTTATTTTCTATACTACTAAAACTAATTTAAATTTAATTCAACCCAAATCCTTAAGTTAATAGAATTATATTAATTAATTACTAAAATAAGTTTTTTTAATAAGTGGTGGTCCATTTTAACTAGTATTATTGCAAGCAAACTAATCAACCAAGATTTAATACCAACTAATTAACTGAGTTATATATATATATATATATTGTTTGACTAGGAGTCAATATCCACACCTACCCATGCAACTTGCTTAGTTTGGAAACCATGTTCTTAGGCTTGCAAGTAGACAAACCACCCTAAAAACCCCAAGACAATGATGGCTTCCTCCACCAAACCAAGAAACACTATTTCAAAGATTTTGGCATTAGAGAGCTTGTTTGATCAACTAATAAAAGATTTATATTTATACAATTAATATATAATAATTTGTTTATAGAACTATATATCAAGAGTGAAATATTTTTTTTTTTAATTTTTATAAGTGAGCATGGAACACTCTCCTTCCTTATATAGATCTTGAGGGGGACCATTAACTAAGAAAAAGTTTACATGAATACCAAACTTTTTCTAATATTAATTATTTCTTAATGGAGCTTATCCAATCTCTGTTTTTTAAAATTTAATTATGTTAATGAAAGAGAAATTCTTTCTTCTTTTAGAATTCAAAAGTACTTTAATCATTCTCTTGTAAGTATTTTTCATGCCATTATTAGCTCTATAAAGAAAAAGTTTATTTAAGTACCAAGTATTTTCTAAGATTAATTTTTGTTCTTAAAGGGAGCTCACCCAATCTCTATTATTTAAAGTTTAATTATGTCAATGAAAGATGAAAGATAAATTCTTTCTCTTTATAGAATTCGAAAGTACTCTATATCATTCACATGCAAGTATCTATCGTACTACTTTTAAGATGTGTTTGGTTCGAAACTGATGCACCGAAATGATAGAAGTCTGGAAATGAGACTTCGATTGAAGTAAATTTTTTATTTGAAAGTCTTTAATTCTATGTATTTGGTTGAGGGAAGTGTTAAATTATGAATTATTTTTTTATCTTCATTAAGACCGAAAAAATGAAAATATAGTTTATAAATAAATTGCTTATTATATTTGATGTAATGTAAATTTTTTTAAATTAAAATCTTAATTTTATTGTAAAAATTAAAATATATAAAAAAATAAAAAAACAATATAAATAAAAAATAAAGTAAATTATAAAAAAATAATAAAATATTTATAAAAATATACAAAAACGGGTGAATTGGATGCAGAAATCCACTTCATAAAAAAAAAAATTTCCGAAGTCAATGAGTGAAGTGGGAGGTTTTGGAAGTGACCACTTCCCTACTTCGGCTTCTAATTCGGTGAACCAAATAAATGGAAGTGTCACATTAATAGCCACTTCGGTTACCACATTCTCGATTCACTTTTTGTAGAGAATAAAATTTTGATTTAAAATGTCTTACAATAAATATAATTTTAAAATTATGACTAAATTTGTATCATTGATATATATATATATATATTCAAAAATATATAAATATTAAAAATAGAAAATAAAGAATTAAGATTCATCAAACAAACTTGGAATTTGAGCAACATTAGGACCACCGACAAATCCTAATTTATGAGACAGTTTGGTTAACACCCAAACTATGGCCCACACTAAATAATTAAATACAACCAATCAAATATCTTTAATTAATTAATTAATTAATTAATTAATTAATTAATTAATTAGGTGGGCGCTACCTTGAATTGTAATAATATTTTCACCCCTTCTCACCTAACATACCAAGTTGTGATTAATTAATTCATAATCAAGATGATAATTAATGCTAATCCTGGATTAGAAGGTTCCTAGCGTCTCACACTACAAAATACACAATGTAGTACAATTTCAGAAAACAACACCATCTTTTAAAAGCAATTAGGAATGTTCTAGGAGTACTTAACTTTCTCTCCAAACGATGGTACAAGTGATATGGTTGGTTTGAAAATTTTGAAAACTAATAAATTTTTATTAGGGAAATCAGACACACTCTTCTCAAAAAGTGAGTAATTATTTATATATCTTTACAAAATAATAATAATAATAATTTATTTTATCAACATATATCACTTATGGGGGTTCATCTAAATATCTTTACTTAAAAATCACTTATTTAAGTAAGTAATTCCAAGTTCAAACTTTTATTTTTTCAAAAAAAAAAAAGAAAAAGAAAAAGAAAAAACATTTGTTAAAAATCTCTACTCCCAGTACTTCACCCCCACTCTAATTTAGAATCTTAGCTCCTATATATATATATATATATATATATTAGAGATGGGTATGAGCTCAAAATATACAACTTTTGTATAGAAATATTTAATATATTTGTTGACAATTGTTGTTGTTGTTGCTATTAAAAAATTTTATAGTCTTTAAAGCAAATGTTGCCAATGAGAAAGCACAATTTTCTAATCAACATGAATCTTCTAGAAGATACTTAGGATCCAATTTAATCACTAACAAAATATTTATATATAGTATATCCTGATTTTCCTTGTGAATAAGTGTCAAGCATCCATCAAAAAACGGGGTTCATGTCAATTAATTTTAAATTTATTAATTAATTTTAATTTTAATTTTGATTTGATTTGTTGCCAAAAACTATTGTTGGTGCAAACATTAACGCCTAAAGGTATGAACCTTTGCCAACCTAATATAAAAATTCACAACTTTTAATCAATCAATATAATTTATAATGTGTGCAATTAATATAAATAATTCTTTTTTTTTTAATACATGTTTTACAAAGCTCAATAATTTAACAAATTTTAATACATATTAATTGATAAAATTAAAAAATTGATAGAATTAAATATGTGTATCTCAATATCTTGATGTTGGATTTGAAAAGAAAATAGATATTTGAAAATATGAATAAAAGACTAAACAAATATGTTCTTTTTTGGATAAAAAAATACTATCAATTTTGTACATCTATGTCTTGCGTTTATTTATTTTGAAAGATTTTTCAAGAAATATTAAGTCATGATGTTTGTTTATTCTGTTACCTATTCTCTTTTTTTTTTTTTAACAAAACAAAAAACTGCCTAAAATGAGTGCAAATGTTAGATTTGAGGGCCAATTTCATTGGGTTTTTTTTTTCAAAAAAAAAAAAAAAAAAAAACTTATATTTTAATCAGGAACTAAGGAGCCAATTTTCTTTTCTTTTGGGAAAATTGTTTATAGAGCCCTCAAAGTTTTCATTTTTTCAAACAGTTCCTCTGACATTTAGATATTTCAAAATACAGCAAATCTATAAAAATCAGTAATTTGATTTACAGCAATTATCTTTTTACAAATAACCAAACAGCCCCTGTAAGAATTTTCATTTATTATAGATACTTTTTGTGTATTTTTTTGGGATTCCATTTAGTAACAGTAATTTCTATGTACTGTAGCGTAAATATCTAGCTATGATTTGCTGCTCTAGTATGCCAATAGAGTAATTATTGAGAACTACAGGGGCAAGTTTACATGGGTTTCTTTTTCTTTGCTCACTTAGGTGTTGGATTTCAAGAAAGAATATAGACCCTCACTCTTCCTCAATGGAACACATTTGCTAGCCAAGTATTAAGGGCATTCTGTTAAACGCCATCAATAAAGATGGCAATAAGGCTTTTGCTATCTTTGATAACAAAACTGAGGATGTAAAAGAAGATGAAGAGGAGCCATGGGGAAGAAGAGAGAGAACATGTCGCCCAACATTGAATTTTGGTATTTTTATTAAGTTGAGAAGATAAGTGGATAACATTGAATTTTTTTATCATTTCAATGTCGCCTCAACACCATGATAATGCCTATCAAGGGGAAATCTGGATTATAAAATAAGTTGAATAAAAAAAAATAAGATGTATTAGGAATACCAAAATATAGAGGGACTATATGTGAATAACAAATTTTATTTTAAAGGTCAAAATAAAGAATAATAATTTTATCACAACTATTTCAATATTTTCAAAATATTAATAATTTATAAAATTAAAATCATAAATTAAAGAGAAATTTATACTTTCCCTTTCTTAAAATAAAATTAAAGAGTGAAAAGTGCGGGTCCCACTTAAATCAACTTTTTCACATTTGTTTTTTCACATCAAATCTTAAAGTGGGTCCAATCAAATCTTCTAAAAAGAAAGATTTCTGAAGTTCCAACGTAAACAATTTCGGCGGATGATTTAGAATATGAGTCATCGATGATAATGAAGATGATGATGATGATAATGAAGATTGATGGAAATGAAAGAATAGAAAATCAAACTATGTTACAAAAATAACAAAATTTAACTTGTTTGATTGAACAACATGCTATAAAAATATGGAATTAATTATTAAGAATCAAACACTATATTCAATTAGTTTAGGATAATGATGTTTATTCTTAATTTTCAAATATTATAGTTTATCCATCCACTCATTCAGTCATGACCCACTTTCTTAATTGATGTTTTAAATATTTTTAATACTTTGATTGAGTGACCATGCACCACTCTTTGTCATACTTACCATATTAAATTATTGCTATATACTAAACACACATTTTTTAAAGAAAGATTCATCAATGACTTGACGAAAGAACTAAAACTTATATAATAATAATGGATGAAAAAATAAGACAAATATCAACCTAGGCTAGATAGCTTCATTAAACATGCTATATTTTTTATAAAAAAAAAAAAAAAGATCCTTCTCGTATTTTCTAAAAGTTAAACAATAAAAACAAAAGAGAAAGATTAATAAAATACACACTTGCATACATGAAAAAAAAAAGGTATCAACTCTCAAATCATGGTTGGAGTTAGGTTTAGGGCACTCCTAAAAGTCATGCAAGAAAGCTGCTAGGGTGTCTCATTTAAGGCAGTGACTTTATATAATATATATGCCCCACATTGTCAAGGTCCTTGACAAGTATATGATACCATCCATTAATTATAGGACCTTAACTTTTTTATTTTTTTTATTTTATGTGACTTCATTGGATATGCTAGCTTGCTTCCAATATAAATATATTTGTAGTATGAGAACATTTTTTCTCAGTTTTCATGATAAGATCAGAACTCTTTGAAGTCTAAATTTGCAACTTTCTGTCAACTCACTGCTAGCAAATCAAATACTTAAAAGCTAATGAATGCCAACAATGCGTAGGTTTAATCTTGAGAGAATGGCTATTAATGAAATGAAAAAATTATATATATTCAGATAAACCTTACAAAGATATAACTCTTTTTTTTTTTTTTTTTTATGAATTTAAAAACACATGCAACTGTATTAGAAAAATCATTGGAGATATATAATCAGAAAGCCAAAGCGCACTTACATTCATTATTCTCATTAATATATATTGGAAGTCTGTAACTGATAAAGTTACTTCAATCTTGTGTAGTGGTAATAATAATAAGTCATGCATGAACTAAGAAGGTGGATAAAATATGAAAAAAAAAAAAAAAAAAAAAAAAAGTGCATTGAAGAATTTTACAGTGTTCCCTGAGTGCACTACATGAATCTGAACGTCTCTGAAACCAACGTGACTCTTTAAAAATGGCTTCATGGAGAAAAGTCTTGAAAAGAAAAGTCCAAGCTCATGATGTGTATCTGAGCTTCATTTCAATGTATTCTTGATTTGGAGTTGATTCTCAGATTGATTGCTGTGTAAGTGCTAGTACTTAATTAATCTGTTAAAATTAACTTGCCCTCAAACTTCAAAAGCATTGAAATTACTTAATGAAAGAAAGCGACATGCAGCTACTTCAAGTTCAAGTGGGACATACAAAGAAAAACTTGACTGCAAAGCCATGCAGTTTCATTGAGTTGGATGAGAGAGACTTTTGATTATATAAAACTTATGTTGATGGGGCCCTTGTTTGGTAAATGAGATCAAAAGCCTGCAAAGTGATGTTGTTCATATGTTGAATGATTAAAGCCTCGATGTTATTTTTCACCAGCAAGATGAAGATTTATAATGGATTATTAGGTGAATAATTATTCCCTTATTTCTATGGCTTCTTAATTATTAGTTAGCGTCTTGTATAACAAACATATCAAGCATAATTTAATTAAAATATGTTAATGTGGCTTGAATGTAGGAGATTTTTCATGGGCCCAACTTATGCCTCGACCAAAAAAACCTTTCAATTTTTTTTTTTTTAAGAATATAAAAAACCTGTCCGTTTGGTGAGATGTTTTTTGGATTTTTGTGTGTTATGAAAAAAAAAAAAACTACAAATGTATGATGAACAGGCAGCAGCCCAAGTGAATCTAATAAAATTCTTATGTTTTTTTTTTTCTTTCTATGATGAACAGGCAGCGGCACAAGTGAGTCATGTTAATTGAAAGGGGCGTGCGCATGCTTCGGCTATGGCCTATTAGACTCATATGTACATGGACGTCGTAACCACCCACATTTCATATTTACCGCTTTCACACACACCCTCACTCAGTAGTTTTGAACTCCCGCCATTTACGAAGTGTCTTCATGGAGAACTTAAGTA
This sequence comes from Dioscorea dumetorum, assembly GCA_902712375.1. Classification (NCBI taxonomy): domain Eukaryota; kingdom Viridiplantae; phylum Streptophyta; class Magnoliopsida; order Dioscoreales; family Dioscoreaceae; genus Dioscorea; species Dioscorea dumetorum. The sequence continues at coordinate 659,058 of CACTHL010000738.1, forward strand.
CTAATTGACCCGAAGACCATCGGTAATAAAATTCTTATGCCTTGCCGGTGGATATATGCTTTACAACTGAACTACATAAGTCTTGTACTTAATTTTCTTCTCTAATCTGTATTATTTGTTTGCAAGTGTATGCTCGCTGCAAGGACGGTGCGTTTGTTTTCATCAAAATTTTGGCAGAGAGTTGTGGGCTTACAAATCCAATGTTAACATGACATCAACATGAATGAGGTATGAGGTAGAAAAGTATAATGGGGGATTGTGTTTTAGTTTATGTAAGATTAAAATAAGAACTACTGTGATTCTACAACGTTTATGAAAGGCAGATGAAAATAACTTTTCATAGGATTTGGAGACTGAGTATCAAGCATATCTAAAGAAGAAAGCCATAAATACGGTTTTGATGATCCAACGTATGTAATTGATGAATGAGGTTTTTGTTTACTGAATTAAGCTATTTTCAACCATTGATGAATGCAGCATTACGAGAAAAACATGAATTTGGCATGGTATATTGGGCACGGAATCAAAACTGTGAAAATCTTTCATGGATTTTGGTATAGAAACCACAACCATGCTAATTTTTGTCAAGATATTTGTCAAATAAACAATCGTACCAAATTTGTCATAGTATTTGGTATATTTATGACAATCATCGGTACCTAAAAAAAAACTGTGACAAACACAAATAAAAACATTTGTCACACTTACAACCATGAAAAATCTTTAACAAAAAACAAACGAAAAAAATGGACAATCAATATTAATGTAAAAAATGAACAAATTTGACTTGATTTTTGGCGCAACTGCGTTTGACACAATATATGGTACGGCTTTTTGCCACAGTCTTTGGCATGACAAACTTTGGCAAGAGTTTTGGTATGGCCCTAATTAATTAATTTCAATTTGTATATAAAACATATAAAGCAACTCTTCATTTTGTTTAATATTGAATTTTAGGACGGTATGCCCAAAACCGTGCTAAATAATTTTGTTTGGTATGAAATTTGACAAGGTATACTGTGAACCATGTCAAAAACTATGAAAAATATTTTTGTTTTATTTTTCTCAGAAAAAAGTATGATTTTTTGTGTACTTGAACAAGCCTAAAACATTACCAATACCCCACTAATAAAAATCAAAAAAATAAATAGCAAAATATAAGAATGGCATGGATTGAAAATATGAACATATGTTATGGATCCATCCACTCAAAACGGTGCAAAAACCAATACCAAATATTTTTGTGGGCACGAAATTAACCAGTCTACTTGGAACTATGACAAAAACTGTGTCATGGTTTTTGGCATGGTCATGAGCATGCCTTACCGAATCCCTAGACACAAGTTTTATTATTTTTTTTTTTTTGATAAAAATACTATTTGTTGTGTACATACATAAATCTAAAATATTACCAATAGCTCAACAATAAAAATAAATAAATAAATAACAAAAATATAAAAATGGCATGGATTGAAAATATGAACACATGTTCTTGATCTATGCCCTCGAAGTGATCACCATGCCGGCAACATAAAATTAAAAACAATTACTTACACCCTCATTCTATTGTGCGAGTAATATCAAATAATTCACAGTATAATTCCAATTTTATCAAATTTTAATAATCAATGTTTAAAAAGATACTAAGAACTCTTATTTTGGTGCGAAATATGGTATATAGTGCCCAAAACCATGGAAAAACTTGTGGCAAACATATTTGTCTAGCACAAAATTTGGCAAGTGTGCTTAGAACCGTGTGAAAACCGTGACAAACTTTCTTGTTCATCATGCTTTTTAACAATGTAATGCTGGTCACGGTTTCAGGCATGCTTTGCCAAATCTTTACACAAGTTTTATTCTTTACATAAAAAATATGATTTGTTGTATGTATACACAAATCTAAAAGATTATCAACAGCTCACTAATAAGAGTTAAATAATAAATAGCAAAACGTAACAATGGCATGGATTAATGAAGATATGAACACATGTTCTCGATCCATCCAATCGAGGTTATAAGCATCATGCCTGCAACCATAGTGAACCTCTTATTAGCTAAACATGAAATTAATAATGATTAATTACTTACACCCTCTCTCTGCTATTCGGGTAATCTCAAATGATTTACAATACAATCATAACTTTACAACAATTCAATAATCAATATTAAAAAAGTAGTTAGAATTTGAATTTTCACATGGAATTTGCCATAGTGAGCTAGCCAAAATCGTGCCAAATATATTTGTTGACCATGAAATTTGGTACGGTGTGCCTAGAACTGTGCTAAAAACCTTGTTTGTTCACTATCTTTGGCACGGTATTAAGCATGAATCCCTGGGCACAATATTTATTGTTCTTATAAAAAATACGATTTGTTGTATGTATACACAAATCTAAAACATTACCAATATCTCACAAATAAAAATTAAAAAATAAATAACAAAATGTAAGAATGGCATGGACTAAAGATATGAACACATGCTCTCGATCCATCCACTTGAAATGAGCATCATGCCGGCAACTATAGTTAACTTCTTCTTAGCTCAACATGAAATTAATAACGATTGCTTACACCCTCTCTCCGTCGTACGAGTAATATCAAATTATTCACAATATAATTTCAAATTTATGACAATTAAATAATCAATTTTTATAAAAATAAGAACTTCTATTTTGGAACAGAATTCAGTAAGGAATGCCCAAAATAATTAATACTAAAAACTATACCAAATATATATGTTTGGCACGGTATTTGTCATGGTGTGCTTAAAACCGTGTCAAAAATCATAACAAATATTCTTGTTTGTCACAATTTCAGGCATGATCCTGGGTATGACTTGCTGAAACCATAGACGCAGATTTTATTTTTCTCATAAAAAATACAATTTGTTGTATACATACGCAAATCTAAAACATTACCAATAGATCACTACGAAGAATTGCAAAATAAATAGCAAAAATGAAATAATGACATTGATTGAAGATATGAACACATGTTCTTGATCCATCCACTCAATGTGAGCATCATGCTGGCAACTATAGTTAACCTCTTACTAGCTCACAATGAAATTAATAATGATTACGTACACCCTCTCTCCACCATGCGAGTAATATCAAGTGATTTACAATATAGTCCCAATTTTATCACAATTCAATAATTAATATTTTAAAAAATAATCAGAATTTCCACTTTGGTGCGGAATGCCCAAATTGTTACCAGAAAACATGATAAATATTCTTGTTTGTCATAGTTTTTAGCAAGGTGCTAGCATGCCTTATCAAATCCTTAGACACAAGTTTTATTTTTCTCATAAAAAGTATGATTTGTTGTATACATACATAAAACTAAAACATTACCGATAGCTCACCAATAAGAGAATTAAGAAAATAAATAGGAAAAATGAAAGAATGGCATTGGTTGAAGATATGAACACATGTTCTAGATCGATCCACTCAAAGTGAGCATCATGCCGGCAATTATAGTTAACCTCTTATTAACTCAACATGAAATTAATAGTGATTACTTGCACCCTCTCCCTGCGGTGCAATAAATCTCAAATAATTCATAATACAATCCCAATTTAATGATCAGTATTTGAAAAAATAATAAATTTTTTTATTTTATCATGAAATTTGGTACGGCGTGCCCAAAGCCATGTCAGATATTTTTTTGGTTTGCATGGAATTTCCAGCAATGTGCCTAGAAAAGTGTCACAATTTATGACAAACAAGAATGTTTGTCACGATATTGGGTATGCCTTGCTGAATCTCAAGACAGAATTTTTATTTTTTTCATAAAAAATATGATCTGGTGTATGTATGCACAAATCTAAACATTACTAATACCTCAGTAATAAGAATTTAAAAAAATTAGCAAAATGTAAGAATGGCATAGATTGAAGATTTGAACATGGTTATCAGTTATAATCTTCATTATAGATTAATAATTTAAATCATAAGTGTACTTTTGGATGGAAAAACAAAATTAACATGTTATTTATTGTAGCATACTTCAAGAATGTGTTTTTTTTTTTCAATATCTCTTGAATTTATTAAGAAGTACATGCACTATGCACATGAATCAAAGATTCAATGAGTTATTTGTAATTAATATACACACGCACACGCACACGCACACGCACACACACATCAATTAAAAAAAAACCCCCTTTTTTATAACATTAAAATGTCTCTTACTGATGGTTTCCGAACAAGGACAATCACAGATTCATGAAGTCATTTGTTATAAAGTACATCTACTTTTAAATAAAATTCACTCAAACTTCTCAATAATTTTTATCACGGGATATATAATAAGATAATATGTTATAAAACCAAGTAAATAAATAAATAAATAAATAAGAATAGAATGATTAAATAGTTTAGCTCGACATCCAGGTTGCAACAACTTTCAAGCTGAACTAGCTATCCTGGTCTATTTCACTTTGATTGTAATAGGATATTGAGGAGGGAGACTATGTGTCTTCACACTAATAATGTAATGGTCAACCCGATTTGACCATTCTGAGTTAAGCCCTAACCTATTGCTAATCTCTGCCGTTAGCCTTTTTTTGTAAGGGTTTTTCGGATCTGGTCGGGGAGGGAGAGAGAGAGAAAGGGCTGACCTTCTTCTTCTTTAAAATTGGAAGCTTTGGGAAGGAAGAGGGGCTTCTTCTTCCCAACCTCTTCACCATCTTTTTATTCTTTTCTTTCAAGCCAACCAGCTTTTTGGAGCTCTGGCATTTGAAGAAGGTAGCTGCGAAGAGTTTTGCTGGACTTCCTGGCGTCACCGGAGTCGTGGGAGGATGAGGTTCGGCCGTTGTTCGTCGTCAAGGTTCAAGGTTAGTTCTTAGGTTTGGAGAAGCTGAAACTTGGTGTTTTAATCTTGGTTTAAGCTTGCTTGTTTTGTGAGTTGTGTTGAGGTTAAAGGAATTGGTTTATCTTGTTATGTTTATGATCATGTGTCCCTTAATTCTTTGGGATAAGATGCAGGTATAGTGTTGCATTTGTTTTTCTTGCAGTGCTTATAATGGGGTGGTCCTGTGCTTTTAAAGTTTTTTTTTTTTAATCATATGCTAGAGGTGTTGAATGTGAGGCCATCTCAAAGCATGGAAATTAGTTTTCTAGGAATTCTGTATGCTTTCCGAAAGGTTAAAAAATTAAATCTAAAGGAGTTCTTATATTCAGAGAACAATAGGCAAAATCAAGTTTTAAGATGGCCCTTTGCATGACAATCTTATTCTGATTCTTCTTTCTGATTCGTAGCATGCCAACTTTAGGAATCAGTGCTTATATTTGATGCATAAAGGAAAGTGTGGTGATGAGAAATGAAGAACCATTTTGCTTTATTATGAGTGGGTCCATAGGAATGATGGAAAGGAAAATATTAAAGGAGGAATTTTTTATTTTTAACTCTGATAGAAATCTTTTGCAAGCCTTGAATAATACATGGCCCTTAAATTAGCAAATTTTGATGCTTATTTGTAAATAAGCTGTCACATAGTAATGTGCCATATATAGCTCAGTTGTATTTTCGTCTTGTGAATAGGTTCGCAGTCTAAACAGCGCAATTAGAGCTTGTGGTTGATTTTAGCGAACCCTTAATTCGCAGGATTTAGTAATTACACATTCGTAGCTTGGAACCAGGTAGGTTCTTGCACCTGTATACTATAACTCTGTATTTTTGGTGGATGGTTATAAAATTGTTAATTATTGCATTTATTATGTTTATTATGTTGTATTTGTTATTTATTTAATTTTAAGATAATTACTTGGTAAAGTGTTTTATTCCGTATTGTACTGTCTCTACTCCGTATTTTCTGCGGTTTTGGTACATCTCCATTCCTGGCAAATTACCCAACTAGGAGGAGTAAGTCCTAGCCATGTGCACATGTCTTCTGTAGTAGCGCTACCATCTGACGATGGTCGAAGATCCGGTTTCGGCCATTGATATTCTGTTCTGTTTTGACTTCACAGTCGAAGATCCAGCTACGGCTGTTAATTTTGTTATTAGTCAGGGAGATGTACACGTCTGTTATCGCGTATTTTCTGTATTTTTGATTATTTCTGTATTCTGAGCATATTACTGCACTTCTGCCTGAATTATATTTATTCTGAAATTTCTAGACTACCTATATATCTGTGATCCTACTGGGTCCCTGTGGCTCATACACTCTGCGAATTTCTCTCTCGCAAGAAAAGATTAAGCTTTGGACCCGGAGTTTGTCTGGGAATCGACTTCCTCTCGTTGGTTGAGGATATTTTAGATTATCTTCCTGTGTGAGTGGGACTTGTATTTGCTTTTGTCTGTATTTTGGGTTCCTAAACTGTGTGTGGCACTGTATTCTGTAGGCTGCTAAAGCCCAAACTTGTATTAGCTCCGTTACTGTTGTTCTATTTGTACTTCTGTATTATTTTTCTGGTGTTGTCTGTTGGGTTGACTCTGACTAAGTTTGAGATATGAGGCTTTGCACTCGGTGGGGCCCAGCTCCATCGGATACGGCTGGTCTGTTAGCGGGCCCATCTCTGGGCTGGGGCGTGACAGATTAAAGTGGTATCAGAGCTACAGTCAGATGTCATCTTTTTGATTTAAAACTCTGTCAATCTGTGAAAGTATTTTTCTGAGAGTGGGATTGGGTGTATTTTGTCCTTAAGTTTTGACTATTATCTGTGTTTCAGTAATCATGCCAAGGGGTAGAGAGCGACTTCACAGGAGGCCTGCAAGCCCACCCCCAGAGCCCATGCAACAGGAGAAGGAGGCTACTGATCAGTCAGATGAGGAAGTACAACAGGAAGATCAACCAGATCCCACTTCCTTGACCGAAATCATGAGAGAAATGATGTTGATGATGCGTGCTCAGTGTCAGCAGCATACTTCTGCAGGTGGTCGAGATTTATTGACTGAGTTCGGACGACATGCACCTCCATCCTTTGCGAGGACTATCGACCCGTCAGTGGCCGGATACTGTATCAGTCAGATGGAGAGGACTTTTCGGGCCATGCAGAGCCCTAAAGAAGACAAGGTTAGGTTGGCCACGTACATGCTGCGGGACAGTGCAGCTCAGTGGTTTGAGAACGAACTGCGCCTTAAGGGGGAGAATTCTTTCAAGACTTGGAATCAATTCAAGGAAGCTTTCTACGCCAAGTACTTTCCTCTGAGTCGTCGAGCTCAGATGGAGAGGCAGTTCCTTAGCCTGAAGCAAGGGTCCATAAGTGTAGAAGAGTACGAGGCAGAGTTTGATAGGTTGTCGCAGTTTGCTTCATCCTTGGTGCCAGATGGAAGTAGCAGGTCCCGTCGTTTTGTAGAAGGCTTGAAGACCCATATTCGGCGAGCTATTGTACCATTCTTGAGGCAGACTTATGCGGAGTTGGTCGACATCTCCAAGGACTTAGAGATCACTTGGCAGGAGACACAGGACCCTGGCAGACGCGAGGAGCAGCGATACAGGGGCCATAACCCTCGCAAGAGTCAGTCCTCCGGGAGTAGCTCAGGGCGTTCTAGAGGAGAGTGTCGGTCACGGCCGTATAGTAGACCCCCAGGTTCATCATCTGGCTCAGGGGCAGGGGATCTTCTAGCAGTGTAGCTCAGGAGGTTCGGTGCCCTACTTGTGGGGTGCGCCATTCTCAGGCAGAGTGCAGACGCGCAGCTGGCGCGTGCCATAGATGTGGTAGTCGAGAGCATTTCGTGGCCAGTGTCCACAGAGTCCACCTCAGACTCAGGGTGAGACAGTTGAGCAACCCAGGTCATCTGATGGGTCTCGGCATACTAGTGTTCTAGGCCGTTCCGAGCAGAGCACCTCGAGGGGTAGGAAGGGGAAGGCTCCTATGGCAGACCAGCCTTCTTCCTCCTCTCGTCTAGCAGGTCGTGGTAGGCCAGTTATTCAGGGCCGAGTCTTTGCTCTGACACAGGAGGGCGCTCAGGCATCCCGCGATGTTGTGGCAAGTATTATTTCTTTGCATTCCTGCTATGCATGTGCTTTGTTTGATCCTGGTGCTACGCATTCCTTTGTATCGTCATCTTTTGCTCGTAAGAACTCTCTGTATGTTGTTGATTTACCGCATGTTTTGTGCGTTACTACTCCTGTTGGTGTAGTGAGAACCGTTGATCGGTTAGCACCCGCTTGTCCTATCCTGATCGAGGGGCGCGAGTTATCCGCCGACTTGCACCTCATGGAGTTGCGAGACTATGATGTTATCCTCGGCATGGACTGGCTTTCTTCAATGTACGTTGTAGTGGACTGTCGTAGGAAGAATGTGTATTTATGTTTCCCTGACCAGGTAGAATTCACCTTCAGTGGCAGTAAGGGGTACACTCTAGCTCGGGAGATCTCTTCTCTGCAGGCCCAGAAGTTGATCAGTAGTGGTTGTGTTGGTTTTCTAGCCTCTGTCTCGGGGGTCACTAGCGCTTGCTATGCAGTATCTGATGTACCAGTTGTCAGTGAGTTTCCTGATGTCTTCCCTGAAGATCTTCCCGGTTTTCTCCCTGAGAGAGAAGTGGAGTTTGCCATCGACTTACCTCCGGGCACAGCTCCTTTGTCCAAGGCAGCCTACCGGATGGCACCTGCTGAGCTGAAGGAACTGAAGAAGCAACTAGAAGAGCTTTTGGAGAAAGGGTTTATTCGACCAAGTATGTCACCTTGGGGAGCCCCAGTTCTATTTGTTAAGAAGAATGATGGATCTCTGAGGTTGTGTATCGACTATCGTGCGTTGAACAAGGTGACGGTCAGGAATAAATACCCTTTACCAAGGATTGATGATCTCTTAGACCAGTTGAAGGGAGCTCAAGTCTTCTCCAAGATTGATCTGAGGTCTGGATATCATCAGGTTCGAATTAAGGGCGAGGACATCCCGAAGAGCGCTTTCCGTACGCGGTATGGCCACTATGAATTTCTGGTGATACCATTTGGGCTTACGAACTCCCTGGCGGTGTTCATGGATCTGATGAACCGGGTGTTCCATCGCTATTTGGATCGATTTGTAGTCGTCTTCATTGACGATATTCTGATCTACTCGCGCAGTAAGCAATTGCACGCAAAACATCTGAGGATTGTGCTAGAGACTTTGAGACAGCATGAGTTATATGATAAATTTTCCAAGTGTGATTTCTAGCTCGAGAGTGTAGCTTTCTTGAGGCATGTCATCAGTAAAGATGGTGTTGCAGTAGATCCAAAGAAAGTGGAAGCTGTTGTGGATTGGAAGAGACCAAGCACGGTTAGGGAGATCCGGAGTTTTCTTGGCTTAGCTGGCTACTATAGGAGATTTGTACAGGACTTCTCCCTGTTAGCAGCGCCGTTGACAAGATTGACCCGGAAAGGGGCCCGTTTTATTTGGACTGAAGCCTGCGAATAGAGTTTTCTGGAATTGAAGCATAGACTCGTATTTGCACCAATCCTTGCTCTACCAGAAAGTGGATGTGGTTACATGATCTATAGTAATGCTTGCAAGACAGGCTTGGGATGTGTTCTGATGCAGAATGGGCAGTTCATTGCCTATGCTTCACGAGTTGAAACTGCATGAGGAGAACTACCCCACTCATGACCTAGAGTTGGCAGCCGTTGTTTTTGCGCTGAAGATCTGGAGACATTTTCTGTTTGGGAAACCTTGTGAAGTGTACACAGACCACAAGAGTCTGAAGTACATCTTCACCCAGAAGGAGCTCAACATGAGGCAAAGGCGGTGGTTGGAGCTAATTAAGGATTATGACCTCAGCGTCCACTACCATCCAAGCAAGGCTAATGTGGTGGCTGGCGAACTGAATAGGAGGTATAACTATGGAACCGCCGCGGATTTAACTAAGCAGAGACCGCTTCTGGAGGAAATGAGAAGGGCTGAATTGGAAGTTGTTCCACAAAGTTTTGGAGTGAATCTGGCCAACTTGCTCATCCGACCAACTTTACTGGAGAGAATCAAAGTAACACAGAGGTAGGATCCTAAGTTGCAAGAGATCTGTGCTAAACTCCAGCAGGGAGTGTCATCTCAGTTTCGAGTGCATGAGGATGGTACTATCAGATTTGGAGATTGAGTATGCGTACCTGATGACCCTGATTTGAAGAGGGATATTTTGGAGGAGGCCCATCACTCGAGTTATACAATCCACTCTGGAGGTACAAAGATGTACAGAGGGCTCAATGAGCACTACTGGTGGAACAACATGAAGCGGGAGATAGCTACCTTTGTAGCACATTGCCTTACCTGTCAACTAGTAAAAGGAGAACATCAGAGACCGGCAGGCCGCCTTCAGCCATTACCGATACCGGAGTGGAAGTAGGTGCACATCACTATGGACTTTGTTACCTGCTTGCCCCGTACTTGGCATAAGCATGAGTCTATATGGGTGATCGTTGACCGACTGACCAAGTCAGCACACTTTCTACCTTTGAGACTTTGTTTGGTCTTGAGAAGCTAGCAGAGTTATATCTGGGAGAGATTGTTCGACTGCAAGGTATACCTATCTCGATCACATCTGATCGAGATTCGAGATTCATTTCGAGATTTTGGAGGAGTTTACAGTCTGCTTTGGATACTAAGTTGGCTTTCAGTACAGCTTTTCATCCTCAGACAGACGGCCAATCTGAGAGGACTATTCAGACTTTGGAGGACATGCTTCGAGCATGTGCCCTTGACTTTTCTGATTCTTGGGACCGCTACTTGCCTTTGGCGGAGTTTGCGTACAACAACAGTTTTCAGGCAAGCATTCAGATGGCACCGTATAAGGCACTCTACGGGCGGAAGTGTCGATCGCCTATGTGCTGGGATGAGGTAGGGGAACGGAAGCTGCTAGGTCTAGAGTTGTCACAAATTTCTGAGGAGAAAGTGAAGCTGATCAGAGGAAGACTGAAAGCCGCTCAAAGCCGACAGAAGAGCTATGCAGACAAGCGCCGCTCAGACCTAAACTTTCAGGTTGGCGAGTCAGTTTTTTTTAGGGTTTCACCTATGAAAGTTGTTGTAAGATTTGGGAAACGTGGGAAGCTCAACCTATGAAAGTTGTTGTAAGTTGTTGTAAGTTTTTGAGGGTTTCACCTTTTGAGATTGTGGGACGAGTTGGAGCTGTTGCTTATCGCTTGGCCCTACCCCCAGATCTAACTCAAGTTCACAACGTCTTCCATGTCTCCATGTTGAGGAAGTACCTGCTTGATCCTTCGCACGTCATTCAGCATGAACCAGTAGAACTTCAGAAGAATCTGTCTTACGAAGGGCAACCAGTTGAGATTCTTGACTACAGGAAGCAGCAACGAGGGAATCGAGTAATCCCTTTGATCAAGGTTAAGTGGAGCAACCACTCAAGTGACGAAGCCACTTGGGAGCGAGAGGTCGACTTCAGGGAGCGCAACCCAGAGTTGTTTGCTGACTCTTGAGGTGAGTTTAGAGGACTAAACTCTTTTAAGGGGGGGAGATTGTAATGGTCAACCCGATTTGACCATTCTGAGTTAAGCCCTAACCTATTGCTAATCTCTGCTGTTAGCCTTTTTTTGGTCGGGCTTTTCAGATCTGGTCGGGGAGGGAGAGAGAGAAAGAGCGCTGACCTTCTTCTTCTTTAAAATTGGAAGCTTTGGGGAGGAAGAGGGGCTGCTTCTTCCCAATCTCTTCACCATCTTCTTCTTCTTCTCTTTCAAGCCAACCAGCTTTTTGGAGCTCCAGCATTTGAAGAAGATAGCTGCGAAGAGTTTTGCTGGACTTCCTGGCATCACCGGAGTCGTGGGAGGATGAGGTTCGGCTGTTGTTCGTCGTCGGGGTTCAAGGTTAGTTCTTAGGTTTGGAGAAGCAGAAACTTGGTGTTTTAATCTTGGTTTAAGCTTGCCTGTTTTGTGAGTTGTGTTGAGGTTAAAGGAATTGGTTTATCTTGTTATGTTTATGATCATGTGTCCCTTAATTCTTTGGGATAAGATGCAGGTATAGTGTTGCATTTGTTTTTCTTGCAGTGCTTATAATGGGGTGGTCCTGTGCTTTTAAAGTTGTTTTTTTTTAATCATATGCTAGAGGTGTTGAATGTGAGGCCATCTCAAAGCATGAAAATTAGTTTTCTAGGAATTCTGTATGCTTTCCGAAAGGTTAAAAAATTAAATCTAAAGGAGTTCTTATATTCATAGAACAATAGGCAAAATCAAGTTTTAAGATGACCCTTTGCATGACAATCTTGTTCTGATTCTTCTTTCTGATTCGTAGCATGCCAACTTTAGGAATCAATGCTTATATTTGATGCATAAAGGAAAAGTGTGGTGATGGGAAGTGGAGAACCATTTTGCTTTATTATGAGTGGGTCCACAGGAATGATGGAAAGGAAAATATTAAAAGAGGAATTGTTTTATTTTTGACTCTCATAGAAATCTTTTGCAAGCCTTGAATAATACATGGCTCTTAAATTAGCAAATTTTGATGCTTATTTGTAAATAAGCTGTCACATAGTAATGTGCCATATATAGCTCAGTTGTATTTTCGTCTTGTGAATAGGTTCACTGTCTAAACATCGGAATTAGAGCTTGTGGTTGATTTTAGCGAACACTTAATTCGCAGGATTTAGTAATTACACATTCGTAGCTCGAAACCAGGTAGGTTCTCGCACATGTATACTATAACTCTGTATTTTTGGTGGATGGTTATCAAATTGTTAATTATTGCATTTATTATGTTTATTATGTTGTATTTGTTATTTATTTAATTTTAAGATAATTACTTGGTAAAGTGTTTTATTCCATATTGTACTGCTTGTACTCCGTATTTTACCATCCGACTGCGGACGAAGATCCGGTTTCGACCGTTGATATTTTGTTCTGTTCCGACTTCACAGTCGAAGATCCAGCTACGGCTGTTGATTTTGTTATTAGTCAGGGAGATGTACACATCTGTTTTTGCATATTTTCTGTATTTTTGATTATTTCTGTTTCCGAGCATATTACTGCACTTCTGCCTGAATTATATTTATTCTGAAATTTCTGGACTACCTGTATATCTGTGATCCTACTGGGCCCCTGTGGCTTATACGCTCTTCGAATTTCTCTCTTGCAGGAAAAGATTAAGCTTTGGACCGGGAGTTTGTTTGGGAAACGACTTCCTCTCGTTGGTTGAGGATCTTTTAGATTATCTTCCTGTTTGAGTGAGAGTTGTATTTGCTTTTGTCTGTATTTTGGGTTCCTAAACTGTGTGTCGCACTGTATTCTGTAGGGCTGCTAAAGCCCATACTTGTATTAGCTCTGTTACTGTTGTTCTATTTGTAATTTTGTATTATTTTTCTGGTGTTGTCTGTTGGGTTGACTCTGACTAAGTTTGAGATATGAGGCCTTACACTCGGTGGGGCCCAGCTCCATCGGATGTGGCCGGTCTGTTAGCGAGCCCAGCTCTGGACTGGGGCGTGACAGATAAGATATAAACGTATAAGGTGGTGATACGTGCAAACATCCTTCTATTAATTTATTTCCTGGTTGATGCTAAAACAACATATAAGAATGCAGGACACCAATATTTCAGAGGATAACAAAGGATTTGAAGGTGAGAAGGGTGTTCTCTACTCTCATGGAGGAACTAAGGGCCATTGAAATCACACCTATTCTTGATGATAACTAGTGCACTAAAGCCATGGTCCCTTCAGCACTCTGTTGAAGTTGATTGAAGTCTAATATGTGAGAGGATGGTGCACCGGCGATGCTGAACGGACAGCCGGAAATATTGAATGCAGGTTATCATCACCCTCTGCTGGAGACGGCCTCAACTTTGCAGCAGAATTCAAGTGAAGAAGATGGAGTACAGTACCTGAAAAACAGAGCTTCTCAAGCTCAGTAGTAACTTAACTTAGGTGTCTTGGGATGTGGATTAAGAGTGGATCATCATCATTCATTTTGTTATATTGTAGTATTAAGTCCACGTACTGTTGTCTTTTGTAAGAATATATGAAGAAAGTAAATGAAAAACCAGAGCCTCATCCTGGTTGCTAGAATCTAGAGAACCTCTATCTTTCCTTGTTCCACATCTTCATCCTCTACAAAAGTTACCAACAGTGGTATTAGAGCTCATTCATGGCATCGAATGGCAACTTAGTGGCGTTGTCGCAGCCCTCCATACCCATCTTTGATGGAGAAGGGTATGCGCTATAGAGTTTTATGATGAAAACCTTATTTAGATGGCAGGAGTTGTAGGAGCTTGTGGACAAGGGTTCTCTGGGCAAGAGGATGAAGCAAGAGTGAGGGAAAACGGGAAAAAGGATGTCAGAGTTTTCTATCTAATTCAGCAAGCCTTACACAAACCATTGTTGGCTAGAGTTGCAGGACGTGCAGACATGGCCAAAGAAGAATGGGAGACGTTGAGGGCTGAGTTTCAAGGAAAATCAAAGGACATAGCAATGAAGCTTCAGCACTTGAGGTATAGCTTTGAAACTATGAAGTTCAATCATTGTGAAAGTGTGCAGGGGTATATTTCGAAGGTGGTGGACTTGGTGAACCAAATGAAGGCACTTGGAGACATGTTCTCTGAGCTAATGATAGTTGGGAAAATATTAAGAAACCTCGGATTGGTATCTGCAAATAGAAGAGTCAAAAGATCTCTCAAAGTATACATTGGAAGAGCTCAGTGGTTCTCTGTTTGTGCATGAGAACATGCTACAAAGTCAGAATGAAGTTGTATATGAAAAAGCTTTTCCGGCAAAGTGTGAGATATTAGGTGCAAAGGATGAAGACAGAGCTGTTTTCAGGGCAGAGGTAGAGGGATGCTAAGAGGAAGAGGTAGAAGTAGAGGCAGAGGAAGGATTGTATCACGAAGCCCATCCCAAAGTGAGCATAAACCATACAGAGGTCACAGACAATGTCATCATTGTAAAAAGTTTGGCCATATGAAAGCACAATGCTAGTTTATAGACAAGAGTGTTAATGTTGTTGAAGAACAAGGAACCACCAATATTTTCCTAGAAAAGAAAGAATAAAACGATGAAGATGAGTCCATATGGCCTGTAGACAGAGGTTGTTCAAGGGACTACAAGGGATTCATAACCAGATAGTCAAGTTGGGAGATAACAAAAATTTGGAAGTGAAGGGCAGAGGGACAGTGGCCTTAAGAACCTCATCAACAGAAGTCAAGCTCTTGCATGACATCCAATATGTTCCAAATTTGGCACATAACTACTGGGTGTGGGACAACTATTAAAATCTAGTTATATTGTTACATTTGAAGAAGAATCATGCCTTATTGTTGACAAAAACACAGGGAGAGAAGTGTTCACAGTGTTGAAGACCATCAATAATATGTTTCCTCTCGCTATAACTCAAGCTTATAGTCACAGCTTGGTTATTAAAGAACGAGAGAAGACAGATCTTTGGCATTTGAGGTATGGACATCTCAATGTGCAAAGCTTGAAGGAACTATCCAAAAAGAACGAGAAGGTTGTGCCATTGGGAAACAAAGCCAGCAGTCATTTCCAGCTCAGTGTAAATGGAGAGCTTCAGAAAAGCTAGAACTTATTCATGCAGACTTGTGCATACCCATGCAAATAGAGTCACTGGGGGGTAGTTGATACTTACTACTCTTCACTGAAGATTACAGTTGTATGAGCTAGCCATACTTCATCAAGCTCAAGTCTCAAACACTCGAATGTTTCAAGGAATTCAAGGCCATGATGGAATGGTAATCGGGGAAAATGTTGAAGACTCTTAAGACTGATCATGAAGGTGAGTTTGTGTCACTAGAGTTTGATAATATCTATAAGCACCATGGAATCAAAAGGCAGTTTAGTGCACCCTATACTCCACAGTAGAATGGAGTGATCGAGAGGAGAAACATAACTGTCATAGAAATTGCGATAAGTTTGTTGCATGGCAAGAAGCTTCCAACATCCCTGTGGGCAGAGGCAGTGTCAACTGTAGTGTATTTGAGAAACATTTCTCCCACTAAAGCATTGAAGGAGATGATGCCATATCATGCTTGGAATGGATCCAAGCCCTTAGTTGATCATCTAAGAGTTTTCAAATACATAGCTTACACTCTAATTCCATCTCATAGATGACAAAAACTAAATGCTAAGACTGAGAAGAATGTGCTAGTTGGGTATAGTAACGAGTCCAAAACTTACAAACTATATAATCCTAATTCAGGCAAGTTGAGTGTAAGTCAGGATGTTATCTTTGATGAAGATACATGTTGGAACTAGGGTGTAAAGGCTGAAGAATCATCTCATGTACCTTTGACTGAAGAACTAAGTAGAGTCTTATCTGATGTGGTTAGAGAAGATCAAGTGAACCCTCAGAGAGATTACACACATTCAAAAACTGACACAATTGGGCATAGAGACGTCACACAACAAAGTGCAACTGGGGAAGAGCTAAAGACTTCTGATGTTGCACCCTATGACTCTACTCCGAGGAAGGTAAGAAGTTTGCAGAGTATATATGATTCATGTTCCTTTGTTTAAAACATTTCAGATCCTACATGTTATGAGGAAGCCACAAAGCAAGATGTGTGGAATTATAGGGTTACACTGATAGTGATTGGGGTGGATCACTGGAGAATAGTAGAAGCACATAGGGGTATGCTTTTATTTTCAGAATAAGGGCTATATTATGGCGCTCAAAGAGCAGGAGACCATCACTCTCTCAACTACAGAAGCTGAGTATGTAGCCGCTGCTTCAGCTACGTGTCAAGCAATCTGGTTAAAGAGGTTACTGGAAGATGTGGAAGCTGGGAAAGAGATGAGTATAACTGTAAGGTGTGATAACAAGTTTGCAATCTCAGTAGTAAAGAATCCTACACACAATGGCAGAACTAAACATATAGATATACGCTTCTATTTTATTAGAAACCTGATTGTAGATGGAGTACTAAAGTTACAACATTGTAATTTAGAAGAACAAGTTGCAAACATCTTCACTAAGGCACTGAGCTTACAAAAATTCATACAATTAAAAGAGAAACTAGGAGTGTGCAGCCTTCAATCAGAGGCGGTGTGTTGGAGTTGATTTAAGCCTGACATGTGAGAGGACAGTGCACCGGTGATGCTGAACAAACAACAAGAATTATTGAATGCAGGTTATCATCACCCTTTGCTGGAGACGTCCTCAACTTTGCAGCAGAATTCAAATGAAGAAGATGGAGTGCAGTACCTGAAAAACAGAGGTTGAGAAGCTTAGTGGTAACTTAACTTAGGTGTCTTGGGATGTGGATTAAGAGTGGATCATTACCATTTATTTTGTTATATTGTAGTATTAAGTCCACGTACTGTTGTCTTTTGTAAGAATATATGAAGAAAATAAATGAAAAACCAAAGCCTTAGCCTGGTTGCTAGAATCTGAAGAACCTTTATCTTTGCTTGTTTCACATCTTCATCCTTTACAAAAGTTTCCAACACACTCATTGACCATAGTGCTGTGCTGCACCCACAATGAGCTTCCAGGTAACATGAAATACAAGATATTTATTTGCAAAAAGATGTATGTATATTTTGAGTTTGCAAAATTAGTGCCTATGCATAAATTTGGTCAAGTATTCAATTAAACAAATTTTCTAAAAGACTAGTTCAAACTCCTAAATGCATCCCTGTAGGTAGAGGTTGCCGATCAACTTCAACAAGCAAGGCGGCATCTCTTGGCCAGAGTTGAGACAGAGTCCGCTCTCTCAAGCTTTATTCGATTATGCACTAGTTTTGGTTTGTTTTGATGTTTATTTCTTGATTTTCTTTGATTCCTAATGTCTTCTATCGAAGAACATTATCATTAGCATTGATTTTGTTGTGCATGATAGGTGCTTTATAAAACATCTTTATGTATTTAGTTTTTTTTTTATTGAGTATGTTGATGTAGTTGTTGATGTTAAACCCCATGCACATAAAAGTTATTTGAAAGAAAAGATTGCTTCATGATAAGATATTTGAATGTATGTGCTATAAATTTGTGCGGTAAGATCCAACTTATTGTTGAGGATTAAGCAATCTAAGCAATAACAAGAAGAGAAAGCACACACACAAGAATACACAAGAATTTTACATGGTTCCATCTTGAAGACCTACATCCACGGCCACACTAATATCAATTTATTTCACTCCCATAGCACATAAAGTTTTTACAATGACAGGGATATTTATAGGGAAAAAGATAACATGATATCTTTAGAATTTTTATAGGGAACATGATATCTTTATGATATTTATAAGAAAAGATAACTCGGATAATTATGGGAAAAAATAAATGCTAATCAAAATCAAAATTCCCATATAGGCTTTGGACCTGAAAAGATAAACATTAATCAAGACTCCACATACCCAACAATATCTCCCACTTGGAGGCTGATTACACAACTACACTCCACACACCTGTAAACCCAAATCTGTAATGATCAACCTCTACTAGTACGACGCCTTCTCATCAATCAACTCTGAAGGCCAGTTGAAGCTTTGAAAAGCTTCAGCCTTTTTTTGGTAACCACCTTAGTAAACATATCTATGGGATTATTTGAACTAAAGATCTTCATCAAGGACAAGACACCACCACTAATCAATTCTATGATAAAATGATACCTTAGCTGAATATGTTTTGTCCTAGCATGAAATACACTACTTTTAGCAAGGTGAATAGCACTTTGACTATCACTATAAAGAATATTATCAACCTGTCTTTTGTCCAACTCTTTAAGAAAGCTCTTCAACCAAATCATTTCCTTTCCGATCTCTGAGACGGCCATATACTCTACTTCTGTTGTTAAAAGAGCAACGCTTTTTTAAAGTTGAGACATCCAAATCACAGTTGTGCCACCCACTGTGAAAATATACTCTATAGTGCTTTTTCTTATATCCAAACGACCATCCAAGTCTGTATTAGAAAATCCTTTCAAAATAACATCTCACCTTCTGTAGCATAAGGTAACTTTAGAAGTACCTTTTAAGTAGCGTAATAGCCACTTAACTACTTCCCAATGCTCTCTTCCTTGATTAGACATAAATCTGCTAACAACTCCCACTGCATGAGCAATATCTTGTAGCGTAAATACCATTACATATATAACACTACCAATTGTAGATGCATATAGAACTTTAGCCATATCTTTCTTGTCTTCATCTGTTTGAAATGACTGTTTCTTTGAGATTAAAGTGACTTCCCAAAGGTATACTTCTGATTTTAGCATCAAGGAGACTGAACTTTTTCAATACCCTTTTAATATACTTCTCTTAAGATAATTTAAGTGCACCTTCAGATCTATCCTTATTGATGCTCATAACAAGGATTTGTTTTGAAACACCCAAGTCCTTCGTTTTAAACACTTCAGACATCTGCCTTTTCAATTTGTTGATTTTAATTATGTGAGCTCATGCAATTAACATATATCAACGTACAATAGTAATATGATGTAGGATGAATCCAATTTCTTCAAGTAGAAACAATGATCCAGTGAACATCTCTTGTACCCACTCCTCATAAAATTATCAAATTTCAAATACTACTGTCGTAGAGCTTGCTTCAAGCTATATAAGCTTTTTTTAACTTGCAGACCAAGTTTTTTTTCCAAAATACCTGAAAACCTTCTAGTTGTACCATGTAGATGTCTTCCTCAAGATCATCATACAAGAAAGCAGTCTTAACATCTAGTTGTTGTAGATGTAAATTCTCTATAGACACAATACTTAGCATAAGTCAGATAGTAGTTATCTTGACTACAAGAGAAAAAATCTCATTGTAGTCAATGCCTCTTTTATGTTGAATCCCCTTAACCACTAGTCTTACCTTGTACCTTTTGCTGTCATCAAGCTCTTTTTTGATCCTGTACACCCACTTCTTCTGTAAAACTTTCTTCTCTGCTGGTAACTCAGCCAATGACCAAGTCTTATTCTTTTCAAGAAAATCCATCTACTCTTTAATGACCAACTCCTACTGAACTGAATCATTCATCTACATGGCCTTGAAATAACATTGAGTCTCACCATCCTCAGTCAAAAGAAAATTATTTGCTAAAGGAGAATATTTCTGTGGAAGTCGTGAAACTCCGCTAGATCTTCTGACTTCTGTTTCTGAAGAAATTGAAACCACATCTTCTTCATTTGTGCTCACTAAACTCCCACTATTTTCTGCAAGATTAGCTTCTTGAATATCTTCCAACATGATATTTTCTTTTTTATTCTGTTTGTCTGTAATCTTAGATTCTGCTGTAAGCCTATCTTTGTGCATCATGTTCTCATTCAAAGTGATATCTCTGTTTCTAATGATTTTTCTACTCAATTCATCCTAAAAGTGTTGCCGATGTCACTAACCCATAACTATGAAAAACACACTTTCTTACCTTTAGATCAGGCTTGTCTCTATCAAAATCTTTTATAAGAATATAGGAAATGCATGCAAACACCTTCAAGTGTGAAAGAGACACTTATTTGTCGTGCCACTCCTCCTCAGGAATTTTGAACCCCAAAGGAACTGAGGGTCCTCGATTAATAAGATAATTTGTTGCACTTGCTGAATCTGCCCAGAACATCTTTGGCAACCTTGCATAAAGTTGCATACTCTTTGCCCTCTCATGCAAGCTTCCATTTACTTTTCAGCAACACTGTTATGTTATGGTGTCTCACGAACAGTTTTCAGCATCCTTATTCTATTTTCAGCACTATTGTACTCAGCACCATTATCAAACTTTAAACATTTGATTTTCAACCCTGTTTCAATCTCAACAGCAGCTTTCCACTTCTTGAAGGTAGCAAAAACATCAGGCTTATGTTTCAAGAAGTAAATCCATACCTTCCTAGTGGAATTATCAATGAAGGTAACATAATAGCGTGATCCTCCCATCGAGACAACTGATGTTGGCCTATTTACATCTATATGAACTAGCTCCAGCTTCTCAACCTTGGGTGTCTTCCTTGATTTTGCAAAAGTAACCCTTTTTTATTTACTGACCACACACAGTTCACAAAAACCTAGTTTTACACTCTTCAAATATGGAATCTTCTCTTTGAAACTAGCATCTTCATACCCTTCTCACTCATGTGACCAAGTCTTTAGTGCCATAGAATTGAAGGATCACCTCCACTAGTAATTGCATTGGCTTCATCTGATGGTAATTCAACCATGTATAGAGTCTCCTTCTTCCAGCCATGAGCAACTACCAGATTTCCTTTAACTATTTTCCACTCACCATTTTCAAACATGACATGATATCCCTGATCATCTAACTATCCCACAGAGATCAACATCCTCATGAGACCGAGGATATATCTCACATCCTTCAATGTCCAAATAGTACTCAAGGAGGTTTTAGATTTATGTCTTCTATGCCTTTAATCTTCAAACTTTTATCATCAGCAAGGCATATTTTACCAAAATTTTCACTTCTGAAATTCAGCATCATATCCTTACAAGGGAAAGCATCGAACAAAGCACCGAAATCCATGATCCAGAATTTGATCGGACGTTCAATACAACAAACCGATGTGTCATCTACCTCTTCTATTGTTGCATTAATGGACTTATCTTTTTTTTTTTCTGAGAATTGAGGGAGCCGTACATAGATTTCTAAAGTCTTCTGTCTTCTGACAATTCCAGCATGTTATATCCTTATGATTTCTAAATTAGCCCCTCTTTTTTAACTTCGATATACCAGGCCACAGATTCTGCCATTTTTCAAATTTTCTGCCTCTGCTCTCTGTATTCAGCAAAGAACTTGATGACTTCCTTGAAGTTCTCCTCCAAAATCCTCTCCAAGGATCAAGTCCCGAATCTCTTTGAAGGCCAACTTAGTTGTTCTTGATGAACTGTTAACGGCTGTGTCTGTTTCTGACCAACTCTTAGGCAACGAGGATAACAAAAGCAAAGCTTGCACTTCATCATCGAATTTAATATCTACCGATACCAATCTAGTTAAGATAGAGTTAAATTCATTCACATGATCCATGACAGATGCACCTTCCTTCATCCTTGTATTGACTAATTAAC
Source organism: Dioscorea dumetorum (assembly GCA_902712375.1). Classification (NCBI taxonomy): domain Eukaryota; kingdom Viridiplantae; phylum Streptophyta; class Magnoliopsida; order Dioscoreales; family Dioscoreaceae; genus Dioscorea; species Dioscorea dumetorum. The sequence continues at coordinate 680,938 of CACTHL010000738.1, forward strand.
GGATCAAAAATACCTTGTTCGAAGCAGATGGTTTTTCATACATATTTAACAATGCTTTCAGTAAACAGTGAGTAGTAAAGTATAAAAATTATATACGTGAAATAAATAATAATTTTAAAATCTAATTTGTTATGAGAAAAGCTTTTGAAGCTATAATGGATTATATATATATATATATATATATATATATATATATATATATATCCATATTAAAGATCAAGCTATATGAAAAGTAAAATTGTGGCAAAATTATGAATGCATGTTATAATTTAAATTGTTATAGATATAATTTTTAAAAATTCTTTCATAAAAAATATGATCTATTTCAACAAACAATTTACAAGCTTTATTGTAATAATTAGCATAAATAATTTTAAAGAATTAATTTAAGAAAATTGCTTTGAGCATTTGTTATGAATTTTGTTATAATATAGATTGAACCATTCCACCCCCTGCGTGGTGTTTATTTAGGTTTTCCTTTCCAGGATAAGCTAAAACTTTCGACAAATATATATTTCTCACTACAACACCCAAAGGATATAGTGCCATATATATTAGTTTCAAATGCTTATTTGTTTGTCACTAAATGATTTTGAGGCAATTAAAATATCTGTGTTGGATTTTTTGTCACTAAATATATTTATTCACACCTTAGAGGTGATTAAATAATTGCCTCTCATTGTATAACAAGAGACTAAAATTAAAATGTTTTTAAATGTGATCTATTGGGACTGCTATTTGCCTTTATACTGCTCCGTAAAAAGAAATATATTTCCGTGTAATTATTATCTTTAAAGGCGCATATGTGTGCCTTAGATATTACATAAATAAAGGTAAGTTTAAAAACGTATTTTAAGTATAGTATAGTAAAACCTCAATAAAATAATACTATTGGGACCATGAAGAATTATTATTTTACAGAGGTTATTTATTTATTGATGGATGAATAATTTAATTGTTTATCAATAAATAAAATTTTGTTATTTATAGGGGCATTTTTATATTTTATACTATCTAAAAAACAAAGATAAAGGAAAACAAATGAGACAAAATTACATACAATACATTTATAATATTAATAAAACTGATATTATCATCAATCGACTATAAATTAAAAGATTATGCAAGGGATAATGAATACAGTGGATGATAATTAAGATCTAGATGATAATTATGTTTAACTAGATGTTTCTCTGGAAGAGATTTTTCTAGTAAAATAAATTTTAGAAATTACTTGTTTTAATGTAAGTATAACACACCAAACAAACAGGTGTGTATTTTGCAAAATATTAAAGATAAGATTTAATTTTGTTCACAGACAAAAAAAGAAACAAATAACTTTATATATATATATATATATATATATATATTTTGAAAAAAAAACGTTAAAATAAAATAGTCTGAGATATTTTCTATGTATTTTATGAATTATTAATTTATATTTTCATGGGCCTTCAAGAGTTCTAAGAGAGCAAAAAACGAATAACCAGGAAGAGGAAACAAATAATGATAAAGTGGAGGTACTCGGACAATACTTCCCAAGGATTCTAGTTTCAAGTGCCAGACTAAAATTACGCTTTCCGAATCGAGATTTAAAGAGTCATGGAAATACAAAAAACAGGTCTCAAATTTAAGGTCAACTATGTCTAGTCCCTTACGATATCCAGCGGAGAGAAGACACTTGACGCCTCACACCACGTATGACTGCTTAAAGTTTTAGGGATTTTAAGTGATAAACCCTTATTCCCAAATCTAGATCAAACCCTTTGGTTCAGGCAAAAGATCTCTAATTGCAAATAAGCCCCGGCGGAGAGGAAACTCTCGATGCCTCACTCTTTATGTGATTGCTAAGAACTCTTAGAATGTGGAGGTAGGATAAATCACACCGAAGAGGAAAGGGGATGTACCGCTACCTCTCAACTCACCCTCTCAACCCTCTTCAATCTTAGTAAATCTAATCCTAATGATGATGGTTGATAAGTATACAATTGTGCGTATTTTATATATTAAATTGTATACTTATCGAGTTACTATTGGAGTAATTTAGTGGAATATGAGCCTAAATCGAATATAAATTGTCTTCGCAGGCACCAAGTGGGGATTAAAGCCAAAAAAGAGCCAAAGGAAGCAAATGGGAAATAAAAACATCGAAGATGGCACGCTCCTGAATCAGCACTTAGAAGACTGCATTGCTTTCGGGCTCCTTACGGCCAGGCTTACGGCCGTAAGCTATATTCAGAATGCCTTGCGGGCATCCTTATGCCCGTAAGAGAAGAAGCTCTGCAATACAGAGGAGCTTACGGTTGGGACTTACGGCCGTAAGCGTGACCGTAAGCAAAAGACAGAGGACCTTATGGGGGAAGTTCACGACTGTAAGTGAGAGCGTACGACATGAAGAAAGTGAAATCCCGACGCTTATGGCCTGGCTTACGCTCGTAAGCCAGCCGTAAACTTACCCTTATTTAAGGTTTTGCTGAAGAGAGAGAAGAATCTTTGGATCTTTTTCTAGGTTTTACTAGAGGGTTTTGGGGAAGAAGGTGGCTGGAGAAGAAGAGAGCTTAATTGCGAGATCAAGAGGCGATTTCCCCATCAAAAAGGGCCAAGAATCAGCGTATCCCTTCATCGATATCACCTTCATCATTCATTAGGGCATCATGGCGGTCAAGGCTTATATTCCCCCAACGTCGAGTGGAATTTCAGGCCAATCTTTGTTTTCTTGGTTTTGAGGGGGATTTCCATTTTGTTTTCTCATTATGACAATGAACAATTATAACTCCTTGATTTCATTACTTTGCACTATGAGCTAATCTCCTTTTAGGTAAGCTTAGACTTGAACCCTAGGGGAATTGTTGAAATCTACTTCTATTCCTTATTTTCAATTATTTGTGATGTTAAATCTTTGGAATGCATGTGTGAAGTGATGTATGTCTTTTACATGTTGTGTGATTGTTGACGAGCCATGAAAACCCGTTATTCGATTGATTTAGGGTGCAGTGAAAACCCGTCGGTTATTGAGAACTAGCGTGCAGTGAAAACATGTCTTACTATCACATTCCTGTTAAGATTACTTTTAATTGAGAAAGGATTATCTGTATGAGTTAGTACTTCATTATCTAATCCCTCGAGGAAGTATTGTCCAAGTTTACCTTTCTCGCCAACTGATCTCTACACCCTTTATTGTTTCCAATCCCTTTAACTTAACAATCATCTCTTTCAGGCTAGATTTCATAAGCTGAAGGTAGTACTAGTGCGTTTGTTCCCTTTGGTTCGACAACCCGACCCTTTACCGGGTCCACTTTATTACTTGACGACTCGTGCACTTACGATGACGCAAAAGGCGTGTCAATGGTCACTCGTCAAAAAGATGATTAAAAGAGGTTCTCAACCCTAGTGTCACTGATGAGCGAGCACGCGACATGCTAGAGAGCGTGCGCACTACTCCCCCGGCCGCAACTGCACGGGTCATCAAATAATAAACCTCCCTTGCAAGCACGAGAGGGTCGTATTCCCTGGGACCTGAGAAGTAGTATTAGTTCCTCGTTGACAATACTATTCAGTCGATCAATTCAAAGTGGTTGATTTGGATTAATAATCAAGTAGATAAAAGTATATATAGTAGTACTACTTGCACGAAACGGGAATAAATCAATGGAAAGTAAAGGCCTCGAGTGAGGATCCCCTCTGGAGAATAACAAGTACGGAAAGCGAACTAAGATAATCATGAAGTTGGCTAAAGTCTTGATCCATGAGATTCTAAATCAACTACCCCTGAACCTCCGGTGATAGCCCTAATGCCATACGGGCTCCGATCGCCGGATGCCCCTACCATGTTATTGGGTGCAAGGAATCTCTATCTAGGGTTATACCCTAATGTGGGAGGCTATCGACACTCGGAACCTTCGGTGTACTGATACATGGAATTCCCCTCTAATCTATGTAGACCTAATGAATGCAAGCATCCTGCTATACACTTATCATTCAACATCAACGCTACGGAATTCATCCATTGTAGAATAAACAACCAAAACAATAAATTAGAATCAACATATTAATTTAAGCCAACATTCAATTTAACAAAATATTCAACCATCCATATAAGTTATCCTTCTAAGGTTCACCGAAATACCTAGCGGCCTTGGGAGGTTAGTTCGACATTAGGTAAATACAAGATGCAAGATAAGAAATACAATCATCAACTAACATTGTAAAACTTCCTCTTTGTTGACTAATGACGATGGTGAGAACTCATTGGATCCGAGACGTCGAGTTCTCGAGATGCTCTCCTTGGTGTTCACCCTTTTCTCCCCTTGATTCCCGACCTGAATTGCCTTGCTCAGATGAGTGTATGAGCTGAAGATCATCGGATTCATGCGGTGGCTCCCCCCTTTCCAAAAGACCTAACTTCACATTTTATATGTTTCCAGGCGTGTGGGAAAGTGTGCAGCCGCACGAGGGCCACACAAGGTCAAAACTGAGGCAAGGACGGGCGTTTCCGCTGCTCATGCGAACGCTGGCGAGATGTGTTGGCCGCACAAAGGCCACACGGCCTTCTGGCCGTGCCGTGCAGCTTGCTGTGCGGGTTGCACTATACAGGCCACACAGCAACCCGCACCGGCTTCTGCCGGCGCTATGCAACCGCACACAGCCTGCACATAGACCGCACAACCCCCGGTTAGGGCCATTCCGCTTCATTTCCACCTCGTTTGCTCGCCATCCAATTGTATGGTGTTTGGGGTCTGCATAATCTTCAAACATGCCCCTTTTTTAATCTGAGATGCAAATACAACAAGAAACAGCATAAAAGGGCATCAATGTCATACAAACATACATGAATGCGGGAAAATAATACAATATAAAATAGTGTATTTAGGCAGTTATCAGTCACTCTAAGGGATAATCAAACATCAAGCTCATAAGATTGAAACTCAAATAAAATCTTAATTAAAGGAAGGGCAATAAAAGTCAAAGAAACAAAGATATCCTAGAGTTTACATGCCCAAATACCCACTAAGGGTTTAGCTCTCCATGGAGCAATACAAATTCAAGAATAAAATCAAATGAATGTGCAAACAATCCATAAAGATAATCCCCTTATGTTCAGTGATAATGGTCTCCAAAAACCGCTCCTCCTTCTCCAAAGACGAATCTGTCAAGCCTAGGGCATACCTTGGCGAATCGATGTCGTCAGCAACTCCCCCAATAGCTATCTTTGGAAGGAATAGATGTTGAAATCGGTGTAGAACCTCTCCCAAACCTCTCAAAAACCTCCTCTAAACCCTAGCGGAAGTCCCTCCAAAAGATAGGAAAAAGCTCCCCAAAAAACCCTTCAAAGTGGCTATTTAACATCTAAAATCAGGAATCCACACAATTGCCCACATAGCCATGTGGAAAATCCACAAGGCCAAGCCACACGGGCGTGTGAAAAATTCAAACATCCATGTGTAATCCACACGGCCGTGTGGAAAATCCACATTCCCATATGGATTTCTAGCCTTCGACAAAATTGCACCTAGAGACTCCAGATTTCGCTCTTTTCTTCTTCCAAGACAACCCAAATAGGCACACGCCTGTGTAGTAGGTCATGTGGTATTTCTTGATTCCTAAGACTATTTGGAGAGCTCTCGAAATCCTCGAACAAGTCGGCACATGAACGCGTAACTGCCTTTGTGCCCTTCTACATCACCAATTGACTTGAATTCTTTAGAAGTTGGCACACACCCTCCTGTGTATACTCATGGCTTGTATCTTGCTCTTTGTTGCTACACAAAAGAACTCCATAAAGAACCTCCATGACATGTTTTTGCATTCTTTTCTTTCAACACACCTTCACAACTCTAAATGCACAAAAGAACACAAAAGCACAAGAATGAGCCATAAAACTTGATGAAAGTAATGCTCAATGTAATTAAATTATACTAATGAATATGCATATACAAGCACTCATCAGTAGATAAAACAAAATTTTATCATAATATATTAGTTAATAATTAAATAGTTAATTAATAGACAATATTACCAAACTAATTGGAATTACTCATACAAGTTTACCAAACAAGAAGGCCATGCAACAACTCCTCCGAAGATATCGTAATTGTTTTGTAACTATTGCACGGTTTCATTAAAGGTTCATCCTCCTTGATAATTGTCTCAACATACATTCCAAAGATGCCCGATCCTCTTTCTTGACCTCCCACATTTATATCAGGACTTTTGCTAATTAGTATCCCTTTGCTATATGAATATTGTGACCTTTAATATATGTAAATGCAGGAGTTAAATTTATCCTGCGGTACAAACAAATTAATGTAAACATATGCTATATGACCTCATATATGTCTAAAAAAATTTTTTTATTTTACGGAAATATTAAAATTTTCATAAAATGAAAAAAAAATGCATACATAAATAAAAGAAAATCCAACAAAGATAAGCGGCAAAGAAATCCAATTAGAGGCAGTTGCATTTACGTCATAGTGGCCTTAATGTGGTTTATGAGTTAATACTACCTACTTTATGGTTGCTCATAATGCACCACTCATTTAAATTTAGCCCTAAAACCTATTATAGTTGAAATGCATGCATTAACCGTTACAAACAAGTTAAAATACATGCTTACCTTTTAAACCTCTCTAATTATTCATATTTTTACTACCTTGCAAACATAATGGAAATAAACATAAATAAAAATCAGAATTTAAAGAGAAAAGATATCTTACTTAACAAAGAGTTCTGCACTTCATCAAGATAATGGTCATCAAACAACCATGGTGAGACCTTGTAATTATCAATCCCCAAAACATCAAAAACAGAAGCAAAATTTAAATTTAAATAAATCATAAACTATATATTAAAATGAAAACCCAACCAATGCAAACAATGAACTCACATTAAGTATTGGATGTAATCAAGCTGAACACTTTTCAAAACTGATGATGTGAGCATATACGTTGAAAACCCTAATCCATCAAGGGTGCAGGAAGATGGTGGAAAAGGGTTGAGACTTGGAAATTAGAATTAGCATTGTGAATGGGCATGCTCTGTAGTTTCACTGGTGGCATTCTGTGTTTTAGGTTATTTATTTCTTTATGATAAAATTTAACTTCATCTAATGTTTTGAAAATTTTTTATTCTAAATTAGATCATTTTTTATGATAAGGTTTTGCTTAAATTTGATGTTATTGCGAACATTTAAACGGATGGATAGAGATGTTGGAGAAGCTTATATGAGAGGAAGCTAATGAAAGGAGTTAGAAAACAACTATGCAAAAGCTCACTCAAAGAAACTCAATTGAGAGAGATATTGTTATTATAATAAAAGGAAGAAATTTTCTTACATGAAACTATGTGTCCATGACCCACACTTATATAACAATCAACACGTGCTTCAAAGCACAACGTTAGCATTCCATTATTCTAGGAACTACTTAACAACCTGCAGATCAAGTCAGCGAGACTTAGTCCAATGCTCAACATCATTGCCCACTTCACCTTCAATCCACGTAGACTTTCCAATCATTACCAACACTCCCCCATGATTGAAAGGTGAAGACATCAAGCAAACTCTTAAAGTAGATATGTTGTTGAAATGGCAAAGCTTTTGTCATTATATCAGCCAATTGTTCTCTTGTGTTGTAGTATTCCAACTCGATCACCCCATTTGTTAGTAGATTTCTTATGAAATGAAATCTTATATCAACGTGTTTAGATCTCCCAGTAGTGTTGGATTCTTCTCAATGGCGATTGTAAATTTGTTGTCATAGTAGACCTGAGTTGCTCCTTCTTGTTTCAGATTCAAATCATTGAGTAATCTTCGCAACCAAACTGCTTGACATGCTTTGAATGTACGTAGTTGCAATATACTCTGCCTCTATTGTAGATAAAGTTGTGACGTCTTGTTTCTTCGTGTTCCATGTGATCGCTGCTGAACCCAGCATGAATACACTTCCAGAGGTGCTCATCTTGTCATTGATTGAGCCTGCATAATCGTTGTCCGTGAAGCCAAGCAACTGGAGATTCGAAGTACTTGTGTACCATATGCCAAACTCCACTGTCTCTGCAATATATTTGAGAATCCTTTTTGCCACTTCAAAATGATGTTTAGTAGGATTCCTCATGCACCTTGACACAATGCCAACCGAATATGAGATGTCTAGCCTTGTGTGTACTAAATAAAGCAACCCTCCAACTAAGCTTCGAAACTTCTATACATCTGCTTCTCATGTGCCATCTTCTAGTTGTAACTTCTCATTGATGTTCATAGGTGTTACAGCTCCTTTGCATCCCAACATGTTGTTTTTTCAATAAGTCCTTTGTATATTTCCTCTGGAATAAGAACACCCCATCTTCTCCTTGTCTAACTTCTAGACAAGGGAAATAGTGTAACAATCCCATACCCGACATCTTAAATGCTTCCATCATTTCTTGTTTGAATTCATTGGTAAGTAACTCAATTGAACCCATGAATATGATGTCGCCTACATATACACACACTATCAATATTTCTCCCTTGCTTCCTTTCTTGTATATAATGCTGGTTCATTCTCACTCTTCTGAAATCCATGTTGCATAAAAGACAATCCACCAGACTATACCAAGCTCTTGGCACTTCTCATAGTCCATATAGAATTTTTCGTAGCTTGTGGACTCTCTCCTCATTGCCTTTAATGAGAAATCCTCTTAGCTGACAAACGTACACCTTCTCTTGAAGCACACCATTGAGGAAGGCAAATTTGATATCCACCTGATAGATGGGCCACTTTAGTTTTGTACCAAAGGAAAGAAATACTCGAACTATCTCTAACTTTGCAATTGATGAGAATGTTTCTTCAAAAGCAATGCCATGTATTTGAGAATACCCCCTTGCAACCAAGCATGCCTTATACCTTTGCATACTTCCATCTGAATTGTACTTCATCTTTTAAACCTACTTCAATCCTACAGCCTTCTTCCCTTCCGGTAGAATGACGAAGTCCCATGTTCGGTTCTTTTCCATGGCTAGTATTTCCTCCTTCGTTGCATCTTTCCATTCTTGCTTTTCTGAAGCTTCATCAAATGTGATTGGGTCAGAAATCATGAGTGCGAAAGTGCATGCTTCATAAATCTCTCTCAGAGATTTGACTTTTTGTGGTCGTTCTTCTACACCAATAGCTTCATGTCTTGAGCTTCCGGTTGAATTTTCACTTGAAAAGCTTAATGGACCATCAACTCCTTGTGCACAATTAGAATCAGTCCTTGCATGTAATGGTGCAGTTGTTGTTTATATACCCTCCACAAGTGGAAAAGGAACTTGAGAATGTGCTTCTACTTCTGTGCTCTATTGCCAACTAACGTCTTCATTAAAAACCACACTTCTACTCATAATTACCTTACCAGTAGTTGGATTATAAAATTTATATGCTTTTGACTCACTACAATACCCAATGAAAATACATTTCTCTATTTTCTCATCCAGCTTTTGATGTTGTACTGGATTATCAAATGCAAATGCAATACACCCGAACACTTTTAAATAAGAAATAGAAGGTCTCACACCTATTTAGGCTTCATGAGGAGTCATGTTCAACACTCCCTTAGTGGGTGAGAAGTTCAACAGGTGCATGACTATTGCTACAACTTCCGCCCAAAAGGCATTTGAAAGTTCACCCAAAAGGCATTTGAAAGTTCCTTCCATTTTATCAAATTCCTTACCATCTCCATAACTGTGCAATTCTTTCTCTCCATGACGCAGTTCTGTTGAGGCATATAAGGAATTGTAAGCTGTCTATGGATGCCATTATCTTTAAAGAACTCCTTGAACTCAATTGATAGAAATTCACCACCTCGATCCGTACATAGGACCATAACATAATGTCCACTCTGCTTCTCCACCAATGCTTTAAATCTCCTGAAACAACCAAAGGCTTAAGATTTGTACCTTAAGAAGTAGATCCAGCTGATGCGAGTAAGATCATCAGTAAATAGGGGAAGTATTGGCTTCTTCCAAGTGAAGTTGTTTGCATTGGGCAACAAATATCTACATGGATGATCTCCAAGGGTGCAATCGCTCTCTTAGCTTTGTATTAGAGAAGGGCCTCTTTGCTTGTTTGCCATGCACATAGCCTTCACAAAACTCCACTTGTTCTATGCTTGGAAGCCCATCCACTATATTCTTCTGCTTAATAGTCTTAACACTTTTATATTCAAGTGCCCATATCTTAGATGCCATAGAGATGACTCCTTTTCATTTACAAGAAGTCCAAGACTGCCAACATTTGAGACTTCAAATGGAAACATTCTATTACTCGTCATTTGTATATTGGCCAATTGCACTCCAGTCTTCTCCTCATTGATTAGGCATGCTTCATGCTCAAACATGATTGAGTAACCATTAGAAAGAAGCTGACCTACACTCAAGAGGTTATGCGCAAGACTGGGAACATATTGTACCTCTTGAATGAACTTCACTTTTCCTTGAGATGTCTCCACAACAACATTCCCTTTCCTTCAACTTACACCTTTTTGTTATTTCCCAGTTTTACCTTTAGCTTGTAGGTTTCATCCAACTACCGACATAGCTTCTTCATGTTGGTCATGTAGTTCGAATAACCACTATCAACCAGCCAAACACTCCCTGCAACATTATGAGTGCCACAATGAACCATAAAAGTGTACTTACATTAGGTTCCACAACAATATTGATGCCTTTGTCTTTCAGCCAACATTCTACTTTAAAATCCCATGTTTGTGACAATGATGGCATTGAATATTGAATTTATATCCTTTGTGATCATTTTTGGTGAGCTGCCTTTGTTTAGCACTCCGTCCTCTGCCTCGACCTCACTTCATCCTCTATAATGACCCCTACCTCGGCCTCTTCTCTAGCGATTGATAACTCTCCCTTCACTTGCAGCACTGTTTCTTCACTTTTCTCCATAGTCCTATTCAGTTTTGCTTCATGTGCTTGTAGAGAACCGCTCAACTCATCAATCGTGAGAGTTATGAGGTCTCTAGATTCTTCAATTACTGCCACGATATGATCAAATTTTGATGTCAAACTCCTCAAGATTTTGGTCACCACCGTTTGATTTGTAATTTTATCTCCATACACCCACATTTGATTGATGATGCCAACCACCCAGGATACATAACTCTGAACAGACTCATTGTTCTTCATGTTAGAGATTTCAAACTCTTGCCTTAAGGTCTGTAACTTGTTAAATATTGGCTTGATATCCTTATGATGTGATTTGATCATTGGGATGAAGCCAAATATTAATCTCTTTTAATCCAATGGTCTAGATTACTCTATTGTTTATATAGGGATATATTTGTTGGATGTTAGAGTAAAAAGTAAAGAGAGAGATTGATGAGCGCATTTCATATATATGTATTGCATGCTTTACCCTCATCATTATTGAATATTTTGGCTGTAATTCTCCAAGTACGGTGCTATTTGAGGTATTCGTGTTCGTCATGCAGATATCAAAGTTCTGAAGTAAGAAGAAGTGTTTTTGGAACAATTTTAGAAGCTAAAGGACTTAGAAGAAACCTCATCAAGCTCAGCACGGCTTGAGTACGCCCATGCTGTTTCCCGTGCAAAGTGCAGGAAAGTTCAACCAAAATTCAGCACAGCCTGAGTCCGCTGAGCACGGGTGTAAAAACCTCAGCACGGTCGAAGCACGCCCGTGCTGCTTCCCGTGAAAATTACACGAGAATGCAGTCACCGATCAGCACAGCCAGAGTTCGCTGAGCACGGTCGTGAAAACTGCAGCACGGTCTAAGCACGCCCGTGCTGTTCCCCGTGCAGATTACAAGTTTGTGAGTTTTCTGAAGAGTTATTTGGCCGTAATCTGCACGGCTTGAAGCACGGTTTCAGCACGCCCGTGCTCACATCGAGAAGACTTTAAAACCCTAGAAACTCAGTTTCTAAGGGGACTTTTGGTGGCCGAACTTTGGGAGAAAGAAAGGGAGAGCTTTGGGGGTTCATCCTCCACTTCATCAAGGGTATGCCAAGCTTATGGTAGGCCGATCGGGAGGAGATTACACGGCATCGTAGATCCTTCGACAACCTCAAGGATGCAAGAAATTAGGGAGTTTTCAATTCCTTGTCTTTTAATTTCTTTGGCATTGTATTTGTTGGTTGTCATTATGAGGGCCTAAACTCTTAAGGGAGCCCTGGGGTTGGTTGTATGACGTTGTAGCTCGAACTCATTGTCGTTACTTGCAGTATTTTGAATGTCTTGTTCCTTTCAATAAATCAAGGTTATTGGCTATCTCGTATGTTGTTTAGTGCTTGATGCTTGGTAGTTAGGTTCTCCTACCTAGGCTTGTGAATCGTTATTGATTGTTGCAAGCAGTGGGAGTTCAATTTATGGCTCGGCAGCGCTAGAAACCACATGCTTATAGCATAACTAGGTTTAGAACTGAAGACATCGCTGTTAAATACTGAGAAAGACCGAGTTAGTGAACGTCGGAAACCAGATTCACTTAAGAGACACCGGGTCAGTGGAAGTAAGTGTTGAAGTGGACCAAGAGGAAAACATGGCTGGAAATCAGAGGAGCATTTCAGACTATGCCCGACCTAATTTGGAAGGATCTGGATCAAGCATTGTTCGGCCCCCAGTTGCGGCCAACAACTTCGAGCTGAAGCCAAATTTTATTCAAATGGTGCAACAGATGTGCCAATTCGATGGCTTCCAAGATGAGGACCCATATGCTCATCTTGCAACTTTCCTAGAAATCTGTGACAACTTCAAGGCGAACAATGTGTCCGAGGATGCGGTTCGTCTTCGATTGTTCCCATTCTCTGTGCGAAGGGAGGGCCAAGCAATGGCTAAGTTCCTTGCCAGCAGGTTCGATTACAAGCTAGGAACAGTTGGCCGAAAAGTTCCTGACCAGATATTTTCCACCAGCCAAGATCACCAAGCTTAGAAGTGATATCTCCTCATTCCGGCAAGCTGAATCTGAAACACTGTATGATACCTGGGAGCGGTATAAGGAATTGTTGAGGAAGTGCCCGCAGCATGGAATAGTGGAATTGATGCAAATCCAAATATTCTACAATGGCTTGAATGTGGCCACTAAGCAAATGTTGATGCCGCAGCAGGAGGCTCCTTGTGTAGTAAAAGACCCGATGAGGCGCAGAATTTGATTGAAAACATGGCCTCCAATGGCTACCAGTGGAGTTCTGAAAGGAATAAGCCGGTGAAGACAGCCGGACTTTATGAGGTTGATGTGCTCACTACCTTGGCAGCACAAGTGGAGGCCATCTCTAAAAGGTTGGACACAATGCAAGTCCAATCTTCAGCACTGAACATGAATACCGATAGTTGGGCGAACCAAGCAGGGCCCAGTTGTTTATCTGAGGGAATTAGTGCCACCGAACAGGTGGCTTTCATTGGTCAGAATCAGAGGTATTCAGGCAATCCCTACAGCAGCACCTACAACCCAGGGTGGAGAAATCACCCTAATTTCTCTTGGAAAGACCAGAGTCAGGGGCAGCAGCGCCCCCCTCAGCAGCAGCAGCAACAACAGCAGACTCAGCCTCAATTTTCGAGGCCTTCACCGCCAGAGCAAAAGGGACCTTCTATTGAAGCTCTCCTCGTCCAATACATTCAAGCTAATGATGCCCGAATCACAGGGCATGAAGAGATGATAAGGAATCAACAAGCCTCTTTACAGAATCTTGAGCGTCAGGTTGCACAGATCGCCAAGCCGCTTGCTGAACGACCCCCGGGTGCACTACCTAGCAATACTGAAGTCAATCCTCGGGAGTCCCTCAAGGCAGTCACTTTGAGAAGTGGCAGGGAACTGGAATCTTCAACTCCACAAGCGCAGCAAGAATCCGCACAAGAATTCGAGGTGGAAGTGCGGGATAAAGATTCAGGGGCGAGCTTGGGGAGAAAGGATAAGGGCAAGGGGAAAGACTTGGTAGCAGACTATAAGCCTACATTGCCCTACCCAGCAAAACTCAAGAAGGACCAACAAGAGGCACAGTTCAAGAAGTTTCTGGAGATGTTTAAAACATTGCACATCAATGTTCCGTTTGTGGAAGCTCTCTCCCAGATGCCGAAATATGCCAAGTTCCTCAAGGAATTATTGACTAATAAGAGGAAATTGGAAGCAGTTTCGACGGTCACCTTGAGTGAGGAATGTTCTGCCATCATCTCAAATAAAATTCCCAAGAAGGAAAAAGATCCGGGAAGTTTCATCATCCCGTGCACGATTGGAGGGATGATGGATGAAAAGGCGTTGGCTGATCTAGGGGCAAGTATCAACCTCATGCCATTAAAAAGTTTTCAGAAGCTGGGCTTGGGGGAACTCAAGCCAACTCAAATGACGCTCCAGCTTGCTGATCGCTCCACCCGCCAACCCTTGGGAATTGTCGAGGACATTTTGGTGAAGGTTGACAAATTCATATTCCCGGTAGATTTTGTTGTTCTAGATTTGGAGGAACGGGCTGAGGTACCTCTAATTTTTGGGCGGCCATTCCTCGCTACTTCACAAGCCATCATTGATGTGAAGGATGGTCGCCAAACCTTAAGAGTGGGGGATGAAGAAGTTGTATTCAAGCTGAAGGAAGCTATGAGACACCCCATGGCATTTGATGATTCTTGCTATTTCCTAGACGCGACTAATGACATTATTTGTGATTGTGTGCAGGAAATTTGGCAAAAGGATCATCTTACTGATTTACTAGGTGAGAAACCCCTAGATGAAGAGCTCATGGACCAAGAGGAAGCCATCGCTGCTACACCATCGAGCATTGGTCAACCAGAAATGAGGGCCAAAAGAAGGAAAGGCAGGGGGTCAAAGGCCCAGACATGGTGGCAAAAGGTAGAGGAAAGGAAGAAACAACAAGCCTCTGCCCCGAAATTCAATTCCACTAATGACCTCAGCTTTGGTGAGGCATTTCTGATAAATTCTTTTTGTCCTTTCATTGAATGTTGGTTTGCAGGGCACCAAGAGGAAAGGTATGTCTTTGAACCATCTTAAGATATGACTAGATCCGTCAATCTAGTGACGTTAAAAGAGCGCTTATCGGGAGGTAACCCGATTTGTTTCATTTCTTTGTTGTGGTTGTTGATTGGTGTGTTTTTGTGTTTTTGTTGCGTTTTGTTTCGAATTCGGTGTGTTTTTCTTCATGAGGGAAGGTTCCAGGCCCAATACGGGCATAACAACCCCGTGCTGATGGGGGTGAAATTCACAGGCTTTCCAGGTTTGATCATTTCCAATCAGCACGGGGAGAAGCACGGCCGTGCCGTAGCCGTGCTGAATCCCTGAGCACGCTGCCCGTGCACACGTCACGGACGTGCCGTGTTCTTCATTTTTCGTTAAATTTACTTAAGCACGGGCACAGCACGGCCGTACTGAGGGCGTGCTCAGCGCGGCGGTCCCTCTTCCTGCGATTTTCTCCTTTTTAAACGCGCCGTTCACCCTTTCTTTCTTCTTACCGGTGACTCTCTTCCTTTGTGCTTTCATTTTCTTTCGTTTTTCGCGAGTTTTCGGGTGGTTGTCATGGTTTCTCGGAGTTTCATCGCTTCTACCCCTTCTTCAACACTTTTGGTAAGTCGACGAGCCCTAGATTTGTGTTTTCTTTATAAATCATTCCCTTTATGCTATTAGTCTTATTGAAAACATCTAAATTCATCGTTAGAGGCATCTAGGGTGCTTTTGATTGAGTTTAAATGAATTTTTTCCGTCGATTTTTGAGTTAGAGTCCGTCGGAGCCGAAGCTGTATTTTAGCAGCACGGCGATGTTCACTCAAGCACGGCCGTGCTTTGATTTGAGATCTGGAATCACTCGGCAGCACGGGCGTGCCTGTTCAGCACGCCCGTGCTCGTAGGAAACCCTATTTTTTTTTAATTACATGGGCGTGCAGATTTGAAGCACGCCCGTGTTTCACTGTCGATCTTAACTTTTTATTATTTTCCCTCTCGACAAATCATGCCAAGGAAGGCTACCGCATCTGGCCCTTCTTCGAAGAGGGCTAGAGGAGAGTCGTCAACCCCAGCCGCTCCCCCTGCGCTAGCCCTCGGTACTCCGATCCACCAGGAGCGCCACGACCGTTTGAGCGCGAAGCGGTTTGGCGAGATGCGGGCTATCGATTGGGAGGTCCTCCGTGAGGTGGGCTTGGAGGCCGATGTGCGCCACTACCTTGGCGGGGGCGCCTGGACGAGATTGTTTTCTATCACCGACCCCGCCTACCAGGAGCTGTCTTTGGAGGTCCTGGCGACCTTCGAGCTGTCACGGGGCCCAGTCAGCTACCACCGCGCCGGCACAGTACAGTTCCAGGCACTCGGCGAGCTACATCGTATGAGTCTGACAGAGTTTTCTGTCAGACTGGGCTTGTACGATGAGGAGTTCACTAGGACTCCAGAGTACGACGCCCTCCTCGTAGCCCGACCACCCGACGAGTCACAGGAGGCTTGCTGGCAGCGACTGAGCACGGACCGGGAGTACAACCCTCGCCGGTCCAAGGCCACATCTCTTCGTCTCCCAGCCCTCAGGTACATTCACTTTATCCTCAGTCACTCGATCACAGGGCGGGGAGACAGCACAGGAGTTGTCAGTCGCCGCGACTTCGATTTCCTGCTGAGCATGCTGGATGGATTCCAGATGCACCTCGGCTACGAGGTGGCTTTTAGCATCCAGCATCAGGGACAGGACTTCCGAGTCGACGCCATCTTCTGCGGATCTTACATCACACGGCTGATTCGGGGGATGGGACTCCAGGCGGGCACACGTGCGATGCGGATGGTAGGTGGCGTACTTCCCGTCTCCGTGGACACACTCCGGGCGATGGGAATGCTGCGATCCACGACCACCTCCCAGGGCACCAGACATCAGGCCCCCCTGCTGCCAGCGTCCCTGATTCTCCTCCTGACGCCGCCGGCCCATCGTCTCCTCACACCCCACGCACCCGCGCTTCCACCCACACTCGGGACTCTCCTTCAGCGGGCTCTCCTTCTTTCCGGCGATGGATGATCCGGAGCATGTAGCGGTTGGCCTCTCACCTCGACGTCACCCTGTCTCCACCTCCTCGTCGTGCCGCTGGACCTTCTACGTCCCGGAGTGTCGGCGTCGACACCACCGACCTTCCATCGGAGTCCGACTCCGGTTCTGAGAGCGTCGGGTTTTGATGTTTTATTTTGTTGTTTCTGTTCTGTTTTGTGTTCTTTGTTTATACTTTTGTTGTCTCTTGTTTTTCTTTAGTCAGTTAGCAAGGGGAGTCCCCTACTAAACTGATCTCGTTTTAGTGTGATTTTTGTCTTTCTGTTTATTTTCTGTCTCTAATACTTGCATGTGTATCTCAGGATTTATTGACTGTCTTTCTTGATGGTTGTCTCAAATGACTCCTCCCTAGTTGGCGATCAACACCCGCCCTTGTGTTTATATAGGGATATATTTGTTGGATGTTAGAGTAAAAAGTAAAGCGAGAGATTGATGAGCGCATTTCATATATATGTATTGCATGCTTTACCTTCATCATTATTGAATATTTTGGCTGTAATTCTCCAAGTACGGTGCTATTTGAGGTATTCGTGTTCGTCATGCAGATATCAAAGTTCTGAAGTAAGAAGAAGTGTTTTTGGAACAATTTTAGAAGCTAAAGGACTTAGAAGAAACCTCATCAAGCTCAGCACGGCTTGAGCACGCTCGTGCTGTTTCCCTTGCAAAATGCAGGAAAGTTCAACCAAAATTCAGCACAGCCTGAGTCCGCTGAGCACGGGTGTGAAAACCTCAGCACGGTCGAAGCACGCCCGTGCTGCTTCCCGTGAAAATTACACGAGAATGCAGTCACCGATCAGCACAGCCAGAGTTCGCTGAGCACGGTCGTGAAAACTGCAGCACGGTCTAAGCACGCCCGTGTTGTTCCCCGTGCAGATTACAGGTTTGTGAGTTTTCTGAAGAGTTATTTGGCCGTAATCTGCACGGCTTGAAGCACGGTTTCAGCACGCCCGTGCTCACATCGAGAAGACTTTAAAACCCTAGAAACTCAGTTTCTAAGGGGACTTTTGGTGGCCGAACTTTGGGAGAAAGAAAGGGAGAGCTTTGGGGGTTCATCCTCCACTTCATCAAGGGTATGCCAAGCTTATGGTAGGCCGATCGGGAGGAGATTACACGGCATCGTAGATCCTTCGACAACCTCAAGGATGCAAGAAATTAGGGAGTTTTCAATTCCTTGTCTTTTAATTTCTTTGGCATTGTATTTGTTGGTTGTCATTATGAGGGCCTAAACTCTTAAGGGAGCCCCGGGGTTGGTTGTATGACGTTGTAGCTCGAACTCATTGTCGTTACTTGCAGTATTTTGAATGTCTTGTTCCTTTCAATAAATCAAGGTTATTGGCTATCTCGTATGTTGTTTAGTGCTTGATGCTTGGTAGTTAGGTTCTCCTACCTAGGCTTGTGAATCGTTATTGATTGTTGCAAGCAGTGGGAGTTCAACTTAGGGCTCGGCAACGCTAGAAACCACATGCTTATAGCATAACTAGGTTTAGAACTGAAGACTTCGCTGTTAAATACTGAGAAAGACCGAGTTAGTGAACGTCGGAAACCCAACCCCGGGGCCCCATCTCCTCCATCGAGTCAAACCTAAATCCTCCCTTGGTGAATTTCCTATTCCCTTAACTTCCTCGAAGTTAATCCAAAGTCAATTCCTTCATCTTCTGTTTGGTTAGATATTAAGTAGGACGTTAGTATTAGAAGCTATACCAGTCCCTGTGGATTCGACTACCCGACCCAAAGGGTACACTTTACTACTTGTACGACCCGTGCACTTGCAGTTACGCAAGGGGCGTACCAGAGATATAGAGGGTGAGAGTTCTCTTATATTTGGAGAGTGAAAGACTGAAGAAGATGTAAATGAGAGCTCTTATTCTTGCTTCATCTCATTACAGCTAAGTAAGATTCTTGTTTTTGAGGTGAGGTAAGTTATAAGAGCTTTGGTAATCATATTGTAGTTTTATGCCTAATTCTTGTACTCTTGTACTCTTGTTATTCCTCATGATATAATGAAGCATTGTTCTCCCATGGATGTAGGTTTGTTCTTAGCTGAACCACGTTAAATTTGTGTTTCTTATTTTATTTTTATGTGATTTGTTGTATGTTGTCCTTGCATTGTCTATTCATTGTGTCATTGCTGGGTATTGTGATATTGCATAGCAAGTGTTCGACAAATTGCCACGTTAGTTCCTCGCTTCCTCACACGCAACATGGAAGACCCTTGAAATTCGACTTGTAAAATGCTCCATACTTGTTTAGAAGTTGTAGTAGCTGCAATTCTTGAGAAAATATTCTCATGCATAGCCTGTTGTATATAGAAAGGACCTTTTAATCCCGTTTTCTGTTTTCTTTAACCCCTTGCTCTTCATTAGAATCCGCATAGCCATGTTTAAAAACGATCCCAAAGATCTTGTGGTTGGAAAAAAGTCTTCATCTTAACGCTCCAATACTCATAATTGTCTCCTTTTAAGATTTGCAATGAAGGCTGTGGTATACTCACAGCATTGCCATTAACATCCATGACTTGTGTTGATATAGAGCCTAGCTCTGATGCCACTTTGTTAGAAAAGCTTATATGAAAGGAAACTAGTGAAAGGAGTAAGAAAACAGCCATGCAAAGAAACTCAACTGAGATAGATATTATTATTATAATAAAAGGGAGAGAATTTCTTGCATGAAATTGTGTGCCCATAACCCACACTTATATAACAATCAATCACGTGATTCAAAAGACAACATTAATATTACATTATTCTAAGAATTACTCAAAAACCTACAGATCAAGTTAGTGGGACTTAGTCTGATGCTCCACGTCGCCTAATTCAGCTTCCATCATCTAAACTTTTCAATCACCACCAACAAGAGTGTTAGAGTATAATTATATATTTACATATACTTGATACTCGTATATGTCCCTATTCATACATATGTATTTGTACTCATTGTTTCTATTTATTGGGTTGTTACCCTAATGAAAAGATAACTCATTCTTACCAACTCAATCATGGTATCAGAGCAATTTTTATTTTTTGAGAATTTTTCCAATGTTCTCCAACACAGATCTTGGTGACTGACTGCTTCACACCGACCCCTGCTCTTCTCGGACCGGTGTATCTTGTTGTCTAGGTCCCTTGTTGCTTCATTCTTACCTCTGACTTCCGACCGTCACCTGCATTTTTGTGTGTTGCTGCCGTGGACCTCATTGGTGTCACCTGCATCTCTGGCGTCACCTTCAGCGCTTGGCTCTCAAGTCCATGAACCTCATCGGAACCCTCAAGTTTTTAAGAGTTCTTTCACCGAAGTGCTCTCTTTCACTGCTTCCTACTTCAACTTGACGTTTCTGATTTTCTTGCCATTGCCGACACCGTCAATGGCGACATCCCTCCGAGCCTATCCCATTTTTCCCAATCAACCAGCTTTCCAACCAACCTCACTTCAAATTCCAATCAGCTTTACACGATTTCCAATGTGCACAAACAACAAAAATGATCAAATTCCCACCACTAACGCCTATGGGAGACATCTCTCCGTGGCTTTACAGTACTCTTACTTTTTAATTAATTTGTTTTAAAGACAAGACAGTAGCCAAGTGAATCCGGCCAAAATCCATGGCCAACATCCATTAGTGGGCATATGGGGTTCCGTATATATATATTATAAAAAAAATGGCTGCTACATTCTCTCCAAATTTTCTTACCTCCATCAATGTAAAATTAAATTGCTCCAATTACAAGTTATCGTACACAATTGTGAGTATCATTTTACTTGGATTAGAGCTACTTGGCCATGTCGATGGTACCTCCTCCCCTCCTACAGAGACTGATGATGCGTGTGTTCCGCAACAACACAGGGTGATGTGTGTCAACCCCTTGCGTTACCACAAATGCACGGGTCGTCAAGTAATAAAAGTGGACCCAAATGGTCTGATTGTCGAACCACAGGGAAGAGAAGTACTAGTAATAGCTCCTCTCTTGTTATCTAGTCTAATGAGTGTAGTGTATGATGATCTAATGGAAAAACCCAAGAGTGTCACTATAAGTGCGTAGGGAATAAAAAGGAAAAGAGTTATCAATCAATAAAAGTGCGGTATCCGGACAATGCTTCCCCTAGGATTCAGGTGTTGGATGTAGATTACAAGTGTTTCTAAACGAAAACAATGAGTCGTGGGTAACCTAAGGTATAACGGCCCCTGCCTCCAGGTCGCCGATAACTAGTCCCTTACGAGGTCCCGGCGGAGAATTCTCTCGATACCTCACACCACATATGACTGCTTAAAACCTCTAAGGATCCCAAAGATATAACCAATTTCTAAAAGTAGATCTAACCCTGCCTCCAGGTGAAAGATCCATAACCCCCTACGAGGTCCCAGTGGAGAATTCTCTCGACACCTCACACCACATATGGTTGCTTGACACTTAGGGAATATGGAGATAGGAGATATCTATCGGAAGGGAAAAGGGACACTCCGCTATCTCACAGCTCACCCTCTCAACCCTCTTTACTCTTGGTAATTCTAAACCTAGCGGTGATCTCTCTCTTCACTAGATTGAATAAAACATGCAAGGCAATTAATAATAGAATCAAAAGCACAAGGAAGCATTAAGAACTCAAGAGTAAAACTCAAACTAATAAATTCGAATAGAAACACAATGTAAATCTAATGAAAATAAGAACCCTAGGGTTTACATGTCCAAATACTCTCTAGGGGTTTAGCTCTCCATGGAGCGAGTCACAAAACAAATAATGAATTGATAAACAAGTTCAAAAGACATAAAGAATAACCCCCCCCTAAATCCGTGATGATGGTCTTGATGGGTAGCTTCCATGTCTAGATTGATTCCGCTTCGAAGCTAGGTCGCTAATGGCTTCCTTGATGCTATGACGAAGGAAGAATCGATCTCAGTTAGTGAGGAGGGCTTCCCAAAACCGCAAAAAACTCTCTCCAAGCCCTAACCGCCTTGTCTCTCGAAAGTAGCCGAAAAGATCCCTAAAAATTATCACAATGCCGCTTTTATAATTTGAATTCGGGGCTTCACGTGGGCATTCACACACCCGTGTACTGTAGCCACACGCCCGTGTGGAAATTCCACATGGGCGTGAACAGTACTTTTGCTACATTAACTGCTAAAGTGCTTTTGCTGCATTGCTTTGCTACAGTGATTTTTCCCGAAATCTTCCTTTGAGTCCACACGCTCGTGTGGTAGGGTGCATGGCTTTCTATCCTTTGAAATCTTCAAGAACCTTCTTCTACTTGGGTACGGAAGCTGGGACATGGACGTACTACTGCCTTTGTGCCCTTTCGGTTTGTGTAATGACTTGGACTCTGCCGAAAGTTGGCAACACCCCCATGCATATGAACACAGCTTCTAATTGTGGCCTTGAAATGTGTCATCACACCCTATCTTTGCTTCTTCTTGTACTTCATGTCTCCAAAGCCCTGTTTGCACAAAATAACACAAAACACACCTTATCAATGATAAAACCTGATAAAAGCGATGCTCAATGCATGTAAACTGATATTATAAAATATATACAAACAAGCACTTATCAACTGACACTTTTAGTACATCTGCTTCATGGTTCACTGCTGACTATCGTGCCATGACCCTTATCTGTCAGTCATGTGAGATTGGCATTAGCATGGAGATTGGGTATCTTCCGACTGCCTTTGTTATATGAAACCACCTATGTCATATGTTTGAGCAGCCAGTTCTGCTCGCCAATATATTATTCTACATGATCTCACTCATGTCCAGCAAAGGGAGCTTTCTGTTTGAGAATATGTTACTGAATTACGATATTTGTGGAGACAACTTGACTCTTTAGAGCTTTCCACTTGTCTCACGTACAAGTGTTGTAAGGCTCGCATTCAGTCCCGCCAGCTCCATCCTGACTATGAGGTTGTTTACATCCAATTACTTAATCGAGGCCCTATTCCACCCTTCGACGATATTGTGCGCAGTGTTATGGCTGAGGAGACTAGGCTTCATGCATTCTCGTCCTCTCGTACAGGCTCTACTGATACAATTATGGTTGTGGCATCTCTGCGTTCTTCTCAGATCTCTACTCCTAGTGCTCCATTATTCTCCTCCCCTGGATCCTCTCCTTTCTGCCATTACTGCAAAAGATAAGGACATGTGAAGACTCAATGTCCAAAGCTTCAGCAACGACACCATCAGCATCCATAGCCTTGTCTTCCTCAGTGACCTTCTGGTGTTTCTTCTTCACCTCATGTTGCTACTTTTGAGGTTGTGACTCCAGACTTCTCTTGAGCACTTGCTTCTCAGGTTGCTCAACTTACAGAGCAACTTCATACCATGCAGCATGTCATGCAATCTAGTTCCTCCTCTGTTATGTCGGCTATTTCTGATATGTCTTCTTCTTTATGAATTTTAGACTCTGGTGTTACTCATCATACGACTGCGAATGCCACTAGCTTAGTTCATCTTTCTAGTACTCACCCATTTTCTAGTGTTTATACTACTGACGGAAGTCTTCTTCCTGTCACACAGTTCGGTCACCTTCAGTCACCTTTATTTACTATTCTCACAGTTCACCATGTTCCCGGTTTAGCCTTAAACCTTATTTTTGTCAATCAACTTACAGATCATGGTTTAACTATTACCTTTTCTTCTTCTGACTATTCTGTGCAAGACCATCTTACAGACCAGAGGATTGGGTCCGAACGTAGAGTTAGCGGGCTTTATCACCTGGAGTCGCTTCATTTACCTGTATCTCTCTCTACTTTTACTCCTACTATTGTTACTTCTGTTTGTTCTTTAGATCGTTGGCACTCTCGCTTAGGTCATGTATCTAATGATCGCCTGAAACTCTTAACTAGTTCAGGCTGTCTTGGCTCTGTCTCTTCAAACTCGTTATTTTCTTGTATGGGTTGTGAGTTTGCTAAACATTCGGCTCTTCCCTTTCCCTCTAGTGACTTATTTTCTGTCTCCGCTTTTGATATTGTTCATTCTGATGTCTGGGGCCCTGCTCTATCTTCTTCTCTTCTCTTATTACATAAGCTTCATTCACAATTTTTCTTGGTATACCTGGCTTTACCATATGCGTTCTCGATCTGAAGTATTCATCATCTATTCTGAATTCACACAAATGATTCACACTTAGTTTGATAAATGAATTAAGGTTCTTTGAACAAATGACACTAAAAAGTATCTTTCGACATCTTTTCGTGCTTTGCTTTCCTCTTATGGCACTCTTTCTCAGCAGTCCTGTCCTCACACACCTACTCAGAATGGTGTTGCTGAGCGCAAGCATCGTCATATACTTGAGACCACTCGTGCCCTTCTTTTGCATCCTCTGTTCCCCAACAATTTTGGGTTGAAGCTGTTCTCACATCCATCTATCTCATTAATAGAACACTTTCGTTCACTCTTTCTGGCGTTACTCCTTATGAGCGTCTTTTCTCTTGTTCCCTATCTTATGGACATCTTCGCATATTTGGTTGTGTTTGCTTTGTGCTTCTGCCATCCACTGAGCGAAATAAACTCTCTCCACGTTCTGTGAAGTGCATTTTTTTGGGCTACAGCGCTAAATACAAGGGCTATCGCTGTTATAATCCTACCTCTCGTCGTCTTCATATTTCTTGCAATGTCACTTTTCTTGAAGACACACCCTTCTTTTCCTACCCTCATATAGATCTTTCATTTCTTAGATCTTCCCTTTCTCCTCCTACTCCTCTTCCTTCCATTATTTTACCCGGCTCCTCTAATGTTCCTACCGCCTCCCTAACTCCTTACACAGTTACCTCTTCCACCCACCTTACAGCATATCCTGATACTTCAAGTGACTCTCCCGCTTCCTCCTCCAGTTCCTCCTCTCCTGAAGATGCTCATGTTATCCATTGTCGTTACCCAGACAGTGTTCGTCATCCTCCAGCTCAGTATGCTCTTTCTCTCTCTTCTACCTACTCTTTACCTTTTCAAAACTTTCTTGCTACTATTAACACTCATCATGAGCCACTATCATATCGTGAGACACCCCAGCATCCTCATTGGCAACAGGCTATGACGAAGGAACTCATGGCTCTTGAGCGCATGCATACTTGGGATCTCGTTTCCCTTCCTTCTGGTATTACTCCTATCAGTTGTTGGTGGATCTATAGAGTCGAGACCCTCGCTGATGGCACTATTGAGCATTATAAGGTGCGTCTTGTTGCTCATGGATTTACTCGAGAGTATGGTATTAATTTTGAGAGGACTTTTACTCTTATAGTCAAGTTGACTACAGTTCGTCTTCTTATTACTATTGCTGCATCACGTCACTGCCCACTCTATCAGTTAGATGCAACCAATGCCTTCTTACATGGAGATATTTCTGAGGAGGTTTATATAACTCCTCCTCCTAGTTTCTCTCATCTTCCTCAGCATGTGTGTCATCTTCGTCGGGCTATTTATTGACTCAAGCAGGCTCCTCACACCTGGTTTGAGCGTTTTCACAGTGTGGTTCTTGCTCTTAGCTTCACTGAGAGCTCTCATTATTATACCCTCTTCACTCGCCAGACTCCTCATGGTCTCACTTTTCTCCTTCTTTATGTCGATGATATGGTTATTTCTGGTGATGATACTGATACTATTATTTCTCTAAAACAGTGGTTACATTCTAAGTTTTAGATGAAACATCTTGGTCCTCTTTGTTACTTTCTGGGTCTTAAGATTGCATATTCTTGTTAAGGTTATTTGGTGTCTTAGCATAAATATATTTCTGATATTTTTTGACGTTTTGGCATCACCGATCTTCGCACTGTTTCTACTCCTATTGAGTTGCATCACCGTCTCTCTTCTACTGATGGCGACCTTTTGACCAATCCCACTCGTTATCGAGCACTTATTGGAGTTCTCGTCTATTTGACTATCACTCGTCCCGATATTGCTTATGTTGTTTGTGTTCGTAGTCAGTTTGTGAGTGCTCCTCGCTCTACTCATTACGCTGCACTTCTACGAGTTCTTCATTACCTTCATGGCACTATCACTTAATCTCTATTTTTCTTGGCCAAGTCATCATTTGAGCTACTTGCCTACTGTGATGCTGATTGGGCGGGTGATTCTGCTGATCGGAGATCTACCACTGGTTTCTGCATTTTCCTTGGAGATTCACTTATTTCTTGGAAAAGCAAGAAACAATCTACTGTTGCTCTTTCCACTGCTGAGGCTAAGTATGGTGCTATATCTTCCACTGCCAAAAAGGTTCTTTGGTTGTATCAAATTTTAATAGATTTTGGTGTCTCTATATCTGCTCTCACTCCTCTCTATTGTGACAACCAGAGTGCTATCAAAATTGCCACTAATCCTGTGTTTCATGAGCGCACGAAGCATCTTGAGGTTGCCCTTCATTTTATTCGCCATCATTACCTTGCTGGCAGTATTGTTATTCCATATGTTGCCTCCACCCACCAGCTTGCTTATTTTTTCACAAAGGCACATCACGTTTCTCGATTTTAGTTTTTAGTTGACAAACTCTCGGTTTATGACCCACCGTGAGTTTGAGGGAGTATGTTAGAGTATAATTATATATTTACATATACTTGATACTCGTATATGTCCCTCTTCATACATACATATTTGTACTCTTTGTTTTATTTATTGGGTTATTACCCTAATGAAAAGCTAACTCATTCTCACCAACTCTATCAAGAGATTCGTTAAATCACATTTTAAAATTTATTATGTAAATTTTGAAGGCTGGTATTAGATAAAGTAATTTAATTTTAAAGGAAGCTAGTAGCGTCTGTTTTGAGTAGGAATTAAAAAAAAATCAAAGAAAAGAGATAAAGTTAGTAAAAAAGAATTAAACTTGAACTCTTTTCTATTTCGAGAGCCGGAATAAAAGAAAGGGAATATGATAGAAAAAAAAAAAAAGTTCAAAAGAATTCAAAAACATTGAAAGAAGTCAAAAGAAGTCTAAATTAAGGATCAAATGTTGATTTGGATTGTGAAATTATGCTCTTCAATCAATGTTTCATTTGCATGAGTGAGTTTATTTGAAACTGAGCATATACTAGTGCTGTGATAATGATGAGGTTGTTGTTAATTTGTATGTCAATGGCTATGCACATGAACCATAAACTAGCTTATTAGTCAAAAGAGGTCTTTTATGCAAATCATTTATTTCCATGTGCACGAGACCCACTGGTTTGATCTTAGTCATTTTACCCACATGACATGAAGTTGTTTATCTTGCTTTGTTAAAGGGTGACATGTTAGTCATTTTCCTCCCATGTGAAATCAAGTATGAAGTTGTTTATCTTGCTCTGTAGCCCCCATGACATATTAGCCTCCTTTACTTTTTTCCGTACAATGTCTCTGTGTGAATTGGAGTTACTAAGAAACCAGGATCACTCACAAAATGTGTAAAAAAATTCGTTCGAGAATTTACCAGTAAAATTTATATAAGAAAATGAAGATTTAAGGGACTATTTGCAAAATTCATAAAAAATAATAAATCAATTACGGGTTTATTTGCAAAATCCATAGAAAATGGAGAAAAATGAATTTTGAATCTTGCAGCAAAATTTGGGGAAAGAATGAAAAGTAAGAGTTTGTACACAAAATTGGCGGAAAACAAAATGAAAAGTAGAAAATTCAGGTCATTTGTAAAATTTGCAGAAGAATGGGATGAGTGAAAATTTCATTGATCTAGTTGCGTTAATCACAAAAATATATTGAAAAGAAAAAATTCAAGGTCTGATATGTTAAAAAAAAGTATGAGTGGGCTTAAAATGCAAATAAGGAAAAAGTAAATAATTTTGTGTAGAGAAAGGGCATTATTGTGAATTTGTAGGAATGTTTTCTTTTGACGCTCGTTGATAAGGTCTAATGTAAGGTGAACTCTTTTTTGATAATTTAACCCTTATCTTTTGACGCTGATAGAGGGTTTTTGAAGACTTAATTATTCTTTGATCAACTAATGAGATTCAATATAAGGTGAACTCTTTTTTTGGGGTGTTTCTTATCTTTGACTCGCCTGCTCATAAGGAGGTTTTTAAAAACTCCACTTTTTTTGACCCATTAATGAGGTTCAATGCCCGATGGACTTTCTTTGAGAGTTTTCTCACTCTTATTAGCTCTTGACGCTCACAAAAAGATCTTTGAAGACTCCACTAGTCTTTGATCTACTGAAGAGATCTAATGCACGATGAACTCTCTCTTTGAGAGCTTTCTCGCCCTTACCACTTGAAACGCCCCTTGCTTATACACTGCAAGTGTACAGGTTGTAAAAAATAGTAAAGTATATCCTAAGGTATAGTGTAGTTAAGTCAACAGGTACCAATCCTACTACTTATTCCTTGTCTACTATCAGGCCAATTGAATTGGATGATGTTGTGCTAAAACTAGCGAATAAAAGTTAAAATCAACAAAACTAAAATGGTGTTATGAAAATCAATAAGGGAATGGGGCGGTGCCCTAGACTTTATCCTATCAAGACAATTGTGCAATGATTTCCTATATTGGCTATAACTCAAGTGTTCGTGAACTGTGGAGATTCTTAAACTAATTGATCCCTTTGGTTAATTAAGGTAATCAAGTCTAATCACATACCGCAATACGAATTACCCTATAATTGCAGTACGCTTAGTGAATCCCTCTATTAGATTTAACCCTAATCCAATGTATGTCTTACTGTATATGTGTGTGTATAATGTATAATAAAAAGAGAAAAAAGTAAGGAAGCCCCAAAAAGGACAGTGATAGGATGAGCATCTATGTTTACATGTGAAAAGCTTTGTAAAGTCTCTATGCTATTGAAGAGCTCCTATGTTTACATGTGAAAAGCTTTATAGAGTCTCCCAGTTGCTTCCGGAGAAGTCAAGTTCACACATCCATACAAGTAGTACTTGCTACTACAATAGCAACACAATCACACCAAGAAAGATAAAAAACAAAAAAGAAATAAGGAAAGAAAAAAAACCTATAGTTTTTGTTAAACCAATCGAAGCAAACTGTTAAAGTGGAGGCTCCAAGTTAGCATCATTTGATGTGTATTAGCGATAATGTGGCATATGTGATGATGACGTGGCATAAAAAGACATGACATCAACCTAAAGACAAGGAGCTATCATTAAAGAAGCTAATTTGGCAAGAGGATCAACTTGGGAGATCAACTACTTGAATGTTAAGTTTATATTGAAGCCTAGTTCAATGAGAGGTTAAATGAAGACACAAGTTATAAAAGGCAAGCAAGAAAACACGAACCATATTTAACAAAGCAATTTGAAGTTCAAATTTAGTGGGAACATTAAATTTAATTATGGGTGGTGCTACATGTTTGTTAAGACCAAACTTGGATGAATAAAAGATCAAATTTGGAAGCGTGTGAAGAGCTAAACTTAGATAAATAGAAGATCAAGTTTAGTATTAAGAAAATTGTGAAGAATCAAACTTAAATGAATGAAAATCAAGTTTGAAAACTATGAAGACCAAAAGATTAAGTTTGGTAGAAGATGTGAAGATTTTCTGAAAACTCTCTTTAGTATGATGAAGACGCGCCATGTGGGATGCAACCCTTGAGAAGGTATTGGTGATAGAATGGTAAGGAGGTAAGCTAATGGCTTGTAATTAAGTCGAGATCGGGAGGATTCAACTACATTCGACTCAAATTGACACAAGTAGGAAGATTGGAGGCATCATGAGGCTATGTTGTAACAGAAATTAAAACTTAGTCAGGGTCAGCAAGAGGGTCATGTTGCAAGCTTAGTTACAACTAGAGGTGTAGCGTTTAAGTTTTGGAGGTATTCAAGTTAAGAAACCACGCTATCTTTGGGATATGGAAACTTCTAAATAAGAGATCTTGCTCTTAAGATAGGTGATTGTATAACTTTATGAAGATGAGCGACAGTATTGTATTTATATTTATTCTCCTCTTTTAGTGAATTTTATTTTCAAGTTTGAACCCTAGGACATAGGAAAGTGTTGTACAGTACTAGATTATCAATTCGTATGTCTCCTTTTACTTTATGGTGTGTTTGTGTATATGCATGCATGAGTGTTTTGAGTGAATTCTAACCCACATACAACCAGTTGAACTAACATAAAAGAGAGTTGTTGATAAAAGAGAATAATACACAATGCGCTTGGGTTACAAGTTACTACCACCGAGCATTATTTGACCATCGATATGTCTTTTTGGAGACCTCTTGCAAGGAGAAGGAGAAGAAGATGACTCGTGATGTTTTGGTTTAGATCCGGGTTTCTGGATTTGAATTTGAAATTTAAGTTTCTGCTTATTATTTTTCATTTTTTAATTATTTAATGTTATTTTATTACGAAAAGTATTAGAACTGACCACCCATAATCATTCGGAATCGTTTTTACCCAAATTTAAAAGTATAGGAACCCTAAATAGAAAATCTCAAGCGCAGAGACTAGAAGGCGAAGGAGAGAAAAATACACCACTATTTCAGTGATTACAAGAAAGGCCTGCATAAAGCTTGTGTCCAACTTTCTCCTCTTATGCATACTACTAGGGTATGTGCAAATATATGTGGCTGAGGAATGATGTGCTTATTTTCATCAAAATAAATTTTGGCTAGGTAGTCATGTACAAGTATTGCACATGTGCATTAATCTTTATAAATTATATATCTTATAAAATTTTAAAATGAATATAATTAATATTATCTACACATCCTTTTGTATTTGTATTATAATAATCACTATTTTAAATAAGTTTATTGCTTTCTCAATTATTAATTAGAATATATAATATCCTTATAAAAAGCTACATCCTTTGAAACTTTTTATGTACCTCATATTTCTTCTTGTTGTTATTATTATTATTATTATTATTATTATTATTATTAATCTTTAGAATGAGATAAAAAAAAAAAAAAAAAACCTTGTGAGGCGAAGAGGCATGTGCAACGCTTGATCTTCCCTAAAATTAATTGATGTTACTTAAACCTTGAAAACTAACTATAAAGAAAAAGTCTAATATATAAATGCCTCTTGAGATTCACAAAACAGAGAGAATGTTTTCTTTGTTTTCCTTTTCTTGATCAACTTGTTCTCTTTTCATTCTCTAAAAATGAGATCGCAGAGGGCAGTGGGGCTGTTATGCCTTCTCCAACATGAGTCACCAAATAACAACTTAGTTCTTCATCATTTAAGGTATTTTTATTTATTTATATGTATTATTTTGGTATCTTAAATTTAGAAACTGTTATGCTATCTTTAACATTTCACATATAATTATATTTATAGAAACTTTTGGCATCTTCATACTTTAATTATAATAATATACGTTTATTATAATTATACCCCTAAAGGACAAATCTTGACAAAACTAAAATTTAAAGTGAAAAAATATTCGTCTGCTAATATAATTTAATTATTACACAGAAAACTCTTGTTTATTATTAGTTAAAATTTCAAAATTTCAAACTTACTCCATATAATATATTCAGTATATATATAAATACACAACTTTTTTGTTGCCCTTTTCTATATAATAAGAGATCATTTGGTTCCCGGATTGGGAATAGAAAGGAGTGAGGAAGTAATGGAAATAAAAAGGAGTGAAAGATGATTGAGAATGAAATATGTGTTTGGTTGATAAGGTATGAAATGGTAGTTTATTGGAAATGGGAAAAGTAAAAGAAAAAAAATATAGTAAATTGACTTTTATACCATTGAAACAAGTAGATAATATTATATATGCAATAAAATGTTAATTTAAATAACGACTATTAATTATTATAAAATATTTTGAATATTATTATTTTTAATTTTCTAATTAAATATTTGAATTAAATATTTTCACTTTAATTATTACTTATTATTAAAACTATCTATTTAATTATTATTTGATTTATATTATTATTTTAATTATCAATTATTATTATTTGAATAAAATTATTATTTGAATGTTTAGTTATTATTATTTTACTTTAATTATTATTTATGATTAAAATTATATATTTAATTATTATTTGAGTTATATTATTATTTTAATTATTAATTATTATTATTTGAGTAAAATTATTATTTTGATTGTTAGTTATTATTATTTATTTAATTTTTATTTAGTATTAAAATTATATATTTATTAATTATGTTAATTAATTATAATTTTAAGATGATAAATTTTTAATTTAATCCTCCAGTAGTGGAATGGGAAAGTAATAGAAAGAAATTTGTAATATAGACGTGATTACGAAGTTCCTCAGGGGTATAATGGCAAAATTTATTTTCTTTTGTTTGAAGTCTCCCAAAGTGTTCTACAATTTCAAACTTTTTTCTTCTAGGGTTTCTTCGTTTGCCTTCTCGTTCTCTCTCGGAATCCTTGGCCCCAGGCCCCGGATCGAGATGGATGGGGAGGAGCTGACGGCTCAGGAGACAGCTCTGTACGACCGCCAGATCCGTGTTTGGGGCGCTGATGCTCAGCGGAGGCACTCTTTTTCCACCATCTCTTTTGATTCTGTTTGGCAATCCTATGTTTCAGTGCTTTTGATTTGTTTCTGTGTTTTGGCTGATTATTTTTTTTGTTGATTAGGTTGAGTAAATCGCATATATTGGTCAGTGGTTTGAGCGGCACCTCAGTGGAGGTAATTTATGGATGGATGATTGGGTTTCTTTCTTCACTTTTATTTGTCAATCTCGTGCTGTAATAATGTGTTTTGGTTTTTATCATCCATTAGAAAAGAGTGGAAAATTTACTAATTTTGTAGTTATAAGAGCAATGTAGAATTTGCTTTTTAATAAATAGGTGACAAGCGTCTTTTAAGTTTGGAACATGCACAATCGTGGAGTTAGTATATTTTTGTGCCCTCACTTTACGTGGGATCTGGGTTTGATCTTGGGTCCCCGAGATGAACATCTACACAAGCGACATGGTGCCAATAAGCTGTTGGCCAATGTAGATTAAAAATTATTTTCTTTTTGTTTATTGGAAATGGGAGAAATATTGCAAATTTAGATGAAAAGTATATGTAGGGAAAGGGTGTAGTTCAATTGAATTTTCAAGATGGTTTTGGTATTTAGTTGGAAGCTTCATAGTCAAATTTAAGTAAGTTTCGGAAATGAGGATCAGGGAACTGTGTTGGTGTTTATCAAAGATTTATAACACTTAGATAATAGTTGTATTTTTTAACTAAATTTCAAAATGCTCTTGTTTGGTAATCTATCTAGCCAAAGTTTTGTGTTTCCTTGGTGCTTTATTT
Source organism: Dioscorea dumetorum (assembly GCA_902712375.1). Lineage (NCBI taxonomy): Eukaryota > Viridiplantae > Streptophyta > Magnoliopsida > Dioscoreales > Dioscoreaceae > Dioscorea > Dioscorea dumetorum. Next base: position 714,096 of record CACTHL010000738.1, read on the forward strand.
AAGTATTTTACTTTTCTCAAGAGGTCTGGATGTTGAGCATTGGTTTATTTCATTGGATTTATAACTACCTTGATTGAATTTTAGCTTGAAGTGATCATTGTAAATGCTTATGTCATTTCTTTGTTCATGGTTAGTTTTGCAAGAACATTATACTTGCTGGAGTTGGAAGCTTGACACTTATGGATGATCGTTCTATCACTGAGGATGCCCTTCTGGCAAATTTTTTGATTCCTCCTCTTGAATCCGAATATGGCGGGAGATCTCTTGCTGAACTTTGTTGTGAATCACTGAAAGATTTCAATCCCATGGTTCGTGTTTCGGTGGTAAAAGGTGAGTTCCACTGTTACTGTGCATTTATAAATTGATGTGATTACTCATATCGAAGTCTTGTTGGCAACTTATTTTAGGTTTTTTATACTCATGCCATTTAAAAAATCACCTTTTTGATGTTTTTCCAGGTGATTTGGCGCAATTTGATGGTGAATTCTTTGACAAATTTGATGCTGTAGTTGTCAGCTGTTGCTCTTATAATACCAAAGTACTGAATGATCGATTATATAGTAACGTGCTTTATCACCATATATGTTCTTGGAGTTTTCATAATAATTACTGATATATTTGTTATATATAAATGCTGACTTTATTGGTTGGTGGCATGCTCTATCACCATGGTCTATTTAATATATTGACAAATTTCTGCAATTCTTTTCACAGAAAGCAGTTAATGAGAAATGTAGGAAGCGGTCAAAGCGGGTTGCATTTTATTCTGTAGAGTGTAGGGACTCATGCGGTGAAATTTTTGTTGATCTGCAGAACCACTCCTATGTGCAGGTCTTTTTTCTACTTGTCTTCTTTTGATAATTCAGACTATTGTTATTCTTGAATGATTAGTTACCTGAGATTTAATCATATTTTGCCAACACTTGTTATAATTCCACTATGACTTTTCATGGTTGACTTGTTTCCAAAGGATAAATTGTCATTGTTTTAGTGCTTGTCTTGGTGAATTTATTAAACTCAACAGCTTGTCTTGCTCCTCTAACTTAAGTACTCTGGTGAAAGAATGGATCTTGTGAACATGCTTTATCATCTTGCTCAGGCTCATTAACAACATTGGTCCAGTTGGATTTTCTAAATTTAGAAACTAATAAGTTCTATTCAGTTTGAAATTTAACCACGGTACAAATTGAACTGTGCTTGCTCCTACTATTGTCTTTAGGCCAACATCGTAGAAGAATTGCTAACAACTGCTGAACATAGAATCTGGTTATCTTACTTTTATTAACATTTTTCTTTTTCTAAAAATGTGGATAATCTATTTTTGAGGGATAGAAGAAACAAACCCTTGACATCAGACTAGGGAGTGGAATGAAGAATCTCCTAATACATTAGTCCAAGTTATTTGTCCTTATTGAAACATGTGCCAATGCATAAAGAATAAGAAAGGTTTTAAATGAGAAGTGCTCCATTTCTGACATTTGTATAGCAGATGCTTAATGTGTACTTTTTTACAGGCAGAATAATTTATCATGTAGAATTTTGTAGAAGTCATTGAGCTTAATTTACCATTTTGCTTGATGCAGAAAAAGTCCAATGTCACTGCTGAATGCATTATCAATTATCCTAGTCTTGAGGTATGTCCCTTGATATGATCAAATAAGATAATGTTTATGAGAAAACTTTAGTTTTTAGGCAGTTGCATTTGCGCCATCTATTTTAGGCATAATGCGAGTAATGTTGAATGATTATATTCATTTGTGCTAGGGATGCAAGCGGGCGGGGAATCTCCGTTCCCCGAGGGGATCCGCCCGATGGGGTGGGGATTCCCCTAAATAGCTCCCCCGGGGCGGGGAATTGGGAAAACCCCTCTCCGACCAACGGGGTGGAGTGAGGCCGGGAGAGTATTCCCCGTCCCATTCCCCATGGGGATTCCCCGACTTTTTAAATAATATATACATATATATATATAATATTTTTTAAAAATAACTCATATGATTAATTTTATTTATTAAAAAAATTCAATATTAGAAGGATGAGGTAAATATTGTTTTCATATAATTTTATTTTTCTTTGATATTATTTATAATTTTATTTTATACTTACAATGTTATTTATTATTGAAGGCTATCATATCAAGATGCTAGCGGTAGTGGATTTTTGTGGTGGGGAATCCCCGCCCCGTGGGAGGTGAGGATGGGGATCCCATTCCCCGCCCCGCCTTGCCCCACTTGCATTCATAATTTGTGCATCAACGATATTTTAGAAATCTCTCTAATGTTTCTTCTTTGAAACCCTCATTGAGTAATTGTGGTCCACTTTCTGACATGTTACATGCAAAATTGTTTCGTGAATAGGCACGTCCAACTTGGTGGATAGATTGCGTGGATATTTGTAATGCTTATAGAATTATAATCATAATATGGAAGAGATCTAATTGTTCCTTTAGTTCAGTTGTTATTGCCAAATGGCTAATTGACACCAATAGTCAAAGAAAGCTCTTGATTCTAATTTATAACAGTATAACTACAAATTAAATTACCTGTCGGCAACATATATTGAATTATGTTATACTTATGTATCTTTATGTGCTAAAAATGTTTTCTGCACATGTTGTATAAACTATTCAATGCTTGTTTAGTGTTTCTAATTAATCATGATTCTTCAATTCAGGAAGCAATAATGATACCTTGGAAGGGTCTTCCTAGGAAAGTAACCAAACTGTATTTTGCCATGCGAGGTGTGTAATGATGTTCTTTTGATTCTAGTTGCAAAGAAATTTATAAGGTGAAAGTTCTCCACAAACATAAATATTATGGTGCATGAGCTTGGTGGGACAATGGATTGAATCTTTTTAATTATGCCACCAATAATCTATATTCTCTTTTCATTTAATCTTGTTCAGCTTGAGTACTTTTCACTTTGTTCAATTTTAAAAATTTTTCTTCTTAGTATTCACTTTAATTGTTCCACAAGAAAACGAGCAATGATTTGGGGACCCAGTGTAAGAATTATTAATCTTTTTGGCTATTAGTGCTTTCATAACTTGTGCTTATGAGCAGTCTTGATCTATTATTTAATACTATGGGCTTTACTTATGCGAAGTTGATACCTTCCAACTGTTTAATGTGTCATTTCTTGTTCAATGCAGTGCTTGAAAAATTCGAATTTTTTAAAGAACAAAATCCAGGTGAAGTGTCTATTTCTGATTTCTCTGATGTGCTGAAACTGAGCAAGGAACTCTGTGAAGCACAGGTACTATTTTCTAATTTAGTGGATTTTGATCACTTAATTTTTAACTCGTTTTAACAATTTACAATTGTCACTTGCAGTCTTTGAGTCAATCTCATATACCAGTTGCTCTTCTTGAACGGTTACTAGCAGCTGGCAGCAGAGAATATCCGCCTGTATGCGCAATCCTTGGGGGAATTCTTGGCCAGGTTCATGTTTCTCCTTCAAGCCTGTTATTTGCTTTGGCTGTTAAACCTGTAAATAAGCAAACTATGCCATCCCCTTTGTTTTTTCTTCCCTTGAAGTGAAGTGTTCACCTTTGTTATTCACTGTGGTACATGAGGCTTCGCTATAGCCATTGTGATCTATGTCTAATTGTTGCTGATTACCTTAGTAATAGAAATAGTTCTATCTATTTGTCATGCAATACTGCTGTTCTTCATTTTTGACATAAAGGGTGCTTGCTCTGCTCATTAACTGCACTATGGCTTTTGTGATTATGGAGTACAAGAGGTAAATTTGGACATGCTCGTCATGATAAAGTGTTTGTTACTTGTAAATGGTCCTTTTAGCATTGACATTGTATGGTTTTCAATTAGGCTTAAGTTGATCAAAGGATTTTTGTTTGTTTCCCCCTCTTTTGATTACATGAAGATTTATGTTAACCATTTACAGTAGTAATGAATTATTTGGTAGCCTAAATGCATTCCATTGAAAATTTTAATAGTTGTAGACAAGAGTGGCACTCGATATAGTTTGTGTTGAATTTTCTGTTTGTTCTAAAACTGAGTCATTTACCGGTTTATCAGGAAGTGATCAAAGCACTGTCCGGGAAGGGTGATCCTCTCAAGAACTTCTTCTACTTCGACACTGCTGACGGGAAGGGTGTGATCGAGGATATATCCTATCAATCTACAAACTCGGCTGATGGCAAAGCTGTGACAGTGGAAGTAGCTGAATGCTGATGGTTAGAGTAATGATTAGCATAATATACATTGTCTAAATTATGATAAACTAAGGAGTAGTTATTTGATTTAGCCTTGAGTTAAAAAGCTTCTTGTTTAGTATTGTGTTCTCTGAGATACCAAGAAACTGATTCTTGAACTAAGTTTTGTATAGTAAGTGATTTTTACTCTTGGTCTCTGATTTTGAAGTTATTACAGTTTATAATGCTTGCTTTTGCATTATTTATTTATTTATTTATGTTTATATTATATTTTTTAAGATGGTACTTGTTTTCCAGTATATAGGGGAAATTTAGGCAGCGGGGTAATAATCTCTTTTTTTTTTTTTAGAAAAAGAAATCTTGTTAAAATGGTTCGGCCCCTTGTGTCATATTGAATTATCTCTTTATTAAAAACATTTGGTGAATATTTAACTTTTCGTTGTTTGTTAGATATGTTATTTTTAAAATTGTAATAATTTGTCTGATGTCCATCTTTCTTCGATAATAATAAATTTTAAAATATGTGATTTAATGGAACAAAATGAAATTTCAGAAAATAATAAATAACAAATAAGAGTGGGAAAAAATTTTAAAAAGGAAAGTAATCTACAAGTCTTTGGATATTTGGAAACTGAAATGAAGGCCCCACTAAGATTTCCAATGGTCAACAGGTCCATGCTTTTATATATAATTTCTTTGTAGTTTTTGCAGATATCTTATCAAATTTTTAACTTTGTGTGATACTCCCTTTTCTTTTACTTTTTCTTCTATTTTTTTTTTTTATTTTTTATATTGCTGTTCTCTTTCTTTAAGCTAACATCTTAGAAAGACTTATTATTCACTTAAATTACATGTGTATTTGTTTTAATTCTCAGTCTATATGCTTAGCCATGTCTGTTCCTGATAAGAATAAAACGTTCAACTAAATAACAATTTAATAATAGTCATAATAAACAGAATGGAATTATTGTCAAGATGTGGGACATCACTATCCGGCCAATTCTCTTGAGCATTAATTGTTTCTCATCCTCTTCTGTCTCTCTTCTAAAAACATAACCCTCAGTCTTACAAATTATTTTTATTTACGGATAAGTAACAAGCACCCCCTATTTAAGAAAAGTTAAAAAATATAAAATAAACTTAATAAATATATATATTTTCACTTTGTACTAATTATAATATTTAAATTTAGGTCATCTCCAAACTGAATAATTTATGTAAAAAATCTAATATTAATAAGCTAAAAGACCGTTGATAGATCCTACAAATTATATGAAGGGCTTTTGACACCTTAAAATTTTATAAAATTATGTAAATATATATTTGGAATGTGATAAGGTTAAAATATATTGCAAACATTCTCCTATGGGTCCACATCAATCAAAATCAGGCCAAAATTAATCAGACCCAAATTTGAAGAAATCAAACCAGAGCCATCAAACCCCAAATCAATTTGTCAAATAAAAATCCAGAGTTCTTGTTGTTATAAATCCCTCCAATTCAATCAACCCATACAAATGAACAAAAACCAATCCATCTTTGGGCCCTCCCAATTTAATTCACAATCTTTGATTAGCTCACTCATCTTCTTCCTTTGATTTGATTGTTCAATATATTTTTTATTAGGAATTTTTATTTATTTAATTCTTGAAAAAAATTTTCTTTTTTTCTTTTATTTTTTTTAGAAAAATTGATTGAGACCCTTGTAAAAGTTGATAATTAATGATATTACCTCCTGAAATTTACATTTTGTTTTATATAGCTTTATAGAGTGATTTTACTTGCTCATATACTGTTTTTGTCAAAAATCAACATATAATTTTTTCAAAAAAATATATAAATTAATTTTTTGTTTTATTTTATTTTTTAAGATAAAAATATAAAAATCAAATTATACAAGCAAAGAATAATGATTTCCAAGGGTATGCAGACAAACAGTATTTTTAAGGGTTAGGGGTGTAAGCAAAAAAGGTTGTTCTTGTGTTGTTTTTTTTTTCTTTTTACATTTTCTAAGATAAATAAAGTGAAGATTGCAAGAAATATTTTTTAAAAAAATAACTAATTTTTAATTAGAGATGCATATATATTCCAATGATTTTCACATGGAGTATAAGCAATTTAACTACATTTTCTAATGTTTGTTTTGAATTATATATTTTTGTTTCAAAATTAATTGACAAATCTGGTGTTCAACACTACCAACTAAAGTTTGAATATAAACTCATTTAGGAAATGAAGTCAAGATTGATAGGATTTTTGGAGCATTCTTTATCCATTAAATGCAAATGGACATGAAAAGTATTATTAAATTAATTAGTTAATTAATTAATTAATTAATTAATCCTAACTCTATATAAAGTAGTTGTTGGTCTTTGGCTTCTTTCAATTATTGCCAATGGCTACCACTGCCAATGCATCACAGCTTGACTTTTTGGACCAGTTTCTAATCTTTCTAATATATATTAATTATTTTATTTAAATAACAAAATAAGTCAAATCTGAGTCAATATTCTAAATTTTAAATGGAGTTTGTTTTTTCAAATAATATTTCACTAATGAAAATCTATAAACTTTAAATTTTAGTTTATTAGTATTTACTAAAACATGTCCTTTATTGTTTAGTTTAAATTACTTTTTTAATTGCTTCATGAAAGATAATCCATAGATAGCAACATAACAAAATTTTATTTTAATTTTTGAAAAAAAAATATAAATTGACCAAAATATTAAAAAAATTTTGATTATGAAAATATTAAAAAAAAAATTTAGTTGAAGTTTGGCTTCCATCAACCATTGACACACACTTGAATGGGAATGAGAGGATGGATTTCCTTTTATCCAAACAAAAAGATGAAAATGAATATAAATGATATGTTAATATTAATAAATATTTAGTATATAAAATATCATGAATAATATAACTATATATAACAAAAAATAAGTAACAATGTTAATCATTTATTTAAATCTTACCACATATTCTTTTGACCAGTAAGTGTGGGGTTGTACCAAAAGTGAAGTAAACAAAGTTTGAGTCGGTTAGCACTTAGGTCTCTCGCGACGACGTCTCGCAAGTTGTCAAAATTCGAATCCAAAAGATAAGGGTGCACATTTGGGGACTGTGTGAGTGGTCTTAGTGCTCATGCATGCGTAGCCCCATAGGGCACAATCGAGGCATGCACACTCCTATGTCTTACTTTAGTAGATCTATCAATGATTTCACCCCTCTTCACAACACACACACACACAAACACAAAAAAAAAAGCTAACAAAAAATCAAAATTAAAGATAATTTTATAATTTTATATAATTTTGGTTAATATCATAGCATAGCATAGCATAGCATGCATGGAGATGGCAGGTGTGCCTTAAAAAAAAGCTAACAAAATTAAAGATGCATGGTGGAGATGGCGTGTGCCTTAAAAAAATAAAAAAATAAGAAATAAAAAAAATAAAAAAGATGGATGAGCATGCATGGAGATGGGAGGTGTGCAAGGGGCATATTGATTGAAAGGAAAACATAAAAGCAAAGTCAATATCATAACAGACTGACAAAATGGGAAAGAGAAAAGAAAAGATAGAACCAAAAGTCTTTGAGATGCCAATGCAAAGGCCAAGCAAAGCAAGCTGTGAGAGAAAGAAAGGTGACTAGGAATAATGTTCCATGGTTCTTATTTATTTATTTATTTATTTATTTATTTATTTATTATTAATTTATGGTGGGCCTCCCTCACCATGTGATCATATGTTGACTAATTAATAAGCATTGTTTTATATTTTGTTTTCTTTTTTCTTGTAATATTTATATTTCTCCATAAAAATTGTTGATTATTATTAGATTTTCATTAAAAAATTTTTTTCCTTTTCATCCTAGCTTCTTGTATTGCAATAAATTATTTTTCCAAAATTGTTTTTATCTAGTGGTATTAACTCTACTGTGAAAAGCATCCTACTGAAATTTTTATTACCCAAAATTTGAAATGTGTTAGACACACTAATGACAAAAAAAAAAAATTTTCGGGCTTAACATGGAGTTTGAAGTCTAATTTTTTAAACTATTATTTACTCTCTTGATTTTTTAATTTATTTTAAAAAATAGATAAAAAACCATCACCTCAATTGATCAACTTAATATTTTATTTAAACAATCGAGGTTGAGAATTTTATTTTATGGCTTGCTCACATTTATTTAAAAAATAAAATAAAAATTGATCTATGTTTTTTATGTTGATTTTTAAACTACAAAGGTAAATAAAGAAATAAAACACTTATTAATAATTAAACACTTTTTGTATATATGCATATATATATATTGCTTTGCTTTATTTCATATATTATATCTCATGAAAGAATGTTTTTATTAGTCTCCACTTGTCAAAAGACCATAAATACCCTAGCACGTAGGGGGGTTCCATTCCTAGGGGTAGGGTGTGAAATATAGACATACATAATTATAAAGTAGGGTTTCAAAATGAGAGGGGAGGCAAAGATGATTTGCTTTCAAGGGTTCCACTTATCCGGAGCAAAAATCTTGCCAAAAGTAAGAATCAAGGTTTATTGGTGGCTTTTGTTTTTTATTTTTAGAAATTTCTATGATTTTATACATTGGGATAATAATGCTAATTTTTAAACAGTAAAAACATGTTTTGAAAAATAAAATCCAGAGAATCTACAAAATATTCCATGTAATTATGAACTAAATGTAAAAAATATTACAAAATAAAAAAAAGTGAAGAAACTGAAATTATCATAATATTCTTTTCACACCCATACAAATATTTGCACTTTAATTGCATAGATTTAGCCATTATAAAACATAAAACAAAATCTTATCTTAATTACAATATTATATAACATAGAAAACATCTTAAATAATATTCAAACATAAACTCATTATATGTATATATATATATAACTAATTTAAATCATAAAATTATATATATATATATATATATATATATATATATATATATATATATATATATATACAGCTGTGGAGAAAAACACTCACACTCACTCTCTCTCTCTCTCTCTCTCTCTCTCTTCTTTCTGGATGGCGAGCTCCTCCTCCACCTCCGCCAGCGCCTCGCCGGAGTTCGAGTTCTGGAATCCGTCCGTCCCAGATCCCCACATCCTCTCCGCCGACCAACTCTTCTCCAACGGCGTCCTCCTCCCTCTCCGGCCACCTCCTCATCCTTCTCCTCATCCCCATCCCCATCCCCATCCTTCGCCGCATCCCTCTCTCCCCCTCCTCCTCCTCCTCCAAACGCTGGCTTCACATCTTCAACAAGCACTCCTCCGAGAAGGAAAGGACGAAAAAGGACATTCTAAGATCCAACTCCGGCGGCGCCTCCGCCACCGCCGAACTCAACATCAATCTCTGGCCATTCTCTCGCAGCCGCTCCGCTGGCGCCACCACGGCCACGCCAAAGCAAAAAACCCCACGTAAGTCCACCAGCGCCCCTTGCTCTCGTAGCAACTCCCGCGGTGAGTCCTCCGCCTGCCGGAGATGGTCGGCCCCTAGCCCTGGCCGTGCCGGCGTTCACGTCGGCCGTTCTAGCCCTGTTTGGCAGCCCAAAAGACATTCCGGTAAGGTTACCGCCGCCACCGGTGTTGGTGGGATTAGAGGGATTAATCTTAATGTTAATACTTGTATTGGGTGTAGAACTGTTGGTAATCGCACCGGTGGTGATCATATTCGCAAGGATGGGAATGCTAGCCTGTTTAACTTTAGGGCTTTTTTTTCTAAGAAAGTGTACTGAGTTTCTCTCTCTCTCTCTTTTGTTTTTAGTTTTACTTGTAATTAAAAAATTTAATCTTTTCATGTCTGAAAGTTTTAAAGTTTTAATTGTTTTTCATTCATTGAAAAATTCTTATGTTTGTTTATATATAAAAATATTAAAAAAAAAAAAAAGAAGATAAAGAATGCTTGTTCATAACTAAAAAATTATAGAATTTTTTTAAAAAAATGTAAGAAAAACATTTGGGAAATAAAAATTATATTTGTTTAAGTAGTTCTGTTGCAGTTATATATTTCTGATATTTTATAATAAAAAATATCATTTTTTATTGTAATAATTTGAGTTATTTATTGTATAAAAATTTATAAATTTTTAACAAAATTTGGTGTGGTTTTTTAATGGAGAGAGGTCCAGGTTCTTATCTCATGATCTGGCTTCTACTCTGTTTTCTTTGGATTAGTCAATAGATTGCATTTAAACCACAAAAATAACGAGATTGTGGTCCATGTTCTATTTCTCAAAAAAAAAAAAAAACATTTTTGGAATTATTAGCTATAATATCTTATATTTTAATTTATTAATATGTTGAAATTTTATTCCATGTGACAAAAAAATATCAACCAAATAAATAGATCTGCCAACTTAGTTTTTATTGCATTTTTTTATTTTGATAACCGCAAAATTATTTTATTAATTCAAATGACCATAAAAATATCAAATTAGAGCTTCTTTTGAAGCATTTGGACTTTTTTAGCCTATTTCATATAGTATTGATTTTTTTTTAAAAAAAACCTAGCTATTAGATTTTAAACTTTTTTGGAAAACATGTTTGCTTTCCAATAATTATTAATATTGCAAAATGGTAAGTACTTTTACAATTTATAATTATATTTGTGTTTTTATTTATTTCAAACCTATTTTTTTTAAAAAAAATTATTTCTAAAACCCATTAGGCCATGATTTTTTTTCAAAAAATTCTCTTTTTTTCACATGTAGCTATTATTAAGTTTTACATACACGGATAAGCATTTTTAAACTAAATCAATTATTATTTCTACATTAAATTATTTTTAAATATATATAAAAAATAGTTAATACAGTTTAAAATGGTTATTTTTTGCTTATACATAAGAACAGTAATTCAAATAAAAAAAATCATGTCTTAATAGGTTTCAAAAAATATATATTTTTTAAGAAAACAAGCTTCGAAAAGGTCAAAACATAAATAGGCTTAACTATTTGCCATTTAAAATAATAATAATTTTTAAAATAAATAACTTTTCAAAAATTAAAATCAAACTGTTGTTTAAAGAAACCAGTTGTATGTTTTCTTTTTTTTAAAAAAACAAAGGGTTAGAAAAAGCTCAAAGCTTCAATAGTTGATAACATTAATGTTTTTTTGGTTCTTAGTTAATATTTGATGGATATTTGATAGGCTGGCTTTGAAAGATAAGGTTAACTCCAAAAACAAAAAACAAAAGACAAAACAAAATCATGAAAAAATGTTTAAAATATTGTAGGTGTATTGACACCCGAATATATATATATCATTTAAGTGAATATGTATATTACTGTTAAAAAACAATATTGATTTAGAGTTATTGAATCATGTGACTATTATTTATATAAATATTATATAAAATAGGTTTAAATATCTAAATGGTCCCTCTATTATTCGAAACCCGCCGTTTGAGTCCCTCAATTATTATTTCACCTTTTCAATCCCTCTATTTTAAAAATCGGCAATCCTAGTCCACTTTGTAACGGCCGTCTCTTTTGCCGTGAGAAGTTCTTGCCGACGTGGATTTTTTATATATTAAAAAATGATTAAAAAATAAAAAAAAAAAAAAATAGGTTTAAATATCTAAATGGTCCCTCTATTATTCGAAACCGCCCTTTGAGTCCCTCAATTATCATTTCAACCTTTTCAATCCCTCTATTTTAAAAATATGGCAATCCGAATCCAAGAGTGAATCATACTAACATATTAATCTAACAATTTGTAAAGCAAGACCATACGATTGACAAAGCCATCTTAATCCTCGCTCACATTGGCATAATATCTAATATTCTAAGCCATCATTATCATACATACAAAAACAAAAAAAAAACATCGTGCAAACACACACAAAAAAAAAGAAAAACCAAAAAGACCAAAAGTAAGCCCTATGCTTCCTTCTTTCAGAATCAATCATTTCCTGCAGTTGTCTGATTTGTCATACTCTGTTGAGTTGAGAAGTCTGGTGATTCATTTGTGATTGAGGTTTGCTGACTTGATTCAATTCCTGTTTTCTTTACAGCAAGTCTTGTGTTTCCTTTGAGCCTGAGAGTAATAAGCATCACAAATTATATGTTACTATCTAAAAGCTTAACAATAAGCCAAGTTCAAAGACAATACAATTAATTCACTAGCAAGTAATAATTGATGAAGCATGTGGCACCTCCCTCCCAATGATAAGTCCTCCAAGTGTGTCTACCCTATGCCATTCATAAAAATATCTCATTACTCTAAACTCTCACAAACAAAATTAATCCTTTGATCAAGTCATCAACTCTTGAGAAATAAAAATTCAATAGATTTCTTACTCGAATATAGTGATTGGAGCTTTCCTACTAGCAACAACTCTCTGTTTTGTCGCTTCTCGTTACATCAATTGTTGCTTCTCTTTCATTTACCTTTCTCCCTTTATGTTCTCCCCCGCCACACTGGACACACAGTTGACCAAAATCATCAAGTATTTATAATTAATTAATTCATTACAATAGCATAGTATTCTCGATGAACATTGCTTACTCCCAATATAATATTTGAATCTTGAGTAGCAAGTAGGTTTTCTTTTTTTTCCCTTTGATATAGCAAATGCCTTTTTTTTTCCCTTTGACTTCCGGTCTCCTTCGGTTTGTTGGCCATTTGAACCAATATTACTACTAGTTTCCCTGCATAGATAGTGAAGTTCTCATTAGATACATTCAAATAACTTGTAAGTAAGAAATAAATAAAACAGGTAAATACTAATGAAGACTTGAAAACCTAATGTGAGCAGGATTAAGATAGCTTTGTCAATCGTATGGTCTTGCTTTACAAATTGTTAGATTAATATGTTAGTATGATTCACTCTTGGATTCGGATTGCCAGATTTTTAAAATAGAGGGATTGAAAAGGCAATGATAATTGAGGGACTCAAAGGGCGGTTTCGAATAATAGAGGGACCATTTAGATATTTAAACCTTTTTTTTTTGTTTTTTTTTTTTAATCATTTTTTAATATATAAAAAATCCACGTCAGCAACTTCTCAAGGCAAAAGAGACGACCGTTACAAAGTGGACTAAGATTGCCAGATTTTTAAAATAGAGGGATTGAAAAGGCTGAAATAATAATTGAGGGACTCAAAGGACGGGTTTCGAATAATAGAGGGACCATTTAGATATTTAAACCTATAAAATATAATATTTTTTTACCGTTTATTACTGTACCTAAATAAATTTTAACTGTTGGATATATATATTAAGAGATTTTTTTTAAATGAGTCTGCTCATAGCTTATTTGTTGGGAAAAAAAGTTGATGTAAAAAAATATATTTTTGAAGTTTTTATAAAATTTACTAATGTCATTTGAAAATTTCTGACTTGTGACTTGTGACTTGTGGAGGCTGTTGTCATCTGCAATTAGTAGTATTTTGGAAGATAAGAAAAGCAGACAACTGACACCTGACGAGTGTCTAATCACAGTTTAAAATAATTAAAAATTTTAAATAGTATATATATATATATATATATATATATATATATATATATATATGAAAAAATACAGCTTTTTGGTATGGTGTGTGGGATCACATTTCTAAAACTAGAAGAATGTGTAATCAATAAATAAATAAATATACAGAAAGAAAGTGCTAAATGACAAGCGCAAGCACTATATCAAGTGTTAAAATTAAAATAAAATATAATTAGGCTCACTCATTTTATATTTTTTTAAAACTTTTTTTCATGATTTGATTCTTTTTGTTATTGGATAATTATTTATCACAGTTTTTTTTTTAGATTTATAAAACATTTATTATAACAAATTATTAGGGATGTTTTTTTTCAAACTTAGCCTTTGACAATGAGCTCAAAGTCATTTTATTTATTATAACTAACCTAGAGTCATTTTAGACCACCCAGCACAAATATTGATTGAGTAGCAGAAAGGATTTTTTAGGAAGAATTTGGATTTTTTTTAAACCATATTTTTAGAAAAATACTGTAATTTTTTTTTAAAAGCATAATTTTTTTTAAAAAACTACTTGTTTTAAAAAATTATCATTATCAATTTTTGTTTTACGAAATACGATAAGGGTATATCAGAAAGATGCACAAATATGAAACTCCCCAAAATGAACAAAGACCCAATACCAAATAGTTCAAAAGTCCGTTGGTTAAAGCATTCTTATAGTGATTTTTAAAACATATTTATTTTTATTTAAAATTTATTCAGGCAAGTTTCTTTCTTAAAATTTCTTATAGTAATCATAATTAAGCTTTATATACACGCATAGAAACTTTTAAACTAAACTAATTATTATTATTATTATTATTATTATTATTATTTAATATTGGATAAAAAACATGAAAGTTATATATTTATTTTCTTACTTATTTCATTTTAAAATTTTTGGTCTTAATTATTTATAAATTATTTAATTTTTAAAAAATAAATATTTAACTACTTTAATGATAAATACTTTTTTTCAAAATTCAATAGTATCTTTTTCAAATACGGAATAAAATAAAGCCCAAAATTTTTAAAAAAAGTATTTTAATATGCTTTTGGCTTGCAGAGTAGGAACTAGAGAGGTATGGGAATGGAGATAGTAATTAAATGATGGGAATGGTAATAGAAACTTTGTTTAGACGGATGGGTGATGAGATGAAAGGTTATTGAGAATGAGAAAAGTAGAAAGATAAAATAATATAAAATTATTATTATGTAAAATAGATATTTTAAGTATGTCCAAGTAATAAATATGTATTTATGTTTATTTATAAAATATTTTAGTTATTATTATTTTAAATAGTAGAATTCAATAGTTAAACTAACCCTCCGCATAGTTCAATTCAACTATCACAATGTATACTTGAATTAAATAAATTAATTTTAATATATCTTATCATTATTTGACTTTAATTTGTAAAATTAGACATCTAAATTAATTATTTTATTTTTTATCCTCACCCAAATTATTTATTACTTAATTTTCAAAAACAAAATAATTACAGAGCCAAATTCATTACACATTATGAATTTCACTATGTGATTACAAGGTATACTAAAAACATTACATAACAAGCGAGTGAAATGTACCATTTGACAACTTGCAAAATGAATGAAAATAAACAATATGATAATTACAAAGCAAATGAAAGAAACAAGTATGGACAGTACTGTTCACAAGCCATAGTATTTCTTAAAAAACAAAAAATACAACATAAGGTATAGAAGCATATGCTTCATGATACACAAAGGTTGTTCATCAGGTTCTATCATGATTAGAAAAATTGTAACTAAACACTGATATTTGTCACCAAAAGTAAATTATGCAGTTGTTGTTCAATCAGTGGGTCAAGCTTTTTAGCAGACATCAATTCCTGCCCAAAAAAAAAACAGAACAAAAGAGGGCCATGCATTACTAACGTGAATAATATATTTGCAAAAGTAATACATTATGCATCCTTATCGAAATAGTTTATACACTTGGTGAGCAAATGGACATTCTCGCCGTAGTATTCTACAAAAGCGTGTCATTTGGAAGATCTCAAAATACTTTTAGTTGATCTTCACCTTTTGCTAAGACATGTAACATGATTATTGTTTCATTATCGATAAGTTCATCAATCGCGAAAAATGCTTTACCTAGTAATTTCTTTTTGTCTTCAATTTCTACATGAGATTCTTTATTGCGAGATGGAATCTTAACATTGCGGGTAATAGACTCAGTTTTGTGGGTTACAACATTTGCTAATGCTTTGAACTCTGCACCAATCATATCAACAAAACTATGAAAAATTTTCCGAAATTTGCTTTATCGTTGGATCCGCGGCAAGACTTTTAATTTTTTGGTGCCTTGGTATCTTTGATGTGCTGCTATCAGATGGCATAAGGGATAGGGAATCAGTCGGCTCTTGCAATAACTCTTGTGTGGGCATGAATGTGTCCCGTCTCACGGGATCGGCACTCGACAACCGCCACGACAGCCCGAGAAGGGATACCCACGTCACTTAACCCGCGAGTAGTCGCAAGGCTAACAACAATCTGAGAGAAATAACTCTAAACAGAAATCACAAGTTCAAAACACAAAATAGAGTACTAAAAAAAAATATGCGGAGAAAGCACAAAGATAACGCAAAGGAAGATACTAAACCAAAACATGAACACAGGGTTTAAAGGAATATGCTTGTCATAAATACAACAAAGTTTCAAAAAAGCTAGACAACCATACATGCCATGCATAGAAAGTAACAAATACACTAGTGGATCCATATATGATCTTATACAACGCAGGTTGTTCAAGAAAAAGCATACATTAAACAAAGATTAAGAATGAAAGTTGCTGGAGAATGCACAACATGCCATTCCATTGCAACGCCTCCACTAGCTAGAGCCTAGAATTGAGGGAGAAGGTGACTAATCAAAGTCACTCAGTGAATGGGTCAACACAGCTCAGGAAATACGAAATACTTTAAAAAGTGATAAAACCAACCTTTTGCAACAAAAGACATAAATCAAAGCATTATAGAAAATATATTTATAACCACTAATACTCATATATAAGAAAATCATATATATACCATAGAAGAACCATTTTGCCCAAAAGGAGGTTCAACACTCAAGTATCGTCACTACCAAATTACGGGTTTTAAGATCATAAAACACGATACTCAACACCAAATTCATTTGCTTTGCATAAAACTCATTTTCTCAAAATACGAACTTTTCAAACCAAATTGCTTTCCAAAGAATATACAAGTATTCACGTCTCAAAGATCAGATTTGTAAAATACATATTTTCTCAACGACCCACCAGAGCGTGTGGTGACTCCAGACTCCCAATGTACGCCCAATCAAGACTCTACGTGCCACCTGAAATAGACAGATTAGTCGGGTCCACCACGCCACCTCTAAAGACTGGACCATGAGACCCCTTACTGCAGCAGGCGAGTTCCAACCCCATCACCAATAAAACATCACGAAGTGTGTTATTAAGATAGTTCAAGAAATTCATTTCACAGAGTCCTTGTCCAGGATAAATAACCACATATCGGCGATAAACTTCGCTACCATATAAATCCAAACCGAGAGTATAACATGTATAAAAGTTCAATTATTTATTTTCATTCGATGTACCAACATAGCCAAAAGTATTTTCATCAAACATTAAGAGCTTTGCTTGTAAAATAAAGTGTATGGAAATTATTTTCAAATCATCATTTCATTAAGAGTTTCATTTATAAAATAGGGTACATAGAACTTCTTTTAAAACCATCAAGCCATCAATTGAACATGATAAAACCAAGGATTTCATTAAACCAATCCATAAGTATATTTATATAGTAGTATACTAAATATGCAATCATAACCCACTCACAACTTAGAAGAACAACTCCTCAACGACGCTACTCCTTCGCTAGCTCTTTGCCTTGGGCTGAGCTTTCACCACCTAGCACCAACACAACCATAAGGGCCCAAACTAAGAGAAAAACACAAGAAGAACAAACAAGCATAAACACTTTCATACTACAAGCCAAGAAAACCTAACAAGGCTTAGGTATGGCCTAAACTTGCCCCTAAAGATCCCAAAGAACCTCCATGGAGATAAAATCTCAAAAAGCACAAGAAGGAGAAGGTCTAAGGTTTCATCAAGATATAAATGGGTAGATCTTCACATCCACTTCATGATACAAGAAAAGGTGAAAGAAAATCGAACAAGCAATCAAGAAGTCATCAACATCAAGCCAAGATTTAAGATCTAAAACCTAGGGCCAGCATACTTATCTTTAAGAATTATCAGCCAAAGGAGTAAAGAAAGTCAAGCAATAGCTACTTTCTCTCGTCCAAAGCAAGGGGAACAAAGGGAAGAAGAAAAATCGGAAGATTAGGGCTCAAGTTTAAAACATATATATACCCCTGGCGCAAACACAGGCTGAACACAGGCGTGCTTCTCAGCTTCTTGCCTGTGCATGCACAAGCACGGGTGTGCTTAGTCCCGCACACTTTACAGGAAAACATGGCGAGAAAAGCATAACTTGACTGCCCCTAATACCATTGTGCTCTCACAAGCACGGTCGGAAACACTGGTGTGCTTCATCCCATGCAATTTATAGGTTGCTGGAAACAAAATCCAAAACATCCCATGATGTGAAAGGGTAAAAGCACGGACCAAAGTACGGTTGTGCTTACTTTAAGAACTACATTCCAAGCCCAAAATGGCTGAAGACGCGCGAAGACTCAAGACACAATTGTTCTAGAATAGAAAAAACAATGACATAGACTCAAAAAAAACCAAAACACCACAATGAAGAAATCATCAATGGACATTCGAGATAGCCCCGCATCCTCCTCTATTATAATGTTAACTTCATTTTCGTATTGGCTTGCATCATCTATGATATCACGTGCACTACTACCCAATGTCTTGTTCTTGGTGAAGACCGGGGAAAGTTCATTGAAAATGGAAAAGATTTGCTATATAATCAGCTACTTCCTTGTGACACTGTATTGCATTATAAATGAAAATTAATCACATTAGCATTGAGTATATCTCATTAAAAAAATTACGAAATATTTTTATTCCTACCTTTACATATTCATCATAAGCACTTTTGTCACACATGATAGTGCTAGTTTAATAATTCCAGTCAAAGATACTCATGTCTAGAATAGCATATATAGCAACAATTTAGTTCTCAAAAGCATCTCTCAAGATTCGATATTCTGTATGGCCTTTAGCATGGTTTGTGGGATTCTTTCTTTCATCATCTTTTTTAATTGAAGGAGATACCCATATCGAAACCCATTTTTAGTGCATCACATTGGGTCCATAGAAAGCTTAACTAGTGCATCAATTAGGGCTTTATCTTCTTCGGGGTTCCAATAACATTTGTTTTGTCCTCTATCTTTTTCTTGGGACTATGTGTCCATACTAAAGCAAAAATAAAGATAAGAAATAACAATAATAACAAAGCACAACACTGTCATATATAAGAATTCAAGGATATGATGATAAAGTACTTCAAGTATGTTTAGCACACTTATGTACAAAATTGATATTAAAATGTACTAATGCAAAAATGAAAAGATTAAAAAATAAGAAAAAACAAAATTTATACAAAAGAATAATAGATAAAGGTAGCCACTGTATAGATATTTAATAACAAAGTCAACTTAAGTGCGACAAGTTAAACATGTCCATAGCCATATTAGGTCTAAATTGAGTTCATTCATCTATTGGTTTAATGGATGTAATGTTGTCAGTATCATCTTGCATGTTGTTTTTCACAGGCAAAGCATCAATTTCATCCTTAGCAGGATCTTCCGTCATCTCACTTTTGAGGAAATTGTATGCCAAACAACATACATAAATAATAAATCGTTGGTAGTTTTGCTATAGAAACTTGGACTTTCTAGAATTTTTCAATGAATTTTTAGAAAGGCAAATGTCTTCTCAATTACGTTTCTAGCACTAGCATGTTTCATGTTGAAAAACTCTTCGGGTGTTGATAGCCGATGTCCATCAGTCCAAGAACTCAAGTGGTATTATTGACCTAAAAAAGGTGCAAAAAATCTAGAGCAATTCGTGTATTCAGCGACAATCAAATAATAGTGACCGAATTAACAGACACATGTATTTATTGTTACGTACAATTTTATTACAATAATAACTCCAAGAGAAATGTTGACATATTTTGTTTACCTTTTGGAACATTTAATATCCAATTGGTTTTGTAATAGCATCCTTAAGAACTAGACCGTCATGTGCTAAACCTCCAAACTAGCCAAAACATAAATAAATTCCATATCTTGGCTACAAACCCCAAGCACATTAGTAATGATTTTAGCTTTTCTTGTCTAAGTTTCAATTTTGAATTTCAGCATTAGATTGATGAACCATGATGGGGAACATATATGGGTTGGCGGCCATGGTTATCTTGCTAGAATTTGTTTCTATATTGGCCCACAGTTGCCAATGTTATCACTCAAGTTTGCCTCCCACGGTAGGAACTGCCACATGTTTTACTCACATGAAATTCGACCCATTAGTTAGGATATTCTTGAAGTTTGAAGCATGTTTTCTTTCATTCGTTGGTGCTCCATAGTGTATGTGTTGAAGATTGATTGAAATGGTGTTAATGATACAAACAAAACATGGAGTGATGTATCAACCCCTTGCGTCACCACAAATACACTAGCCATCAAGTAATATAATGAACCCAACAGTGCAGTTGTCGAACCACAGGGAACAGAAGTACTAGTAGTTACTCTTTATATGTTATCTAGCCTAATAGATGTAGTGTTGTGATAACCTAATGTGCAAACTAAAGAGAATCATTGACAAGTAAACAGGGTTAAAATAAAGTGAGCTCTTAATGGATAGAAGTGGGATATTTGGACAATGCTTCCCTATGATTCAGGTATTAGGTACTAAATTCATAAGTATTTCTAGATAGAGTAATTGAGTTATGGGTATCCTAAGGTATACCTGTCCCTTCCTCTAGACCACCTATAACTAGTCCCTTACGAGGTCCCAGTGGAGACTTCTCTCGATGCTTTACACCACATATGATTGTTTAACACTCTAGGCATCCCAAAGATGTAATTATTTCTAAGAATAGATACAATCCTGTCTCTAGGTGAAGGATCCCTAACCCTCTACGAGGTCCCGGTGGAAAGTTCTCTTGACGCCTCACATCACATATAGTTGCTTAGAACTTAGGGAATACGAAGATAGAAAATATTTATCGGAAGGGAAATGAGACAATCCGCTATCTCACGGCTCACCCTCTCAATCCTCTTCACTCTTGGTAATTCTAGACCTAGTGGTGATCTCTCTCACCACTAGGGCGAATAAAACATGCAAATCAATCAATAATAGAATTAATAGAATATGCAAGCATTAGGAACACAAGAGTGAAACTCAATAAATTGAAATCAATTAGAGATACAATATAAATCACACTGAGATTAGAATCCTAGGGTTCACATGTCATAATACTCTCTAAGGGTTTAGCTCTCCATGGAGCAAAATACAAAATGAATAATCAAGAGATAAAAGCATTTAAATTAATTTTATTTGTGTTACAGGCCTTGAAGGAGCCAAAATGAGCATAAAAATGTATTTAAGAAGAAGTCCGCATAAAAAACGTCATTTTAGAGCTTTGTTACAGTAGTGGGATTACTGTAGCACCCGAGAGACTTTTTCAAGTGGAAAAGGCTGGGAGGCTTATGGGAAACCATGCGGCCCTATAGTCGCTAATAAGGCTTGGGCAAATTAGATTTAAAGGTCATTAGGGCATGTTTTTGAGGGGGCTTTTGGAAAGGTTCTTGGAGTTCTAAGGCAAGGAGGCCAAATCCGGCAAGGGTTTTTTGGGGTTTTCTGTATTTTAAGAGTGGAAAGCCAGTTGAGAGGCAAGATTTGGCAAGATCCTTTACCGATCTCACTTGGGAAAGCTTGTAGATGACGAGGAAAGCGGCCCCTATCGCGGCGTTGGTGGAAGCTTTCGACGCGATCCGGCTCACCATTTCGTCATCAACACTTGAGGGAGTTTTGTCATAAGTGTTTTAGTTGTTTGCATGAGTTATTTATTGTTCTTTGTTGTTATGGACAACTAAACCCCAAGGTCACCAGATGCCGGTGAACCTTGGGATGAGCTAGCTTGCTTGGATGCTTTGATTTGTTTTTAATGCAATTTGTTTAGTTTGTGATTCATTCTATGTGTGCTTAATTGCTTTTAATTGCATGAGAACTCTGTGGTTCAATTTCTAGGTTGTACTTGGAAGGCTGCGATGTACTCTGTATTAGACTCGCATAACTTGAAAGGGATTCACTTACCAATACACCGAGGGATTCGGGTATTTGGCACCCCTCCAACCATTAGGTTAGAATCTAGACATTGTGTTTGATCCTAATTAGATATTTTCCTAAACTCAGTGCAATCATAGGGGGAGTTGGTTGGAAGAGATTTCGGTCAATACTCTTATTGGATTAGGGGTTAAACACTGAGGGATTTGAGATTAACTTACTCTAGGAATCTCTTGGTCCAAATTATCTTTGCTACTTTAACTCTAGCATCCTTCTAGCTTCAGTAGTCGCAAAGGGATCTACATCCATGACCATCTTCTCCTTTGTTATTTTCACCCGATTCTTCTGTGATTTGGATATTTCACATAGCTCCATTTAAGTTTCTTCCTTAGTTTGTAGCACTTGGACTTGAGTTGGTTGGTTAGACAATAAGTGAAAAGGAAGTAAGGGTAGATCTTGACCCCAAAATAGTACTACCACTGTGTCACGTACAAAGTATTACTTGACGACTCCATATCCTTGCGGGTGACACACCACAATCCTCTTCTTTGATGGCCGTGATGAAGCTGGAGCGGTCACAAAAGACATTGTCTAGTCTCACCCTCCTCTCATTGCACATGCTCAAAGCCCATAACATTGCTGCTGTTTCAACATGTAAACTTGAATCCACCTCAATTCCAGCTCAACCTACGAGTACAATAAATATAAAATCAGCCAGTACTATAAAACTAATTAAAGAGAGTAATATTATAAATGTTGTGAGAAAAGAGCCTCCATTGGTAGAAGAAAAAAGGTTAAAGTAAGAAGAGGTCTCATGATGAATGCAACTCTGGTACCATATCAAGAATGGTAAATGTTTTTTTTTCTTTTCTATAATTAATTTCCTTCATCCAATCACAAAAGGTAAGAAACTATTTAAAGAGGTGCAAAGTCATATTTGGTTGCCACTTCGGTGGCGTTTGGTTGAATGTAATTCTAAATACAGTGGATTTTTAATTACAGTGTAACTAGAAGTACTTGGATTTTAAAATTCAGTGAAATCAAATCTAGTGTTTGATTAGATGTATTTGAAAATACTATATTATAATATTTAATATTATTTTAATGATTTTAAGTGCATATTAATTACTTTAATTATTAAATTTAAATTCATTATAAATTTATTAAAATTTTATTATATTTTAAAATTTTGAATTTAATTATTAACCCCATAAAAAGTGTATTTATAAGATTTTCATCTAATTTTAACAAGTTATTTAATATTTTTAATTATTAAATTTATTATTAAAATTTATAAGTTTTTTACTATGCATAAATATTTAATAATATTTGTTTTTCGTTAGTTGATCACATATAGGTCACATGTGAGGGAACAAAAATATAAGGGATTTCGTTTTATGGCCAATTTGGACATAAAACCAAATCATTTATTAGATGTAATTCGAGTTACGTGAGTTTTTAAAATCGGGTGAAACAAATCTTGGACTTTAAAAATCCAAGAACTCAAATTATATTTAATTCTAAATCCCTCCAAACAAACACTATCTTAATTAATTACTGAAAAACTCTTGTAAGATACAAAAATAAAAATCACACAAAGTGTATATATGAATATAATTTATGAAAAAAGTAGTGGGAAAAAGAGAAAGTGGTGTTATGCATACTTCTAATCATCAGTGCTAGACTAGTACTACACTAGTACTACAAAAAGATGCAGCTCACAGCCACCCTCCATGTGCATCCTTCATATAACCATCTAATCAGCTGCCCAACTTAAACATGCTGGTGTCAAGCACATGTGACATGCACATGTTTTTTTTTTTTAAATAATAAAAAATAATTTCAGTAATAAAAATATTTACTAATGTGATTAATATCTATGGTCAGTGGTCATTCGCTTTTCCACTTAGATATATATAATGTTTTTATGGCCATAATTTTCAAGAATTATATTTTATAAAGTAAAATATAGATTAAAGAAAAAGTCTTTTAGTTATAACTGAATTTGATGCCAGCTACATCGAGAGACAATTATCAATTTTTGCATTATTAATTAAATATAACCAGAATATAATTAATTTTTTTTTATTTTTATATGTATGGCTTAAATCAATATATTGTAAACTGATTTCATGAATATTTTATAAATTATTTTAACATTCGACTGAAACAAACTATTAAAAAAAGTAAAAAATAATTATTTCTCACAATTTTAATGATGAGAATTTAAAAATAAAATTGAAATGAATAATATAAAAAGTAAGAATTATATATAAATATGTATATATATAAATTATTTTATGGATTATTAGCGTATATTTTACTTGCATGATTGATAAAATTGCAAAAATATATCTTGGCACACCATTAATGTCACGCCCCAACCCCCATTGTCGGGCCCGCCGACGAGCACCGGCCACATCCCGATGGAGTTGGGCCCCACTAGGTGCAAAGCCTCAGATGTCCAATATAGTCAGAGTCAACCTCAACAGACAACATAGACAACAATAATACAAAATTACGAACATAACCACAATAACAAAGTTCATACTGGTATGGGCTTTAACAGTCCTACAGGATATAGTACCGCACAAACAGTTTATGAACCGAAAATATAACAGGATACAAGTCTCACTCACATAGTGAGATACAGATAGCAGTCGACAACAAGAGGTAGAAGCTCGACTCCAAGATAAACCCCCGATCCTAAAATTAATCTTTTCCTGCGAGAGAGGAAATCGGAGCGTATGAGCCACAAGGGCCCGGTAGGATTACGTAAATAACAGGTAATACACATATTTCGGAATAAATATAATCCAGGATGCAAATACGTAAAATGCTCGAATATAGAATAATCGAAATGCGTAAAATAAGCGAAAATGACGTGTACATCTCCCCGACTAATAACGGAATCAACGGCCCCGAGGTTGGATCTTGCTAGGACTTCTCCTCCTAGCTGGGTAATTTGTCGGGAAAAAGATGTACTAAAAACCGCGTAAATACAGAGTGTAGATAGAGAAAATACCAAATAAAACACTTCGCTAAGTAATTAACTTAAATAATTAAATAAATAACAAATACAAAATAATAAACAAAATAAATAAATAAAATACAATAATTAAACAATTATATAACCATCCACAAAAAATACAGAGTTATATTATACGGGTGCGAGAACCTACTTGGTTCCGAGCTACGAAGGTGTAAATACTAAATCCTGCGAATTAAGGGTTGGCTAAACCCAACCACAAACTCTAATTCTGTTGTTTAGACTGCAAATCTATTCACAAGACGACAAAAACAACTGAGCTACAAACTAGGACCACCAACTCGCAACCAAATAGTTAAATTTACCCGAATTCACACAAACACTTAACAAATGCTACCCTCAAAAAAATCAATCCAGCCAAATGCATACCAGATCACTTCAATACAAGCACATAAGTTGGCTAGACTGAGAACATTAAATGCTGGAGGATTAGAAAAATAAATACTAGAACCTGGAAGGATTATTTTGGGAAAAGGAAATTCAACATCCAAAAATTTAAGGGGATAAAACAATTATAACAATATTGCTCAAGAGCCTTAAGATGATATCTACACCTAAATGGTGATGGATTACTTTGACTGAGATCAACTGTCATTCTCGATTCAAAATTAGGGAGGCTTAAACTAGGATAAAAGTGTAAATACTATATATATAAAAAAAACATGCTCAATTATCAGATTAGAAAGCAAGCCATGCATAAAACATCAACAAACAAAACTACAAATCAATGGCTGCAGTAATAACCGCCAAAGCCACTTTGTCATTTAATCCTAAAACTCTTCAGGGACAAAATTCACCACCTCTCACACAAGAGCAATAGGAAGCTATACAAGAAAATAATGAGAGAGGTTTGAAATCCCATTCTCACGAATCACAGCAACCATGAAGCTGATTCCAGCCATGGGGCAAAAGCATCACAGGCCACACACACAGAGCACTACTTTCTATCAAACATTCAATTAAAGCTTTCACAGGAATTAAGAGAGAAGAAATTAACACTGAAATAAGGGCTGCAGCAGCTTGCTTGCAGATCTTCTAGGGCAAAACATCACAGCCAAGTGAACATAAGAGCACAACAAAACCATCAGAAAGCATCACCTTGATCATCTTCAACAACAACACTTCCAAAACGGGCCAAGAGAAAGAGAAGCTGCAGCTGAAATGGGAAAAGAAAGGGAAAGAGAAGAGCGTGGCGCCTAGAGATCATCATGAATCACCGGGAGCTCCAAGAGTTTAAAGAAAAAAACAAACAACTTCCTCATACCAGATCCGAGAATCCCGGAGTAAAATAAGTTTGACTGCAGATTAGCAAAAGATTAGGGTTAATTGAATGGTCAAAACAGGTTGACCGTTACAATTAATTAATTATTAATTATTATTCACATGTATTATTCCTCCATTAATTACTTCACAACTAAAAATATTGTATCAAACCAAGACAAACATGCATTCAAATTCATTGAAAATAATGAAAAACACAAACATTGAATATAGATGGAATATAACACAATTTTAAAGAGAAGCACCTATGGTGCACCTCACTAGGTCAATAAAGCCACCATAAGCATCTCTTTACTTGATTATCCCTTCACAATGCTTGTCAATTTTGTTAAAAAAAACATCAAATTAAAAAAAAAGAAAACATATAAATAATAAGAAATATGTAGTATATTCAAACTCATACTTAAATAGCTTTAGAAAATAAAACACCATAAAACTTTTTTATTGGGTAAAAGTAAATTTCACCAAACCAAGTCATAAATTGAGTCGGCCTAATAATTCAAGCCAGACGAGACATCATCTTTTTCTTTGTTTTCCTTTCCTTGCATGGAAATACAACAATAAAAAAGCATTTGTGTAGCATTGCATAGATACAAGGACTAAAACAAACTCATAAAATTAATTTAAGCTCAACATAAAACTACTTAATCTACAAAACTAACTCAACAAGTCGTAATTAGTTACTTGTATATATAGAACTGAACCCTACTCTTATAAAATGTACACTTGTCAAATATAAAGTCAAGGAACGCTTCACTTTGTATAGTAATCACACAAGTACTCAAGTACAATTACAGGCTCACTGAAGCTATAATAATTTGGGAATTAAACTTTACAAGCATTCTAACTGCGTGTACTAGAAAATAATAATAATAATAATAATAATAATAATAATAATAATAATAATAATAATAATAATAATAATAATAATAATAATAAAGAAAGAGGGAGAATTTCAAAGATTATTAACTAGCTACAACTTTGGAAGGTTTCTTCTTTTTTTCTCTACAAAAATAGATTTGAAGAAGAACTTGCAATTAAGGGAGCTTCTGAAAGGTTTCAGAAGCTTCTGTATATTTGCATTTGGTTCAAGATGTGCTCAAAGTTGTCATTGGACTTCTCAATGGGATGTGTGTGCATTCCTTCATATGTTGTCACCACAACACCTTCATCTTTTGACAAACGTTGCACTTGCTTCTTTACATTGCATCCTTGATGTGTGCATCTATAATAGCTTCTGTTCAATATCAAATTAAAACAACACCAAATCAAATGAAGAACTATATATATATATATATATATATATATATATATATATATATATATATATATATATATCTTACCTTTTCATTATTAATATATATTAGTGTGCCTACTATATCTTCCAAGGAATTTATTTAATGTAACAAGCAATGAACATGCATTTATATCATGTGCGAAGCATTGAACCAAATATCAAACCATGTCTCTCATATAAACCAAATGAATCACAAGAGATCATGAAGAAGTCAAAATCACTATACTTTTGTCTGCTATTGCATGTAGTATGTCACCTTTTCATATATGCTCTCATGCTATATATGGTTTCAATTCAACAAGGACAATAAACAAAGCTCTCTAATAATTAATCATCCTAGAAAATGAATACATGCATATACACACACAACAATATGTGAAGACTTTGTGTAAGTTCATTCTTTCATATGGATATATCAAAGTCCCTACAAACTATTCCTAGTCAAGTTTGACCCACCAAACAATAAATTAAACTTGCTATTCTACAAATGAAGCACAAACATTAATGGTTCTTCAAATATAATGAATGAAAAATAAACTCTAATCTAAAGAAAGAAAGAAAGAAAGAAAGAAAGAAAGAAAGAAAGAAAGCAATACAAACCTTGGGAACTTGTTATTCTTGACAGCTTTTTGTCCATACTTCCTCCATCTATAACCATCATCAAGAATATCAACTTGGCTTCTTGTTTGAAAAGCATAACGAGGTCTCCTTACCTTCTTCTCACCTTTCTTCTTGCTTCCCTTCTCTCCCAATTCTTTGCTTTCTAACATCAAACCATGTGGTGACTTTGTGGTACACGTATTGCTACTACTAGTGCAAGTCATGTTGGATGATGATAAGTTGGCAAAGAGTTGGCTGGTTGTATTGCTAAGCATGTTATGATAAGAAGATGATGGTTGAGTAGGGAACAACATGGCATAGTTCTCCATGAGCTTAACTAACAACAACAACAAGAAGAAGAATAAGAAGCAGCTTGAGGAGGGGGGTCTAAGGAGGAAAGAAAGGTCTTAATAATGAATGAGATCGAGATGGAGTTATGGATGCGTAAACGGCACGTAAATAGGCTATATAAGAGTGATGGTCTATCTCCCACTTCCTTTTACTTAATTTATATATATATATATATATATATATATATATATATCTTATGGATGAGGGGTTTATAAGTTTTAATTCATGGAACATCTGAGATCAACTTTCATAGTCTAACACGTGTTGTTGTAGTCTTCCGGTTCTTGGTGAGGAGGGGAAACTAGGGTTTTGGTCTTGGGAGAAACGTGTTTCCTTTTTCTTATTTTTATTTTTATTTTTATTTTTATTTTTGCATAAAAAAATAAAATTTTCTATGTATACGCCATACATACAGCTAATTGATGTTTGATAGAAAATAACCCTTTAGGTTATCTATTTTTTCCTTTTTTTTTTTTAATTATTTTTTTGCAAATTAATTAGTAACTCTCCTGTGGGGTCTTTAGCCATGAATTATGACGAAGTGATACGAATAATAAATAATAAATATTGATACATCTAAAATATTTCAATATTATTGACTTTATTAGCTAAAATAAAGCGAAAGAATTTTTTTACTAATCTTGTTTACTTTTCATATTTTAGTATTATATTGATATCATTATTTCTATTTATAAACAAAAGGGCCAAATTAACACAAATAATATGTAATAAATATATAGAAAAATTAACAATTTTAGCACTCAAAATATCATTTTCCCCAAAATTTTTACTTATTTTTTAAACTCTAAAAAAATAAGAATACATTCAATGAATAATTAATTAATTAATTAAAATGGAATAGGGGAAACGAGTTCATGCAATGGCTGCTTTGATGCACTGAATGTTGTGAGACTTGTTGGGCATCTAGCCATCCATCAAGTTAACTTTCTCAGTGCCTTCACATGGTCTTTAATAAAACATAAATAAAACTAGTTTGGTGTTTTTTTCATTTATATGAATGGGAGCTTTATAATAAAAAATAACATGGTTGATCATCATCAATCTCATTTTATATTTTTTTTTATTCAATTATTTTCAAATGTATTTAATCACGTGTTCATATATTATTAATATTAGTTTGCCAAAATGTCTTATCATAACCAAACATTTAATCACTTTGTATGGAATCCAAAGGTTAAGGGTGAGGACATATATAAAAAAAGAATGGTTCAAAGCCTCCCAATTTTAAATTCATCATTATAAATTATATAAAATTCAAAAAATTGTTTGATGATGAGCCTGTAACAGCCCATAAAAGCATTAACCAACATCTTTTTAAAAAAATTTGCCATAATAAATTTAAATAAAAATTATTTTTTCTTTAAAGTAATTAAAAATCTAGCTTTAGCTCTTCATTTATCTTAAGTCATTCTGGTGCAATTATGTACATAGCCCATATATATATATAATGCGAAGCACAAATAATACAAACAATTATACTCTACTTAATTAATTACTATTTAGAGTGTATCAAAGATTCAAACATTCAAAAGGACAACTAAGCGTATGATTTAAAATTATTATTTAAGCAATATGTTTTTAAATCATTTAATATTGTTTGAGCATTAATTGAATTTATTTTTTATTTCTCTATTTATAAGTTTATACTTTAATATTAGAATAAATTGATTAGTTAAAAAGATTTATCTATATGATTTATGTGGAGGAACAATAAAACCTTATATAATTCATGAAATCTTATATTACCATTAATCAGGAGTGTAAATGAGACACTACTACTCCTAAACTACTCGAGTTCAATTAGGAAAAAACTCAAACTAGACTCCACTTGAACTCAAACTCTACTCGAGTAGCTTAAGTAGTCAAGCTAACCTAGTTCGAGCATCTTAATTCTTGACTCGAGTGTTTCCGAGCCTAATTGAGTAGTACTTATATTTGTGTATATATATTATATATTAGTTTGTTATACACACACACATATATATATATCACTGAATTCTTGTTTTAGCATAAAAATAACTATTATTAAATCGAGTTTGTTCATTTTTATCGAGTTTAATCCAGTCGAGCTTGAGAAACTCGATTTATGTATTAAGTCGAGCTCGAGTTAGGAAAATAAAACTCGATCAAGTTCGAGCCAAGTATCAAGTAGCGAGATTCCAACAGAGCTCGAGTTCGTGTAGCTTGCTATTCGGCTAGAACTCGATCAATTACATCCCTTAGTCACCATCGAGGATAAGATACCATGGAATATGATTCGAGTTGACATGAATATGTGTAATTTTTGTTTGCTTAACAAAACAATAATGTGGCTGCAATGTAAATATTTGGTTAGTTGGGACTCTTTAATTGCTAATTATTTTTTTACTAAAATATCCATATCTAATAAGTGGCATGCTTATATATTAAAGTTTATAATCCTTTATATAAAATTCGAAAAATTGTTTAATAATAAATATTTGTTATTATTAAAAAATAAAAATTTGATTTTAATATATATATATATATATATAAACCCAAATATCATGACCACTCGACAAACAAAAATATAAAATGAGGAGTATTTGATGACCGTAGACTAGTGTTGAATATAATGATGTTAAAAGGATAGCCACAACACAACTTTACTCAAAGGGAAGGGTGACAAGTCGGGAGGCTACGAATTTGAAAGCATTTTTTTTATTTGTTATTGTTTTTGAAAAATTTGATTTTTTTTTGAGATTTTATTGGATTTGAAAGGTATAATTCGATCAAATTTACATTCCTTCTGCAATGTAACATTATCAATTATTGAGTTGATAATCACATTCTGGGTAATATTAATTAAGTTATCAAATTTAAAGAATATGATATTTTCACTCTAAATAACCAAACGAGATAATATAAGGTTATTTAGTCCACATAACACAATCTACTATGAAGCATTAGTGTTATTAATAACAAAGTTAATTAATTTTTCCCTTCTCTCTAGATTAAATAAAGTATTTGAAATAGACGAGAGTTGTCTTTTATATATATTTTATTGAGTTTCCATTCAAAGTTATTGTGTTCAAAATTCTCTTTCACACACAAATTAATTAATGTATTAACCGACCGTGGGCTGACCCAACGACTTAAATAGTAATTACTACATTAAATACTAAATACTATACATTTGACGATTATTTAATTACTAAATAGTTTCTACAAAGTTTTTCCCTATTGCATCCGATTTAGACAAGAATTACCCTTCTTTATAGTTTATATATATATCTTAATTTGATAGTGAACTCATTAAAAAAGATGCTAATAAAATATAATATGAGACAAGGAGATAATGCATACTAATATAAGTGTTTGATTTTGTGTGTAAGAATTAAATTGTATTTGACAAGATGAATAATATTATATTTTCTTGTAGAGAATGTCTTATAATCTTGAAATGGTCCCAAAGCAAAAAGAAATATAGTAGTAATTATCATGGACTTAGCAAAGCATGCATGCAAGATAAATTCCTTGAATTTCAAGCATGTTGTCATCCTTCAATGTTTTCAAAATGCAACTTCTCCCTTAGATGGACAATTCAAACTAACTTATGTCATGCAACATTTTAAGGAATAGTCTTACTTCCATGACTAACAAGCCTTATGGTGTCATGCATTTTGACTAAAATCCTAAACTTGGACTTTTATGAATCATGCACATCTACTGATTATTATATCTTGTTGCTTAATTACCTCCTTTTTCTTGCATATATATTTTCTTAATACATACATACATACTTTTTGTATTTCATGTGTTCAAAACTTAAATCAAATACTTTTTATATCATATGAATATAGGCTAGGACAACATTAACATGTATAATTAATCCTATGTACACTAACTGATTTCAGAAAGATTAAAGTTTATGTTGCTAATCTTATCCTTGATCAAATATGTCATTGCTTGATTATGAGGCTTGGCAAAAAGAAGAAGAGAGTAATTATCTATTTTCTTTTAAGCATGCGTTTGTTTGTTGTGATAATTAGAAACAAATATTTTCTTTAAAACAACACCTAACAACCTTACAATGAAAGTTAGATGGCTTGTTATTACTTCCACTGAATATAACATAATAAAGTTTAAAGTTCATGAATGTCCTTTTCTTTGGATATGGAGATCATAGGTGGGGGAGTCTCTAGATAAATATTATATATATATATATATATATCTTTCTTTTTAATAAAAAAACACTGCAATTTATTTAATATATGTTCAAAAATAATAAATAGTGTTTTCTTTGATATCATTTTCAAATAATGAAATTGAGCAAGCTCACATATTTGATTAGGAATTAGCATTGCGTGCATTTTTATTCGTAAGGAACAAAACACTGGTCAAAGAAACTTGCTATACAAAACCCTAATAATAAATGTCACTATTACTTTATTATAAAAAAAAAAATTTAATGTTCTTTTTTTGAATCCAAAAGAGAAGAAAACAATATCTTTACATTCATTTAATCAAGATTGACAAACGAGAAGCTTGATCTTAACATATTAACTAAAGAAGGACAACACATACACAAACCAAACTTTGAGACAGCGATGGGGGAATGAATGTATATGGAGGTCATGGTCACGTGAATAAGAAGAATAAGCTTTGGTCTTTGTTCACCCTTTGCATGCAGAATGAGACTTGGATTAACTTTTCAGAGATATGGGGCCTTTGATCTATAACATTACTCAATTTCGTTACTAATATATAATATACATATAACCATGATTTAATTAATATAAAAATGTTTATATAATTAGCTTGCTTGAATGAAAGAGTTATAATATAAAAGTATTAATATCCAATGTATAGTAGGTTAAATGTTCGACTCTCTTCTAATACATGGTTGAGGTGTAATAGCTGCATGTAATCTTGTTCACATAATAATTAAAAGAAATATAAACATCTAAAATCTTCCAACATATATATATATATATATATATAGAGAGAGAGAGAGAGAGAGAGAGAGAATCATATTTCATGAATGAAATAGGTAATATATATTACTGAATTACTTAATTTTTATTTATTTTTAATTAATTTTCTATTTGTATAGATATACGCATATATAAAAGATAAATATATTTCACAAGGCCAGATGAAGGCATGTCCACCTAATTAATTAGGGTTTATCCTGAAGTTTCCTTCTCTCATGATTTCAAAGGGAGATGACCAAAGAAGTTAGTTTGAAAGATATATATATATATATATATATATATTTGCTCATCTGGTTTATTACTTTTCAAAGACCAAATATATATATATATATATATATATATATATATAGAGTGAGAGAGAGAGAGAGAGAGAG
This sequence comes from Dioscorea dumetorum, assembly GCA_902712375.1. NCBI lineage: Eukaryota > Viridiplantae > Streptophyta > Magnoliopsida > Dioscoreales > Dioscoreaceae > Dioscorea > Dioscorea dumetorum. The sequence goes on from CACTHL010000738.1 coordinate 747,998, forward strand.
AGAGAGAGGCACGTGGGCGAATTAGGGTTTGAAGGAAGTTGGTGAGCAGCCACGGAGACCATGACTAAAAATTTCTAGATTTTTTTGACTTCCTCTAATTACAATAAAAAAACATATATATTAAAGAGAAGAACAATGAAGGAATGAATTAGAGTGGAAGATTAAACGAGAAAGAAGAGCTCCTGTGGGCCATCTTGTATACATTTATGTCACCATGAATTGCATGCCCTTGTGTATGATGGTGATCACCACAGATAAAGGAAAGGTAATTTGAAAAAAAAAAATGCCTTTTTGAAATATATGTTGAATAATTTTGGGGTTAGGGTTTCACTTTGATCGAGAGAATAATATTTGTATAAACTTAAAATAGGCCTAATACGAACAAAACCTCAAACTCAAACATTATATTATAATAATAATAATATTAATCCAAATTAAGATATTCTACCATAAATATGGCTAGCAATATGTTTTTAATTAACCAATTGAATTTGAAGAAAAAATAATAATGATAAGGGTATAGGTATGATTCGTAACGGAACAATAATAATTGTATATATATTTTTTTACTACTTTAATATTTAATGTATTCAATTTGGTTGTCTATTGTGACAAATTCGTTTTTGGTTGTTTAATTTAATTTTTATTATAATATAATCATTTTTTTCCTTGTTGCATTGATCTTGAGAAAAATTAATTTTAAGCTAACACTGTTGAGCCATTATAATATTATGTAAATTTCAAAATATGGTAAGATCCAACTTAGGATATAGGCCTTCATGTTCTAGAAGTATTTGTATAAACTTAACCTAAATAAGCTTAACATGAAATTGAAAATTGTACTATATAATACTCATTGAAAGATATTCTAAGCACATAAAAATTATAAGATATACAATTTTAATACAAATTCTACTCAAAATGAAACTAGAGAAATTTAATTGATAAAGTAAAGATAAATTTATTGTTAATCCAAAAAAAAAAGGATTGCAATTTTGTCAAAAAAAAAAAGTAAAAATAAATAAAATAATAGAAAAAAAAGTTGATTGTGATGGAGGCCCATCTTCCATGACTGCTGACATTCACATATATATGACCCTGATATATATACGCTTTGATGCTTCTTGGTATGAGGAATCTGTCGGTATGATTTTTTTATTTTTATTTTTTTTTGAGATAGAGCGACAAGCGCCAATTCTCAGGGGCGTACGCGTGGCGGGGGGATTACCTACAACGTCCTTACCCTCTTGGAAGATTTGAAAGAGAACAATGATCACATATTTACGTTATTTTATAATCTTATATCTAATGTTAATATAATATTTTTGATTCATTACATGCAATAACATTTGATAGGTGTTTGAAATAAACACATAATCTACCAACTGTTTTTTAAAATTCAAATTATGTGAGGAAAATTGTTTGATTAATTTGTTACATTTGTAATGAAGATTATTTATATTAAAAATCTTAAGTGCGTCCTTCAGGCATTAGTCTGAAAGGCTTGTAATTAATGCTTTCAAATTTAATGATTTAGATATGTTATAAAGAGTTTTAGATAGAAAGCGACAACATATATATATATATATATATATATATATATATATATATATATATATATATATTAAATTGTGCTAGTTCTTTATGTAGTTGTATGATATAGAACACATGGTAAGCTTTCTCATTTGTAATCTATTAATTTATTTATATTTAAAACCTTGCTTCTTAACTACATTAATCAAATTCATGTAATCTAGCTAGTTAATTAATTTGGTTTCATTAGTTTTTGTTTAATTAAAGTTCTAATTTTATGTTTATTAATGTAAATCTAGCAACGCTAAACAGCCGGTTATATGAGATATATAGCTTAAGTTATTGATCTTAAATATTTTTTCGTGCCAAGAATCGATATTGATAAAAAAAGTACAATATGTGGATAAAATTATAAATTCTTTTTTTTTAGAGATGAATAGCAATCCCAACAATTAAAAAAAAAAAGCATCCCTATTTGTGATAATCTATCAAATGGAATAAATTAATCAACTTTGCTCTTTTGATATCTAATAATTGACTCAATGACTCGATGTGCAGTTAACAATTAACTTATAAATAATTATCAAGAACGCAAAGCATTTTGTTGGAGCTTTTTCAAATCTAGCTACCCTTTCATTCTATCATAATATTTTTGATATTATATAACAAAACTGTTATATTAATTAGTCTTTTATAGTTTGATGGAAAAATTTCAAAAAAGAGAAAAAGAAACCTTGTGGTTTGACAAATTTACAAAAAAGGAAAAAGAGTTTTTGTTTTCATATTTATACCATGTGGTTTTTGTAGCTAACAAAAATGGGAAAACCAGTGTTAATTTACAAGGGTAAAATTGTCATTTCACTTTAAAACCAACTCATAAAATATAAAAAAACACACACATATATATTTAAATTTATTAATTATTTCTCAAAATTCCATAAAAAAACTTAAATCTCAAAAATCAAGAAAAATAAGGTTGAAAATCTTGTCTTTTTTAGGCCATGTGGCTGTTTGTTTAAAAAATTGATGATTTTGTCTGTACTAAAAAAAAATTTTACCTGACTAACGATTTTTTTTTTTTTTTTTTGTTAGTTGGAGAAATCACATGGTACAAAAATAAAAAAGAAAATTGCGCTATCCATATTCAACAATTAAATATGTGAAACTATAAGTTTTTTTTTTTTTTTTTTTTTTTTTGGGAATTTTCCCTAGTTTGAACACAAGAAAATATTTTTTATTACTACAGAAATCAAAACTACAACCACAATGAAATGAGATGCATTAATTAAAGCAAATATTATACAATATTATTACTATACACAGTGGTGATAGTGTTGGTAAGTGAATAAAATGCACATGCAGAAGAAAGGACATGACCATTTTCTTCTCCCACTCATTGAACAGAGAATAAATCCAAGTAGACAAGATACATATACACATTCATATGGTTTATGAATAGAGGACCAAATAATAGAGGAATTGCTCACTCAAAGGGGACCTTGCCTGCATTGTTCCATTTCCAACCAGTACAAACTAGTCTCATCAAACATTATTAATTATAATGCCATGAATGGCTCAGACAAAATTACATCACAAACACATTTAGCTTAACTTGAGAGGCATGTAACTCAGTGTCGCATTCATAGAACTTAATAGTAGTAATATCATAAATCAACACAATTACGTACATTGGTTTGAGTTTTATTGCAGTCACATCAAGCAAAGAAAGCACAAAAATTAATTAATAGACATCACTTGATCACTATGAATTAGCTAGACACGTACACCTTGACTCAATTCATCACTTGTTATGATCTTCATTCCACTCACTCACATATAAACATAATCTTTGAATCCTCTTCTTTTACAGCTCCAAAACTAGGTCTACATTAAATAAATAAATAAAATAAATAAATAAATAAAATAAAAAGATCTAAAGCAAGAAAGATAAAAAGAAATTAATACTCACATTCTGCATCAGTTTTGATCCAATGTTCGCGATTGATCCTCGGACATGAATCGCTTTCTTCGAGCATTGGAGGTGAACTACTTGATCCACATTTGAAGCAAGAAAAACCGATTTTTCGATAAACTTCTGATTTGAAAAAGTTCTTGCCTATAGGTGGTTTGCCTTTAATCTCTTGTTTAACTTCCTTTGTAACTTTGTTTGGCACCATCTCTGACATGTTCTCTGGATGAACTTTTCTGTGGAAAACTTGCATAAACTGCCACAACAACACTTCAAAGAAAGTTATTATCAACGACATAAATGATTGAATCTTTATTTAAAAGCATTGAGATATTTCTAAAACCTATGTCTTAAAGCTGTAGATTTACTATTCATTGCACAAATAATTCTTCTTACTTTAAGTATCAATATCAAATTACTTTAAGAAGGAACATGGTGGGACTATATAAAACTTTTCCTTAGGGTTTGCATCCATGCATGATGATTAATGTATATTATAATATATATATTTTTTTGATAATCTAATTGAGATTTTAAATATTTTAGATTTTATATAAAAATTATGAAATGAAAAGGAATGTAAATAATGCAGGAAATGGACGGTGATCCTTATCCTCATACCTTGCGGAATCTCTTTTTGGCCGTTGATGGTTTGGCCGGAATATTCTTCTCGCTGACCGGAGAATCTATAGATTCTTCTAACTTGCTCCTCATGAATAATTCTGCAAGAGAAGCTCTTCTCACTGGGAAGTTCTCTTCTGCTCCCGTGGGCTTCTTGGCTTCATCGGCGATGGCATTCTCGAGCTCAACCTTAATCATCCTATTGTTAATCTCCACCGGCACGCCAAACGTTGGTGTCACAGCACCATTCAGCATATCATCATCGTCATCATCATTATCATATTCTTTGCCGAACTTTGTGTAATTTCCAAGCATTGGAACAGACCCAAGAGTTCCAATGGAGAGGAAACCATCGAAGAGCACATCATCGGCAGGATCGAAGACATTGTCTTGGTGATCACCACCATCTTCTTTCACCGAAGCATAGGATGCAAACACGTTGAAGTTCTCCGGTGATGTCCCGCCGGAGATACATTTGCACGCCGGAGCTGTATGAATTTACAAATAAAATATAATATGCATTATTACCATGCAACAGTACTAGTTACATACATACATATATATATATATGTAGTAGTCCTACGTCTTATTAAGGATGTATATATATAATGAGTATGATTTATAGAGACATGCATAGAAGTTAAAGAGTACTAATTAAATTACCATTTGCAAAGTTATGGCCACCAGTCTGCCAGAGTTTTCTGTGCATCCAACCTAAAAGCTGCATGAAATCAGTGAAATAATCAATGATTAATTATGCATGTATCATATATAGATATAGATCTAGATATAGAGAAGGGAGATTAATGAATATATATATATATATATATATATATATATATATATATATATATATATATATATATATATATCGATGTTAGATTGAGGACCTTCATAGTTGATGAAAAGAAGAAGATAGGAGAAGAGTAATGCGAGTAATGCTTGGAAAGAAATGAGAGATATGAGGTAGGGATATGGATGGGCAGTTAAATGGGAAAGGGTTGGTGGAGGAGAACAAGGGAAGGAGATGAAGGTAGCTTCTGGGAGCTGCTAGTGCTAGCATAACTATTTGAAAAAAATCAAATCATGTGTGGAGATGGGGAGATGTGGGATCCATCATGCCAGGCCAAACTATCTACCTGCATGCAAAAGGTGGCAACTGTGCATGGATTTTGGTACGTGTACAACCTTCCTATCATATATTTTCAAGACACTATTTTTTTATTTTTGAGAAAATATTACAAAATTTTGCGATACATGTTATGAGACGGGGGGGTCACAGTGTGTGGCAAAGTTCTTATTCCTAAATGAGTAAGATTCATCAACTTAGGTATTTTCACACATGATTTGCTTTAAATTAAGTCTGTAAAGTAAATTTATACTGCAAAACGTCTTGTATTATACGTAAGTGAGAGTTTATAAAATAGAAAAACATTTAGGTCCTCACTCATTTTAAAATGGCTTGTCAACATGGTAGGTAGATATCCGCTCCATAATAATTTTTTAATGTATAATCAAATCAATTGCATTTTTTCACAAAATTATTAGGATTAGGATGTTGATGTATATAAAGACTAAGAAGTAGAAAAGTTTAGTGTTTATAACATGGGTTTTTACTCTAGAAAATATTGGGAGGCACAATTTAATCCCGCCATATATCAATGAAAACAACTTCAATATTTTTAATAAACCTAAAGACTAAATGCAATCTTTATTATAACTTTAATGTCTATTAAGATAATTAAACACTGTGTGGGTGTGTGGCTAATAACTTTAATGTTCATCCTCTAGTTAACTAATTGAGCAGTCTCTCTTACTTTCTCTAATTGCCGTACTGTTTATTAAGACACACATACACAGAGATTAAGTGATCAAACAAGTTACAGCTAGTGATTGAGATTTCTTCCCTTTATACCACTCCACGTGCAAAGAACTAACTCTTTTAAGTCTGGGGTCATGGCTTACAGCACAAAGTCTGACTGGATTGTGTCTCGTTGCTTTTGTTTGTGATCTAACTTTCTCTGTTCATAAAAACCTTTTTTTTTTCTGGCACTCGCTATCTTTATTTATACATAGCTAGTTGGTAAAACCACAACATAATTAATTAAGCACTGTTGCAGTATTTGAGGTATATCTACGCCATCACTTAAACTTCTAAGTTTTTCACAACTAAAAGGTGCCAAATAGGCACTTAAGAATCTCTGTCAAATTATATATATATGTGTGTGTGTGTGGATATATATGCCCTTGTACCTAAATTTAATTTATAATTAAGGTAGGCAACTAATATAAGCAATTGCATGTAGACACACAAAACATGATTCAAATAGTTGAATATTATTAGTGAGCAAATATATAGAATAAGTACTTGTCTAAAGGATTTAGGAAGTGCTTCTTTAGCTTTAATATAATTAAGCTTCAATTCCTACTCCACTACATATATAATGTCTAAACTTTTCATTCACTAATTAATTGACACTGATTGATACCAATTCCTCAACAATCTATAAATTAATAAGTGCAATCTTATTTTTACAAACTAAGAAGAGAAACAAGTGGTATGAATTTGTTTATAAACCAATGAGCTAAACAATGAATATATTTGAGACAGTGGGGATAAGATGAAGTATGAGTATGGGTTGTTGCCATTGGCAAGCCAAATTAAGCAACATAGTCATTATTCCAAAAACAAGTGGTAAGGGGCCTTCTTAAAGCCTTAGTCATAAAGGCAATGCTACCATTTAAGCATGCATGTGGTTCCCAATCCTCATTGATTGAACAATTAACAGTGTAATCTAGGTCCCATATGTTATAACAATCCCTTTTCAAATATCAGAGTACAGAACATATTTTGTACTAATATGTATCTATTTTGTGTGTCATAAAGACCATTGCTCTTTCAAAGCAAAACTTAATTAATTAATTAAAAATACAATTATATATATTTGCTCCTCTCTCTCCTCTCATTTTGTTGGATAGCATTGCTTAATTAAATAGTCCTTAGTTTTCGACTTCTTCTTCTTTTATTTTTCTATATATACAATCATGCATCTATGGTTTTTTAAATTTATTATTTTTTCAAGGTTTTGTTTTGTCGGGAGACAATGAAATTAAAGAAGTCACTATTGTTTGATGTTTACTGTACCGTAAATTAGCATGAAATCAGAACACTAGCATAAAAGGATATTCATCTAATCCAATATTAATAGTTGATAGATATGGAGTTTGGTTTTGATAGTTAAGGAGGGCTTATGCACATAAAGGCCAGATAGAATCGTATACAAGGAGGGCTTATGCTCGTAAGCCGTTGTGAAATTTTGGTTTTTACATGCGTTGTTGTTGTTAAATTATTTTAGAATAGTTGTGCTTTGGGTTTTGAGCGATTTAGATCGTTTTGAGCTGGAAAAACAAAACAAATATGTGTTTAGAGAACACTACACCGGCAGTTGAAGAGATATACGCTCGTATATCTTTTTGTGTAACTCTCTGTCTGTGTTCTGGGGGTAGTACATGGGCAGTGGAAGAACTACACACTCGTGTATCCGCCTGTGCAACTCTCTATCTGACTTCTAATCACGCAAAATTTTCATTTAGCATGGGAAATCTATGAGTTACACGGCCATGTACTTGGCTGTATATCTCTCGGGTTAAGTGACTCTTTTTGTATTCAGAAAGATACACCGGCAGACTGAGAGTTACATGGGTGTGTACTTCGAGGGATATTTGTGGTCGTTTACTTGAGCCCTAAATCCTCCTCTAAATTTCTTCTTCTTCTTCTGTCCTTTGCTCTTATTCTATCCTCTTCCCTTGGTTGAGAAGAAGGAGCTTTTGCTTGATCGATCTCCATCTCCACTCTTGGATGAAGATCCATTCTAGGTGAGCTCTTCTTCCTTTTTTTATCTTTCTCCTTGTTTCATCATGGCTTTGGTTGAGCATGGTAGCCCTAGAAGTTGTGGGCATTGAATCTTGGTTTCATGATGAATTTGTTGAGTGGTTTGATTGACTTCCTACATTTTTCATTATATCATGAGGTGGATGTAAAGATCCATCCTCTCTACTTGGATAAATTATGGATCCTCTTATTGTTGAAATTGGACGACTATAGCATGCTACTGTAGCGCCTAGAAATTGTTTGCAAAACCTCTATTCTCATAGTTGTGATGGGAGTTTATCTCCATGGAGATTCTTTGAAACGTTGACAGCTCAAGTTCTAAGCACACCCAACCCTTACTAGGGTTTCATGGCTTATAGCTTCAAGAAGTTTGTGCATGTTTTTTTTATACTTGTGTTTCCTCTTGGTTTTGAACTTTTGTAGATTGTGTTAGTGATAGGTGGTGAGAGTTCTGCTCAAGGCAAGGAGTCGGCTGAGGAGTAGCACCGTTGAGGATTCAATCTCCGTAGTTTGTGAGTGGGTTATGTGATTGCACATTTCTAGTAGAATACTATCTAAATATATTTATGGTTTGATTTAAAAGATTTCTTTAGTTTTATCATGTTAAACTGATGATTTGATCATTTTGGAATAAATTCTATGTTTTTAGTTTTATAAATGAAACTCTTGATGTTTGATGAAAATGCTTAAGTCTATGTTGGTATATCGGGTTGAATTGAATTATTAAACCTTATACACATATTATACTTTTAGCTTTGATTTATATGACAATGATGCACATTCCTGATATGTGAATATTTGTCCTAGACAAAGACCATGTGAAATGATTTATATGGATTGTATTATTGATACACCTTTAAGGTGGTTTTGTTGGTGATGAGGTTGGAATCCGCCTGCTACAGTAGGAGGTGCCCACGGCCCAGCCTTTAGAGGTGGAGTGGAGGACCCAATTTTATTTGTCCATTTCACGTAGTATGTAGAGCCCTGATTGGATGAACATTAGAAGTCTTAAGTCGCCATACTAACCCGGTGGGTTAACGTCAAGGACATGAGTGCCTTGATGGTTTTGAACTTAGCTGTGGCCACGGCTAGAGTTTAGGGAGATTTCTAGACCATTATTCGATTACTCGAGATGCAAACTTCGCATTTTAAGAAAATATGTCATTTTGCAAAGCAAATCTTTATGACGTCATTATTTGTATACTCTTTGGAAAGTAAATTGGTTTAATGGTGAGTATTATGTTTTATTGTTTTAAAAATCGTATTATGCCATTAATGAGTTATGAATATTGAAACCTTATTTGAGCAAGAATGGTTCTTTTATGCTATCTATGGTTTTCTTGTATAGATATATATGTTGTTATATATGTCGAGTTGTGCTAACCCATTCACTGAGTGACTCTGATTACTCACTCTCTCCCTCCATTCTAGGCTTTAGCATCTAGAGACATTGCGGAGGGACGGAGTACTGAGCATTCTTCTAGCTATCTTTTGTATTTCAGTCTGATGTATGTTTCTTTTTTAACATATTGCACTGTATAAAGATATGGATCAACTAGTGTATTTGTCACTCTTTATGCATGGTTTGTATGCTTGTCTAATTTCTTGAAAACCTTACTATAATCATGATGAGTATGTTTCAATGAACCCTATTATCAGGCTATGGTTTAGTAGCTTTCTCTGTGCTATCTTTGTGCTCCATATTTTGTATAGTTTGAACTTGTGATTGCTGTTCAAAACTATTTCATCCAAGGTGTTTTTTAGTCTTACGGTGGCTTAAGGGATGAGTGGCATGAGTGTCCATCCTCGGATTGTCGTGGCGATTATCGTGTGCCAGTCTTGGGGAATGGGGCATAACAGCCAGGGCATAAGGGTCAGGTAAAGGAGCATATGAGTCGGACTTATGGCTGTAAGAGAAGTCAGAAGTATCAGATAAAGAATTTTATGGTCCAGCAGTTATGACCATAAGCTGGACTGTAATTTCTAGACAAAAGACCTTACAGGTGGAGCTTACAGATGTAAGATTCCGGTAAGACGTACAAATTTTTATCTCCAAGTTATTACGCCTTTGTTTTTACGCCCATAGGGAGCTAGTGTGGGTAAATTATAAAATATTTTATTGAGGGTTTCGTGGGGATTTTTTCGAGGCCTAGTAATTTGAAGAGAGGAAAAAATTGTTGTAGTTGTCGTCCAATGTTGGGACAGAGATTTTACCATCACCAATGGATCTATAATACATAGAGAATTTGTGAGGGTTACCTTCAATAACATCAGTGGAAGATTGGTAGTGTTCATCATCAATCCACATAGAGAAGATTCAAGGAATCTTAATATTTCTTATTGTTCTTATTACCTCTCTTGGATTGTGTGATTGTTCTCCATTAATGGAGAACTAAGCTTTTTGGTGTTGAAGTATAGATAAAACCTACGGTTGTTACATTGATGACCATGGTTGTAGATTTCTAATATTTCATTGATTATTTATATCGCATTCTCATATTTTGAATTCAATTGTGTATTTCTTTTAATTACCTTGAACTCTATCGTTGATAAGTGGGTGTAGATTATAATTTTTGTATTATTTTTTACATTTATTCAACATGTATTTAAATCATTTGTATGGAAAATGACACTTAATCCATGTTTTATTGATTATAGACTTTGAGCAGAGTATAATGAGCTCAAGATAGCCAAATGAAAGAATTTTATAGCAAATGAATAAAGAAAGAGCTCCCTTAGTACCACAATAAGAGAACGGACCATAAGCCTTGGATAGAAGAGCTTGCGAGCATGCTTATTAATAAAGACTAATGTCACTCTTGAACACAAGTGCATGTGCGGATCAAGTTATACAATGTTCTAGAAAGCAGGATTGTCGATCCTCGAGGAACCAAAAAAATACTAGTATTAACTATAGTTCTACTATTTAGCCTACAGACTCAAGGTTCTAATCATATGCAAGAGTAAGTGAGAATGAAAAGAAATTGACAAAGATTAAAAGGAAGGTAATCAATCACGAGAGAAGTGTTCTATAAGTAGACTACTCCCTAGTGTTACGTTCAGGTTTTGGATAAGGTTACACCAGATGATTGCATCTAATTTGGACCAAAAAAGTTTCTAAATCATACTACTCATTTCTTAAGGTGAATAGCAACTTGTTCCATCAGGTACTGATACTGAATACACTATGATTGCATTACAAGCATTGAACTTTAACTAGGAACAAAAATGGTTCTAAAGATAGATAATTCTCCTTTTGAAGCAATTATTCTTAATCCTACAAGAAGCAAAGTCAAAATTTCTTCACCAATTCACTCCAGATGATTGCACTACACATGGGAACCTAAATTGAACCACTCAAAAAGAGCACCGGGAGGAACCTCACTTTCAAAGAACCCTATCTCAAGGTGGATAAGTGCTCCCTTAGAATTATGACATGCCTATACATCATGGACCTCTAGATCATCGCATGTGTACATCTCACAAGAACTCTCAGCTCTTGCTATGATAAAGTTCAAGGCATTAAATATATTTTATTGAATCTAAAATACTAAAGTGGAATTTAACAATCATTGAAAGAATTCCAAAATCTACAACCAATGTCACAAAGATAATAACCCTATGTTCATCTATGACCAAAACACCAAGGATTTTTAACTCTCCATTAATATAGAGCAATCATATAATCCCAAGAGGAAATAACATAATAAAAAGAATTATAAATCTCCCAAGCTTAGTCAATTTGGGCATTGATGATGGTTACTAAAAGCCGTCAACTGTGCCACTGAAGGAGACCTTTGTTGGCTTCCAATCCAATTTAGGACCTTTGGCAATGCTCAAATAAGGCATCTAGAGTTAAAGAAGGACTGCTGCAATCCTTCTCTGCTCTTTCCCTTGCTTGGCCTTCAAAAGATATCTCAAAAATCCTCAATGAAGTCCTTTATAACCTATCTCTTATATATGCGCTGCTTATGAGCGTAAAGGTGAGGCTGTAACCAATCTGGAGATGAGGGGTCATATCCTTTACGGGCACCTTACAGTTGTAAGTCCCGCCTGAAAGGTCTTTTTTTTGGAATTACGGTCTAGCTTAAGGCAGTAAGCATTGGACCATAAGATTCACTATATGGTGCTTGTGACCCTCCTTATGGGCATGTGTCTCGTTATATGCTCATATGTTTGGCCACCTTTACGACCTAATATACCAGTGTAAGGCTTGCCTATAGGCTTTTTTGCTTGGCCTTTATGCTCTTGCTTACAAGCTTAAGCATGCCCACAAGCTCTTATGTTTGATGTTTACAACATAAATGATGACCATAAATAGTTATTGTTAGCCTCTTCTCTTATTTTGGTGCCAAAAGAAACTCTTTCTTTCACTCTTTCACTTTGAAATTTCTTTATTTGGCTTTTTTGGGCTCGTTATGCATTGCCCATAGCCTAAGATCAATAAAACAGGGACTAGATATCTTTTTTCCATTAAAATAATGTAAATACATGACTAATGAATATACAAAATAATATGAAAAATGTAACTATACATGTACTTACTACTGGGAGAGGGGTTTAGGATTTCAATTGCTATGCATGCCTAGTGTTTGACTTATAAGGATGTATTTAGATGCTTAGTTGGAGTTTCACAATATATGAGTGGACATGCATTCAAATGCTCATTCTGAGTTCTTTTTTTTTTTAATTAATTTACTCTATTTTTAGTGAATTGTTCACATTTGAGCACACAACTTCCCTATTGTAGCTTCTTAGACTCTTTAAATACTCATAGTTTTGAAAGTCAAATGAATTATTTCTTAACTTGTTTTGTTCAAACATTGAAAATAGAAAATAGGAATACATGTGAAACTGATATATATATATATATATGAAAAGCAAAAAGAATTACCCATGTAGCATGAAGCTACTCTCGACAATTCGGATACTAGGTATACCCTAATGAGAGAAGGAGCATCCTCTTGGGATGGGTGAAAACTACCGCTATTGTTCGAGTTAGTGGAAAGAGCTAGTACTTCTAAAGCGTGAAAGTCACTCTCAAGCCCAAGAGAAATGGCTACCTTAAGAGTTGTATGAAGCTACCACTTTTGTGAAAGATCATTGAATAATTTAGCAATTCCTTTTTCTACACAAGTTGTTTTGAGTTGAAAGGAGCGAAGCAGAGAGTTGTATTGCATAGACAACCCATAGCTTCAAAAAGAGTCAAACTATAACCTAGGAAGTTAGAAATTACATTTGTTATTATGAACTTCTCCTATCATTGTTGAAACACCCAATGTGGAACACCTGAGATTACATAGTTATTGCCTTTGTTTATTGTATCTTTTTACTTGAGAACAAGGAAAAGCTTAAGTGTGGCGGAATTTGATAAGTGTGTATGACCATATTTTCTGTATTATTTTATACATTCATTTGGTATTTATTTAAATATTTTTGTGGACAACAGCATTTAATCAATGTTTTGTTGATTATTTGTTAAGGGTAGAGCATAATGACCGAAGGGACTAACATGAAAGAATTTCAAAGTAAATAGATGAAAATAGAGCTACTTCGGTATTAGAATAAAAGAACATGTTAACCAGGATACTTTATGTATAACCCCTTATGCCTTCACTTATGGCTATAAGCCTTAGACAAAGAACTTTTGGGTAGGACTTACACTCGTAAGCTAGATTGTATGGGTCAAATATAGGAGTATAAATGCATGACTCATGCCTGTAATAAAGTTCACAAGTACTTGATAGTGAAGCTTATGGTCTAGTGGTTATGGCCGTAACCTGGACAGTAAGGTACCTATAAGGCACACGACTTTTTACCTCTAGGTGGTTATAATCTCATTCTTATGCTAGTAAGCAACCCTTTAGAGATAAGATATAAAAGACTTTACTAATGGATTTTGAGAAATATTTTAACGACTTAGCTTTGGAAAGAGGGGGAAAGGATTGCAGTGGTCCTTCTATGATGTGGGAAGAAAGATTGGAGCATTGCTAAGAGTTGTAGGGCTAATTGGAAGCTGGTTGAGTCACTTTTCAGTGGTATTATTGAACACTCATGGCATTCCTTTAAAACTCCTTGGTGTTTTGGGTGTAGATGAACCTAAGGTTATCATTATTATGACATTAGTTGTAGACCTTTAAATCTTTTATCAATTATTTTATTGTATCTTCGTATTTTGGATTTACTTGTGCCTTTTCATTGCCTTAAACTCTATCATATAGAGAACTAAAAGTTATTGTATGATGTATGTGAGTAATGATCCAGAGATCCACCCTATTTAGACATATCACGATCGAAAGAGAACATGAGTCCACTTTGAGATAGAGTTTTTTTGGGATTGACATTTCATTCCTGTATTCCTTTTGAGTGGGTCAACATTAAGTTCCTTACATAATACAATCATAGGGAGCTGAGCTGATTTGTGAAGAGATTCTGATTTCTTTTTATATAAGATTGGGGATAATTATTTCTAGAGAAGGATTATCTATTATTTGAACCCGTATTGTCCATACTTAGAGTTCATAGAGTGCACTATAGTCATAGGGTAGTTTATAGCAGAACTATAAGGGACTAGTTGCTACTTGCCTTGAGAAAGGAGGCCGCATGATTTAAGAACTCTTGTGATTGAAGTTGAAAGCAAGATTCTAGTGCAACCCTATTCAGAACTTGAACATAGTAGGAGTAGTTTATGCCCTAAGCACCTATTTCCTTTCCGATTACCTTCTTACTAGCTTTGGTCGATTGACTTTTTCTTTCTCAATTTCACTTCTTCATCATTGAAATCATGATTTTGTAGGCTAGATAATAGAGTAATGTTTCATATTAGTATTTCTTAGTTTCTTGCGCATTTGATATCTTGCACCAACTGCATACTTTACTACTTGTGTGGTACATCCACTTTCATATGCCCTCAGCAATTGTAGCGAGAGCCGAAAGTTTCACGTTAGATGTATGCGAGTGAATATTAAAAGGTCCATCGTATATAGGTGTATATCATAATTGAAGGGAAACATGAGTCTCCTTAGAAATAGGGCACTTTGGATCGAGATTTCTCTGCTCGTTTTTCTCCTGGGTGAGTTAGCATTAGGGTTCCTTGCGTAATGCAATTGTAGGGAGTGGGCTACATAAAGAGATTCTGAACTTGTTTTGTATGGGATTAGGGGTAATTGCTTCAAGAGGAGGATTATTTATTTCCTCGAACATGTGCTTTCTCTAGATAGAGTTCATTGAGTGCGCTGCAGTTCTAGTGTGATCTATATCAACAACGTATAGCACTAGTTGTTATTACATTGAGAAAATGGGTAATATATTTAAGAATTTTCTCGGTTCATTTGGATTACAATGAATTTATGCCTTTACAATTAATGGTGCCAGTTGATTTTTTTTTTCCCCTCTTTTACTTAGACCATTTTTATTGTAGGCCAAATAATAGGGCGATAATACTATTAATATTTCTAAGTTATATGTGGGATTGACAACCCTTCATTTATTGTACGTTTTACTACTTATACAACATGTCCTCTTGCGTATATCTCCATCAATATATTTTAATTGTTTTTTAAAATTTTAGTTACCTTCATAAATATTTCAGTTATTTGGTATTATGTAGTGCATTTTTTTATCTTTGTTTTCTCCCTTCGAATTGATGTAAAACGTATTGAAAAGAAAAACACAAAAGTATAAAAGAATAAAAGAAATTCTACTTAATAAAATATCGATGTAGCTTCTTGTCATGTCAGATTTTGATATTCTTTTTCATTCCTTTTGTTTATTCAGCTTATTCCATTTTTCTATTCATGATAACATAACATCTACTACTCTTTAACAAAGCTTAATTTTCCAGGATAATCCACGTGTCGAGGTGAATAGTGTAAACCCTAACTTTCAAAGTAAAATTTAAGAAAAACAAGTCAAGATATTTGGAATGTCATGTATGAGTCACTAGAGTTTTAATTTCCTTCCTATTTAATTTAACCAATCTAAAAAATGATACTACTGTAAAGTCATCTCTTTGAACATAACACTAAAAATGGAAAATTTTGCTATTATCTTTGGATATACTCTTGCACAATATCTTGACTAAGGACTTTGTTAGGAGCAACAGTACTGATTTTTAGACTGGTGAACAACAGTAGTTGAGATTTGACACAACTTTATTAGTTCATTAATAAAGACTTCTTTTTCCGGAAGATTAAGACATATTATCAGAACATCTTCAATCTAAAACAGTATCAAAGTTTGAGAGACAGGTTTGGATTGTTTTTTAGAAATCAAAACTTTCCTAACTTGAAATGCCACCTTTCACAATGAGACATTTGCCTGCTATCATGTCAAATGAATAGGATGCATAGCTACAAATCAACTAACTATTATTTTGAGAGATATTCCATTTCGACTTAGTTTGAGCTAAATATTGATTTTTATGATCACGACTTAACTGATTATCTAAATTGAGCTTGAGTATTTTTGGAGTACTTAAGCTCAATTATATAATTTTCATGACCCTTTTTACAATGGAATTATGTTTGATATATATCATAGCTAAAGCTAGCTAATATTTTTTTCATTGCACCAAATTCAAAAGGTATACACTTTAATTTTTTTTATTGTCAATTTGTGATGAAAAGATCTTGGTTTATATGTCTTTTTGTTTTGTAATATTTCATGCAAGATGAATAGAATCTAGTTAAATAATTTTCATGTTGGAATTAAAACATTGTTCATAGAGTATTTCCTCTTCTCTTTTTTTATTTAATTTTTTTATTAGAAAAATAGTAGGATGAGATTGATGGTATTATGTCTCAAGGGGAAAAGAGAAAAAGATAAATACAAAAAGGAAATAAAAATAAAATATTACATAATAATTTGTTTTCTCACCCTTTTGAATGCTAAAGTCTTTTAAATTATTAATAAGTTTTTTGAAGTTATTTTATCAAAAGTTAATTTATTATTAACATATATATATAATTTGGAAAAACGATATTAAACAAAAGTAATAATCATGGACTCTCAAACTAATCAATCTATATTTTGTATTTCCATTAGAATATTTTTCTCTTTATGTCACGCCCCGAACCCGGCTCGCCGGACTCGACGCGTTGACAAATGGCCGTATGCTCACAAGGCCGAGACCAAGTGGGCACACAAGGGCTCAATACCTGTCTCTCAAATATAAATCATAATAATATACTAATTCCGATCAAAACTAAAGAATTAGAGAAACGAAAAATAATCGGATTTACAACTAAGATTCACAGAATACTAAAGGTCTTAACAGACAACAGACTTATTAAACAGAAAACTAAACTCCTGCTAGCCACCTGGTGATCACTCAACGGTCCCCGCTAAGCTAGTCACTACACACCTACCCTTGATCTGAAAAAGATAGAACAACAATTTATGAGCTAAACAGCCCAGTAAGCAACCACTAAAAATCAATAGTAAAATAGGGATCACAAAATTCAATAGTTTCAAAAACGTACTTGCACATGGTCTTGTACAATAATCATCAAAACCAAAAACCCAGACTTAAGAATATTTCAAAAAAACGTACTTAAAAGTAACGTTATATAATGAATATCAAAAATAAATATCCAGACAATAGAACATTTCAGGCAAACAAAATTTTTAGATGAACAAGTATATATGTCCCCCAAATAACTAATGCCAAAAAACAAAATATCAGAGGTCATTTGTTTACCCTCGGTGACCCGAGCCAGAATATCAGAAGCCGTTATTCTCCACCGACGGAACGGTGTGAAACTATAGTTTCTTATCAGAATCAGAATTCATGTCGACACGGTCAGTGTTTAACCCCCAATGACAGGGTTATTGCAAAGTTAATTGGGGATTATGATTTATAGATTAAAATAGCTGATGTTCACAAACAACAGAATAACAAGGTTCAAACTGAGTGAAAACAGAATAATCCGCTAAACAAAAATATTAAGATTCGCATGATCCCATTTTCCGTATATCAAAATAAGCCAATTCTTTTCAAATCAAATAACTTAACGAACAGGTTGTAAAATAAATTTATATAACTCAAATATAAAATATACATAGTTTATGAAAAACTTGAATGAATAAATTATTGAAAAATATAATTACTAAAAAAATAATACAAGAAATAATCAAAATAGTAATTTAACAAATATTGAAAAATATATACTTATACAGAATTTATATGTGGTTTACTTACATGGAACAATATCCCCAAGCTATAGGATCCACTCAGACATCAAAATCAAGATTCGGGCAAAACCCTAAACATGAACATCACACTTGTCTTAAATTCCAAACTTACAAACAAATATTGACCACTAGTTAAATATGATCGAGGCTCTAAATACTAACTGTGCTAGCAACACCGGAATGCACAATGCATTACTTACCCCATAAGTACGCTAAAATCAAACCACAACTATATATATATATATATATATGTGTGTGTGTGTGTGTGTGTGTGTGTGTATAGACACATGTGGCTAATGAGCAAGGGTAATGCAAAAGAAGTTTTCAGAAGGGTATAAATGCAAACAGGGTCAAGATCTTATTTTTTTAAATTCGGATTCTTTCAAGGGTATAAGATAAATTATCAAGTCTAATGGAGATATGAACTATTTCAACATGACCAATAGGGACTAAAATATGCATAACTTTGTCTAACATCCTCCAAATCATAAAATTCTTTCTTTAACGAAAACTAGACATACAAGGCTATGACATATCCAAAAGTTGAATTGATCAGAATACTATTAAATTCATAGCATCAATTTGAATGTTCATCTATTTCTGCAAATCAGTAAAATCAGATATGATCATTTTAACATACATATATCTTAGAATACATCCTCAAATAACATGATCTTTTAGGAGTAGATAGCTAATCGAAAAAGGAACAACTTTTGTATTTTGCAGATGAACTGATTCAATCTTTAAAACCATCAACAATACTAATCAATCTCCAAGGTCTGCACAGAATACTATTTGACGTAGCTACACTAATATGGTCGTATATCATAAAATACAGATGTATAAAATCTGCAATTTTGTAGGTAATTAGTTAACATCGAACCCTATAACTTTCATATTTTCCACGTTGCTCGATTCAATCTCTAAAGTCATGTATCATGGCCGTCAATTTTCAGGTTTTGCAGATAATACACTAATAGGGTTATATTTTTACAACCACAATTATATAAAATCTGAAATTTTTTGCTGAAATAAAATCTAGGTTTACTTTCTTGGAAAAATCCCTAATCATGTTGGGAAGAGAAAACATGCTATGCATTTTTATACTTGGAAATCAAAACAAACGAATAAAATAAAAACATGGCTATTTATGGAGATCAAACAACACACAATCAAAACCCTAAATCCGAATAAGCGGATGCTTACCTCAAAAAGCATAGAACAAAAATTAACATGAATCCTCTCTTTCTCTTCGTCATCACCGGCACTTCACGAAACTAAGGAAGAAGGATGCGGGCTAGGTCTCGGGTGAAATTCTCTCGTGAGTTCTGAGGCCTTCTCCCCATGATATAATGGTTATAGGGGATAAGGTTCGGAAGCTTTAAAGTTTCACATAAAATAAAGAATTAAAAATCTAATCTACGGGCTGAGATTAAAAGATGGCTTTACAAGCGATAAGGTTGGGTGGTTTAAAATTTGAAAAACAAAATATCTTAAAAAGATAATCTGACGGCTATTAAAAAGTGGGTTTTACACTTTATTCTTGTTTAAATATTCAATTTGTTAAATAGGTATTAAATATGAATCTCCAAGAAATGGTAAATTAATAAGCACTAAGAGGTGGAGGTACGTTTATATCAAATGGGCTTGCTAACACTTCAGAAGAAAAAATTGTAAAAATTTAAAATAACAAAAGGAGAAAATAAAAAATAGGAATTAAATGTAAACTAGGATCTCCATTTATTGAAAAGAAAAGTAAATGTATATACATGGTGAATACCCTAACTATGTGTACACTCGCCTAAGTATATAGGTCGTGCAAGTAGTAATGTGCACGGATTAAATTTTTGGTAGGTCACTGAAGTTTGTACTTGTTTCATTAAGGTCACCAAGTTTCAATTTGTATCAAAAAGGTTACTAACATTTGATTTTGTTTCTCCTGCAGGTCACCCGCGAGTGATCACATTCATTCAGCTGACGTGGCGACCGGAAAAAACACAGTCAGCCTTATTATGCCACGTAACCAGCTTGCCACATCAGTTGACTGTGTTTTTTTCGGGGGTTAAGTTTTTGGTAGGTTACTGAGGTTTAGACTTGTTTCATTAAGGTTACTAAGTTTCAATTTGTATCAAAACGGTTATTGCAATTTGATTTTGTTTCTCCGGCAGGTGACCCGAAAGTAACCACATCTATCCTGCTGAAGTGTGGACCGAAAAAAACACAGTCAGCCTGATGAGGCCAAGTCACCAGGATGCCACATCAGCATTTGTCCACGTCACCAGGTGGCAAAAAATTAGATTACGTGGACAAATGCTGATGTTGCATCCTTGTGACATGGCATCATCAAGCTGACTGTGTTTTTTTCCGGTCGACACGTCAGCAGGATGGTTGTGGTTATTTGCGGGTCACCTGTCAGAGAAACAAAATTAAATTGTAGTAACTGTTTTGATACAAATTGAAATTTGGTAATTTTAATGAAACAAGTCCAAACCTTAGTAACCTACCAAAAATTTAATCTTTTTTTCCGGTCGCCACATCAGTTGATTACGTGGCATAGTGAGGCTGACTGTGTTTTTTTCGGTCGCCACGTCAGCTGAATGAATGTGGTCACTCGCGGGTGACCTGCCGGAGAAACAAAATCGAATGTTAGTAACCTTTTTGATACAAATTGAAACTTAGTGATCTTAATGAAACAAGTCCAAACTTCAGTGACCTACCAAAAATTTAATCCTAATATGCACTCAAAGGTCACGCACTTGAATATGCAATTACCAATGCTTCTAGTATTAATTGTTTTTCTATTATCTACTCATAGAAATCTATTAATGTTTCTAGATTTAATTGGAGAAAATAAAAAAAAGCTAAGACTTTGGAAGGCAAATTAAAAATTAGATAGGGGATGGGACTATACCTGTGACATAATTTACTCATGACATATTTATAGATAATTTCTTATGTTGGTTAATGATTGAGTATTCTTGGACCATAAAGATTCCTATATTAATTGATCTCTTGGCTCCAGACAATTAACTCTGCTCCCATTCAACAATGATGATCGCCTTGTAATTGCATTAAAGTGCTATGTGAATTCTTCTATCAGGTTTAAACCTAATTGGCAGAGTTTGACACCATATACCTTATTTCTATACATACTCTCAACCTATACCTTCTATGTGTGACCTAACATGATTGGTTTTTAGGTTTTAATTATGCTAATCAGATATACAATTGAGGCTTTCACACTAGCAATTACAAGCATGAAGCAACATATAAGATTCATAAGAAAATGCAAAGCCAATATAATAAAGGAAATCAAATAAAAGTAGACTTGAAGTTTATGGTCCGAAGTACATATGAAGATTTAGTCTCTCATATTAAGGAGAATCCAAATACAATCCAAAGCCACAGACAAGATTGAAATCATAGTCAAACTCCTTTAAGTTTCTGTCAATGGATGGTGATGAAGACTTTGGGATTCGAGAAGGCAAAACTGTAGACCTTGAACCCGAAAGATTGAAGGATTGGCTTCAACTTGTTCTTTAGTAGCTGTCTTTAACTTCCGACTGAAATCTAGCTGTTTATGAAATACTCGGTAAAATGTTTGTAATAAAACCTAGCTCTCGGGCTATAAACTGCATGCAAAAAGATAGTGCATGATCGTGCTTTGGGTGTGTTCGACCTGTTCTAATCACTGGCGGTTCTCAGGACTTGAATCTTTGCAAAATTTAGAATTCTAGTAATCAACATTGGTAAGGAGCACACCCGTGCTTCGTGGGGCACGATCGTGCTTTGGGCAGGGAGACTAGGCAAGGGATATACTCTTGATTTTCAAGATTTCTACTATCAGCACTCTTGTGCTTGAGCCGTGCTATTCGCGGAAATGTTAATTATTTTTTGTTTTTTTCACTATGATATTTCACTTTGATTTGATTTTTTTTTTTTTGTCTCTAAACCTATTTATTTGGGCATCAAAATACATAATACTCAACATAGCAATAAAATTGAGAAAATCATCCAAGAAAAGAAACAAATTACATGCATTTATCATATGAAAAATGTATGTATTATGTGCTTACTGATGTTATTATCCGAAGAATGCTCATATCTTGACTCCTTACCTAAAAAGTACCACTTATATGTGGGAAGAATAGGCATAGATTGATTTAAATTACTATGACTCACCAATAAAGTAGAAAGTAAGATAAACCAAGAGTAAAACAAAAACTAATAACTAAAATTAAAAGAAATAAAAATAAAGTAGAATCCATGCCAGAGAAAATTCATAAAGGCATCAATCAAGAACAACAAAGCCACAACATTCATGAGATGTTGAGAGAGAATGAGAAGATAGGGTTTAGGGGAGACAAGGTTGGTGGTTACGTGTAGTTCAACTTGCATGAAAAGTCACGTATGGATATTCATCAAAAACAAACTTTTAATTGTCGTTAGGATCCACTTGTCTAGCTTCTCTTTTAATGTCGGCAAATATTTTTAAATTTATATATTTCTTTCTTTATTTATATATCCCTTATCTTCTCTCAGTCTGTGGAATATTATAAAAATACAATATTCATTCTTCTTTTACATACATTTTTGGCATATTATAGGCTCTTAAGCATGGTCCATTAGATATTATTTATTACAATTAAAGTTTATGTGTTGGTTAAAATGCTCAATTATTTAAAAAAAAACATTTCAAAATAATTTTTGGCCGAAGTATAAACTTTCGTTTTGGATTTTCGGGGAATAATGTAAGCATTCAAAAACTAACTTTTCTTTTCATCAATTGACTAAGAAATGCTTTAGGAAAAACATACTTGTAGAAAATAAAATGAAAATGAATGAGTTTATTTATTTATTTTATCCAAAAACTTTTAAGTAGTATTTGATTATATGTAGTTGAAAATGTAGCAGGTTTAAGAATATAATGTATTTATAAATTTTGTATAAAAAAATTTAGCGTGTGTTAAATCTAGTTGGTTTATGATAAGTACATGATTGTACAATTATTCTTATCATTTTACACACTCAATTGAAATGTTATTTCATTTTTATTTGAAAAATGATACTTAATTTGTTGATATATTGATTACAGGGTGATAAGTATTTGGGTGAATACATTTTCCGTGTTATTTTGCATGTTCACTTGGCATATATTTAAATTATTTGTGTATAGAACGGTACTTAACACTAGTTTTATTGATTGTGGGTTATCGAGGGAGTGTAATGAGTTTGAGAGAGCCAAATAAAAGAATTCTAGAACATAAGTGTGAAGAAAGAGCTCCAATGGAACCCGAATAGTAGAAAAGCCCAACCAGGACATTTTACAGCTACCTCATAGTCATAAGCATAGGACAAAAGAAGTTGTGAGCATGTATGTGCCCGTAAGTAGGACTATAAAGTCCAGGATAAGAACTGATGAGTAGGTCGTAAGGGTTGGTTAGACAAAGGAGTATACAGGTGTCACGCCCCGAACCCTGCTCACCGGACTCGATGCGTTGACAAACGGCCATATACCCACAAGGCTGAGACCAAGTGGGCACACAAGCCTTTATATCTGTCTTATAAACATAAAGAATAACAAAACACCAACTTCACAAAGCCAAAGAATTCAAGAGATAAAATAACCAAGTTTACAACTATGGTCTAAGGAAACTAAAAGTGCAAGATTCAAAGTTTTAAACAAATAACAAATTCTAGGTTCACAATAAAAGAACTATTTACATGCTAATTACTTGGTGTTCGCTCAACGTTAGCCGCTAAGCTATCCACCACACACTTCCTCCTGATCTGAAAAGGATAAAACAACTATTTATGAGCTTAATAGTCCAGTAAACAACCACTAAAAACAAAAGTAAGTATAGGGATCACAAAAACTCAATAATTTTAAAAACATACTTAAGTGTGACGTTGTACAATAAATATAAAAAATAGAACACAGACTTCAGAATATTTCAGACAAACATAATTTTTCAAATGAACAAGTATATATGTCCCCCAAATAACTGATGTCAAAAACAAAACACATAATTCATATATTTAAACTCGATGACCCAAGCCAGATTGTCAGAGTTCATTTATTTATCCTCAGTGACCCTACCCAGATTATCAGAGGCCGTTATTCTCCACCGACAGAATAGTGCGAAACTATAGTTTCTTATCAGAATCAGAAGTTCATGTCGACATGGTAAATGTTTAACCCCCAATGACAGGGTTATTACAAAGTTAACTTGGGGATTACAAGTTACTATATCAAAATATGTCTGGTCCAAAACCATTGTCAACGCAGAAATAGTGAAATTCGGTGATCCCATTTTTCTAACGAACATAACTCCAATTATTTCAAAATAGATAATGCTAATATGTCACAACAATAATTAAAATATAAGTAATCAATAACTAAATAAATAATTAAGATTATAAATCATAATTTATGCAAACCATTCAATTAACCAAACAATTAAATAGATAAAAATCTATAAATTTTAAAAATAAAGATAGGGACAATATTTAAAAAACCAAAATATTTAAATATAATATTATGAATTGTTTTAACAGTAAAACCCATAGTAATTAAATAATTAAATAAATCATTTCCTGTAATAAGAAATTTTATATATACATATATATACAGGTTTATATGTAGTTTACTTAACTGAAAAAAAAAATACCCAAGCTATAGAACCCACTCGGACACAAAAATCACGATTCAAGCAAAGACCTTATAACATGAACATTATACTTTGACTTAGATTCCAAACCTTAGTTCCAAATATTAACCACTGGTGAAACATGATTCAGGCTCTAAACACTAACTATGCAAGCAAATACCAGGATGCACAATGTATATTTTTTTCCATATATGTGTTACAAAAATTCCACTTTCAATGTAATCAACATACATACACACATTTTAATTTTTCCTGGAACTAAATATTTTTTGATGTATTGATTCTATCCTCAATACTCAAGAATAGACCAATTTTATCCTTTAAGCATAAGTGATGAAGACATCATCATCATCATCATCATCATCATCATCCATCCTCCATCCTCCATCATCCATGAATTAAGTACGTTAGCCCCCTATTTTTCTCAGTCCACACACCGAATTAGAATTCATAATTGATCATTTACGTACATTAAAACTAATTAAATATAAAACAAAATAACATAAAAAGAACTCTAGAGCGATTTTCACCTACAAGTATATATACATAGATCATTATTTCTTCAATCAATCATTAGAACTTTAACCCTTGTTCAAATGCCAATATATTATATGTATATAACCCTTGAATATAATTAACAGATGTAAAAATTGACAGATAGGAAATTATTCATAATTAAAAAGATCAAGGAAACAACTTAGGCTATCCACCT
This sequence comes from Dioscorea dumetorum, assembly GCA_902712375.1. Lineage (NCBI taxonomy): Eukaryota > Viridiplantae > Streptophyta > Magnoliopsida > Dioscoreales > Dioscoreaceae > Dioscorea > Dioscorea dumetorum. The sequence goes on from CACTHL010000738.1 coordinate 773,590, forward strand.
CCAATTAGTTATAATCCTATTTAAATTTCAAATCTTAATTCAAATTTAAGCGTTGCATTACAAAGCTCCAATACATCTCATGACAACTATGATTTATTGAACTGTATACACCAACACTTACTAGAACAAATTCAATATTGACTAATAATCATAAACCCTAGATTCGAGAAAAAAGGATGCTTACCTCAAGGTGGTAATGGACAAAAAATGATGGTGAGATCCTTACCTCCCCCTGCCCCCGGCATTTCACGAAACCAAGAAGAAAAAGGTGAGGTTAGGTCTCGGATTTAAATCAAGATAGTAGGATGGGGTGTTCACCGCTCGTGGGTTCCGAGGCTTCCTTTCCACAATCTGATTGTTATTGGGATAAGGTATGAAGGTAAGCGATAAAACCCATAAATTTTAAATTTAAAACAAATAAAATTAAAAAATATAATCCGACGGCTGAAATTAACTGGTGGGTTTTACAACAAGCATGACACATGCCCGTAAAGGGTCATAAGCATTGGACTGTAAGCTTATGATCGAGTGCTTACAGCTGTAAGCTGGACTGTAACATCAAGACAAAAGACCTTACCTATGGGACTTGTGGCCGTAAGGTGTTCGCAAACCGCCTGTAAGGGATAAGTGATAAGTGCTAATTTACATACTTTTTCACATGTGATCTAATGGATTTATGCTTGTCCTCAAGGTTATTTTCCGACTGTTTTAGTACTTAGTTTCTTTTGTTTTTCAAACCAATATACATGTATCTCAAGCCAAAGTATGAACTTGGAAGTGAAACAGAGCAGAATTGGAACAATGAGTAGTGTCCAGAGAGATACAAGGCCAAATACAATCCTGTGTACTTTGCCCATGTAACTTTAGTGTCTGATTAAGAAGCATTCAGGGAAATTCAAGTCCACATAAATGCCCGCGTATATGATAGTGTACTTATACATGGACTGGATACACGCTTATTCAACCTTCCAGTACAGAGCAGAGTGAAATCATGAGAGTTATACGGCCAAGTATACGATTGTGTACTTTGCCCGTGTAACTCTAAGGTTAGCATAATATTGAAAGCATTAAGTCCCAACCCCAGATACACGGGTAGTTACAAGGTCATGTACACGCTTGTGTACTTACCCAATTTATGGGGGTATAAAAGGTTTTGGAGAAGATGAAGGATAGAACTTTAGAGGATTAAAGAAGAAGCCACCCACGCCAATGGAGGGATAACTTCCTTGCAGATACGACAATTGTCACGCCCTATCCCATGGGACTGGTACAAGATAACAGCCACGATAACCCGAGGCTGAACACCCACACCATTTAACTCTCGAGTCACCACAAGGCTTACAACAACTTGGGAGAACAATTCTAAATAGAGATTACAAATTAAAAAAACAGATAAAAAAATTCAACAGATAGCACATAAGAAGCTACTAAACGATAACCTGAGTACAGGGTTCAAATGAACATGCTTGTCATAAATTCAACAAAGGTTTCAAAAACGTTAACAATCATACAAACCATGCATAAGAGTGTCAAATAAACCAATGGATCCATATCCTTATACAATGCATATGTTCAAGAAGAAACATACATTAAACAAGGAATTTAGATAGAAAACTGGGGAGGATGCTCAGTATTCTAGTTTGCCGCACCACCACTACTAGCTAGAGCCTGGAAAGAGGAGATGGTGAGTAACCAGAGTCACTCAGTGAATGTGTTAGCACCGTCTGTGGAATACAAAATACTCTATAAAACAACAACAATAGCTTTTGCAGTAATGCATATAGTCCAACACATTTCAATGTATGTATATATATATATATGGCAACATATACTCAAGTATAAGGAAAACATATGTAGCATTGGAGAATTACTTTGCACAAATGAGGTTTTAGTAGATGTAACTCATGAATAGCAAAATGTGAGTTTTAAAATTATAAAACTCAATATTCAACATTAAAACATGCTTTTCTATGCATAAAGAATTATTTTCCAAAAATATGAAGTTTCCATCTCGAATAACCGATAATTGGTCTATAAATCTCTTTAAACTCTAGCCGTGCTCGTGGCTAAGTTTAGAGCAGCCAAAGCACTCATGTCCTTGACGTTAATCCACCAGGGCCATGTGGTGACCCCGGACTCCTGATGTTTGTCCAGGCAGGACTCTATAAGCCGCTTGAAGTGGACAGATCAGCGGGCCCCACCACATCACCTCTAAAGGCTGGACCGTGGGGACCCTCGACTGTAATAGGCGGGTTCCAACCCCATTACCAATAAAACATCAAAAAATGTTTCATCAATAAAAATACATGTAGATCATCTCTTAGAATCCTTGTCCAGGACAAATATTCGCATTTCAGTGATAAACATCACTATTATATAACTCAAAGCCAAGAAGGTAACATATATATAAGGTTTCCACCATTTAAGATCACAATGAGCAAGTTTATGCATAAATACTGGTATTTGCCAAATCAAGTCATTTTAAAATAGCAATGACCAAAAGATAGTATACAACCAGTTGGGTTCCTCACAACCTTTCATAAATCAAGTTTGCAATTCATTTCATAAATCAACTCATTTATGGTGTAAGCGAGTAGATGAAAATACGAATTTAAGAACTAGCATATGAAAACATTCTTATTCGTATTAGAACCATGCAGTGGAATTAACCTACTCACAAACTTAGGAGAACAACTCTTCAATGGCGCTACTCTTCCGCCAGCTCCTTCCCTTGGGCTGAACTCTCACCATCTACACCAACATAAGCCACATGGACTCAAAGCCAAGAGAAAACACAAGAAGAAGAGCAAGCATGAACTTCTTCATGCTTCAAGCTAAGAAACTCTAACAAGGGTTCCAAAGGCTTCCCATGCGGATAAATCCCCAAAACAACTAAGAAAACAAGGGTTTAGCAATGGGTTTCTCGGTGCTACAGTAGCTCAGATTTCATGAACAAGGGAAACAAGTTTCATCAAGGTAGAAAGGGTGGATCTTCACATCCACTTCATGATACAAGGGAGAGTGAAGGAAAGCAATTAAACTAATCAACAATGTCATCAATAACAAATCAAGATTCAAGATCTAAGACGTAGAGCTAGCATGCTTGAACCAAAAGAAATAAAGATAAAAATGAGGGAGAAGAAGAGCTCACATTCTAATGATCTTCAACCAAGAGTGGAGATGAAGGTCAAGAAAGAGCTCTTTCTTCTCATCCAAAGCAGTGGGACCAAAGGGATAAAGAGGAAGAAGGAAAAAATTTGGAGAATTAGGGTTCTGTTCAGAACTTATAAATATCCCCTAGAAGTACACGGCTATGTAAATCCTAGCCTGACCGTCTATCTCTCAGAATGAAGTGAAAGTCTCGCATCCAGAGAATTATACGGGTAAGTACATGGGCGTGGACTTTAAGCCTTGCCCATGTACATATCTAGAGAGCTACATGGGCAAGTACAAGGGAGTGCATTTCAGCATGTACTCATCCAAAGAGTTACACGGGCAAGTACACCGGAGTGTACTTCAAGCCTAACCAGTGTACTTCCTCTGAACTCATCCAGAGAGATACATGGGAAAGTACACGGGCGTGTACTTCAAGCCCTGCCCTTGTACTTCCTTTGAACTTATCCAAAAGAGTTATATGGGCAAGTACACAGGCGTGCAAAGCAGCTCATGCCCGTTTGCTTTCTTAAAACTCATATTTTCACTGGTTTTTAGTCCAAAAAGGCACAAAACGAGCCAAAACTCAGGACACAACTAATCTTAGATAACTTAAACAACAACGCATGCACAAAAAAACTGAAACACCACACTCTACCCCCCTTAGAGAAAATTTCGTCCTCGAAATTTTCTTCTTACCTTGGTTTTCTAACAAGTGAGGGTGACTCCGCTTCAAAGTCGCTTTGGGTTCCCAAGTGACCTCCTCTACAAAATCACTTCTCCACAGCACCTTGACCATCGGGATCACCTTCTGACATAACCTCTTTTTTTGCAGATCAAAAATTTTTACGAGTTGCACAGGAAAGCTCAAGTCTTTGCGAAACTCCATCGGAGGGGTTTCAAGTGTGTGCGGCGGGTCGGCCACATACTTATTTAGCATTGAAATATGGAAGGCGTTATGGATCATCTCCAATTCTGTCGGTAGCTCCAAGCGACTGGTCCAATTCTCTCAACTACAAGGAAGGGTCCAATTGTCATGCACCCTGATTTTCTAGTAACGTCGCATGTGGCATTTTATCATCTTGCCTTGATCAAGTCAGCCTTGCTCCGCACACTTTGGCAAGAATATGATTTTTGGAGGCTTGATGGAAAGAAAGCTTGAAGAGAGCTTTGTTGTGGAAATTAGAACTCTTATTACAATACTTGTTTGCTTTCTTACTTCCTTATAATGGCAGGTCCCCTTGCGTATTTATAGGCCTCAACCTCCTCAATGGACGGTTGATATCTATTTGATCCTACGGCCCTCATTAGCCCTCTAGAGACTTCCATACTAATCCATATAAATCTACAAGGTTACATGATCTTTTGAGGGCATTCTAGACACTTTCACACACTTGATGAGAACTCAACACTTTTCATGAGTTCTCATGATTATTCTAGTTTACAAGATAGAAAATTTCATATTTCATATTTTTTTTAACTGATGAAAAATATTCTAAGTGTGGGTAACTAACCCTTGGCCCGGTAATGTGTTAGTAATGTCACTCCGGGTGTGACATTCTCCCCCACCTATCATGGCAGCATCCTCATTGCATCTTAGAATGAGGCTTCCTTGACTCAGTCCATTTGCTTGCCTTGAAGCTCAACTCTTCTTCCTCTGCTAGCCGCATGGCTGAAAGCTTCTTCTCATAAGGGTACCCTTGATGGTCACCTCGCGCGTAGCTAGAAAGCGGGCACACGGCTCCCCGGCCGCAAGTGCACATGTCATCAAGTAATACCTCACAAGAGGGTCGTATTCCCTAAGGTCCCAAGATCCACTATTACTTTCTCTTCGAGCAATTGTTTAGTCAGATCAGAACAGAGTTCGTTGCAAAGAATTAAAACTAAAACAAGCAATAAAAACTTTAGCCACCAACAGGTTAAACACACCGAGAAGAAATCAAATAGAGAAGATAGGGCCCCGGGCAAGGATTCTCCCGGGAAGAACACAAGTAAGGATGATAATATAATAGGTAATGCATGCATGGGTTGTAATGCTTTTATCCGTCTAGACTCGGAAGTCAACTACCCCGGAACCTCCGTAGTGTAGCCCCAATCCAGTACAAGTTCTTTTATCCTAAGGATACTCACACGATGTCATTGGGCCTAGGGAGTCTTGGCTAGAGTTATCTATGAGCAATTGTGCTAAGATGAACTCTACAGCCTACAAGAGGCTACCAACACCCGTAACCTCCGATGCACCGATACAATGAATCCCTCTTCTTACATTCTTTAAGGTAAGCATGGAGAAGGCAAAGGTGCATAACAAGGGGGGCATGTTGTGGAAGCTAAAGTGGGAAATCAAGAAGTGAAGGCCTTGATCTATCCCGGTGCCACAAACAAGTTAGGATTTGCAAGGTGCTAATTTTCATCTCTTGTGGTGGCATATCGTCTCGTTTAATCTCTTGCATCATGGCAGCAAGCTTCGCCTTCTTTAGGCCCTCCCTTGCCCTATGTGACCCATCATAAAATAAGCATTTGAGTGTAGGTCTCTTATCTTCATCCTTGTGCTTCTTGGAGTTCCACTTGCCCTTTTCCCATTTATTCTCCTTGCTAGCATGGGTGTCTCCCCCACCATTGCCATTTTCATCCTTTTCCTTATGAGGTCTTGGCCTTTCCTCCCTTTGGAGTTCGATGAGAGGGTTAGTGATCGCGGTTGCAAGATCTGGAGCTTCACGATGTTGGATCTTCCTCTTTGCCCATCCCTGTTAGCCATCCATGAAAGCAAAGAGTGCTTCCTTACCAGGGTGGTCTGGTATCTCTAAGAGCACGTCGGTGAACTCCTTTACATACTTTTGAATGCTTTCATTGTGTTAGTCGCCTAAGCCTTGCCCTTGCCTCATCCTGCGCATTCATTGGATAAAATTGCTGCCTAAGCTCTCTCTTGAAATCGGACCATGTGTTGAGCACACATGTCCCGCTCTCAATGTCCACACTTCTCCTCCTCCATCATACCATTGCGATATGATCAAGATAAAGTGTGGCCATTTTAATTTTCTTGGCATCCTCCATGATGCCAAGAGCCTTGAAATGTTGCTCAAGACCCCATATGAAATTATCCAACTCCCTTGCATTCCTAGAACCACTATATGTCTTTGGCTTAGGAATATCAACTCGGGTAGGAGAATGACTTACCCCGGCATTGCTCGCTCCTTGTGCGATCGCCATTCGGCATAGCATAAGTTCCTCCTTGGATTCCTTCAACTCTCCCTCCAAATTGGTCACCTTCTCCTCAAGGCCACCAATTTTCCTAAAAAGGGACTCCTCCAAGGATTTAATGAGATCATGAACCTCACCACTTCATTCAAGCTCCGAGCATCTCATCATGAACCTCGTCTCTCCCTCGCTCAAGCTCCTCCATACGTTGCCCAAGATCTTCAAACTTGTCTTGTTCCTCTCCTATGGCAAGTTCCACCTTGGCGAGCCTTGAATTCATCTCAACCATTGCATCCTTCTTGGACATCTTTCCCTCCTTGCCGAAGTGGTTGATCTCACTTTGGGACGCCATCTTCTTTGAACCAAAGCTCTGATACCACTTTGTCGCTCACCCGGATTTTCTACCAACGTCGCGTGCGGCACTTGATCGCCTTGCCTTGAACAAGTCAGCCTTGCTTCCCACTTAGGCAAGAATAAGATTTTTGAAGGCTTGATGGAAAGAAAGCTTGAAGAAAGCTTTGTCTCGTCTGGGATGTTAATTGTTACAAGGGAATAAATGGATGCTAATTGTATCATCTGGGACCCATTCATCTTGAATGTTGCGCACATTTGCAAGAATCGTAACAAATGCTCATTTGGATCTTCATCTCCTAGCGCATGAAAATGTAGTATGTTTTTATATCATCCTAATTGTATAAGCAAAATAAAAGTTGGTAGCATACACTTCAGGAGCTTGAACACCAAACTCTTCCCTAGTAAATTGTGGTCGCTCTTTGAGAAACCTACTAGAGTTAGAATTACCAAGGTTAAAGTTACTAGAGGGTGACCACTGAGGTAGAGGACTTGTCTCTTTTACTCTCTGATTTGATTAACCCCACCTCGAAATTCCATTGATTAAGAGAAAGATCACCACCGAGGCTTGTATGGAATTATGGATCGATTGTCTAAAGAAAGGGATTGATCCACTTTAGGGAATTGGATTAATCTTTATTTGCATCCCCAGATTGTCATGTAGTCATTGGTGGCTTTTTAGTGACAAGAAAGATCACCACCGAAACCTCATATGGGAGTAGTTATCAGTTGTCTTGAGAAAAGGATCGACATGTTCTAGAATACCCATGAATCAAACCATCTCCATTAGAATGCAATAGTTAAATCTTGAGCCTTAATGAAGTTCTAGGGGAACCTCACCCATGCACCTCCTTCTAATTGACTGAACCCCATCTCTATTTTCTCTATTCTTGTGCTTTTATTTTCAGCCTTTAATTCTTGTTGAATTGATTTCATACCATTATTCTAAGGCTAGATAATTGAGAAGTAGTTATTATTAGTACTCTCATTCCCTCTGGAATATGAGAAACCGTCCTCTCAATCGCATGTGTATCATCTGTTCAATTTTACTATTTGGTTCCACACACCTTAAATGATTTGCACGGGTCATACGCAAGTTCCTTGCAAAAGAAAATTGAGGAAAATGTGAGAAAAGATGAGTGAAAAGTAGGAGATAAAAAGAATTAGCAAATAATGCGAAAATGAAAAATCCCTAAAGTAGTGAGCTAGGTTTTTTCTTAGGGCCCATTTGGTTCACTAAAGTGAGTTTCGAAGTGAGTGTGATGGGGAGTTCCGGCTCACTTCAGCATGTTTGGTTCACTAAAATTGGGCCTGAAGTAGTGATGGGACAACTTCCCAACTCCCCCACTTCAATGAATGAGTTCGGGCCAAAAAGAGCCGAAGCCATGACTTCAACCCCTCATGTCAGCCCACGCGCATCTCACGTGCGCGTTAAGCTTACCCCGCCCCGATTTTATACTATCTCCATTCTTTCGTACATCTAGGGTTTTCACCCGCAGCCACCTCTCTCGAAACCTCATCGCCTATGATATGCTCCAAATCGCCACCTCTCCGATTTTCTTCTCTCTCGCTTCCCCTGAGTCTCCTGACCTCCCTTTCCATCCGTCGCCTGTAGTTGTCGTTGAAAAACACCAGCGAAGTGATTGCTCCAGCTGCTCTGATTGGCAGTTTCGGTTGATTTCTTTCGGTGTTGTCTGTGGATCTACTTCTTCCGGCGGTTCCCCTAACTTTTCTTTAAGTTGTTTGTTCTTTCTATACTCTCGCAATGATTTCTTATAACTCACCTTTTTATTTTCCCAAATCTTTGATTAGGTTCCTCCATCAACCGGTTGCTCTGAAGTTTTCCCTTATCGTCGGTTTTCCTGGTTTTTCAGTGAGTGGCGTAAATGGATTAAAGGGCCTGCTTTTGATTGTTAATATATTATAGATGGGATGATATTTTTCTTTTTGTTTTTGCAGATCAGTTCCAGTTATCACTCCTATTTCCTTCTCTGTTCTCTCCGATGGTTTTGGTGTGAGCTTTTAGATTCTTTGTGAAATGGACTTTCTATTAGCTCAATCATGTACATGCCCTTCTCCTTGTTTCTTTTGTGAGGCCCTAATTTTTATTCTACATAATAGGCCTGGTTTTGTCCTACTAGTTTTACTAATAAATTGCTCTACGTTTGTGCACATTGGTGGCTTGCTGGCTTTTCCCCCATTTGATTTCAACGTGTTCATTAACTTGTAATGTTGTTTCTATAAAATTGTTTCTCGTGCTCTATATGATGACCTTTTTCTCAGCTAATTTACATAATTTCGTCGATCTTATCAGTTTTCTTGTGTTTGGTGAGTGTCGTAGGTGGGAATTGTTCATTTTGGCTTGTGAGTTGTTCATGTATGCACTTTGCTATTTTCTTATTCTACATAACTGGTATGGTTTTCTCTTGTTGTTTTTACTAATAAATTGTTTTCCGTTTGTGCACATTGGTGGATTGCTAGCTTTTTCCCCATTTAGACTTCGACGTGTTCATGAACTTGTCATGTTGTTTCTATTAAACTGTTTCTCGTGTTCTACATGATAACCATTTTCTCAACTAATTTGTATAATTTCATCGATTTTATCTGTTTCATTGTGTTCGGTAAGTGTCATACGTGGGTCGTGTTCATTTTTGCTTGTGAACTGTTCATGCCTGCACTTTGTTATTTTCTTATTCTACATAACTAGCCTGGTTTTGTCTTGTTGTTTTTACTAATAAATTGTTTTCTATTTGTGCACATTACTGGATTGCTGGCTTTTCCCCCATTTGATTTCGACATATTTATTACTTTGTTCCGCTGTTTCTATTAAATTGTTTCTTGTGTTCTATATGCTGACCATTTCCTCAGCTAATTTGTATAATTTCGTCAATCTTTTCGGTTTCCTAGTGTCCGGTGAGTGTCATAGGTGGGACTTGTTCATTTTGGCTTGTGAGTTGTTCATGCCTGCATTTTTCTATTTTCTTATTCTATATGACTAGCCTGGTTTTCTCTTGTTGTTTTTACTAATAAATTGTTTTCCGTTTGTGCACATTGGTGGATTGCTCACTTTTTCCCCATTTAGACTTCGACGTGTTCATGAACTTGTCATGTTGTTTCTATTAAATTGTTTCTTGTGTTCTACATGCTGACCATTTTCTCAGCTTATTTGTATAATTTCATCGATCTTATCAGTTTCATTGTGTTCGGTGAGTGTCATACGTGGGTTGTGTTCATTTTTGCTTGTGAACTGTTCATGCTTGCACTTGTTATTGTTTTATTCTACATAACAGGTCTTGATTTTTCCCCATTTAGATTACAACATGTTCATTACCTTGTTCTGTTGTTTCCATAAAATGGTTTCTCGTGTTCTATATGCTAACCATTTTCTGAGTTAATTTGTATAATTTCATCGATCATCTCGGTTTCATTGTGCTCTGTTAGTGTTGTAAGTGGGTCACCTCCATTTTTGCTTGTGAATTGTTCAGGCTTGTACATTGTTATTTTTTTTCTACATAACTAGCCTGCCTTTTCCACATTTAGATTTCGACGTGTTCATTAACTTATACTGTTGTTTCTATAAAACTATTTCTTGTGCTCTATATGCTAAATATTTACTAAGATAATTTGTATAATTTCGCAATCTTTTCGGTTTCCTTGTGTCTGGTGAGTGTTGTAGGTGGGATTTGTTCATTTTGGCTTGTGAATTGTTCATACTTGCACTATGCTATTTTCTTATTTTACATAACTGGCCTATTTTTCTCTTGCTTTTACTATTAAATTTTTTTCCGTTTGTGCACATTGGTGGATTGCTAGCTTTTTCCCCATTTAGACATCGTCGTGTTCATGAACTTGTCATGTTGTTTCTATTAAATTGTTTCTTGTGTTCTACATGCTAACCATTTTCTTAGCTAATTTGTATAATTTTGTCGATCTTATCGGTTTCATTGTGTTTGGTGAGTTTCATACATGGGTCATGTTCATTTTTTCTTGTGAACTATTCATGCTTGCACTTTGTTATTTTCTTATTCTACATAACTGGCATGGTTTTGTCCTGCTGTTTTTACTAATAAATTGTTCCGCGGTTTCTATTAAATTGTTTCTTGTGTTCTATATGCTGACCATTTCCTCAGCTAATTTGTACAATTTCATTTATCTTTTCGGTTTACTTGTGTCCCGTGAGTGTCATAGGTGGGAATTGTTCATTTTGCCCTGTGAATTGGTCATGCTTGCACTTTACTATTTTCTTATTCTACATAACTGGCCTGGTTTTCTTCTTGGTTTCTCTTTTTCCGGTGAGTGTTGTAAGTGGGTCATGCTCATTTTGGCTTGTGAATTGTTCAGGCTTGCACTTTATTATTTTTTTTCTACATAACTGTCCTGGTTTTGTCCTGCTGTTTTTACTAATAAATTGTCTTCCATTTGTGCACATTGGTGGATTGCTGGCTTTTTCCCCATTAAGATTTTGACGTGTTCATTAACTTGTTATGTTGTTCCTATTAAACTGTCTCTCGTGTTTTGCATGTTGACCATTGCCTCAGCTAATTTGTACAATTTCTTCCATCTTCTTGGTTTCCCTTGTTCCGGTGAGTGTCGTACGTGGGTCCTGTCCATTTTGGCTTGTCAATTGTTCAGGCTTGCACGCTGCTATTTTTTCAATGTTTTCTTTTTCGTTGTATTATGTGACTGGTGTAAGTTGATTATGTTCACTTTGGCTTGTGAAGTGGGTTGTGTTCATTTTGGTTTGGTGAAGAGGTCGTACTAGTCATGGTATTTTTTCAGTTTTCTCTTTTTCAAAACTGATCATGCTTGCACTTTGTTGTTGCTATCTGTTGGGCAATGTTTCTGGTGAGATTTTTATATTCTATGTGAATCTGTCTTTTCCTTTGCTCGATCATGTACATGTTAGAATTTCTTTACTTCCTTGGATGAAGCCCTGGTTTAAACCTTCTATATAATTGCACTGATCTGTCTCATTCTTCGCAAATTATGTTTTTAAAAGTATGCCATGCATGCTATCGTGCAATGCTTGTTGTTTTGGCCTATCTACAACTTGGAATTCATTTTCATATAACTATATCGTGTTTATGAAAAATGCCATATGGAATCTTGAATAGCATGTCACATCTTTGTTTATTTCGGATGAATTTTTTGTTTTCGAATGACATGGCATGCTTAAATTTGTTTGTGATTATTTCATATGGTTGATTTGATTAACATGTGAATTTTGTATTTATGAAAATTGCCAATCTCACTGTTTAATGCATTCGATTTCATCTCGTACAATAAACTAAGGTTGTGAGCATGTGAAATTCATGTGGAATTTTGAATGACATGCTTGTTTTGATTGACATGGCTTGTTTAATTATGTTTATGATTTTTTTCATGTCATTGTTTTGATTGACTTGTGAAATTCCAACCCATGAAAAATGCAAATGTCATTTGTTAATGCAGTACCTGCTTCCTCATTACGTAACTATTAATTCTGTTTATGCAATAATCTAGGGTTGTGAGCATGTGTGTCACTCAATTAATAATGAACACACTGCATGTTCACTACATGTTAGTTTCCTCATTGCTGTGTACAGATTTGTCAACCTGTTAGCTACAATGTTGTTTAAATGTGAAACTTGTTTAGTGTTGATGATCAGTGACTGGATCTGAATAAATCATGTGCCTCTTGTGCTTGACCATGTCACATATTGTACAGTTTAATTCCATCATGCTTGGCCATGCCTTAATTCTAATTTGTTTAATGGTTGTTCATTGAAGAACTGGAAATGGAAGGGCCTAAACATGCTAGTGACGGTGTCCACGCAAAGGGTGCAGGGTTGAAGGTTACCGCAAACAAATGTGGTACACCAAATAAAAGATGGAAGAATGAGTACGACAGCTTCCTCATTCCGTTGCTCGTTGAATAGGCCAAGAAGGGGCTCAAGTGCGATAAGTCATTCAAAAGGGTTGCGTTCGCATTTGATGCCATAGCCGTCAACAACCGGTTTGGGACTAATGTCACCCCTAAAAATGTTGAGGATCACTACCGCACTTTGAAGGCCTGATTCGTTGAAATTAAGAGGGTTCGCAAATTTAGCTGCTCAGGGTGGTATGATGACACCAAGTCGCTTACTTTGGAGCCAACAGTAGCGCTGGCATATATTGGACTACGAATTGAGACACAATTATTTCATGTCATACATAAGTAGTTGTGCATAAATAGTGTTCTGTACAGGCACATCCTGCTGCCCGTCCTTTCATCAATAGACCTATCGAGCACTACGAAAGGTTAAGAGTTATATGCGACGAAGATAATGCGACGAGCTATTACGCGACTTTGGTTTTCTCCGACTTGGTGGAGAAATTAGACAACTAAGAAGGCAATGACAACATCGATTCCGTCCCAATAGAATAGCAAAGTGAAGGAGATGGCGATGTTGATTCCATTCCACCGGTTAGTAGTAGCCCGACCACATCATCGACACATACACAGCGAATTGTTGGTAAGGGCAGCCGGAACGCTTTAGTGATGGGTGATCTCGTCAACATTGTCGGTGAAATGGCAGCCGCAATCAAAAATCAGATTTATTGGACTGAGATATTATACTCAAAAGTCATGGAGTTGGAAGGGTTCAAGGAGCACGTGCTGGTAGATGTGTTCGACTATCTTCAGATGTTCGAAAATGAAGCGAGATGCTTCATGGTGAGGAAGACCGAGCTTCACAAAAATTGACATTCATTGAATGGGGGACCTAAAGCGTAGCCTCTCCCTTGACACGGGCCACTCGAACTTGATCATCACTTTTTTTTCTGCATTCATATCTTTTTTCTGCATATTTTCCTGCTTGCATTGCATACACCATTGCATTAACGAGGTGCATGTATATGGACGATGCTGTAGCATTCGCGCATGCATGTCTTCAATGTGGACGGTTTGTATGGTTCCTTACAGGGATAATCTTGGCCAATCCGCTTCGTCATCTAGCGGTCAAACCACTCTCGAAAGCGTGGGGATGCGAATGAGGGCCCTCCAGGTGGGACTGGGGTAGAAGGCCTAGCATCGTCTGCTCTCGCCCTCTTGGTGGGGCAATGTGCGATCTGCTTAGCTCTCGGCATAATGCATTAAGAATACCAAAATTAGGCACGAATTGACCTAGAACACATTAATTCAATTGAGCTTACAGCTTGCTTACAGCCGTAAGGCTCGGGCATTCATCCCTACAAGGGGGTTACGGTCGTAAGTCAAAAGACTTAGGTCGTAAGCACCTTCCCTGTACCCGTAAGTATGAAAATTTACAAACATACATAATTTATGAATCACAAACACCTCCACAGAGTCTAAACAATACAAATTATAGAAAATTAGACAAGAAAAACAAAGTAAAAGCTAAAAAGTCGGAGTACCTCAAAGTCGAAGAAGAATGAGAAGGAATATGGCCGGAAACCACCTCTTTCGACCTCTAGAAATCGCCTAAGAGCTAAAAGTGGTGGTGAAGGGCAGGGAGATGCAGGGGACCCCTGGCAGTGAGGCTTTGGTGTAATGAAATTGAAAGAAATGGATTTCAAACGTCGCCGGCGGCGCCTTAAACCTAACTACTTATGGCCGACTTACGGCCCTAAGTCGGGCTGTAAGGCTCTCTAAATGTTCACTTACGAGAGTATTATGGCCGTAAGGGTGACCCTGTAAGACGGTCCACCTACTTCTCCACAGAGGTTATGGGCTGTAAGGGAGTTGTATACTAGGGCCGTAAGTTCCTCGGTTTTTCAATTATGGCTTTGGCTTACGGCTGTAAATTACCCCGTAAGGTCTTCTGAACAAAAAACTTCCAAGGGTTTGCAGACCGTAAGTGGCTATTGAAATGCCCCATAAGACTCCCAGTATTTACACGTATGGCCATTCTTTACGGCGCGAAGTACGCCCGTAAGGTCCTCGGAATGGCTCTGCCCAATTGTTACGAGGCGTAAGCCAAACCATAAGTGCCTCTGTGAAGACATTATGGCCTAACTTACGGGTGTAAGTAGCCCGTAAAATGCACTTAACTTTGGCAGAGCTCCGTCTCCTCTGTAAAACAAGCACAATCCGAAATTAACTAGAAACTAAACAACTAAAAGTGACTAAAAACAAGCATGCAAAAAGAAAAGAAAAGAAAAGCAAATACGAAAAACAACTTGGGTTGCCTCCCAAGAAGCGCTTGTTTATAGTCTCTAGCTTGAGATAAAGAATTTCTTACCTCACGGAGGTTCCTTCAACCGGGAAATTTTTTTTACCTGCTGTTGTTACCGAAGTTCTTACCTCAAGAGGGGCATGTAGTGGTTCTGGGGTGTTGTTACCGAATTTCTCCCCAGATTGAAGTTGCTTTCTGGAGCTTGAACGCATCCATCACCGAAAAACTTTCTTTGAGGGTGTTGAACCTTCTTCAACCCTAAACACCTAGCCTTTGATTTCTCCCTCGACCGAATCCTGCCAGCTTGCAAAGTGATGTTGTTGAACCAATTCCTGCACACATTCTTCAACACAAGTGTCAATAATATCGTAGAAATAACATTCATCACCAAAATTGACTGTCTCATCTTTAACTCTCAATGTCATCTTTCCTCCTTCCATGTCAATTAAAACTTTTGAGGTTCAAAGGAAGGGTCTCCCTATAATCAATGGCAACTCGGTGTCTTCGTTCACATCTAGTACAACAAAGTAGACCGGAAATATGTATTTGTCAAACTTTACTAACACATCTTCCATAACGCCTCGAGGATGCCTAATGGTTCTGTATGACATTTGGAGTGTCATGGAAGTGGGGCGAGGTTCTCCTAGTCCGAGCTTCTGAAATAATGTAAACGGCATAACATTGATGCTAGCTCCAGAATCTGCTAGTGCCTTTTTTATCCCCATCCCTCCAATGCAACAAGTAATTACAAAGCTTCCAGGATCTTTCATCTTACTAGGGAGCTTATTCTGCAACACAGCTAAGCAGTTACCTTCGAGTACCACTACCGCGCCTTCCTCCAATTTCCTTTTATTCGAGAGCAAATCCTTGAGAAATTTAGCATAACGCGACATCTGGGCTAGTAATTCAACGAAAGGGAGATTTATATGCAACTACTTTAATAAAATCAGAAACTTCCTGTATTGTTCATCCGAATGATCTTTTTTAAAACGAGAGGGATATGGAATTCTTGGCTCAGGGGGAATCTGAACTTCATCGTCTTCTTTTTCTGTAGTTTTGAGCCTATCCTCGCCATTCTCAGCTGATGGAGACTTACCCTCAACACTGTGAACTCTTTCTTCAAGTGCTCGACCACTTCTCAAAGTGATCACTTTGGCGTGCTCCCTAGGGTTGGCTTCAGTATTACTTGGCCAACTTCCCATTGTCCTTTCAGTTAATGTTTTTACAATCTCCACAACTTGGTTCTCCAAGTTTTGGATGGAAGCTTGCTGATTTCGAAGCAATTTCTCCATGTTGGTTTGCCGTGCATCGGAGGTTTGAATATACTTAACTAAAACTTTCTCTAGCTCTGAAACTATGTCTGGCTGTGGTTGGTGTGGTTGTTGCTAGAATCTGGGAGGATGTGCTGGCCTCTGCTGCCCTTTGCCTCCCCATGAGAAATTTGGATGATTCCTTCAGCCAGGGTTGTTAGAATTGCTATAGGGATTGTTCTGCCTTAGTGCATTTCCAACGTAGTCAACTTGCATCATTGGTTGTAATGATGTCGATGCTCTAGTTGATATGGGACAATGAATCTATGTCTGAGCTTCCCCACACCCATCACGAGACGTCACAGGCAAGTTTCTTGATACTGTCAGGGCATCCACCTTTTTGCTAAGTCTTTCTACCAAAGCAGCTAATGAGGTGATTGCATCGACTTCATGAATTCCTGCTGGTCTTTTGGTGTTCCGATTGCTCCATTGACAACAGTTCATTGCCATGTCTTTTATCAGTTGACGAGCATCAGCGGGTGTCTTGTTGCCTAGGGTACCCCCTGCAGCGACATCTATGATTTGGCGTGAATTTTGCTTCGTGCCATTATAAAATGTGTGGATAATCATCCACTCCGTAAATCCATGCTAAGGGCATTTTCTCAATAGTTCTTTGAACCTCTCCCATGGCTCAAATAATGATTCAGAATCAGATTGTGCAAAGGCTGAAATCTTATTCCTCAACTTCGCTGACTTTCCTGGAGGAAAGTATCTAGTCAAGAAGGCCTCTACCATCTCATCCCAGGTAGTAATAGATGCTCGAGACAATGACTGCAACCATTGTTTGGCTTTCCCCTTCAAATATAATGGAAAGGTGCAGAGTCGGATGACATTGTCTCTGACTCCATTGATTTTTAGCATATCCCACACCTCAAGGAAATTCTCAATATGGCCGTTTGGGTCTTCATCGGCCAGACCATTGAACTGAGCGGTCTGTTGAACCATCTAAATAAAAGCTGACTTGCGCTCAAAGTTATTTGCAGTCACTCTGGGGCGAACTATACTAGACTCGGTCACCCTAGTAGCTGGTTGAGCAAAATTTGATAGGGTACACTGATGTTCATTCTGTTCGGCCATTCTTTCTATACCCCCAAACTCAACCTCAACACTTTCAGCAGGTGGTTCTTGCTCTAACTCTGTTCCACTCTCTGGTTCACGGCGTCTTCTTCGTAGTTATCTCTCAATCTCAAGGTCTCCTTCAACTAAAGTTAACGGATTCCCTCGAGTCATACATTGCACTTGAGACCAAGAGAAAAATCGGAAGTGTTACCGCCAATTTCTACTCACTGAATGAGAATTAATGAAACAAAACTAAAATTGCAAATTGGGAAATAAATGGCTAGAATAAATCAACTAAGGTGTTCCTAACGTTGCTCCCAGTAAGAAGTGATGGCTATGATGATGACCCGTGTGTGGATACTGAGGGTTGATTCTTTCCTCACTGGCGGGGCAATATGGGAGGCTGCATAAGCTTATCTATTGCAACCAGTGTGAAGGTTAATTGCCTTGTGGAGGAATTTTATTATGCTCTTATTTGTTTTAAATATGACGTATTTGTTTTTTGTTTTTATGATGTTGGACATTTCCTGGTTTCTATATTACTATGGCATGCTTTAGGTTTGTGTTAGCTATCGCAACCAGGTTGAATTTATGTTATGCTCTTATACGTATTGAATCTGATACTTGTTTTTGTTATGATTTTATGGTCCTGGAGATTTCCTGGTTTATATATTGGCATGACATGGATTATGCTTGTGGAAGGATTTATATGATGCTTATTTTGTTGTTTTGAATCTGATGCTCATTTTTGTTATGGTTTTATGGTCCTGGAGGTTTCCTGGTTCTTATATTGCCATGGCATGGATTAGGCTTGTGGAAGAATTTATATGATGCACACATTGTTGTTGGTATTCTAACGTTTCATCCTGTTTTGTGTAATTGTCTCCTTGTTCTGTACCTTTATGTAGCAATGTCATACACCATGTATTCTATCTATTATTCTGATCCTTGTTTGGATCAGATTCATTCTGTATTGTTCTCGTGAAACTATTTGGAGATTTTGGCCTGTTGTGTTTTTACATTGCCATGTTGAACACCGGCTATTGTTTGTATTTTCTACTTCTTGTATTAGATCAAATGCATTCTCTGTTGTTCACGTCAAACTGTTTTGAGATGTCACACTCAACATGCTAGTAATCAGAGGTTTTTTTTGGAATGATTATGTAAACACTGTCATATTTTTTTCCTGTTTTTGGTGTTTTCTCGAGTTACCTCTCCATGAGGCTGATTGATTTTCTGTGTGGGAATCATAATGCCAATGAAAGTGCACACACAATTGAGCAATTCAAATGACAATCTGGATCTTTGGTATGAACAAGGACGAAGCCTCATGTTCTCCATGGTTAGATGTATTGATCTTTTATAGTGTGTAGCAGTTATCATTGCAATTTTACTTTGGTGTGTCCATTTCGTGCAGCTGGAAGCAGGGCTCGATGTCCAACTTGTCAACTACTTTGTTGTAACTCAGAGTTTGTACGAACTAGGAATGTAAATGAACGGTGATTGTATCATGTAATTGTACATATTTTTTTAAATTAAAGATAATTTTGAGGATTCCCAGCATCTTAAAAATACATGTTCACATTGTTTTTATTCTGCACTTGTGTGGAGTGATTGCCCTTATTTAAAAGTACGTGTAGTGAACACATTAACATGTCATTGAAAGTTATAAATTAATTAATGTCAGATTTATTTTTTTTTTAACAAAGTAATTAATATGGTCACTTTTAAATTAATTGACTAATTTAATATATTGACAAGGTTAATTTGCTTACAAGAGAACATGTTATTAAGTAAATTTAATAGTTTAAGTATAGAAGTCATTAGCGAACTATTTATGTGTAAGAACATGTTAAATTTACACTTTGTTGAAATAATTAACTCATTCGATAATGACATAGTTAACTAATTTTTAATATATTAACATGGTAATAATACATGTTACAAAGTAAAACTTTTAATTAACTAGTCAAGGGCATAAGCAAATTCTTAGTGAACTAATTAATTAATTCATTAATAACATAATCACTTCATATAAATGAACATATGTACAAGTTTCAAATAGGAAGGGGTAACTTTACCCCCTTACCCGAAGTGGTGATTATATTCCCACTTCGGTGTTACCAAACACCAAAAAGTGATGAAGTGAGATTTTCCGAATACCTATTTCTACAATCCAAACACAGGAAATGCTCTCGGAAGTTTTGTTTTCAGCATAACCAAACATACTGAAGTGGATTATTCCAGTTGAAGTGTTCACTTCCACTGAAGTGCCACTTCACACTTCCACCACTTCGGCAATTGACTTCCGAATCAAACGGGCCCTTAGTATCTTTAGCTTCCCCGGTAATGGTGTTAAAAACTTGATAAAGGGTGAAAAACAACACCTTTCGTGTGGGTTGTAAGTGCATAGGTCATCAAATATGATACGCCCCTTGCGTATCCGCAAGTGCAAGGGTCATACAAGTAGTAAAGTGTACCCAAAAGGGTCGGGTAGTCACATCCACAGGGACTGGTATAGCTTTCGATACTCTTTGGATTAATAATATCTAGTCGGCTGAATAATTTTTGTTGAAAACTAATTATAAAGAAAAGTAAAGAAAATAAGGAGAATGGGAAAGAGACAGTGTTCAGGTAACGAGAGATCAGTGATAGGAAACATAAGGAAAGCCCCTCATGATTCTACAAGAAAATGTTCATAAACATTGCAAGAAAATGTTCACCTACAAAATAAAATCCTAGTTCATGAATCTGACGCACCGGAGAACGGTTAGCCCCTCATGATTCTACAAGAAACATAAGGAAAGCAACAAGAGAATGAGATGAAATCCATAAACTTTCTTCTTGCTTCGCAATAATTGTCGGAGAGCATCCGATAATGATTTTGCCAACATTCCTCCACTCCCATGACGATCTCTCGGTCCAGATTCGGCCCCCAAAGGTGCACCGCTTTCCCCTCCGTCGCCTCCTCCAAAGGGGAAGAAAAAATAAAAGAGAAGTTTCATTGAAACCCTAACTTTGGGCTTAAAAACTCAGTTCACGATGCAAGCACGGTCGTGCTCTTGGTCGTGCTTTTCTCGGGATGTCTTGGAACATGTTTTCGGCTCGATTTTACCATTTCTGTAAAGTGTACTGGAAGAAGCATGGACGTGCTTCCACTCGTGCTTCAAAGAGCAGGGGGGTGCTTGGAGCAAAGAAACCATGCTTTTCTTATTTCTAAAATTCCTGAAAAGTGCATGGGAAGAAGCACGGCCGTGCTTCCTTCTTGTGCTTACTTGCATGGGTGTGCTCTCTCAAAAGGGTTGATTTTTCTAAGAGCTAAAAATAAGCACGGCCTAAGCACGCGCGTGCTTATCCTGAAAAGTGAACTTCAACTCTGTTTTGTGCCAAAATTAATCTAAACTTGTTCTTTTCATTCCAAGCCCTAGTTTCCTGCACAATTAAGCACACGTACCTAAAATAGCACCAATTTATCATAAATGCATGCGAATGACAAGCTAAAAACGGGTAGAACGTTTATGAAAATTTGTATATGACATGCACTCATCAAAATCATAAACCCCCACACGTGAGCATAATAGAATCGCATCCCTAGAGTTCGGAAAAGTACTATTACTTACTCTTTGTTTCACAATCTAGTCTATAGATTAAAGAAGGGTTGTCCTAATTGATACTATTTAAAAAAACAAGTAAAAAATTGGCACCAAACAGCTTAAATGGCCAGAGATCTATATGAATGAAATAGGCCTCAGGTATGAATTCCCTTAGGACTACTAATGATGCAAGATTGATAAAAAATAAACAAGGTAGCATTTTGCTAATCTTGGGCATCGAGATTCTAATGTCAATTATGCCTAAAATATTCATTGAATAATTCTGATCCCATACAGGTACTGTCTCTCAATCATTCCTACTATTGCAAGGAGTATAAAGAATCTCAAACTAGCATAAAACCCTAGCGTGGAAGGCTATCTATGCCCGAAACCTTAGGTGTGTAAATGCAATGAAGTCCTCTTTAATCTAAGTATGACCTTGTACATGGAAACATCATGTTCTATACATACAATTCAAAATTAACATTCGAAATCCATTCCTTGTAGATTAAACATGAAGCATCATAGATACAAAGTAATCATAGATGCAAAAAATAAGCCAACATGCATTAATAAAATAAGTAATCATCCATACAAAGTTTTCCTCCCAAGATTCAACAAAACCCGACTGCTTTGGGAGATAAGTTCGACATAAATAAAAGGGAAGTCATAATATCAATGTAAAAACAATGTAAATCCTTGGTAAAACTCCCTATCCGTCGACTAATGATGGTGATGATAAGAGATTCTTGGATTATCAAGGTGCCACCCACAATGCATCCTCGAAATGGGGCGTATTCATTGATTTCTTTTTCGTCGAAGCTTCAAACAAGTTCCTTTGATATGCACCTTCCTTTTGTCCAATTGTAGGTCACAAGAGCCTTCCCCCAATGAGATTTGGCAAAGATAGTATGTGGAGTCAAATAACTGTCAGACGTTCCCCTCTCAAACCCTAACTTCATCTTTTTTTAGTCTCTAGTCATGCAGGCACCTATGTGGAGGCATGGGGTTGCAAAGGGCACGGAAACATCCATCTGTCGAAGTCTGGAAAGCCATGCAAGCAATGTGCTGCCACATGAGAGCGACATGGCCCTCGTGCAATGGTATGCGGGCGCAGCATGGCCATCTACTAGGGGAATGCTGCCTCCATATAGGCACATGAAGCCTACAGAAAGGACCAGGTTTCTTGGCACCTCAATATTCTTACTCGAGAGCATTCTAACTTTGACACAAGCATGAACGGAACCAGAACTTATTAATGAGGGGGGTTGAGGGCAAAATGTCAAAAAACATTTTTAGTCAACATAACAATTGTTTTCGATACAAAATAGTGACATTTAATTAAAACAATCACAAAAAAACATAAAACATTTATCTATGCACACTCGAGCTAGGACTGCCATCTGTGCGACGCATGCTACTCAGAGGAGGTAACTAAATACGACGAGTTTGCATTTTTTTTAAAACATTGTAGAATCATTGTCAATAGTTAATGAATATTTATGATTCTATGAATATGAAACCTTTGGTATAGCTAGTCTTATTGAAACCTATTTTGTTATGCATTTTGCTATATGGATTTAACACTAAACATTATTTACTTATACATTCATTATGATACATATTAATATTTGATATTTGATATGTTCAATATTTTAACGCATCAAGGCATTTAATCAAACACATCGTAGGCATATTTATAAAAATGACGTTTATCATTCATGTTCTATTTATTTCACCCATAAATTGTATACATTCATTCTCATTTCAATATGAAGTAATACATGATCATTGATTGGATGATCCAATAATTAAAAAAAATACTAATAATCTAATATACATACTCAGTGAAAAAGCAGAGAGGATGGAGTGCACTCAGTGAAGAACCAGCCAAGAGAGAGTGAATTTAGGTTGATAACTTGATGCAGCTAAGTGTTATGGTGGAAAACTGGAAATAGATTTTGATTAAAGGGTAAAACTGACATTTCAAGTGTTTGAATATTGGTTAGGTTTGAGAGGGAAAGAATGAACGACAGAGATTAATTCCATCAAGATGAGTGGTTTAAGTTCGAGGCAGCCTCAAGAGTCAAGATTGGTTTTCCAATGAACGGCCAGGATGCGATCATCAAATGGATGAGTATTATGCTTTGCTTGTTTTGTGGTTTGGGAGGTTTTGTAATGTATGGTAGGGTATGGTATGTTTTGGTAAAATGGGTTTGTAAACCATACCTTGTTTGGGGCAAAGGTAGAGTAAAAGAAGGTTTTTAAACCATATTGTGTTTGGTTAAAGGTATGGTAGAAGAAGGTTATCTATCCAAATTACATAAATACCCTTTATTGACTAGTACAAATTTTATTAATATGTTAATAAGCACACTGATAATGATAATTTTCGTTAATCAAAGCATTATAGTCTAGCTTTGTGTTTTCTTCTAATATCTATTTTTTGTGCATTTTAAAGGTAATGTTTTTTTTAACTTTCTAGGCAATTTTCACACAAAAAAATAATTTATTATAAAAAACCAACAAATTGAGATTGTCTATGGTCATGCAAACTCGAAGGAGAAAATTTGAGACTTACCATTAGAAGCAAAGCATTAACTTGCTTAGATAAGAAACAAAAAATTAACTTGCATTCCAATCACTGTACACAGGTTCAAAATCCACAGATGTTTTATCCTACAGATACTGTTGAAATCACAAATCACAATTGAAATTATCATGCATATTAGCCTCCTGATTCAACCCCAATTGAAAGTGGTTTGGTCTGCAGGGACAACCCCATTTTTCCCTTTTGATTCAACAACCATATTGCACAATGTCATCCTCTCTTCCATCTGCAAGAAAACACAAACCTTAGAACTTTTCCAAGGTGTACAGCAGTCCATCAATCACAGCAATTAAATCCTCTTGCACAATCTCGCTCAATTCTGAACAAAATCTAGGTACATCACTGGTAATTCTCCGCTCTGGATTGCTTGTCCTATCATCAACATGGGATGTCTTATAATATACCATATTCTGCACCTCAAATAAAAATAAATAAATAAGCAAGACAGCGGGAGATGCTTTAGAGCATCTATAATTCAAACCTTAGAACTTTAAACAATGTTAGCAGCTCAACAACCATATAACAAAAAGGAAAAAAATAAGACCATACAGCAAAGTGCTTCCATATTCTCCTTGATTCAAAAGTTGGCATATAGTTGTTTGAAGCATGAAATGATCCACTTAACATTAGTTTGAGGTCTTCCATAATTGTTAGGTCATCTTCTAGCTTTCTAGCTAGATACAACAAGTACAATCCTATCTCAGTAATTGTATCTCAACAAGTACAATCCTATGTCTGTAATTTGTACAAATATTTCAGATCCATTTGTTTTCCATGAGCAAGATAGAACTAAAAGGCCAACCACCCATTCAATTGAACAATAATAGCAACTTGTTTCAGTTTACTGGGAATCTTCCCAAACAAATGCCAAAAATTAATTCATTGAGCATAGAAAATAACAAAGGGTTTAAGACAACAACAAGGAGTTATGCAATTAAAAAATATTGAGTGGATAATGATAAAAACAAGAGTAATCTATTTCAGCAAGGGTGGCACACATACTAATCAAATCTCATTTACCTTGAATAATCAATATGTATGAGGTTTTAAGACAGCAGCAAGAAGTTATGCAATAAAAAAACAATTGAGTGGGTAATGATGAAAACAAGAGTATTACAATTCAGCAAGGGTAGCACACATACTAATGAAATCTCATTTACCTTGAAATAATCAATATGTATGAGGTTTGTCAATATTTTTCTGAATTGCAAACCCAAAGATCCAGTTAAGTACTTATCATTTGAACTATCCTTTGTTCCTTTCCAAGTCAATGTTTCTTCAACATTTCTAAGCAGATTTTGGATTGAAGAATTCAGCCTAGTTGACCCTTTCTGGAACCGTGATTGCATGTATGCAGCAGCTCTACCAGTTGCTAGAACTCCTGCTACTGCAACCAGTGTTCTCCTGTTCAAAAAAATAATTTACTTTAGCATTTTCTCTGTAAAACTGCTAAACAATATCAATACATACACATTCGCATGCATGACAAACCTATATGAATCTCTTTTAGGAAAGAAAAATGATAAAACAGAATTTATTCATGCAACTAAACTACAGAGCAAATCAAGAGGATGATCCTATAAAAAACTAACTTCAAGAGAAAACATTAAAAGAAACAATATCACAGTGTATTAAGTAAAGGACAGGTTTCAACATATGTAGAATATAATTCACACCAATAATGACAGAACTGAGATTTGATATGATGCAGATACTATAAAACCCAAAAAGAAAATATACAAGCAGACAATCTGTTGATATACAAGACATGAACTTATGAAAAACTAAAGACTGTAAAAGCAACCCTTTTTTTTCACTTATTTTATGGCAAGTGCTAAAAATCATCTACTCCATCAAATTGAAATTCTTCTAGCACCAGAAAGTAGTGCTCAATACCAAGTTGAAGTTAACTGGTTCTGATAGAAAGTAGGCTTAAATTAATTCCTGACACCATACATATGCATAGCACAATACAACAATCAGCTGGCCTTCAGCAAGCACATCCCATGTTAGAGCATTCCTGTCAATGCCCACAAATAGAGCAATGTATAACCAGACATATTTTACAGCTCTTACAATAAATTTAAAGATGTTCTCATCATCAAAAGAAAGCACGTGTACCACAATTTATAGATGAATATAAATTTAGGATCCTGATATTATTTGCCGTACATATCAAGTACATGAAATTCAAAGAATAACATACCTCCTAGAGAAGAAAAAGCTGCGTCCATGCCCAGTTAATGGTAATAACTGCAAAGAAGGCATGGCTTCAAAGGAGATCTTTCAAAACAAAAGAAGGCCAATGATGATAATTTTTGCTTTCAAAAGCAAAGGAAAGCAAGCATAACTACTTAATCAAAATTAATCAAAAAGCAGTATGAAGTAAGAATCCACAAGATGATTTAAACTTACTTGCAAAATCAAATCCCAGCAATTACAACATAAGCTTAAGTTGTAGTTTAACTCATTTTAATGCATAATCAGTAGTTTGACCATGCAACAACATAGCCAACATACAATCCAGCAATTACACATCGACAATATACAATCCAGAAGATGATTAATCTAAGGAAATTAAAAAACACTCTTAAGAAGTACAGAACCTAAGGGACCAATACCACCATTACAAGATCCAAGAAGATTTCAACCCAACAAAATTGAAGAAAAACTAATAGTAGCAACTAAGGAGGAATAAAACCCAAGAAGGATCCATATGCCAAATCACTTTGGAAGCACTGTCATGTGGTAGCTTGTATGTATCATACTTGTCCCTGCATAAAATGAAAACAACAAACAATACATTAGGTTCACAACTGATATGATCAAGGAAAAATTAATAGAAGCATATCATGATCGTATAACTATTGTAGAATAAATTATTTTGGTGCTCACATGAAGGCAAACATATGGAAAATAATACTAACCTTCCAATTTAGTTTTGCGATTCATGATCACAACCAATTAAATCCAACAAAACCGATTTGCGATGCTCAATCGGACATCTGATCACACTTGTCAACATTTTCGTGTCCTTGACTAGAAACACATAGCCTTTGTTAAAAATGGATTGTGCTATTCCCATGTCTTCAAGCATACTCCAAATATCAAAATCTTTAAGAGGATCCCGATTCGCCACACATTGTTCTAAAATGTTTGCGGATCTTTCTATGGTTGCTGTTGCTAGCATCATTATGTTGTTTGATTGAACGATGGCATTGGCTACCGACTCAAGAGCTTCAGACAAGTCACCATCTTCAAAATTGTTAACTCTTTTACTTTTTTTTGGCCCTAGAAGAACTTGGACGCTCAAATTGTGATGGTTGATTTACCGGTGAAGCTTCATCTCCAACTTCATTGTTTTGTGAAACCGTATTTTCATTCCCATAAAAATTCTCCAAATTGGCTTCATTTTGGGCAACCATCACATCAATATCATTAATTATATCCCCCGAATGAATGCTATGTGACGTATTTCCGGGATGTTGAAGTCTCCGTCTTCTCATTTCCGCCGCGGTCTCGGCATGTTGCCCAGTTGCTCGATCTTGCCCGTAAAGTTGAACTAGTTTTTCATAATTTCTAACACACTTATCCTTGAATTCAGCGGCTTCCGGTTTAACCTACATAATTAAGTGTTGCTTAAAAAATGCCATTTATATATCGTATATTGTATCGTAATGATATTAACAAATAAACTAACCTCAATTAATTGTTGCCACACCTCCGGCTCGGCACTCCACATTTCCGTAGTTGGACTCCAGCCAAACCTGCTTATTCCATTTTTGAAAATGTCAGAGCATCGAATAAATGGCCTTTTAATATTTTTCATACGATTTTCCACTTTTTCTTTGTCTATTGGTTTATTCGGGAAACTTGGATCTCATCGCATTCACTATGTTATCTAATGCATGGGTGGTGAAAGTCCCACCAACTCTATTCCCCATTGCTTGTTGATGCAAATACTCGTTTATTAAAGCATCATCCATCACACATGTCCATATGCATGTGCCGTTCCCATCGTTAGTGTTTGAGTTTGTTTTTCTCTTTGGCATTTCTTTAGACTACACCAACCCAGAAAACAACAAATAAATTGTTAGATATGGATATGAAAGTACAATAATGCAATACACCAATTTATGAGAACCCAAGGCTAATTTGCACAAGAACTATTCCAAATTGCTGTTAACTACCAAAATCAAGCTAGGCAAGCCACGAAAATCAAGTAATTGCATGGAGGAAATAAAATAAGACATTTGCACGAAGACTTCATTTGGAATGAGAGGACGTGAAATTGTTTGAAATCAATTTAAATTGCGAAAGACTTCTTCCGATACATAATTCCCAATACAAACATAAAGTCAGTAATGGAATACGACGATCATTCAACATAATCAAGCCACATTGCCGCCGCTATTTCATCTCTAATGATCTCCCCTTGAATACTTTCTTCATTATTTTCCAAACTAGCTCGACCTTCTTCTTCCACTTCATCCCGAAGTTCATTATCAACTTGTGCAAGTATTGTCTCATCGGGGTCTACACCCATTAAATAATTATGCAAAATACAACATGCAAAAATGATTTCTTTATGTGTTTCTAAACCATAATGTGGCTCGGTTGAACTGCTGACTATAGGAAAACGCTTTTTAAGAACACCAAATGCTCGTTCAATGGCACAACGCAATGATGCATGTCGAAGATTAAATAGTTCACGTTGATTTCATGGTGGATTTCTTGAGTATTCCTTCAAGTGATATCGCTCTCCTCTATATGGTGTAATAAGTCCACTTCTCAACATGAATCCCGCATCGACAAGGTAATACTTTCCTAAAAAATAAATGAACCGTGTCATCATGAGTAGTGTATGTATGGAGTTATCATTAATATTGTATTATGGTTATGGTTACCTTCAGGAATCCTTAAAGGATTAGATCTACTTAATGCATTCTTTATAATTCTAGAATCAGATGCCGTGCCTTCCCACCCAGGTAATACATACGTGAACTTCAAATCAAATGTGCACGCCGCTAATACATTTTGTGTTGGGTAATTCTTTCTTCCACGATATTTGGGAGCTTCAGAACTATTAACTTTCGCATGAATATGTGTTCCATCGATGGCACCAACACAATCCTGACATTAATAAATTTCATAATTTAATCTAAATGTAAACATAGTTATAGCTAAATTGCAATTCCAATTGTTATTTGATCACCTTGAAATATGGGTAGAATCTGTTGCTGCAAAATATTTCCGACGGAATTTGTGAGCCATCGGGTTGTATTAGAAATTTATCCTCCAACTCTATTATGGCTTGTAAAACATTGTGGAAATGCCGAAAAGTGGTCTCCCGGGAACGCCGAAAAAAGAAAGCTAGTTCACAGTGGGAAACATTATGACCTAATAAATAAAGTGTTTTTGCAACCTGCTCCTCAACCGACGCTTGCAAAGTTGGTTGAAGACCACCATCTCTAATTAGCATATCACATAACCCTAAGAAAGCCGAAGAACTCATTCTAATCATATTATGGCATAAATCACTCGAGAGCAAGTGTGACATTAATTCATCTCTTGCTCGGTCTGCTTATAGCCTTATCGCTGGTGTAATTTGACTTCTACTTTGTCTAACTGCATTCCGTCGTCTTGCAAGACAACTAATTACAATAACAACAGCTCGAGCTGCTACTAAATGGTGCAAACGATGCATTCTCATGACAGGATTATCCAATATAAATTGTACGAGAAGCATTTTAGCTAATGCGATTTTTTCGTCATCCATCTATACGCCAAACAAGTCTCCATGAATATACAAATTAAATATTGAAACAAGTCTCCATGAATATATAAATAGGAAATAGAAAAACAAAACTTTAGTATACAATGTTATTCAATGAGTTAAATATTGAAAATAGAATAAAAAACTAAATCATTCATTAATAATGCTAAAAACAAGGATCCTGTGCTTAAATTGATAAAATTAGTAAAAGGTAGAATTTTAAAAGTAGAATTTAATCTAGCAATAAGTAACTTCAAAAGGAAAATGGAATAACAATAAATAGCCTCATAATCACCTCCCATGCGAAACACAATATCAAAGTTATTAGCATCACCACCATTTTTAGTACACTAGAACTAAGGGGTTATACTGCAATAATGGCAGCCTGAGTAACACTACTTCACTATTCAATACAAGTAATACAAGGCATGTGCTATTCGTAAATATGCCAGCATGAAATCTGCGGATACATGTACGGCACAAATCTATGAGGGATCATTTAAATCTATTGAATTTGAGGAGAATAGAAATGTCCAACGTGCTTAATTTGTTGCCCGTGCTTCCATATTAGCAATGTCCAATGTACGGCACAATGTTAGCAGCTCAACAACCATATAACAAAAAGGAAAAAACTAAGACCATACAGCAAAGTGCTTCCATATTCTCCTTGATTGAAAAGCAGGCATATAGTTGTTTGAAGCATGAAATGATCCACTTAACATTAGTTTCAGGTCTTCCATAATTGTTAGGTCATCTTCTAGCTTTCTAGCTAGATACAACAAGTACAATCCTATCTCAGTAATTGTATCTCAACAAGTAAAATCCTATGTCTGTAATTTGTACAAATATTTCAGATCCATTTGTTTTCCATGAGCAAGATAGAACTAAAAGGCCAACCACCCATTCAATTGAACAATAATAGCAACTTGTTTCAGTTTACTAGGAATCTTCCCAAACAAATGCCAAAAATTAATTCATTGAAATAGAAATAGAGAAATGCCCGTGCTTTAAGAAATAGCCGTTGCATGTAAGAAATAGAGAAATAGAGTTTAGGGATTTACTCTCTGTTTCTGTGTAAAGTTAGAAGATGCTTACATAGGTAAATACATAAATAAATGGACCTCCCATGAAACCAATTTCTCTTAAGTACTTGAGTTTTGATAGCACTGAATTCTACCAATTATTATTATACTTACACTTTGTTCCCATGCTTTAATGTAGTATGTCCTAGTGATTATTCTGCTAATTGTTTTCCAAAACCTTTTTCTCAAGCTATCTTTCTTTGGTGTCCCACATTTATGATGTCATCTTGGTTTTGCTTGCTAGAGGTGGAAGGTTCTCAGATGGATGGGATTCTTGTGAATGGCATGAGAAAAGGTTTCTCAAACCAAACCATTACATGCCTAGCACGGCAGAAATCAGAGCCAAAAATAAATCTTGCCAAGTAAGTGTTCCTTGATATTTTTTTTCTTTTCCATGCTCAAATTATGCTTTCATTAAATTATGCCATGGATAGGCCCCATTGTTCTATGACTAGAATTGCTTTTTCTTCCACTTTTCGATACTTATTGATAAAATTGTTAGAGTTTATCCTTCAACATGGCATGGGACATTGAAGATCCAAAGCCACCTTGGCATCAAAGAATCTCATATAAAATCAGTATCATCGCATCATTCAAACAGAGAAATCAGTGAAACTTGCAGAAAAAAATCAACAAATCAAAATCACAACAGAGATTGGAGAAAGAGATCGGATTCTTCAAACGAAGTATGGAAAACATAGATCGGAGAAAGAGAAGCACCTTCGATCCGTGAGATTGCAAAGCCGGAGAAGCCGAGGGAGAGAATGCTCGGATGAAAACCCTCACGTCGTCCGTGTCTCCCCAATTCAATCCGATCTGTTTTGTGACTCAAGATCCGAAACCTGTTATGGCATGGTTTGGTAATTATCAGTAATTAGAGGGGCAACTTCGTCAGGTTAAAAATGAAACCATCTCAACCCCTCATTTCGGTGGGTTGAAAACTTGAAGGAAAATGATGGTTTTAAAACCATCATTCTACCCTATTCTACCCTACCATCCACAAAAACCCCCTACCAAACAAGGTTTTCTCCTATACCATACTTTACAAACCCCCCACCCCCCCCCCCAACCCACCCAAAACTACCAAACAAGCAGGGCATTAGTTCGAGGTAATAGTTAGTTGGTTTGGTTTAACCAAAGTGTCGAGGGGGGGTTGAAGCCCCTGCTAGCCCTCACTTGGTTCCGTCGCTGGACACAAGGTTGTATAGGAGCCAGTATAAGATTCAATGGTCTTCGAAAGTAGTAGAAAAAGCTCCGAAAACACATCTATTCGCTTCCTCAAGCATTAAGTATTTTCAAATGTTATAAAATATAATTTAAAATAAAACAAGTGTAAAACAGACATCGGTGCTTAAAAACATACATAACATATATATGAGAAGTCTATAAAAATTGTTGTCCTTAGACACTTATTACTATAGATGAGCATAAATTACAACAAAGGAGACCATGGCATCCTATCTCAAAGTTGTTGATCCTCTGAATTTATCTGTGTGTGGCTTTGGAGAAAATGACCCAATCCTTATAATTTATTTAAAATTTATTCTCAGTATGTTATAAGACAATTATATGACAAGTATTCAAGCACTAACAATCCCAATCCGGAAGAATATTACATAAGATGATTATTTAATCCCTTTTAGTTTCATCTCTTTTCACCATTAGAAGCCTCTCATTACTTTGCTCTTTCACTTTCTCACTCTCTTTGTCCATTAATTTCATTACTTTTTTTCATAGTGGCACTCGATCTCTGTTTCCCTTCCATGTTCTTTATTTTACATCAAGCATGTCACAGAAAAGTTCTCGATTTATATAATGTACAATCATGTAAAAGATTAATTAAGCAAAAGAATATATTTTGCAGGGTTCAAGTCACAAAGCTGACATATAAAATGTTTTTTTTTTTTTAGGAAAGACATAAATTTGATTACTAGAATTACAGAAAAGAGCATGACCAATCCCAGACAAGGCTCTCTGGAGATAGTTAACGGTCTTTGGGTCAATTGGCACTTGGATCCCCCATGAGGACGCCTCGCAAGTGGCGAGAGTTCAAATCCTTGGGTTGAGGGTGTATGTCTGAGAGCTGTGAGCATGAACTGTGGGTGGTCTCAGTGACCACATGTGCGCGGGCCCCACAGGCCGCAGTTGAGGCTTGTGCACGCCCCTGTCTTAGTTTAGCGGGCCTATTAGGGGTTTCGTTCTTTTTGACAAAAAAAAAACTCTCTGGAGATAAAATATTCAAAAGAGATCATGGTTGTCCTTGATAGTCATGAACTATCATCAACGGGGAAGAAAGATGGGATTGGCAGGCTTGGAGAAAATAATCAGACAAATGACAGTATCAATTTTGATTTTCATCTTCTATTAAACACTGCTGCAAATAAAGCTGACCATACCTTTGATTTAAGAATCTAGGTTTTATGCTATTATGCTTTTGCAAATAGTTCTTCAGTTGTGATAGGATGCTAAATTTATTCCTCGAGAACCGCACTAGATCTGTGATTTTCCCATCATTGCATCCCCAACTGGCACCACCTTGATATGAGAAAGAGAACAGGTTAAGATTGTGATTTGGGAGTTTAGAAAGGGTGTTACAGATGGAGATCATAAATTGGAAGATCTTTCAAATTGAGATGATGTTTCGGAGCTCAAGAAGGGCATAGAAGTGGAAGCAAAAGGGGTATTATAGCAATGCCGCTCAACCAAATGGGTTTAATTCAAATTAACTTCATCTTTGAAGTGGTACAAGTGCCACTTCTCCCGTTTAAAAGAAAATCAACACATGAAGTGGGTGTTTGGAAATGTGGTGTTTCGGTTTTTCCAGGTGTAGGTTGTTGTCTAAACTGTTTTAGAACAATTGTGTTTTGAGTCTTGGCGCGTCTCTAGCCGTTTTGGGCATGAGACGCAGTTCTCAAAGCAAGCATGGCCGTGCTTTGGACCGTGTTTTTGACCATGCACTTCACAGGATGTTTTGAATTTTGTTTACAACAACCTGTAAAGTGTACGGAACAAAGCATGCTTGTGCTTCCGGTTGTGCTTGTGAGCGCAGAGAAGTCATGTTCTTATTGCCCTGTTTTTCTTGTAAAGTGCACGGGAAAAAGCACACCCGTGCTTCTTTCCCGTGCTTGTGAGTGAACGGGCAGGGGCCTGAGAAGCACGCACATGCTCTATGTTCTCCCAGGGATATTTAAAAGTTTTGAACTTGAGCCCTAATCCTTCGTTTTTTTCTTCTCCTCCTCTTTTTCCCTTTGTTTCGTTTACTTTGGATGAGAGAAAGTAGCCCTTGTTTGACCTCTCTCTCTCTCTCTTTTAGCTGAAAATCCTTGATGGTAAGCTCTCTTTCTTCCTCTTTCTTTTTGTTCCTCTTGGTTTTAGATGAGCATGTTAGCCCTAGATTTTAGATCTTGAATCTTGGCTTGATGTTGATGACTCCTTCAGTGTTTGTTCCATTTTTTTCATCATTTATTATATCATGAAGTGAATGTGAAGATCCACCTTTTTATACCTTTATGAAGTCTTATTTCCTTTGTTCTTGAAATTGGGGCTATTGTAGCACCAAGAAATCCTTTGCTAAACCTTTGCCTTTTTTAGTGTTTTGGGAGTTTATCCACGTAAAGGGTTTTTGGAACCCTTAGGGCAAGTTCAAGTTATATTCAAGCTTTGTTAGGGTTTGTAGGCATGCAGTATGAAGAAGTTCATGCTTGCTTTTCTTCTTGTGTTTTTCTTTTGGTTTTGAGCCCTTGTGGTTGTGTTGGTGGTAGGTGGCGAGAGCTCCGCCCGAGGTAAGAAGCCAACGGAGGAGTAGTGCCATTGAGGAGTTGTTCTCCGAAGTTGTGAGTGGGTTAATACGATTGCATGGTTCTAGTAGAAATAAGAATACTTTCATATGTTATTTCTTACATTTGTATTTTCATCTACTTGTCTATGTCGTAAATGAGTTGATTTATAGATTGAATTGCAAACTTTGTTTATGAAAGATTATGAGGAACTCTAATGGATTGTATATCATGTTTTGGGTATGCTTATCTTTGAAAGTGACATGATTTGGTAAATACGAGTATTCTTGCATGCACTTGCTCATTGTGATTTTAAATTGTGGAACTTCATATATATGTTACACTTTTGGCTTTAATTTATATCATAGTGATGTTTATCACCGAATATGAATATTTGTCATGGACAAGGACTCTTTGAAATGATTAACTTGAATTACATTGTTATTACACTTTGTAATGTTTTGTTGGTGATAGGGTTGGAACCCGCCTGCTGCGGTAGAGGGTCCCCACGGGCCAACTTTTAGAGGTGGCATGGTGGACTCAGCTAATCTATCCACTTCAGATGGTGCGTAGAGTCATGATTGAACGAACATCTGGAGTTCGGAGTCACCACACGGCCCAGGTGGGGTAACTTCAGGACATGAGTGTCTTGACAACTCTAAACTTAGCCACGGTCATAGCTAGAGTTTAGAGGGATTTCTAGACCATTGTTCGATTTTCGAAATGCAAATTTTGAATTCTGAGAAAATATGTATTTATGCAAAGAAAAATTATTTTGATGATGAACAATGGGTTTTATGATTTTAAACCTCGTATTATGCTATTCATGAGCTATGTCTATTAAAATATCATTTGAGCAAAGTGGTTCTTTTATGATACATATAATTTCCTTATACTTGTGTATATGCTGCTATATATATATATACACTGCACTGTTTTGGACTATATGTATTACTGCAGAAGCCTGTATTATCACTTTATAGAGTATTTTGTATTTTATAGAATTGTGCTGACCCATTGACTAAGTGACTCTAGTGACTCGCCCACTCTCTTCCTTCCAGGCTCTAGTTAGTAGATGCGTTGCGGCGGACTGGCGTGCTGTGTATTTTCCATCTATTTTATTCTTAATCCTTACTTTATGTACATTTGCTTCTTAAACATATGCATTATATAATAACATGGATCTACTAGTATATTTAACACTCTCATGCATGGGTTGTAGGCCTGCCTAATTTTTGGAAACCTTGTTGTATTTATGGTAGGCCTGTTTCATTGAACTCTTTATGTATGTTTTGTTTTTGTGACCCTTATTCAAAGTTTCTCTCCCCAGGTTGAGTGGCGTGGGTGCCCCCTCTCGGGTTGTCACAGTGGTTCCCTTGTGCCGGTCCCACTTGACGGAGCGTGACATCAAAATTATACAAAATAATTTAAAGGCATATGGAATAAAAAAATTGCAATATTATCTACTCGATTTGGTGAATAGCCTAATATTATTACTTATAGTTAAATATACATTCGGAAAGAGTTACTCCTAATGTTTCAAATCTTTTCCTAAGTGTACTAAATTTGTTCCTTAGATCGTCTTGATCTTTTAGGGACTATTTGATTCGCAGTAATGATATATTACTACGGTAATAAGATTACTGTGGTAATGAGGTCGGAAATGTTATATGCCCAGGAATGTTATGGTTATATGGGATTACTATGTTTGGTTGAAAACCTAGATTACTAGTAATCTTTCATTACCATGTTTGGTTAATCATGGTAATCACCTCAGTAATATGTCTAATTTACCCAAATACCCCTACATATAAACTTTTGAAAATTTTAATTTAAAGTATTTCGATAAATAAATAATTAAATTATAATATCAAAAATTATTTATTTCACATTTTTTAAATACCTTTATATTTAAAATTTTGAAAAAAGTTAATCTAATTTCAACTTCTATTGGTTTGGATGCTAATGGCTATATAATTAATTTAATAAAAAACAACATATCATTATAAACTACATAAAGAATGCATTAGATATGGATGTTAATGAGGCCCGGCCTCGATAAGGAACCCGATTCCATCCCCGTCAGGGCCGGGGTCGGGAATTTTTTACGTTGGTCAGGGTCGGGGTTGAGGCAGAAGAATGCAACAAAAACCCATTTGATAATGCAAAAAACTATTAAAAATAGTTTTACATATAACTAATAGGTACTGCCGCATGGCAACACGGAGGTAAGGCGGCAAGAATGGTGATGGCTTGGATGGTGTCTGCCAACAGGAGAATAAAAATCAGGGTTTTGATAATGAGTATAATATGGAATTAGATTAAATACGTGGGGGTATAATTGAAAAAAGAATATTATAGATTACTACCAACCTGGTAATCTAGATGGACACCTATTTTGGAGGTAATCATATTATCACTTTATTTGATAATATTTTACTATTGGTAATCTCACATTACTATTAACATTACTACCGCCAGATTCCCGGTAATATTTTCACATTACCTTGAACCAAACAGCCCTTAGTGTCGAAGGAATGTCTCATGTCTCTAGATTACACACTAAAATCTATAAATAATCTTCCCTTTTCTCTGAAATAACTGCTGATGTTAGAAAAGAAGAGAGATTGGAGAACTGATCATATCCAAAAAAAGAATTCTTCATCACTTCACTAAGGTTATACAGGAGTCATATATATAGAAACAATATAAACATGATAAACATTAATTTATTACGAAATACTAATAGAAATGAGTCCTAAAGCAATTAAAACCACTTTTATCTTCAAGCCCTTATAATTTGGATAAATGATTCGACGTTATCCAACTTTAATCAAAATTTAAACTTATGCAAAAACTCTTGTACAATTTACAATTAACTTCATGTAAAAATTAAAATTATAAATTAATAATTGTACCCCTACAATTAATATATTGGCTTCATATATATTAGATGAAAAACATATCAAAAGGAAAAATGCAAGTGACTTTTTGGTTTATTGGTAGTAGGTTCTCGTGCTTGTATCCTACTAAGAAAGCAAGTTTTATCTTTAGTTTACAAGAAATTATGGCACAAATATGTTGGAAGATTCACTCCATACTTGTGAACGTTTCTAGCATGACTTATCTATTTTTTGTCCAAGAAAAAAAAAACAAAGAAACCAAAACTTAGAAATTTTAAAATTCATGCTATGCAAAAATGAAGTAATACATCTTCTCTATATGTGGTGTGGTACAATTCCAAGGAATTGTAAGTTAAATACCTTATGAAAATTAAAATATACGAATAATTATTAAATTTAAAATATATCTCTACGTAGGACAGGCTCATCTAAACCGATGAAAATCATAACAAAAAAAGTACTAAACATTTTTTCTTACCTAAAATGCAAAGTAAGCATCATATACGATCAGATTTTCATTGTCTTTTGTTTCTGACAAAATATAGATAAGACTTACATAGAGGTTTAGTTAACATCTCAATACTGTACTTTTTACTGTATGTGAGCTGACATTAGAATTTGTCTCTTCAGTAAAAACACAAATACTCTACACAATTGAATGATAGCTATAAAAAAAGTCAAACTCACTAAACTTTATCATAAGTTAATAATTATAGTAGAGTAACATTACCAAACTATCCTATGTGTCTCACATAATTAGTTTGACTCCCTTGGGTAAGGTTTTTTAATCTCACTTACACATAATCGCATAGAACACAAACTTATTTACTTCCGAGAGAATGATTTTTTTTTTCCTTTTGATGATCACTCATAGCTGCTGTTTGCCTGATTTAGCCGCATTTTGAAGTTGGTCCCAACAAAAGATAAACTAAGTCTAATTGCAAAACCAAGAGTCTAACCAAATGCATGAGAGTTATTTTATCATCTTTTTTTTAACAACATTTAGTTATTTGAATGTAAATATTTTTTTAAAAGAAATTAGTAAATAATTTTAATTAATTAGAAGTATAAATTCTTCACCTTAAAATATTTAATTTTTATAAAATTAATTAAGTCAAAGTTTAGCTGATTTTATATTCGTCGAGAACAATTTTCAACATTCTAAACTTTAATGAATAATATAAGAAAAAAATGGCTTTTTGCATGTGTACTCCTGAATAATTTTAAAATTGCATATTTACTCATAAATAAAAGATAATTGCATACATACCCCTGAATAATACAGATAATTATGTTTATACCCCTTGGGTTCAAATTAGTTGAAAAATCATCCGTTAACAAATAGCAGATATATAAAATGACCATTATACCTTTTACATACATACCCTTGAAAAGTTATAGGTAAAGTTATTGAAGGTTATTTTAGACATTTTATATATCTTAATCAAATTATAACTATAATTAATAAAGTTAATTAATTTCTATTAACAGAATCTAACGGTAGAGGCATATCCGCAATTATCTATATTTTTCAGGTATATACACAATTATGTTTTTGTAAGGGTAGATATGTGATTATATAATTTTTGAGGAGTATATACTTAATTTTCTAAAAACAACACCGCACGTGGCCTGTGGCCCGTGGCCATTGCTTGTATACTAATTGAATATCATCTAATAAGCAATTTTTCACTTTTTGGTGTGTATATATAGACACTTTGCATGCCCCAAAAATTCCAGTGCCTCACATTGCATATTAATTGGGTTTTATTAATTGGATAAGCTAAACAAACGAACTTATGTGAAAGAGAAATGCTATGTAGCTGAAATCATGCTTCCAATGAGGACCTCTATGTGGCATCGACATCATCAAGTATCTCCTTACTAATTAGTTCTATTAGAGCCAAACTCCATATTGGTATCATTTGACAAATATGATGAGATGGCATGATAATAAGACCCAAGATG
Source organism: Dioscorea dumetorum (assembly GCA_902712375.1). Lineage (NCBI taxonomy): Eukaryota > Viridiplantae > Streptophyta > Magnoliopsida > Dioscoreales > Dioscoreaceae > Dioscorea > Dioscorea dumetorum. Next base: position 812,523 of record CACTHL010000738.1, read on the forward strand.
ATATGGCATCAACTTGAAAACATGAAGCCATCGTTAGAGAAGTTATTTTTTGAAAGTCAATTAACTTGAAGGATCTTCCTTAAAGAGCAACAAGTGTCCATAAGAAGAGTAAACCTATATGAAGATACAATATATCTTTAGCAAATGATTCAATCATAGAAAATCAACAACTTGAAGGCCAAGTTTCATTAAAGCCCAAATTGGTAACAAATGTAATGAAAACATAAGTTTAGATTTGGACAGAAGCTATTTATAGGTGGATATATTTGAAGATACATTGTTATATATAGAGAAAATTGAAGACCAAATATAGATGAATGAAGATCAAATTTAGAATATTATGAAGAACTAAATTTGGATGAATGAGAGATCAAGTTTAAAAGAAGATTTAAAGAACTTTGAATACTATCTTTGGTATGTTGAAGATGAGCCATGTGGAGCACAAACCTTAGGAGGATACTACTAATAGGACTTGGAGGGCCAAGTGAGTTACTACCACTTCGAGATCAGGAGAATTTGACTGCATCGACTCGGATTGACACAACTAGGAGGATTCGTTTGCAAGTTCAATCATGAGATCAAGTTGCAATGAAAGCTAAAACTCACTCATAATCAGTAAGCTGGTAGTGTTGCAAGTTCAATTACAACTTGAGGTGCAACATTTAAGTTTGGAAGGTATTCAGATTAGAAAGCTGCTGAGATTTTAAAAGAGCAAGGTATTGTATTTGGAACATAGAGACATCTTTATAAGAAAACCGGCTTTGAGACTTATGATTTATAAATAGTGGATAAAAGTCCCCGCTATGCTTCATGAACTTTCCAGAATCTAAAAATGATCTTTTAATCCTTTAATTATATGAAAACTTTTATTATTATTCATATATTATGCATACTAATAATTTTTAAAAACATTCAAACGTCCGAATAAACAACTAAAGTAGTATATAATTTCCTTTCTAAAAGAAAAAATGTCTTTAACGAAAACTAAATGAAATGATAAACTAACTAAGCACAAAATCATCGCTAATTTAAACTTATTAACACACTAATTCACATTCTTAATTCGCCACATACCCAAATGTCACATCATGTCTGCCATGAAACAAACATCCCCAAAACCAAACCACACCATTTCCAAAATTAACTAATAATAATAAAAAATAAATAAAACAATATCACATTATCACTCTCCACCATATAAATGATCCACAAAAATAAAATATAATAAAAATAAGCATTTTTCCTCCCCTTAAAACTACCAGCCATCTGCATTGTCCAACCATTTATTTCACAAAAAAAAAAAACAACTTAAACAATTTACAGTGCTGATCTTAAAAAACAAAAAGGAAAAAGAAAACGCCTTCTGCTGCTCATTTGCATTTTCACTGTTTTCTATTTTAACTTTTCTAATCAGCCGGACTCCAAAGACTCCATAAACGTGCATTAAATATCCCCATCACGTCCGCCCATCCTCTTCTCTTCTCACCATCCACCGCCGCCTCCGCCTCCGCCTCCGCCTCTCTTCCCGTTACCGCCGGCGTTGCCTCCTGATTCTCACCGTCCTTCTCATCTTCACTGGCTACCATGGCGGATCCATCTCCTAAACTCACCACCGTTTCAATGGCCACGTCCTCCATCTTCTTCATCTCCTTCTCCTCTTTAGCTCTCTTCCCCTTCTTCTCCCCACGATCTCTCCGCCGAGGACGCACGTCAGCACGCTCAGCACTTGCAAGGTGCTCCTCGAAAACCTCGATCACCTGATGAATGAGCTCACGATTAGGAGAACAGTCCCAACGAGACCAGAAGCTTGTGTAGCACTCGAAGCATCCACAGTCTAGCGCCGGCCGATGAGCTTTACTCGACGAGCTCCTCTGGCACCGCCGCCGATCCTCATCTCCGACCGCCACCGATCCACTCATCGACCTCGTTATCAGGTATGCCAGCACCTCTTTATCCTCATTCCTCATCACCGCCGTCAGTGCTAGTAGGGCCGCAGGCAGCAACCTCAGGACCTTTATCGCATCCCCGCTCGCCGATCCCGGCGACGCCGCCGCCGGCGAGGGATGGATCTTTCCCTTTTTCATTTAGAGAGAGCAAGATAAGGTTTCCGTTTTTTAGAGAGAAGTTAGGGTTTCGTTTTCAGTTTATATTTGGAACCACGAAAATGGTTGCTGTTATAGAAGAGAGGGGCTTTAGCTTCGGCCCCCGCTCTAATGACCGGCTATAGGAGGTTACTCATAGGTTTTTGTTGCTTAGGTGACGGCACGTGACGGTAGATAATGATTTCCCGCGACGAGGGCGGTGGTAGTGTTTTTAAAAATTTAGTTAAAATTACGATTTTACCCTAATTTTATGGCGGTGGATGTTGGGGGTAAACACTTTTGCGGTGAGTTCACCGCTTTGTCGGGTGAGAGATGACGTGGGTGAGAGATGACGTGGAGGTATCTGGGCCGTATGATAGGAGTTCTCAGTTCTGGCTGAGAGATGAGGATAGGACACGTGGCTGTTATCGGGTAGGTTGGTCTGCGAATCACAGCCGTTTAAATGGGAAGATGTAAACCTTTGATGTTGGATCGGAGGGCTGTTATTGGTTTGGTGTAGGATTAGATTCCTCCGATTATTTCCGTGAACAGGCGGAGGCGGTTGGCTACTGCGGACGCAACTAGAAATTTTGTTGCCAAAGATGGAGGTTTTTTTTTTTTCTGAGTATTTATATTTTATGGAATAAAATAAATATTTAATTTGATTTAATAAATGAAAATGTTCGAATAAAGTACAGAGAAGTTTTTGCCTGGACAATTTAGGTAGAAAAAAGTCATCATAGGGCTGTTTTAGGGGTAAAAGTCATGGTAGGTGCCATGTGGCCCAATAAACTTTTCTTTAGATTGATGCCTTGAATCTATTCCTTTTGACTTGATTTAAAAAAAAAAAAAGTATATATAAATACTTATGGAATTTATGAATTATATTTACAGAGTTTAACAGTTAATTTACTTCTTAAAAATTGGTTGCAATATCGGTTATTTTGAAGAAGATAAATTTAAATATATATAAATTTGTATTAGTTTAAGGTTTAAATTGAATGTAACTCGTATAATATGGCTGGGTTGCATTCAACAGTTAACTGTATAAGATTATAATAAAAATATTTTAAAATTAATTTACATCATACATATTGCCCACCCATGCAACCCTTAATTAATTTCAACGTCATTATTTATTAGATTGATCTTGTTAATGTTAAATTGTATTGTGACAAGGAACATTTTATTCAAATGGTTTTTCCTTTTGTTTTGCATTGCATGCATCCAAAGCTGGTTCTTGCACTTGAACATAGCTATTGGGATCTCCTCTTCCATACGTTTATATTTGTACTAGGACCAGCTAAATTTGAAATTAATAAATAATTTTTAATTCAAAATATTGCTAAGATAATAATAGGATAAGATACATCATTTGAATTTGAAGAAACTAAATTTAGTTTGTTAAGCAATGCTAATTGTAGTAGTCGATGTCCTTTAGGGTGTATTTAGTGAGAAATATTATTTGCACAAATTAAATTCATCAAAATTTTTTTTAATTAATTAGTATTTGAAAAATTATACATGACACATTTCATAAGTTTTTTCCGTTAGTCTAATAAAATGTTATCATCTAGGTTTTAGTGTCTAACAATTGAGTATAATATAGATATATATATGTATATATAATAAAAAATTTTAATTTATCAGTAATCTTTAAATTTTTATTCTGAACACATTGTGTTGGAATGATTATTTAGGAAAATAGTTTGTAGAAATATAAAGTAAAAATGACAATATTGTTTTGATTTAATAACTTTGATAGCCTTCTTTTGAGGTTAACAATAGCTAGGCCTGACAACTGAAAAGCCAATGGTTCTTCAAAAAAATAAAGCTGCCACATGTGGACCCTACAAAAGCGATCCTTGACGTTTATACATGACTAAATAAAATACAATTTCCTTTTTGCTTTTGTTTTTTTAAGAACAATAATGCTTTGCATAATAAAATAAATGATACGCATGAACCAACACATGAAATACCTAAACAAAATTTATAAATTAATTTCCTTTTCAAACGAGTGGCTAAAATTTTAATGGGTTATTGTTTATCTATATTTATTAAAAGAAATTTCATTAAACTTGTTATTAAACTAGTTGCTACAAAATCTTTATTTTTATTCATTGGGATCATTATATAACTTTTTTATATTTTTGATAAAAAATTAATATAATATATTTTCGGGCTTTTTTCCATTATAACCATCTTTTTTTTTTTAATTATGAAAATAACCCTACACAAAATATATTCATCAAACTAGCCATGAAACCATCACATCAACCCCTATCTCATCACCCATGTGTTTTTAAAATATAAAATATTAGGTTTTTTTTTTCAAAAACACTCTTTATTTGTTTAAAAATACAAATAAAAAATATATTTATTTTTTAAACCATTTTTTTAAATTATTATTATTAAATATTTATTATTATTTTTATAAAAAGTGAACAAAATAAAATTTTTTTACGGGATTTATTTTAAAAGATATATTATTTTAAAAATATATTATTATTTTTTAAAAACATCATATTTAAGTTGTTATTTAAGTTAAGCTTTTTTAACTGTATTTATTTAAAAATTATATTATTATTATCATTGGTTTATACATTTTTTTTATTTTTTAAGTAATTATTATTAAAAACTTATTTTTTTAAACCGAATTTTTTAGAAAAATTTGGATAACTAGATATTATTAAGTATACTCTAGGCTTCTACAGGCAGACATATGTTCCATGTTTTCATCTAGTATCAAGTTCACAGTTTTGGCAATCTGTTCCTGGACCAAAGATGGTTCCACCTACAGGACGACAGACCGCCGGCCGACCAAAGATCAGACGTAGACGCATGCACATGGATCGAAACCCTGATCCTAGTAGACATAATTTATGCTCTTTATGTAAACAAGCTGGACATTATATAACTACTTGCCAACACGGAGTAGAAATATGTAATATAAGAACATGGATGAATGTATTTTCTATTTGTACTTGAATGCAATTATTGTTTTTTAAACTACAAATAAGTTATTCGATAATAATAATAATAATAATAATAATAATAATAATAATAATAATAATAATAATAATAATAATAATAATAATAATAATAATAATAATAATAATAATAATAATAATATAGCTGTAAAAATAAGTTTTTGATAAAAACAATACTTTTGAAAAAAATGTATAAACTAATGATAATAATAATATATTTTTAAAATAAATGCAGGTTAAAAAAGCTTTTAATAAATAACAACTTAAATATGGTGTTGTTAAAAAATAATAATATATTTTTAAAATAATATATCTTTTAAAATAAATCCCATAAAAAAAGTTTTATTTTGTTCATTTTTTATAAAAATAATAATAAATATTTAATAATAATAACTTAAGAAAATGGTTTAAAAAATAAAAGTATTTTTTATTTATAATTTTAAAAAAAATAAAGGGTGTTTTTTTAAAGGGAAAATTACTGTTCACCCCTCGTGAATTTCAAAACTGGCCAAAAACCCCCTCCTTTTTTTTCACACCCTGGACAGCCCCTCCGTTATAGTTTGGTTCCCTTCTACCCCCCGTCCGTCACATGAAATGGGTCCGTGTTACGAAAATCCATTTTTGCCCCTGCAAATGGTGGGAAAAAACCCCGCGCGATCACATCATGTCATGTCTCACATTTACGCATACATATGTGAGTTTTTTCCCCCTTAATGGTTTCTTGTTCGCTTAGAAAGCTTAGAAGGCGAATTATATAATTTTGTTCTTGTTCTCCTTTTCCTTCTGCTAAGTTGGTTTTTGGATTTGAATTCCTCCGGTCACCCGATATTATGGACAGTTTTTGTGCCATTGCTAGATACAACAGGGAGGGACGAGTGCTGACGTTCACCGCGTCAACTGAATGGGCGTCAGTGTTAGGTGAGATTTGTGAGCGCTGGTGTCTCGATGTTTGTCGCGAGAGGGTGAAGTTCATCACACCCGATGGACATAATACGGTTTGCCCAATAGAGAACGAGGTCGACTTCCAGCGCATGTGTCATGTGTTCTCCATCCTCAAAGGCGGTGTAGTCGATATGGTTGTCGAGACGGATGACGTGCCACGGTAGCCTTCTGAAAACGAGTTATTGTGGTGGTAATGCGTTGCTCTAAAACAATTATGCAGTTGTATGTCAGTTACTGTTTAACACCACCATTATCTGTATTAAAGAATGAATTATCCGTTTAAATTTGGCGTTTCCGATTAAGTTATCATGTTTCTGTGTAACCTATCATATACCGTTTGCATTATTACATCTCTGTTTAACTATGGCTGTTAACGTGTAAATATTAACTGCGGCGTTTAAATAAGTGGACTTTATGCTTAAATTCTGATCGTTTGCGTTTGAACTGAAGTGTTGGCAGGAATTCGGAATCTGGGAGCGCTTCTATCCCACCACATGGCGACCCGGATGGTGTCGCATGCCTGCCATCGTCGTCAGATCAACATGAAGTGTTGTCGTTGGACGTCGGACAACGTTTTGATGGCGTTGAACATTTCCGAGATACACTTCGCAATTTTGCTATCAGTCGGAATTTTGATTTCAAATTCGTGAAGAACGAAAAATACCTGGTCACTGTGGAATCCGCGGCCGGTGGATGTTAATGGCGCGTTCACGCATCAAAGGAATATAATAGAAATACCTTCAGAATCAAGACAATGGACCCGACGCACACCTGCGGTGGTGGAATTGGCTCGGGGTCACACCCGAAAGCGTCCAAAAAATGGGTCAGCGCACGAGTGATTCAGAAGCTGAAGGACCGGCCCTTGTACAAGGCCATCGACATTCAGAAGGACATGTTGCGGGAGCATGGTGTCCACATTCCATACAAGCAGGCTTGGCTGGGAAAAGAGCATGCCTGGGTGATCCTCGATGGCAGCGACATATCCAGCTACGATCTGTTGCTTTGGTACGTCCATAAGGTGGCTGAGACAAACCCCGGCAACATCGCGTTTGTGGAAAGAGACGGTGAGCGTTTTAAACGTGCGTTCTTCTCTTTCAGCGCGTGCATTTTGGGGTTCAAGCGGGCATGCGAGCCGGCTTTGTTTGTCGATGGTACTCACCTCCTTGGAAAGTATCGGGGTACTCTCTTGGGTGCCACAGGGAAGGATGGGAACAATGGCTTCTTCCACGTCGCCTTCGCTATTGTCGACAACGAGACCGACGCCAATTGGACGTGGTTCATTTCCAAGTTAGGTGATGCTTTATACGACGAAGGAGACTACCAAGAGACAATTACATTCGTTTCGGATGGGTCAAAGGGCCTTGTGAACGCTGTTGCGAGAGGTTTCCCTTCATCCCCGCACGCGTACTGCCTTCGGCACTTGGAGGCCAATTTTATGAAAGCCAATGGCAGACTTGGGAAGGCATTGAGGGAGGAGTGCTGGTCCATATGCTTTCGTATCGCGTGGGCAACGACGGCTAAAGAATTCGATGACACCGTCAATGAACTGCGGGCCGCATCACCCGAAGCGTTTCAGTGGTTGATTCACAAATCCGACATGTCACACTGGTCGAATTATCTGTTCAAAGGTGACCGATAGGGAGAGATGTATTCCAATGTAGCTGAGTCGTTCAATGCGTGGATCAAAGAAGCTCGACACCTACCGGTGACGAAAATGGTCGACGCTATAAGGTATTCGAAGGTTAAACACATGTAACGCTTAAGCTTACCCGTTACCCTTTAATGTTCGTTATCTGTGTTTAACATGCACTGTCCGCAGTTTGATATCATCGTCGGTGTTTAACATTCACATTAACCCTTTAGTCTGGTAGAATCATGTGTAAGATAACAAATGTAAATATCATTGTCTCGGTTTAAATACCGTGGGTAAATATCATTGTCTCGGTTTAAATACCGTCGTATATGTTTTTCTTCTTCGATCTTTAGTTTATTACTGTTTTGTTTACACCGATGTAGTTGTGTTTAAATATTCATATATTCGCGTAAATTTCTTTAAGATTTCCGAAATTCGTTGTGCAGGTACAAGCTGATGCGCATGTTATGTACTCGCCGTGAGCAAGCGAACAAATGGGAGACTTTCTTATGCCCGGACATACATTCAAAGGTTGAGACGCTTGTGCAGGATAGCCGAAGTCTTCACGTTGCTCGCTGTCTCGCTGATCGTTACGAAGTGATTGACCAGTGCAGTAACTCTGTAGACCTTGCCAGTAGAACTTGCTCATGTCGCAGATGGCAAGTTTATGGCATCCCGTGCAAACACGCTTGCGCTGCGATATTGCTGACGGACAGCAATGTTCATCGTTTTATTAGCGATCACTTCACCGTCGACACTTACAAGTTGGCGTATAAGGAAGCTATATTTCCCATACCAGACAATGAGAGGCCTACGGACAACAATCGAGATCTGCTTTTGCGGCCGCCTGTGACGAGAAGGCAACCTGGTCGTCCTAGACGAAGGAGGATCGAGTCGCAAACGTTTGATGTCCGCGAGTTACCTTGCAGCCGATGCCACGCGTCCGGTCACAATCGTAGAACTTGCAATGAAAGTGTCGCCGATTAGGCTTCGTAAAAGGGTAATCTTTAAAGAGCACACATTTATTTGGTTATGACGCCCTGATATTTAAACATAGAATAAACGAATTTCGTTGTATGCACTGAATTGTTAATCGAATAAACCTAATGTTAAATGGTGACACATTTAAAGAGTCACACACAAATTGAAGCGTACGCAGTGAATGTTAAACGAAAAATCTTGGTAATAAACGATAACCAATAACGTTAAACAGGCACATCGGTTGTTGTCATTCTTTTGTATTTGAACTTCGGGAACGAATGTAAGATAGTGACGCATAAACAGAGACGTTATATTTAAACAGATACGGCTGCGAGTTTTACACATCTTCTGCGGAATGTTTAACGGAGACGTTGTATGGTACACATAGTGCTTAAAATGTTACACACAATGATTGATATTTGAAGAGTTCAGTGTGAGTTTAAAGCATGTATTGAGTCCGAATTAATGACGACAAGACGTCATTAGCGTGAAATCCCAGTACGAATGCTAATTCATTACTATTTATTGGTGCAATTACATTTGAATTCAAATTCCACACGTAAGCATCAATGCACGGAGTACGTTAGGCGCACTTGCGACCCCTACACTTCTATTTAAACAATAAACGGAAATCAAAGGCACATCCACATATTACACACAGAGAAAGAAGTATGTACAAGTCCCTCCTCAACGAGCTCTGCCAGAGAACCCGCCGGCCGTCGCCGGAGTACTCAACCGTCAGGGAGGGCCCCGACCACATCCCCGCCTTCTTGGGCACGGTGTCGGTTGATGGGACCACTTACTACAGCCCTTACCCTGCGAAAACAGCGAAGGACGCCCAAAACACTGCGGCCGAGGTGGCGTACAGTGACCTCCGCATTCCATACCCTGGGAGGATGAATACGCCTCCCGCTGCTACCGCCGATCGATTATGTGGAGATAAGTCATACCGTAAGATTTCTTCGTCCATGTTACGGAAAATTTATTTATTTTCAAAATTGTTAAAAGCCTTCATTGCAGGGCCTCGCACCGTAACGCCTTCAGATGCAGCGCCTTCACTCACCCGCGAGCACTCCAACAGCGAAGAGTTGGAGTGCTTTCTGGAGGACATGCTCGTCGAGCTTGCGGAGAAGGAAGTCGTCCTCTCCGAAAAACTCGACCGACTAAGAACCCGCACGACCCAAGTGAAGAAGCTGATCCAGGGACTGAAGGCGAAATGATAATGTTTTTTTTCAGTTTTTAGATGTATAAATTAGTATGCCTACGCTGGTTGTAATAGAACTCCGTTTCAACTAAAAAAATTTTTGAAGGAAAGAAATTTGTTCCCCTGTTATGTTTTGATCTTTAAACCAATACGTGTATATTTGAACATCGGCACTAAATTATAAACGTGGACGTCGAATGTTAAGTGAAGACACATGCTAATAAGCGGTGTCATACAATGTTAAACTGAGAGAACCCTCGTTCTCGTTCGTCGATAGTTAACCGCAGATATCGATAGTTAAACGGTAACGTGTAAGGGCAAGTGATGACGGTTATGTTTAAACAATGATGAGGATTTTCGCCCAGTGAGCGTCATAGATTAAATACCACATTGATGTTTACAAAATAGGTTCAAAACCAGAAAATTTGCATTGGAAAATGCTGAAACGTCGCATGCATAAATGGAGTTGAATTTAGGCTAGTTACGGTATAACGTAGTCAGGGAAACCATGCAATGTGAATTTATTATTAATTACTCCAATTTAATGATGAAATGTGAGTCAGTAAAGCGTGAACATAACCGATGCCATTTACTATATTCCATTTATTTCACCGAAAACCAATGCCTTTTTTTTTTACAAATAGTTATGATTGTATGTAAGCATCAAGCCGAAACAAGATACAGACGCAGATATTATCCACATCCCACAACAATGTTTAAGTCACGTCTAGCCGAATTTTGCCACATGACACGCCGGCCCTCGCCGGAGTACACCACTCTCCGTGAAGGCCCCGACACCAACCCCGTCTACCTGGCCACGGTGACGGTCGACGGGACCCCTTTCTCCGGTTCTTCATCTGCGGAAAGTGCCGAGGAGGCGCAGAACATTGCTGCCGAGGTGGCGTTCAAGCAGCTGTGTCCTTCAGGTAGCGTGGATATTACCAAGGCCCTGGTTGCTGACGATGATGTATCTGACGCAGGTACTGCATACTGTAAGACTTGTCAGTTGAGTGTAAAAAAAAAAGATCCACATTCCATACGTAAACCTTAAACTCTTCATTGCAGGGCCTTCACGAGCCGTCGGGGATTACACCAGTGGTGAAGAGTTGGATTGGGTTTTCGAACACCTGGTCCGTGCACTAAACGCAAAACTTGAAGGAATAAAAGATCGAAAGGCACGTGTGGAAAAGCTGCTCCAAGATTTGAATGACAAGAAAAGGGGGGAGTGAGATTATGTTCTAGTTGATGTCGTTTGTAAATTGCGCCATCTAAATGGAGTTCTCTATATTTAAACGGAGTCGTCTGAATCCAAACGTAGTCATTAATATTTAAACAGCGTAATCTATATTTAAACATACAAACCTAAACGGTCATTTTTATTACTCACAGCGTGAATCATAAGCCAATATTAATTACTTTCACCATTAATTATGAAAACTAAAATGAGTCTCACATCTATTTCAAATTCATGTAATTTCCGTTGCGAGAAGCGTAAGTTGCGGATATTTGTTAAGCAATTATTGTCACATCGAATGAAATAGCAAACGGCGACTCGTACAATTACACGGGGACTCTAAAGAGTGAACTGCACGAACTATAATTGAACAGAGCTAACGAAGTTTAAACGGAGAGCAAATCATTTTGGCAGGACTTTATATTTGAACGTTTACCCCGACTGTTAACCAGATACTATTACCTTTAGCGCACGACTAATATGTTTAAGTTACGATGATGAATTACATGATAATGAATTATGCAAACTTATTTTATTGTGGATGACTGATATGTGACAATAGCGACATGAAATTTTTTTACCTCAACGTTAAACGTTAACAATGGCGACAAGTTAAACGAAGGAATTCGAAAGTTAAACGTTATTCTTAATGTGAACGGTAAGTCTTAAAGTTAAACAGATACGTAAACGGGGGATATACATTCTGAGTAATACATGCATTCGACGAAGTGTGGTGAGTTAGCATTGGGAAAGTGTGCATTGGTTAACCCGTCGATGGACGTTACTGTTATCTGTTACGATTAAATGAGCTGTTTTGGAATTCAAACATCGAATAGTTATTGGCATCAGACTCGATAAATAGTTCAAACATCCGTTGAATACATTTGTATTTAAAGAAGAATCGGAAACAAGAAACGCACCCAGATATTACTCGCAGATCTAACAGTATGTATGTGCCAAATCTCAACGCGTACTGCCAGAAGACGCACCGCTCCACGCCGGTGTACTCCACAACCAGGGAAGGCGCCCCGGACGCCTCCGCTTTCGTGGCCACAGTCACGGTGGATGGGACCACGTTTTCTAGCCGCAGAACCGAGAGAACAGAAGAGGCAGCCCAGAACATCGCTGCCCTGGTGGCGTTCTACGAGCTATGTCCCGCGCATCTTAGGACGAGCGGTGCGTCACCCGCTGATGTTTATGCGTCTTTAGAAATATTTCTCTAAATCGTTGATGTCTTCTTTGCAGGGGCGATGACCTATCCCCGGGAGCGGTTCCTGGAAGATTTGGTCGGGGATATGACGGAAAAAGCAGCATCTCTCTCCGCAGAACTCGAGCGAGTGGTATCCCATAAGAGGGATGTGGAGAGGCTGCTCCGGTATGCGAAAATGTATAAAACGGAATGACGGTTTTTGACCTGCTTAGTGTAGTTTCATCCATCAAATAAGAACTTTTTGCTTAATTATGGGAACGCTCTCTCATTCCGAAATTTTAACTTCGTTCTTGCTCTCTCATAAATGTTAACCGTTGCGGACGCATGTTAAACAGCCACGCATGAAGTTTAAATGGAAAACAATGTTCCTTAAGCAAATGCTAGCCCTTCGTGCGCATGACATGCACGGTTTAAATAGAGACGGACGCGAGTAAACCCTATCATGAAACGTTTAAATGGAAATATTCAACGGGAACGGTGATATTAAACCAGTAACGGCAAATGATAATCACAGATTGCCTTCTTAGCCTGATAATTCCAAATTTTAAACGGATACAACAACACGTAATGGGTGACACACTGTAAACAAAAAAAATCCGTACTTAAGGACCCATAGCGCGGATGATGAAGACATTTAAAAACTTACATATAATAGGGTCTCTTACCCTTAAAAACAAACAGCGCAAGTAGAATAGGGTCTTACCCGTCAAACAATAGCCGCCATATTAAACAGAGACTGTAGTATTAAACATGTAACGACAAAAGCTAAATAGAGAATACTTTGTTTACCTGATAGCTCTGCATTTTAAACGGAGACAACAACACGTAATGGGTGACATACATTGAGAAAAGAATTCCATGCTTACGGACCCATAGCGCAGTTGATGGAGACATTTAAAAAGTTATGTATAATAGGGTCTCTCACCTTTAAAAGCAGACAACGGAAGTAGATTACGGTCTCTTTCATTTAACAAGAGCCGCCATGTTTTAAATAGGGACATAGGGAATTAAACGTTCACCACTAATATCTAAACAAGGAGTGTGTGATCAACCCGGTCCCCTGGTGTTAAACGGTAACGGTGTATACTGTACGGAGATCCGTATTGTTAAAGTGTAAGACAATTTTTTAATAGTGACAGCGTCATATTTTACAGAAGTATTTAATTTTATAAAGCAGCGACGACCCTCAATCGGTACCATGGAATTGTAAGCAAAAAATGATTGAATATGAAAGAATAACGAACATTATTAGATGTACATTGAAATTTCTGCCATGTCGCTGGCAAAGAATGAATTTAATCAATTGAAATGAAAGCAATTTCGACAAAACTGTTTTACTTCCCCACAGCTGGACCCTCCCCGCGTTGCTTGATGCCGGATGCTCGTCCTTCCTTAAGTATGTGGGCAGCGTACTTCAATCTCAGATAGGGGACGTCCGTGTGCGCTATCCGCAGCTTTTCGCCGCGGAGCAATTGCTCGATAAACCGCATCACGTAGACGGCGCAGTCGACAGTGCCTTTCTTTTGACGCGGTGTGTCGTCATCGTGAACAAGCGGGTACTGTGCCGTCGCCGTCATGCCGTACTCCATTTCGAGATAGGTGTCGAATAGTTCCCGCTGTCGCATTATACAAACCGATGTTAGAACAGAAAGCATCTATGTCACTCTGACAATCGAAATCTATATCGCGGAGAGCGTACCATTGCTACCGCGTCTCTATTGTACTCTTTCTTGTTATTGTCGAGCACCACGACATGGAAGTGGCCATTCAAGATTATGGGAAGAATGATGATGTCAACGTCATTGACGACCTTGGTGGTATCTCCGATCATGGCTAAAGTCGTCTCATGTGCGTCTTCCACCTTCGACATAAACAACGCCAGTGGTCGAGTGATGGAGGCGCTTCTTATGAGGATATGGCTTTCTGGTAAGTGTGTCTTGTACGATGCACACGAAGGCGTCCAACACATCATCTGTCACCATCTCTTTCCCTTCGATCAGAACGAATAGGTTGGCCCGGGTGGTGCTGACATAATCATTCCTCCAGACGACGGAACTGCGGTTAAACGGCAACACATGCGATTGATTAATAACACATAGACGTTAAGTGGGAACAACACATACGTAAATGACAATGTATAGTGTTAAACAGTAATATCGTTAGTTAAACGATACATTACTAGGTTATATGGTAACGACTGTAATTAAACGGAAACGCAACAACGTAAATGGGATTATCTCTATATAAACAATAACATCTACACTATTATACTTACTCGTCCATGGGGAAGTTGAGGAAAATCTTGATCAGCTCCTTCTCGAATACGTCGAGGCGCGATTGACCAGCGTATTTTTTCTTTGCCGGAACGAAGTCTTTCCGCACTTCTTCATACTGCTGGTTGGCGAAGGTGACCGATTTCTTTTTTTTCTCTGTGACGTTCCCTTCGCCCCCGGCAACAGCTTTATTGGGATCATCCGTAGATGCTTCTTGCTGTTGCGGGATCGCGCCTACACTGGATGTGGCAACGTCGGTCGGCCGTTCCTCCGTGTTCAGGAGCTCCTCCACAATAGAGGCAACGGTCTTCTCAACCGCGGCCAATGCAGTCTCATCAAGGGGAGGCACACCCTCGGGTGGTTCTTCTTCTTCAAAGATAGTGGCCACCACCCTCGACGCGGCGTTGTCGGCCGCGGCTGCCGGCTCCACCGCGACGGGGATTTCGGAGTCTTCCTCAGACGCGGCATTGCCAACGGGGTCGACGATCTCCGCCACGGTGAAGTCATCAACTGCAACGGTCTCAACAACCGCATCAGCCGCCGGTGGTGCTGCCATTGTTTCCTCCTCGGCCGGTGGTGGACACACAGGCGGTATTATTGTCTTCGCCTTTTGTGCAAGCCTCTTCAAACGTGGCCGTCTTGGAATGGCCTTCACGACGAAGTCGTCGTCCCCAATTTCCAACGGCTCATCCGTCCCGGGCACGTCACGTATTTGTTCCGACGGTGCAGCCCTTTCAAAAGAATCAAACCTTGCCTCCAATGCCTCAACCCGAGCGACAAGCTGGGGGAAAGCGTTCATCATCACCTGGCATGCCCGCATAAATGCTGTAGTCACGTCGTCGGCTGATGACGTCGGTTGGTCTACCGCGGTCGGGGGGACTGTGGGGATCTGGGTGACTGTCGTTGTCGCGGCCAGTGCGGGTGTTGCCATTGGGCGGGGTAGGTGAGGGCCTATCCGACGCCGAGGGTTGCGTGTTGGGCTGGAAGTGGGGGAACCACGTCGGCGCGAACGGACGGAAGGGGCTGGCCTCTCCACTTGCAGTCGTGCAAGTGGTTCCCACGCAACAGCATCCCTCCGCCAATTGGCCCCAACAAAAGTCTCCTCCTCAGCATTCGCCGGGACCAGCTCAGGAAACTAACATATATAAAGAAAACAATCTCAGACAAATCATTCAATTTGATCCAAAACAAACGTATTTAAATATTTGACACATATACGTAAACGATATGGCACACATTTAAACGGAGTATAAAAAGGTTAAGCGAAGACACCAAGCGTTAAACACAAACTACATTTCTTACACGGATAAGCCTATCGTTAAACATTAACGGCTCTTTGTAAACACATTAACACTGATTTATTACCTCTTTTCCTTCGAGAGCTGACCAACTGGTTTCTATCGTCGCGTGCTTCCGGTAAGTACTTTCGCAGTAGCACAGCACCCTTGGGGTCTTGCCGAAACGGGCTTTCTTGCCGGTTCCGGTCACCTCGTAAAACCAGATGGTCAGCGCGATCGAGCAACCCTTAATGTACCCCGTGTTTACCTTCCCCCCCTCGCATCTGGCTTGCACTCGAGCGGCAGCTTGTGGAACGTCCTCCATAAGCCATTTGTGCGTCGCCTGCGCCCATGCGTACCGCCCCATGCCAGGTAGATCGTCGACATAATCAACGATCCAAGTGGGCACCGAGCATGAGGTATTCGGGAAGAGGATTGTCCCCATGAGGTACGCCATCAAGAGTTTCACAAAATCCTCCTCTCCCTCCCTCTGTCCAACAAGACGCTCAAGAGTGCGCCTAATGGCGTCTCTGTGTCTGTCGAAGCTTTTCGATAAATATCTCCCTTCGAAAGCTGACGGTGTCTTCTTCTTCTTAAACAGGACCGCGTCTCCATCGCAGCGCAGACCCATAACGAGAGCGACATCCTCAGGCCTGAAGCTCAGCAGACTCGCCCCGATCCTGAATTTATTGGTGCGGCCATCGTACCTCTGCAGAAGCGAATCGAGAAGGGCCCTCTCTTGGAATACAGCTTCCACCTCAGTGAATGCCGCAAACGGTGTCCTTCGAATGATCTCCCAATATCGAGAGGTCATGTGGACTTTCAATTCGGCCAAGGTCTCCACCACCGGTGTCAAGTAGCATCTCCCGTTGACTAGGTTTACCGCCATAATCACAAGACTGCAAAAATGACAACACTTGTTAAACAGATACCTCAACTGCTACACAGAGACAAATGTTTTACACGAAAAGCTCAACTCTTAAACAGAGAGATGCACCGTTTAATCACAAGACTGCAAAAATAACAACACTTGTTAAACAGATACATCAAACGCTACACAGAGACAAATGTTTTACCCGAAAAGCTCAACACTTAAACAGAGAGATGCACCGTTAAACGGAGACAAAATGTTTTAAACACGAACTCATTCATTACACGAAAATCTCTTTTACAAACTGCAACCATATCAAATGGAAGGGGAAACACACATTGTAAGCATTACACAAACAACAACAACCGATATCTCTTTCAATGATCGTGGGCATAGCCGAAAACCCTAAACCCTAAAACCCTAACCCTAAACCAAAACCCTAAACCCTAGAAACCCCAGCCGAGAAATTTCCCCGCACACTAGAACCACGCAAAACAAAACCGACGAATATCTCTGTGTAACAGAGTACTTCATATAAAAGCTTTACTTTAGACACAGCTTCTGCAATACCTTGAGCTGCAAACTGATGGAAGTGCAGGATACTTGCGCACGGTGGACTGAAGTTACAGAGGATGTCGAAGCAGAGAGAGCTTCGGAGAGGGAAAAGCTGAAGAAAGTTAAGCAAAGAAGAAAAACAAACACGGCTCTCTGCCTCTTTTGGGATTACCATTACGAAAAACCCTCCACTTCCTCTCTAACCGGCTTAATGATTGCACCACGATTTCCCATGCAAGGTATGGGCAATTCCGTCCGTGAATTTGAAAAGTAACTCCGTTAACCACCGTTTCATTCTTTGGGGGTTTGAAAATCATTGTCTTTAAAAGGAAGGGGTTTTTATGGATTTGGAAATTAACGGGGTGTTTTTGGCCATTTCCCAAACTTTGGGGGTGTTTTTGGCCATTAACAGTGTTTTAAAAAAACCTAATATTTTATATTTTAAAAACACATGAGTGATGAGATAGTTGTTGATGTGATGGTTTTATGTTTAGTTTCGTGAATATATTTTGTGTATAGTTATTTTAACAATTAAAAAAAAAAAAGATGGCTATAACGAAAAAAAGCCCTATATTTTCCTACCAAGTATATAAACTAAAACGTCAGATCACAACAAAGGGAATAGCTCCTATGTCACCGGTCAATAGTCAAATTGGGGTTGAATGGGGGTTGACCCAATAATAAATAATATATGTATATACATATTTATTTATTTATAATTTTAATTAATTATAAATATATAATATGGATGATAAATTGCTAAGAATTTAGAAATAATAATACACATTACAACAACAAAACAATTGTTTTTCATAATTTATAAGTATTAACAAATAATAGTCATTCAACAAATCCATTGTCTTTTAACATCACTTAAAAAAATATTATGATTTATAACTATAATGTTTGTCACGTATATAAATGAGGTAAATCATAAGCATATATCGACAAATTGTGATTAACTCGATTCAATTTTCAAGAGTATAGCCCTAAGTGATATTTAATTAGATTATGTATTTGAATATTTATATTTCATGTGTCCAAGAATTAAAAGGAGCATGAATTTTTATTTTTAAAAAGTAAAAATGCAAAATTTTGTTATAAAATAAATTTATATAAAAATAACACATGTTTTGTTTCAAATTTGAACCCAAAACCTCATTATTACTACAAAAACACCCCAACCATTTCAGTTATAAAAAATAATTATTATAAATAATTCATAAAACTTAAAGTATTTTTTATTATTTATAAACCGAGCTTGATCCGACCGGGTGACTTGGCGAAGTCCGGTCAAATCGGATTTAATCCGCTAGATCAAACCCGGGTTTTAAAACATCACTAAAACACGAAATGCATTAACTATTTGAATGAGTAAATTAGTGATGGCGTGAACTGTGGTGTTGCATGCTTGCTTGATAATTAAATGGGGTATGATTATATTAACGAGATAATAATTTTATGTCTTGGGACTGGCAACACCATCAATCACGTCCGTGGAATTCGCCTCATGTTTCGGGTGTCACTTGTTTCTCTTTCCTCAATATATATATATATATACACACGGTAAAATACATATTGTAGCAGCGATCATTTGATGTTGTAGTAACCGCTCATATTTTTACTATTTCACTTATTAGTGTATTTAGACCATTTGATTTAATTAATTTTAATCATTCATTTATTTTTTTAAATAACTATAAATACTCTTCTAATTTTTGTATTTAAAAATACAAAGAAGATGATGAAATAAAAGAGAAATAGAAGTGATGGTACTTATATATATTTTCGTTTTTTTATCTCATATTGTATATTATGAAAAAATATATGTGAATTTATATTGAGAGTGAATTATTAATTGCTTTTACAATACGTTATCAATACAAATCTACTTCTAATCTTATTCTGCGTTTTTATTTATCTTGTGCCTAGTTTTAAAATTTTTGTATCTTTTCTTGATAATTTTCTTCTAATAATTTATTATACTCTTTTGTGTTTTAATTTTAATGGCAAACATTGCAAGAAAAAAATTCTAGGCCCTCCATATTTCCTCGAGTAACTATATCTCGTGGAGTCTCAATGTCAAGTTACATTTGAAAGTATGGAACCTAAGCAAAACTATTGAGGTTGATAATGATAATAAGGTAAAATTCTTAATATTTATAAAGCATCACCTTGATAATGGCCTAAAAAAATGAACATTTAACTATTCATGATCCACAAGAATTATGGGTTTCTTTGAAAGAAAGATTTGAATATCTCATAATGGTATATTTGCCAAAAGCACACAGTGATTGAACAAATCTTAAGTTCCATGACTTATGGATATAATTTTGAGCTATTAAAATAGTCTTAGGTGGCGTTTAGTTGAATGTAATTCTAAATACAGTGGATTTCTAATTACAGTGTAACTGAAAATACCTGAATTTTAAAATTCAGTAAAATCAAATCTAGTGTTTGGTTAGATGTATCTGAAAATACTATATTATAATATTTAATATTATTTTAATAATTTTAAGAGCATATTAATTAATTTAACTATTAAATTTAAATTCATTATAAATTTATTAAAATTTTATTATATTTTAAAATTTTGAATTTAATTATTAATCTCACAAAAAGTGCATTTTTACGATTTTCATCTAATTTTAACAAGTTATTTAATATTTTTAATTATTGAATAAATTATTAAATTTATTATTAAAATTTATAAGTTTTTTACTATTCATATATGTTTAATAAGATTTGTTTTTCCTTAATTGGTTATATATAGGTCACATTGAGGCATCTTAAGAGGGCACTTGATATATTCTTGATTCCCTTCTCAGTCCACCAACGCTTGAGTTAAATCTACCTTAGGTTCAATTATCTTTTCTCATATTCCTTAGTGAAATTTTATTTGGACACCTGCTTCAATAGATTGATTAATCACCTCTTTGAATTTTTAATCCACCACCTAGCGTTTTACAATATTTGAAAGTTTCACATATGAGTGGAAACTCTAAAAAAATCTATGAAAGCCATGAGTACCATATATTAGGTGGCTTTGACAATAACTCGGCTAGCCATTTGGTAACTCATTGTATAACATCTTCCAGTTGTCAAATGCTGCTTCAACTAAGGGGCCGTTTGGTTCGGAAGTGAATTGTCGAAGTGGTGGAAGTTCAGAAGTGAATTGTCGAAGTGGTGGAAGTTTGGAAGTGGCACTTCAGTGGAAGTGAACAGTTCAGCTGTAACTATCCACTTCAGTGTGTTTGGTTGAAGCTGAAAACTGGACTTCGGATACCACTTCATGTGTTTGGATAGTTGAAGTGGGGATATGATCACCACTTCGGTGAGGGGGTAAAGTTGCCCCTTCATGCTTTTTACATTTGTTTAATTACATCATATGATTTAATTAAATGATTTAATTACTTTATTACAATGGTAATAAATAATTTATTTATTAAATTAAAAGCTTTGCACATCACATAATTAATTTAATACCATGCTATTAAATTAAATTAAATCGGTTAATATATTATGCTTAATTATTAATTAGTGAGAGTAGTGATTTAATTATTTTATTACATGGTAACAATTATTTTATTTATGATTGAAAAATATTGCAAAGTGGGCTGAAGTGGGAGGCTGAAGTCGTGACTTCGGGATTTTTCCACCTGAAGTCAGACACCGAAGTGGCCGAACTCAGAAGTTATCACATCATCACTTCCGGGTTCAAATCAGTGAAACAAACACACCGAAGTGAGATGAAAGTGGCCACTTCGGCCACTTCGGTGAAACAAACGGCCCATAATTGTTGCTTGGCAATCTGGCAATCCATACATTTATATATGTTTGTGTGTACCCATATCGATTATTTATCTCCCTTATCTACATTGATAAATAGCCTCTCTTTGATCAGTGCCTTTTATGTGCAAGGAATATTGTCATATTTATTGATTTGTGGTTAAAAAAACCACCCATGGAAGGGGCAATCATGTACAAATAAATAACTGGATTTCTAGAAATTTAGTGACAACTAAACATTATTTGAACATCTTAATCATTATGTAGTTTGACTGATTGATAGGAACTCTTACCACAACATGAAAAAAATAGCCGCTTGATATTTTATATGGGCAATTCTTTGACCGTCTATCACTTTTAGATTTTCTCTAGTGATATTTTTTTCAATACTTTTTTTTAAATTTTTAAAAAATATATCATATTTATGTAAAAATAAAATTAATTGTCTGAGAAAAATATAATATTTTCCTTTGGAGTGATAAAACCATTATAGTAAATCAAAACAATTGATTTTTTTATTTTTAATCAAAACAAAAATTGAGAAATTTGAGGGAGTAAATTTAAAACAAAAATAAAACTAGTGAGAATTAGATGTCTAGGAGATTTTTTGGTCCGTTGAAGTTTTACTTATTGTAATTTTTATCTATTTTAATTTAACCTTTTGGTGGGCATGAAAATTAACAATAGTAAATTTAGTTTTCTTTAGAATGTTAGTGATTATACAATGAATAACGGTAATATGTTTTCGGGTTTTGAAGTTTCCCTCAATCTTCTATAGACATCTATAAATAATAATTTTACACGTGTATTAATCAACCATTAGATTGAATCCAAAATAATGCCAACTTAATTATCACCATATAATCCCATTTACATCCCTAAAAAAATAATTATAAGTAACCAGTAACCCCACCTTCTCCATTTTAACACAAGCACAAATAATGTTAAGAAAGCCATTTTAAGTATTAAAAATAATGTTCGTTATTTATTTATTTATTTTTATATTATAAACTATGTAACTGCAATAGGTGGGAAAGAAATACATTTATTTTATTTGTATGTTGATAAAAAATTTGTTACTAAAAATTAATGTAAAGATGGATTATTTAAATTTAATTGTTTTTATATAATTTGAACAAACCAACACAAACATATATTTTGTATTATTACGTGTTAATCATATATTGGGAGGGGATTAAACTGTTGATTTTTGCATGAGAGTTATATGCCTTAACCGCATGACTATTGTTGTCATAGCATAAGTGAATTAGTTCAAATGATGTAACGGCATGTTTTTTTGAAATTAATTCGCCCTTACAATATTGGTTCTTTTTATTTTAAATTTAAATTAAAATTTTCATTGATAATAATAATAATAATAATAATAATAATAATAATAATAATAATAATAATAATAAATATATGACTTTTTTATTTGGAAGATATCCATTAATAAATATATGGTTGTCACAAAAAAATAATAAAATAAAAATAAAAATTAAAAGATGAATGTTATAGATTGTATCAAAAGAATCCTTACCCCAATTACAACTTGATCAAGTGAAAATTTAAAAAACAATGAATACAATGGTAATAAAAGGCTTGCACCAACAAACATAAAATGCTTTATAATCACTACAAGAAATATGATCAATATCTACAAAAGCGATTCGTAGAGACAACTAATTTCATCGTAGGGAAAACATATTTTCTGCGCAAATAAATCGTAGCCCCACTTGTAGATAATTCCCTGTAGGTAAAACAATTTCTCTACGACTCCGTGTTTTCGTAGGCAAAAGTGAATGTTTTGTCTACGTTTATTGTCATAGAGAAACGAAAGAAATTTCATTGGTCATCAAGAAATTGCATAGGAAAATCCATTTTTAGCTACGGAAAAACTTGTAGGTAATGAAAGGAATTTAGCTACATTTATTTTCGTAGAGAATAGTGATGTTCGTAGGGTAAAAGCTTTAATGTTTCTCTACGTTTTTCTGCAATATCTGAAATCGTAGCAATTAATTTCAACCCAAACGTGTACCTAAAAATATTCATTTCAACATTTCTAATCCATACATTTACCTACATATACTCAATTGAAGAAATACATGTTTAATATAACAATTTGTTTATAAATATTTAATTGAAAATATCAACCAAAGCATTTCTTCATAAAAACTATTTGTATAGTTTTTAATA
This sequence comes from Dioscorea dumetorum, assembly GCA_902712375.1. Lineage (NCBI taxonomy): Eukaryota > Viridiplantae > Streptophyta > Magnoliopsida > Dioscoreales > Dioscoreaceae > Dioscorea > Dioscorea dumetorum. The sequence continues at coordinate 835,762 of CACTHL010000738.1, forward strand.
TCAAGTACCAAAACAACAAAAATTTCAATGGTAAGTAGATCTCCATCGCATTCTAGAAGAGAATAATCCATGCCAGTTTGTGTGCTATTTCTTCATTAATTGTATCTAACTTCCTGCATCAAAATTAGAAATAAAAGGATTATAACCATATTAACAATTTAAGTAAATAATTCAAACTTTAAAGTCAAATAAATTGATAAATATCAAGTATGACGAACCTGAGAGAAGACGATAACCATATAATAGTCAAGATGATTGATCTCTTTGTTCATCTTCACTGCACATAAAAAAAATAAACGTCACAAAACTTTACTAAGTTACAATACGTTATAATAAATGTAATTATGTCAATACCTTTCACTATTTTCATCATAGTCATCGTATTTAGCTCCCATTATTTGCCTCAACATTCGGTCATGTTTTGCCAATTGAACTCGATTCCTTTCATTCTCACGAGCTTCAACTTCATATCTTTCTTTCCACATATTTCTCTCTTCTTCAAGATCTTTAATGGACTTGCCATGTCTACATCTTGAAACATTTGGTTTTGGACAATAACCTAACCCCTTAATATAACCGGATCGATTGCCTAAAACCTCATCACAAATTTTGTCAATATCAACTTCTTGATTTTCATCAATTGCCTTCTGTACCCTTTATTGCATTGCACACTGAAATTGTAATAATAAGTGCACGTCAAAATTTCAAAAATTTAAGAAATAATCCACATTGAGAAGATAATAAACTTACATAATTAGCATTTGGTTCGGGTGAAGTCCATCCTTTTCCTTCTTTATAGTGTGTTCTTTTGTACAATTCAATCCTATAACACTCGTGTTGCTCTCCGATTTCATCATCTTTCCTCATCTATTTTATAAAAAAAAATATGAAGTAACTATGTATAAATTCTATAATACATAAGATTAAAGATTAGGTTCGATTCTTACAAGCTCATGATGAACAACTACGAAGGATTTGGATCCTTGATTGTGAGGTGTTTTCATATATGATCTACTACTTTTGCTTCTTTCGCCTTATCCTTTAAAACAAACGTTCAATAGATTATTAAAATAAAAAATATAAGAAACCATTATCGGTAATCATTAATCAGATACACTTACCTTAGTTTTATCATTGTCCCAATAATCACATAAATCCTCCCAATTCTCTTGAGTAACAAACTCATTGGGTTTCTTTCTTTTGACATCCTCACAGCTTGAAAAACTCAAATAATGCTTCTTCAATGATTGACGATGATCTCTAATTCTGTTTTTCAGTATGTCAACAATGCAGTCAGCTATCCTTGGATTTGTCTCAATGCCAATAATATTCAATTTCATCTACAAAAAGCAAAAAAATTTATTAACACAAGAATACATACACTGCCTATCTTACTTAATATAACACATACCTCAAGACGATCAAATGCCGGTTTTATGTGCTTCTCCCAATCAAGTTTTTTGATTGATCATGGATAAGGTAAATATGTCCGCACAATAATACCTATTTCATTTGATAGCTTCGCAGATTGCACAGCATCCAATGGTCTACCTTAATCGACATCTATATAAATAGGAAGCCTATTTTTTGTTGAATTCACCAATTTATGCAAATTACAACCCAGTGTCTTACCTCTACAATTTTTCTTTATCATACTAGAAGCTATAAAATAGAAGGAAGATACAAAAAAAGAAACAAAGTTAGCATCAAATAAGTAATCACAATTACTTGCTAATCGAGCCAACCAAATTAAAATATAAATCAACATTACCAGAAGAACCAGCTTGAAGTGAAGCATTAGAAGATGGTCGTGTAGACGAGATTGATGGATCCATAGGCAATGACACATGTTGCTGTGAATCAATAATTCTTTGTTTTTGTGAATCATCTATGCATGTAAAAAATAAAAAATAAAAAATGAAAAAATTATCAAAACCCAAAGAATCAATCCAACTGAAGAAATCTATCATCACAAACATAAATAGTCAACAGAAGAATCAATGCAATGTTGAGACCAAAAACAAGAAAAGAAAAATGAGAGAGCATACAGACCTCGACAAATCCAAAAAATTCAGAAGGAAAATATCAAATTTTCAACAAAGTAACTCATCATATTTTCCCCAAAGAACCCAAACTTTCAAACCAAAATAATGACAAACAAGCATCAAATCTAACAACATTTGCCAACAAAATCACTCCTAAATAAATACAGCTTCAACAAGATCACAACTTTCAACAATTAATCAAAGAAAAAAAAAATCATTCCCAAATTATATGAACTCAAAAAAAATGAAAAACAAATGCCAAAAAGATCATGAAACATATATACTTACGATGTGAGCCGATTATGCACTCGTCGCACTGAAAACGACTCCCATATACCCCTGTAACATGAAACCGCAAAGTAAATCATTCGGCAAAGAAAACAAAACATAGAAGAATATCTTCAAAGCGTCAAAAACCCTCAAATGACCAACCAAATTAAAATCCACCAAAACCATACACTATTCTGAGAATGAGAGCAAAACCTAGAAGAATCGCCGAAGAATCAGAGGTGGAATCGGAGGAATTTCACGATTGGTTAGGCTCTCTCAAGTCCAGCAACCTGCCTTGCTCCTGCTTTGCTCTGGAGGACTACGAATGAGAGAAAGAAGTTTCACGGTGTTGAGAAGAAAAAAAGTCATGTTTTCATAAGTTTAGGGTCTTGGACAAATCTCAAGGCAATGATCAACGGTGACCAATTGTGCTTCTAAAATTTTGCCTTTTAGCCCTTGAAAACTTTAAAAATATGGTTATCTAACAACAATCTATTATTCATTATAAAAAATTATATTTTTATAATCTAATTTACTATTAGTTTTTTCAAAACGTAATAATCAACTTTTTTCTGTAATAAAGTTTTTAAATAATATATTGTAGCATAAACACCATAAACAAAATAAGAAAAAAAAATCAAGATTTTGTAATCAATCCCACTAAAAGAGAAGAAATCGGATCGATTTTTGAAAAAATCCTTAAATTTTGTAGAGCAAGGATTGAAAACAAAAATTGATAACTCTAGATTTAAAAAATAGAAGAACAGGGATAAATAGTCATAACTACTTAATATATAAATGTTCAAAATATGAAATCAATTTATAAGTTGTTATAATTCACTATATGTAAATTAAAATATAAGAATATATTGCTTCTCATACATTAATATTTTAATACATACATATAAAAAACACAATCGAATTTCACATGTCTCACATTTATAATTCCTTGTAGTTAATTATATAAAAATGTAAGTTAAACGTCTTCGCACCACAAACCATTCATTATGCTATATTAAAATACTAAAATGTAGATAATGAGACATACTTAGCTCCACATTTTCATGGATAGATGAAACCAAAACTATTAATTACATTTTAAAATTCGTGGCTAAAAGTATAAATATTTTTTCCTACGATATATTTCATAGACAATAGTGCATAACTTTATCTACAAAACATAAACGTTTCTACTAAAAATAATTCGTAGGCCATGATCTTCCAGCGGATGGAAAATTTTTCGCGCCTCATAAACTTTATTTGGCCCTACGTTTTCATGCGTAGATAAAAATAACACTCTTACTACGTTTTCCAAATCGTTGAGAAAATTATAATTTTTTCCGCTGCGATATATTTCGTAGGCTACTAAAATTATTCGTAGGCCATGATCTTCCCCGAATGACAAATATTTGGCGCCAAATCATGTTTATTTTACTCTACGAACTCTGTAAATTATAGATAATATAACTTACATATAATTGTTGCCTACGTTTTAAAATTCGTGGCCCAAATTATAATTACTTTGGTCTATAGCATATTTCGTAGGTAATAGGGTTTTGTTTTACCTACAAAATATAATTGTAGCTACTACAATAATTCGTAGGCCATGATCTTCTAGCGGATGGGAAATATTTGGAGCCTCATAATGTTTATTTGGCCCTACGAAAGCTAAAAATAGTAGATAATGTAACATATTTAGCTACGAAAGTGGATATGTAGCAAAAAAAAAGAAAAACATAGGGAATATCGAATTTTCTTGTAGTGAATTTTATTGCTGAAGTTTTTGAAAAATAAGTCATGCTATTATATATTGAGCAATCAACAATATAAATAATATAAAAATATGAATAAGGGGAGGACTTACAAGCTCGGGAATGAGGGTTGGAAATGAATTTTACGATGATTGTATTCTTTAGTATGTGCAAAATGTTTTGTGACAGCATGATCTAATGGCTGCTAAGGTTGTCAATGTTTTTCTTTTTCTTTTCTTCACACGAGGGGCGAATAAATTGATACACCTTCGCATAAATACTGCAAGTGCAAGGGTTGTAAATGTAATAAATGCATCAAAATGTTGGGTTGTCTATTCTTTTGGGACGAGCGCTTTTAGTATTGATTGATTTTCTACTACTAGGTAATGAAATCGAAAAGTCGTTGCTAACCTTAAAATCTAGTGAATTAAGACAATGGCGAATCATGATTGGAACTGGAGTGGAAACATGGTATATTGGATACTAATCCACTTTAGACTATCTTGTAAATGATTTCTTAAATTAACTCTATGTTAAGTGTTTTAGCTATCTTAGAAACTCCTAGAGTAGTTAGCCCCTTTGGTCTAGGCGGCTAACCCTAATCTATACTGCTATACCAATTTTTCTACTATTACATGAACGGTCCTTGAATCTTGCTATTAGATTTAACCCTAATCCAAAAAGTTCAACACCATACACCCTATTTTTAGGAGTACACTTGACCCCTATCATATATGCCAAGATCTAGCATGTTCGATTTCTCAATTCTAAACATGCAATTCAATAATATAATTGGACTCTTAGGCAAGCAATCACAAGTATGAAGCATACATAAATGATTCATAAGAACAAATAACAAGCCAAAATATAAAATAGAAATATCAAATTACAAGTTCATCTAGAGGTTTATAGATATGAGGCACTATCAAAGGGTTAGCCTCCCATTATACAAGAAACCATGAGATAAGTCAAAACTAGAGACATGATGGAATCTTTGGATTGGATTTAACTTTGCCATCTAATCTAGTATCTATCAAGCCCGCTAAGTAGGGTCAAGTCATCCTTGAAATGCTTCCCTTGTTCTCCACTTGAAACTCTAGCAACGAATGAAATTCTTGCCAAAATGTCCATTTGAAACCTTAGCTTTTAAGTTTTTAATTACACGGAAAAGGATAGTCAGCGGTCGTGCTTTGCATGTTTTTGACTTCTGCAAATTGCTGGCGGCACTGGAGGCCCAAATCTTTTCAAAAATATGGTTTCCAATAATTAACGAAGCCTCGAGCATGCCCGTGCTTTCTGAAGCACAACTATGCTCGGAGTTGGGAAGTCGTGCTTAGGCGTGTGCTCAAATTTTCAAATTCATGTAATATGCAAGCACTAGGCATGCCAGTGCTTGGGCTATGTGCTTAATGTCACACCCCAAGCCTGGAGCGTCAACAAACGGCCGCAAATCTACAAGGCCAAGACCAAGTAGGTACGCAAGGCCTCAGAACCTGTCTCACACTGAAAAATAACATCCACTAAAAATATAGATTCTTACATTAAAGGAAGCTATAAAATACAAATTCCAAAAGTTCTATATTTAATGTTTGGAATAATATTTAATTATTATAAAGTTCCAAGTCCACGAAGAAGAACTCAATAACTTGCTAAACTAGACAACAACTTGCTCAACGAGGCCGCTAAGCTGCCCACCAAGTAACTCTGAAAAAAACAGAACAAACTTAATGAGCTCGAGAGCCCAGTAAGTAACCACTAAAAGCATTTGGGATCAAATAGAAGTGCCAAAAATCATGAACAAAAATCATTACTATGATACAATAGAACTTCTGTCTAAATACAATTCGGAAACAAAACAAAACAGTTCAACAGAGTCTGATTTTCAGATAAACACAGTATAGGTCTCCCAATTCACTATGATGAAAACAAAATATCAGAGGTCATTTGTTTACCATCGGTGACCTGAGCCAGAATATCAGAGGTCATTTGTTTACCCTCGGTGACCCAAGCCAGAATATCAGTGGTAGTTATTCTTAACAGAGTTACACGTCGTCACGGTCAGCGTTTAACCCCCAATGACAGAGTTAGTGCATAGTTAATTAGATACTACAATTTATAGATCAAAATAATTGATGTTCGCAAACAACAAAATAGCAAGGTTCAGACTGAGTGAAAACAGAATAATCCACCAAACAAAAATATTAAAATTCGCATGATCCCATTTTTCGTATAACAAAATAAGCTAATTATTTTCAAATCAAACTTAATAAATAGGCTATGAAATAAGTTTATATAAATCAATATATAATTTCCATAGTTTATAAAAAAAACTGAATGAATACAAAATGGCCAGAAATTCAGTAAATACTTAATAATTCATAATAATATAATAACCAAGAGTTTAATGAATAAAATTATTCAAAAATATAATTATTAAAAATAATACAAGAAATAATCAAAATAGTATTTTAGCAAGTGTTGAAAAATATATACTTATACTAGAATTTATATGTGGTTTACTTACTTGACTAATATAAGAAATCCAATTCTAACACCAATTCAAGGCTTTTGGGTGTGTCTTAAATTTGGGAAAGGAAATCTATTAAATTATCAAAACATAAAGTTACAAAATTTCAGGGGTATGTAAGAAAGATTTCAAAACCCTAATGATGCTACAAAAGTTAAGGTCTAATGAGCAAGGGTATTATAGGAGAAAATTTCAAAAATGTATAAATGCAAAAAGGTCAGGCTATTATTTCTAAATTGGGATTCTTTTAAGTGTATAATATCAATTATCAAATCTAATAGAGATATGAACTATTTCAATATGACAAATGAAGACTAAAACCATCATAACTTTGTCTATTCTTCTAAATTACAAAATTCTTTCTTCTAAGAAAACTAGACAGATGAAACTATGACATATCCAAAACTCACACTGATTAGAATACTATTAAAGTTATAGCATCCATTTGAATGTCCATCTATTTCTGCAAACTAGTAAAGTCAGACACGATCCTTTTAACATGTGTATCTTTTTGTATACATCCTCAAATAACATGATATTTTCGGAATAGATAGTTAATTAAAAAAGAACAGCTTTCATATTTTGCATCTTGCCTGATTGAACCTTTAAAACCATGAAAAATATTAATCAATCTTCAAGTTCTGCACAGAATTCTATTTGACGTGACGACCCTAATATGGCTGTATCTCATAAAATACAGATGTATAAAATCTGCAAATTTACAGGTACTTAGTTAATATCAAACCCTATAACTTTCTTATTTTTCACTTTGCTCAATTTAACCTCTAAAGTCATGTATTATGTCCGTCAATCTTCAGGTTCTGTAGAGAAAATTATTTTACAGAACTATACTAATAGGGTTATATTTTATAAATCACAATTGTATAAAATTTGAAATTTTGCAGACTAAATAAAATCTTGGTTTACTTATCTCACACACCGATAAATGAGTTCCTGATGGGGTTTCTCATGCCTAGCTGCTAACATCTCTCCAACTAAACAAATCTGTAATTTAAACTAGAACATTGCTTTCCTTAAAAACCACGATCAGAAATTTCATGGTCATGGTAGCAATGAATAATTTATAGAATAATTGTTAAAGAGATAAGAAAGGATTTTTTTGAATTTTTATAAAAATAAGTAGATTATAACAATAATCTAGTTAAGAGGATAAAGAAGAATCTCAGGTAGCGTTTGGATGGCGGAATAGAAATGGGAATGGGAATGAAAACTTTGGGTAGGGGGATGGGAATGAAAACTTTGTTTGATTAGGGGAGAAATTTATTGGGAATATAAAAAGTTAGAAGAGAATGAATGAGAATATTACTATTATACCCTTAGTATAAAAATAATGTTTATAATTCACAAATGGGTTTATTTTTAATATTTAAATTAACTATAATCATTATAATTAATTATTAAATTATGTAATTAACCATGGCCGTTATAATTATATATTATAATTATGTATTAAATTATGTAATTAACTACAGTCATTATAATTATATATTAAAATATGTATTTATCATTTCAATTAATACAACCATATGAACATAAAATACAATCAAACAAAACACAAAATTCATAATTCATAATTCATAAGTCATTATAATTATATATTAAAATATATAATTCATTTTATAATTATATATTAAATTATATATTATAATTACATATTATCATAATTCATTTAATTAAAAAAAAATCATATGAAATATTATCAATCTCATTTTATTCAAATTTGTTTCACACCCTCATTAAAAAACACAAAATGAGAAAGAAAAATCTAAAAAATGTTAACAAAGGGCAATATGGACTTTTCATGAGATAGGAATGGCCATTATCCCCAATGTTGGGGGTAATGGCCATTACCTTCCCCAAGTGAGTTCATAGCCCCTCTCAAAAGTAATCAAGCCAGCCCAATGGATACCCAAACATGGGTATCCATTGGGATTAGTAAACATCCCCCTCTAGAGGGGGATGATTACTTGCATCCAAACGGGTCGTCAATAGATAATTAAAAGATAAACTAATAATAATAATAATAATAATAATAATAATAATAATAAATGCGGGGTGCACACTCAATTTTCTAAATTCCTATAATCTGCAAGTGCTTGGCACGCCTGTGTTTTTTTTTTTGCTCCGATTCATTATAATTTTTATTCTTTTGCTCCCGAATCTATCTAATTGTATATCATAGCATAGAGCACCAAACATAGCAATAAAATAGAGAAATTCAGATAAAAAAACAAGCAAAGTATATGTATCTATCCTACAAAAAATATGTGTATCATGCCCTCATCATGTATTTATATATGTAGGTGAGAATTAGTTGTTTGGCCAGATGAGGTGGAACTAAACTTTCTATAGGTCAACAATCCACTTGATATTTATTTAGTTGTAATACTTCCACCAAACTCTAGGGTTGAACCAAAGATATTCTACCACATAAATAATACTCAATGGTGAGAGAGTTTTCGGAGCCAATTAAGTTTGATACTCTTGTTCATAATGTTATTGATTATTTGCAAAGTTCTTCTTGTTCTCCTTCTATGATTTTTTGCGATTTGTAATTTTAAATTTGTGTGTTATTATTCTATGCAATTTTTTTTATTGACATCTTATTATATTTTTGATCTATTTGAGTGTGATTGCACCTTCATTTATCAACAAAAAATAATGTTTTAAATAATCTTTTGTTTGGAAAATTCCCAAAAGATATTATGGAAAATGTGTATGAAATATTCCAAAATTGCCACATTATGTTGTGATTTATGAATTGGAATGCATCCCTCAAGTTCACCCTCCTACAGCTGTTTGTGAGCATCAAAATGGCAGCTTTTCAAAAGAACAATGTATCCATCGATTAATGCTCTGACTTGGCAAATATGACAAGAATTCCTGCTTTCATTTTGTATTACTAAGTCTAAATATTTTATATACAAAAAAAATATAAACTATATGGTTTTAGATTTTATTACAATATATAAACTAAAAATATGTTTCACTATAATAAAATGAAAAAAAAACCTACCATATGGGGAGAATGAGTTCATCTCTCGATCTCTCAATTCGTAAAAGAAATTATCATGTGAAGATGGTTTGAATGATCGTCAATCATTTTATTATTTTTTAAAATAATTTATTATTCACTTCAAATCGATGTTGATAAAAAAAATGATAATATTATTTGCATTAATTAAATTCACTAAATACCTTTTCAAACTTGTTAGAAATTGTTATTTTTTTTTTCATGAAATTAACCTTATGATCCTCTCTAATAACTTGAATAACTCTAATGTTTTGTGAAGAATTATGAAGTCTATCATCAACAAATAACATTTTTGAATACTTTTAATAAGAATAGCAATATTTATATCTTTGCTCATATTAAAATTAAATATTTTCAAAATACAAATAAGAAAAAATAGATATAACATACATACAAACATAAAAAAGCTTTAACGTTCCCCAATAAAGATAGAAAATTTAGATTGGTTTGTTTCTATAGTTTACACATTTATGCGTTGCCTATTTTTATTGTTATATTCAAGATGGTAAATTTTGAATATTAGATATGACTCCATAATAATTATGGTCAAGATCGACTAATGAGACGATGAGGAGCAAGCTTCATGAACAAGAGAAATAGTCTTGATCACCAACTAGGGCCCCTAAATGACTACTCAATAATAAAGGAGGTAAGGTTTGTTGGAGTTAATTCATGCACTGATTGACGTGAATTAGCTCACGTGGAGAATAATCAGTCAAATAGACTTTATTTGGTAATTAGTTGAGTATTTAATGGAGATAATGCAGTTAGTGGACTAGTGGACGTTGTGCACTCATGGGTTATATATGCATGTCATTATGTATATTTTTATATATGCTTTATCAGTTGAGTTTCTTTTGAATATATTAAGTGTCTTCATCCTCAATAGAGCCTACTCTCTCTCTTCTTCCAATCTTCTCTCTCACTAGATATCCAATATAATTGGTATCAAAGCTACGTTCACACTTGCATATCCAATAGAATTGGTATCAAAGCTACGTTCACACTTGCATCCATGGCGACCAACGGGAATGCATTGAGTATCTCTCAACCTTCATTGCCGGTGTTCAAGGGTGAATGTTATGACTATTGGGCAATTAAGATGAGTACTTTGTTCAAATCCCAAGACCTATAGGATCTTGTAGAACCGGTTACACAGAGGGAGATGATGACGCTTGGATGAAGGAGAACCGAAGATAAGACTCCAAGGCCTTGTTCTTTCTTCAGCAAGTGGTGCATGAAACCATTTTCTCGAGGATAGCTGTAGCCAAAACAGCAAAACAAGCATGGCAAATCTTGAAAACTGAATATCAAGGTTCTGATGAAATAAAAACCAGTAAACTGAAGCTGAAGAACCTTGGTGACTTGTATTAACTTTCAGCTTAACCCCATAACATCAAGAGTTCTGAATATATAAAGACAAAGACTCTAACCAAAAAGTAAAAAGACAAAAGAACCTGACAAACAACAAAAAACCAGACTTTTTAAAAAAAGAAAACATCAACTCATGCATGCTTCTCCATCAACGTACCACGTAGCCCAACTTCTTTAATTAACCCTTCAGTGTTTGTCTGCTCTGCAGAAATCTGAGCATTCTATCTCAACACACCCCCTTGCTCAGAGCTTCTATACACCCAAGTGCTTCTCGGAATTGATTGTGCTTGTGAATTGGCAGTGCCTTGGTGAGGATATCGGCCTTTTGTTCATTTGTGCTACAATACACTACACTTATTGCTCCTTCTTTTACCAAGTCCCTGATAAAATGATAACGAGTGTCGATATGCTTGGTACGACCATTCAGCACTGGGTTTTTCGTGATAGAGATCGCTGACTTGTTATCGCAGTAAATCAGACTGCCTTCTGCTTGTTTTTCATTAAGGTCTTCAAGTAGTCTTCTAAGCCACACTGCTTCACATGCAGCCGATGTAGCCGATATGTATTCGGCCTCCGTACTTGACAAAGCCGTGATTGATTGCTTCTTCGAGCTCCAAGCGATGGCTGCGGATCCAAGTGAAAACACCCAGCCTGTTGTGCTTCTTCTGTCGTCTGGGGAGCCGCCCCAGTCGCTATCAGTGTGGCCAGTGAGTTTGAACTCATTGTTGCGAACGAACTGAAGTCCATAATTCACAGTACCTGCCACATAGTGTATCATCCTTTTTACTGCTCCTAAGTGATACACTGTGGGAGCTTGCATGAAACGAGATACAACCCCTACTGCATATGCGATGTCGGGTCTAGTGTGGGTGAGGTAGAGTAGTCCCCCTACAATTCTCCTGTACCGAGTAGGGTCCGCTTTGTCTGAGCCATCCATCATGCCAAGCCGTTCATTTGGGTTCATTGGAGTGGGGACTGGTTTTGAATGCAGCATTCCAGTTCTTCTTAACAGATCCTCTGCGTACTTCTGTTGAGATGCAAATAATGCCCCACTTTCTTGCCTTATTTCCAGGCCTAGAAAATACCTTAATTCTCCTAAGTCGCTCATTTCAAAAGTGTTCATCATGTTTTCCTTGAATTCAGCCATCATCTCAGGGGAAGAGCTCATGTAGATGATATCATCTACATATAGACATAGCACAAGAACTCCTGATTGGCCCTTAAGCCATTTATACACCGTTGGCTCGTTAAGGCTTTGTATATAACCTCGCTGTTTGAAATACTGATCAATGTGACTGTACCAAGCTCTCGGAGCTTGACGAAGGCCATACAAAGCCTTTCTTAGCTTATACACTGAGTCTTCTTTCCCTTTAATCATGAACCCTTCTGGTTGAGTAACATACACCTCCTCATTTAGTTCTCCGTTGAGGAAGGCGGACTTTACATCAAGTTGGTGGATACACCACTCTCTCTGCACACCGATGGCCAAGAACATCCGAATGGTTTCCATTCGAGCTACTGGGGAGAAAACTTCTTCAAAGTCGATCCCTTCTTGTTGTGCATACCCTTTTGCGACTAAACGGGCCTTCTTCCTCAGTAGCGTGCCATCAGGATTAAACTTTGACTTGAAGATCCACTTGAGCCCAATTGCCTTCTTTCCTTTTGGTAAAGTAGTCAACTTCCAAGTTTGGTTTCTCTGGATTGCCTCCATTTCTTCTTGCATAGCTGTGAGCCAACCTTCCCCAGTGGCTGCTTCTTCGTACGAGCTAGGGTCTGCAGCGGTTAGTGCAAAAGAGCAGGAATTATATATATCGGTTAGGTTTTTATACCTCACCGGAGTTCTATCTTCTTCAAGGGAGGTTTCAGGAGGAAGGGTTGTAATCTGTTGATTGGATTCCAACCGTTCATCAGTTGAAAGTAACGGCTGAGATGCAGAGCCATTACTTTCCTTATCACCTTCTTCCATGTCATCTACTGGCGCGTAGTTTGATGCTGCTGACTCAGCATCATTAGACCAATCCCAGCTCTTCTTTTCACAAAATTGAATATCCCTGCTGATCTGGACTCGCTTCGTGATTGGGTTGATCACCTTATAGGCTTTGGACTGATCACAATAGCCAATGAGAATTCCACGTTCAGACTTAGCATCAAGCTTCTTTCTTTGCTGCTGGTCAACCATAGAGTAAGTTAAACTACCAAAGACTCTGAAATAGCTGACTTTGGGTTTTGACCCTGTCAAGGCTTCATGAGGAGTGGTGTTTTCCAGTGCTCTTGTTGGTGAGCGATTGAGTATATGAACGGCAGTGGCGACCGCTTCTCCCCAGTACTCCAATGGCATGTTTTTCTCTTTTAACATGGTCCTTGCCATTTCGGTCACGGTCCGATTTTTCCTCTCAGCGACGCCGTTTTGCTGAGGTGATCGGGGAGCCGTGAACTGTTGTTTAATTCCGGGGAGTTCGCAAAACGACTTGAATTCATTTGAGACGAATTCTCCCCCTCGGTCTGTGCGGAGGACTTTCAACGGAGCTGACAGCTGCTTCTCAGCATACAGTTTAAACACCTTGAACTGCTTCAAAGCGTCGGATTTTCTCTGCAGGAAATAAACCAGCTGTGCCGGGAGTAATCGTCTGTTAACAAAAAGAAATACTTGTTACCTCCGAGCGAGAGCGTTTGCATTGGTCCAACCAGGTCCCCATGCACTAACTCCAGAGGAATAGTGGCTCGTCGTGCCTGTCCTTTTGGGAACAAGGTTCTTGTTTGTTTCCCCAAGGAACATGTCTCACAAGGTGCTTCACAGGGACTTGTGCTTTTGAGTGATGGGAGTCCAATCACTAGTTGTTTTTCAGATAGAGTCTTTAGGCTATTTAGATTTAGATGTCCAAAGCGCCTATACCAAAGATCAAGAGGTGTTTCATCACTATGTACAATGTTTGCAACTTCAACATTGTCTGCATCTAATGGGAAAAGTCGGTGTGTAGTCATTTGCACGCTCGCCACTTTGGTGTTGGATGCCGCTTCTATAATGGAGAATTCTCCAGATCCAGCTGTAAACTCAACATTATAGCCTGTAGACATTAGTTGGCCCACACTTAGCAGGTTATGAGCTAAGTGTGGTACATATTGAACATTAGTCAGAACATTTGATCTCCCTGTGCTTGAGCGGAGAGCCACCGAGCCAACTCCTTGAACTTGTAGGGTTTTTCCATCTCCCAGTCTTATAGTTTGGTTGGAGATTTCTTTCATGCTTTGAAAGAGTCTCTTATCTCCCGACATGTGGTTAGAACACCCACTGTCGATGAGCCAAGTCCCCCCTGCCTCGCCTGCGTTGTCGCCGCTGTCCATGAATAGAAGACCTTCTTCTCCTTTAGAGTCTTCAGTGACGTTGGCTTCCTTGTTTCTATACCAGCATTGAGCCTTCATGTGGCCAAATTTTTTACATATAAAGCATTGGACTCCCTTTTGCTTGTTTGCATCGTTGCTGCGTCCAAACTCGTGGCTTCTACCACGTCCATGGCCTCTCCCTCTGTAGGATCCTCAACTGCGACCTCTGCCTCCCCTCTGGCTGTGATCACCAAAGGGTGAGCTTTTAACATGCAGGGCTTTTAACTCTTCATCTTCTCCTGCAATGTTTAGGATGGCTTCATGGCTTTTTAAGGATCCACTCAGAGCCTCAACAGTCACTGTGTTGTTTTTAGCTTCTACGATTGTATGAACTACATGTGAGAACCTCGGTGTGAGACTTCTCAATATCTTCGCCACAATCGCCTTCTCGGGCATTTGATCTCCCATCATCCTTATTCTAAACACCACGTCCAACACTTGGCTGATGAAGTCTTGAACCCGTTCGCCTTGCTTCATCTTCGCTGCATCGTACTCTTGATGCAATGCATGGAGTTCAGCTGTGTTGTATTCTGAATCTCCTTGAAACTCCTTCAAGAGAGTCTCCCATGCCTCCTTGGCCGTTTTAGCTTCTGAAATTCGAATAAGAATCTTTGGTTCGAGGGCCCGTTGGATCAAATACAATGCTTTCGCGTCTTTCTTCATACTGTCATTCAGGCGAGCTCGGTCTTCTTCTTCGCTGAAGCCGTTCTCGACGAGGCTCCATAAGTCTCTTGACCTGAACAATGTCTTCATCATCAGCGTCCACAGATTGAAGTTCTCACCGTTGAACCGAGGAACGTCCGCCTGCGTCGAGCTCTCTCCAGCCATGGCTGTCACCGTCGTCAAGGGCTCTGATACCACTGATGAAATAAAAACCAGTAAACTGAAGCTGTATTAACTTTCAGCTTAACCCCATAACATCAAGAGTTCTGAATATATAAAGACAAAGACTCTAACCAAAAAGTAAAAAGACAAAAGAACCTGACAAACAACAAAAAACCAGACTTTTTAAAAAAAGAAAACATCAACTCATGCATGCTTCTCCATGCAACGTACCACGTAGCCCAACTTCTTTAATTAACCCTTCAGTGTTTGTCTGCTCTGCAGAAATCTGAGCATTCTATCTCAACAGGTTCTTCTCAGGTTGTTGTTGTGAAGATGCAAACGTTGCGGCAGGACTTCGAAACTTTGCAAATGAAGTCCAGTGAAAATGTGCAGGAGTTCATCTCACGGGCCTTGGAAGTGATCAATCAACTGAGGGTGTATGGAGACACCATTTCTAATCAAACTGTGGTGGAAAAAGTGCTGAGAAGTCTGCCTCTAAATTTTGATCATATTGTGGCAGCTATTGAAGAAGCAAAGGACTTACTTACTCTCTCCCTAGATGAGCTCAGTGGCTCTTTGCAAGCTCATGAAGTGAGAATCAATAGAACGATAGAGAAGATAGAAGCCAAAGCCTTTCAAGTTGAAGGAGAAACATCCGGTGCTGGGAAAGGTGACAAGACCACAAGCAGAGGTCGAGGCAGAGGCTCATTCAGAGGCAGAAACCAAGGTAGAGGCAAAGGAAGGAGTGGAGATCCAAGGCCACACTATAATGATTCAAAGAACTTCAAGAGCAACATTCAGTGTCATAAGTACAAGAAGTTTGGCCATGTCAAGACTGAATGCTAGTTCAATGAGAATATTGCAAACCTAGCTGAAGAACAAGAGGTTAGTAATCTCTTCATGGTTGATTTTGATAATAATATAGTTCCGTCCAATAAATGGGTGGTGGACTGCGGCTGCTCCAACCATATGACAAGTAGAAAAGAACTTTCACCGATCTAGATGAAACAATGCAATCAACTGTGAGGCTTGGTGATAATAAGAAGGTGCAAGTTGAAGGCAAAGGGACAGTTGTAATCAAGACAGAATGTGGCAAGGTGAAACTATTGAAGAATGTACAATATGTTCCCCGCTTGGCTCACAACCTTTTAAGTTTAGGTCAATTAGTAGCAGGAGGCTACTCTGTATTGTTTGACAAAGATTTATGCACAATCAAAGATCAAAACACATGGCATGCACTTGCAAATATAAAGATGACAAAGAATCGAATGTTTCTCCTTGAAGTGGTCAGCATGGAGCATCTCGGGATAGTTGTGAATGAATCCAAAGAGTCGGACTTATGGCACAAGAGATACGGGCATCTCAACATTCAAGGTTTGAAGGTATTGAGCTAGAAACAAATGGTGCATGGTCTTTTGGTCATCACAGATATAGAATTGTGTGAAAGTTGTCTTCTTGGAAAGCAATTTGGAAGACCTTTTCAATCTAAAAGGGCATGGAGAGCATCAACACCTCTGGAGCTTATTCATGTCGATATGTGTGGGCTAATGCCGACTAAAGGCTTGGGAGGTAATCGTTTCTTTCTCTTGTTTACTGACGATTACAGCAGAATGAATTGGGTGTACTTCCTTAAATACAAAGCTTAAGCATTTGAACACTTCAAGAGCTTCAAGGCTCTAGTGGAGAAGCAGTGTGATTATGAGATCAAATGTATGCATACTGACTGAGGAGATGAATTCTTATCCAAAGAATTCACCAAATTCTGTGAAGACAATGGGATTCGAAGAGAGCTCACAACCCCATACACACCTCACCATAATGGTGTCGTGGAAAAGAAGAACAGGACAGTGGTTGAAATGGCAAGAAGTTTACTCAAAGAAGGAGGGCTTCCAAACCAATTCTGGGGTGAAGCCGTGGCAACTTCAGTATACTTATTACATCTTTCACCAACCATGGCTGTACAGAATCAAACTCCACTTGAAGCTTGGAAAGGTATGCAACCATCTGTGAGTCATTTACGTATCTTTGGATGCATTGCATACACTTTAATTCTCTTGCATCAGCATCAGAAGTTAGATAAAAAATCTCAAAAATGTATCTTCCTAGGATATAGCATAGAGTCCAAAGCTTATAAACTATATAATCCTGTCACTTGTAAAGTCATTATAAGTCGGGAAGTAATATTTAATGAGGATGCTAAATGGGTCTGGAATGAAGACAAAGTTCTAGCTCAGCAGACAATCCCATTGGAATCAGTTGAAGTTACACCACCAACCAGCAATTCTCCATCAACCAATTCAAGCAGCAGTGCAAGTCAAAGGAGTCAAAGTAGTCCAAGCAATTCACATGCAAGTCAAAACAGTCCAAGCTCAGCTACAGTAGGAGAAAATTCATCTTCAAGATCTATTCCTACTGATGAATCACCTGTCAGAAGAGTTCATTCCTTGAATGAAATTTTTGAGACCTGTGATTTTGCACTCACTATCTCTGAACCTACATCGTATGAAGAAGCAGTAGAAAAGGACGAATGGAGACAAGCTATGCAAGATGAATTTTCAGCTATACAAAGAAACAATACATGGGATCTCGTTCCTTTACCGAGAGATAAGCAAGCAGTTGGCCTAAAATGGGTGTTCAAGAAGAAGTTTGGATCAGATGGAAGTATTCAGAGGCATAAAGCATGGCTTGTCGCGAAGGGATATTCACAAAGGCATGGAGTGGACTTTGATGAAACCTTCTCTCCAGTAGCTCAGTTTGAAACTGCCAGGTTGTTTCTCGTGCTAGTTGCTCAACAACTGTGGTCCGTTTATCAACTTGATGTGAAGTTGGCGTTTCTCAATGGAGAATCACAAGAGGAAGTGTACATATAGTAGCCATAAGGTTTTATTCTTAAAGGGCATGAAGACAAAGTCTATCGACTGAGGAAGGCTTTATATGGGTTAAAACAAGCCCCCAGGGCTTGGTACAGCAAGATCGATAAACACTTCATCAATCATGGGTTTGAACGGTGTGAAAGCAAGCCTACATTGTACAAGAAGATGCAAGGAAACAAGGAGCTAATGCTAGTTTGCCTATACGTAGACGACATCATATACATGGGTTCCTCCAAGTATATAATCGAGGATTTCAAGTGCAGCATGATGAATCACTTTGAGATGTCTGATCTCGGGCTATTGCGCTACTTCCTGGGATTGGAAATCAAGCGAATGGAAGGTGAAATATTTGTTTCATAGAGAAACTATGCAAAGAATCTTCTTAAGAAGTTCAACATGCTCCACTACAAGCAATTAGCAACTCCCATGAACACAAGTGAAAAGCTTCATCTAAATGATGGCTCAGATGAAGCAGATGCAAGATCATATAGGAAGTTGGTTGGAGGGTTAATATATTTGACTCACACATGACCAGATATCCTGTTCGCAGTAGGAGTTATTTCAAGGTTCATGCAGTGCCCAACAAAGCATCATTTTGGTGACGCAAGAAGAGTGTTGAGATACATAGCAGGAACACTAAGTTATGGGCTTCATTACACTCATGTTAACGACTTTAAATTGTATGGCTATACAGACAGCGCCTGGGCTGGATCTATCGAAGATCGAAAGAGCACTTCAGGCTTTATATTCATCATGGGATCAGCTATAGTCGCTTGGAACTCGAAGAAGCAAGAAGTCACACCATTATCAACCACCGAAGCAGAGTACATTGCAGCCACCTCCTCAACATGTCAAGCAATATGGATAAGAAGGATTCTATCCAACATGGGCCAAGGACAAACAGATGCAACAGAGATCTATTGTGATAATAGATATGCTATTTCATTAATAAAAAACCCAGTTATGCACGAAAGAACGGAGCATGTGGATGTACAGTTTCATTTCATACAAAGTCTGGTTGCAGATAAAGTTATTGATTTGAAGTTTTGCAGATAAAGTCATTCATTTCATACAAAGCCTGGTTGCAAATTCAGTTATTTCAGGATGAAGATGGGAGTCTACAGTTATGAATTAAGGGGAGGTGTTGGAGTTATTTTATGCACTGAGAATAACCAGTCAAATAGACTTAGTCTTTATTTGGTAATTAGTTGAGTATTTAGTGGAGATAATGTAGTTAGTGGACTAGTGGACGTTGCACACTCATGGGTTATATATGCATGTCATTAAGTATCTTCATCGTCAATGGAGCCTGCTCTCTCTCTTCTTGTAATCCTCTCTCTCACTAGATATCCAACAATGGTGTCCCTGGAAAGGCAAGAGTTTTTTTTTTTTTTGGTTGAGTAGTTGTTCTAGTAAGTCTTGAATGAGCTTTCGTGAAAGTTGATGCAAATAAACAAATTTTTATTTGAAGTTTCGAGCTGTATATTATAGGTTAGCCATTGAATCAAATTAAACTTTAATATAAGCCATCTTGCCAAAAGCTCTTGCATAAATATGTGCGCTTTCAATAAATGTAGATGAATCAAGAGGCAGGCTATAGATAGATGAAATTCTACCACATGCTAATATACTAATAACATTACATTGCTTAAAATAATCACCATTTTCAATTGTTCAAAATTTCATAGACAATTAACATAACATAGTGATCAACGAGTAAAACTTGTTCAAGGGGAAGGAGCAGTATCAAAAGATTTCCTCCTCACCAAGAGACAAGTAACCTTTGAAGGTTGAGCATGAGTGTTATCAAGAGTGGAGAGAACAAAATCAGGCCTGTGAAGTGCGAGACTCAACCGATCTTTGCCTACGACAAGCTCGGTTGCATCAAGCAGAACATGCCATGAATTTCGGTGAGCCTCGGAAACCCAATGCATTGAGTATCTTGTGCCTCTAATCTCTGCAGGATAAGAGAACAACCCCTTTGGACTATGTTTGCATTTCCTCCTGAAATACTGACTAAGTTGTGATCCTTTGATCCTTAAATCCAACCATGCCTCTGGTGCACATATCACCTTTGAATCTTTATATGTTGCGAACTCTCGAATATAATCCGGTTCATCATCAATTATAGTTAAGTAGTAGTTATACTTGAAAAACGGATAACTTTCTCCTACAAGCATCATGGCATCTTTGTAACTTGGAGTGAAGAGAACAAGGTACTCGTCTTCGGTTAGCCCGCAATGCCTAAGAACTCTGTTTCGAGCTTGAATTTCTGGTATTGAAATGAAACTACCCGGAAATGATGATTTTTTCGTTAGTATGTCTAGCAATCTTGATGGCTCTAGTTGAGTTTTGTCGAGCTCAGGGTGTGTGCTTCCAACCGATGGCGAAGGAGATGGTTCACGGAATGTTCCCCTTGGGGACTTCCGCCTTTCCTCACCACTGTTCACTGGAGACACCTCGTCATTGTTGTAGCAGAGAGAGTAGAGGTCGGTTTTATCGCCTTCTTGGATTAAACCATGCGAGTATTGTGGATACTTTGCGTTCACATATTGTTCGACGTATTTCATCTCCATTGGTGTTATTGGCCCTGACCATCTCAAGTCGAGCCCGTGTAATGTTGATATCGCTTCTGCAACTATCTCCGGCGGTATGAATTCACGCGGACATACTTTCTGTTTATGTTTGATCATAATTTTATCGAACAATGCGTGAGAATTACATAGAGAAATAAAAACGAGAGAGAGAGAGCATATAGCATTTACCTTCACAACCATACTGTTTGGCCTTGTACTCGAGAGTTTTGATTTAAGTATCGACTTTAAATCAGGTTCTTCAACTTCTTTCACCAAAGCCTGATTGAAATTCACTGAAACTTTTGTTATATATTGATGCGAGAAATACGAAATTTTTTATTAAAGTGTTTGTGCTTGTGTGAGCGCATACCTTAGACTCTCCGTGCAGAACAATCTTTTCTTCCGCGTTTCTACCCATAATTGTGTCTGCTTCAGCTCTCATTAACCAAAAAAAAGGAAGAAAAACACAATGAAGAGATGGGTTTGTTGTAAGGTAGAGTGGCTGATAAAGATATCACAAGAAGGCGAAAATGCGAAAACAGCTTGCTTGATTGAGACAACAGCAATCTACCTTGTCTTTGTGAACTATGAGTACATAAAATAAGCGATAAACACCAACTACAAACAAGGCAATCTAGCATTAATGTTTCAAAAGTTAACTATGAGCGTTAAGGAAACAACAGAGGAAGTTTCTTTCTCACGGAAACTAGAAATTATATATATATATATATATATATATATATATATATATATATATATATAAACTTGACAACTTCAATGCTTTCTGTTCAACAATTTAGACAAAGTTTGTACTCAACCAATCCAATTCCATTGATTATTTGATTAAACAACATGATGATTAATCAATTAATAAGCAATGTAAGCAAGAGATTAAATTGCAAGGATGGCGACCATTTGGGCAGCATCTGCAGTTACGAAAGGGATGGGACCCTGTCAAACACTTGATAATTTGGAATTAATTTGGAATCTAAGCACCAGACGATGATATCATATGAAGAAAGGAAAATTAATTATCTCCATGAGATGAAAATTAAATCGAACGCAGTTTCGTGGTAGCTTCCAATCGATTATTATTTAATTAGATGACTAAATAAAAAAACTTATATATCACCATCAATGATTAACACTTCTATCAGCAACTTGCAGAATTATGCCATCACATAAGATGCTGAAATCTGAAAGGTACATGCAAACAAGATGCATATGACCTGCAACTGATGTTAATTCGATCTGGAAATTTTCTCTTCCAATGGAATCGATGCTTGAATAGATGAAGATTGTTTCAACAAAAGGTTAATTAATGTGGAGTATGTATAGCAGTATCAGAACAATATTTACCATTGAAATCCACTGAAACATAATATAAGAGAATAAATAGTTATCAAAAGTTGTTCGTCAGTGTGTTTCTGTGAGACTGAAGAATATTACTGATGAAGTCAATGTTCAAAGCCAGCCACCAAATGACATAAATAATTTGGCCAAGAAATGCTCAATGGTTGCGAAGTCGGCTATTCAAAGTTGGTATCTAGTAAGCATCATGATTAAAAAATGAAACCAAATAATAATAATAAGTAATAAACTATAATTCGAGAAAGAAGAGTGATTGGGAGGCTAATTACCATAAAAATAAATCGCTTTCAAGATTTTGTAACATTGGATCTTCAATGGAAGATGCGGATTCTTTCGATTTTATACTTTTGAAAAAACTATATATATATATATATATATATGAAAGTTGTTGCTGATTGATTCTTATTGACAAGTTACCCAAATTGAATTCTTAAAAAGCACTCTACTGATCAAGTAATTCAAGAAATTAAACAGCAGCAAACATCTACCTTAATTCACAAGAAACATTTAAGCAATCATAATAATAGAAAGAACAACAAATAAGAGAGGAGAAAAGATGAAAGTTCTGATTAAAAAACTCATATCAATTCTTTTCCTCATCCTCTCAACCATTTGTTTCATTAGACTTTTCATAATAACTCTCAGCACGAGTTCGGCTTTTCATCAAAGACCCCGACTTTCGCCTTTCAAAATCGGGATTGAAGAAGAAAGCCTTAGCTTCAAAGAATACAATCTGCTTTCAAACCTCATTGCAAGAAGAACTCCCTGCAACCTTCTCATCTTTGGATTAAATGCTCAATTGCTTAACCTCTCATTGCTAAACAGAGGCGGTAAAACCGTATTCTTGGAAGACGACGATGACAAGCTTAAGGACAAGACTTGGGAAGCCAATGCTGTGAATGTCTACAACGTTCGGTATCATGGCAAAGCAAATGAAGCATTTGAACTGCTCAAGTTTGCTAGAGAGCACAGTGCATGCAGTGTAGAAGAAGTTAAACTTCATACAGACAGTTGCAAATTAGCATTAACGGAATTGCCGAGAAAAGTCTATCGGAAAAAATGGGATGTTGTTGTGATTGATGGACCGAGAGGAGATAATGCCGAAATGCCCGGAAGAATGAGAGTGATTTACACAGCTGCAGTGCTTGCAAGAGCTGGATATAATGCTACAACAGATGTTGTTGTTCATGATGTAAACAGGATGATTGAAAAATGGTATTCTTGGGAGTTCCTTTGTCAAGAAAATTTGATTTCATCCAAAGGTAGACTTTGGCATTTCCAGATAAAAGGTGGCTTCAATTCAGGTTCATTTTCTCATGATACCATTTCATTTTTAACTTAGGCATATATGTGTATATATATACATTTCTTATTTTTAATCTGAATTTAATAGCTTCATTCTTGCTCTGTGGAAACATGTTGTACACTAAAATTTAGTTTTGGATTCAAGATTAATGTTTTCTATGCCATGTTGCAACTTTGAGTGGAATATCTTACATTTTAATTGTATCCTTTTTTTGGCCCTTTGGCATTTTAACATGATCTTAATAGCTTCATTTTCAGCAGGAATATGTTCTAACTAAAAGTAATGATTTAGATTCATGATTATGGTATGATAATGAGTACAATGAATTCTATAAAATTTGATGACTTTTACAAAACTTGAAGTACTGATATGATATATGGCTGAAAATACACCTAATATAGTGAGAGAGTATATTTTTCCTTGTAAATTTTTTGTGCTGTTTAAAACTGACAGATTGGGCACAAAATTATTATTTCAAATTTAGAAGTTCATCATGTGATCATCCTTTTTTTTAGTAGGTATTGAATTGGTATAAATTGGTAAACATGATGTCTAATGTTTTCACTTCATAAATTGTTAATTTGAAAACATATATAAATATACTAAAGCTTAAACCAACAAATAACATTAGAGATGGGCACCCCCGGTTAATTTGAAGCCATTCACTTCAATTTAAAATTAGATTAGTTCCTTGATGTTTTGGTTGTTTTCTTAACATATTATATATGTACATAATCAAGCATAGCAAATGTATCCAAATAATTAATATATAAATTCAAGTATTTGGCTTAATTGTACATTATTATCAACAGCAAAAAATAAAAAGAGAAAGTTTTATCCTAAACTAAATCGTATTAATGCTAAAATTTAAATCTAATTGCCATTTGTACACGTACTCTACTCCAATTCTATGTACAGAATGCCATTAATAATATTATAGGTAATAATATTATTTGGCCCTTCTAAGCGGGTTAGGTTATCTTCTTAGTTTCCCTATTGTGCTTCGGTCATAGGAGATACTTATTTCAATTAGAAAATCTTAATCCACCGACAACAAATAGAAATTAGTTTTCCAGCCCAATTCTACTGACATGCCATTTTTTTAATTAAAATATTATTAAAAAATAATAATAAAAAGCTGATTGAAGGGGCCACGGACCCATTATTATTTAAATAATAATATTTTTTAAAATAAAAAAAAAACCTAGTCCCTCTCTCCTACTCTTACCAAACCATCACCATCACCTCCTCCACAAAAGGTCTGTGAGGATAGTGATCAAAGATGTACAAACAAGTCTACAAACAAAGTGTAAGAGTTGATACCTGTCACGGTCTCAACCGATTACTTTCAATTGTGTGACATCTAACACAGATCAATCTTTTTTTTAAATTTTACATTATTACATCTCCCACTTCCTCTCTACCATTTCATATCTTTTTTAAAATTTTGCTCACTATAAAGTTGACTTTAATGTTATTCTAAAACATGTTGAAAAATATACAAATTCTCTGCTGAATAATGAGGCAAGTGAGGATGACAGTGGGGTGATGGTAAGAATGTGGGAAGAGTTTCATAAGGAAAAGAGAGAATAAGGTAATAGTGATGATGGAGGATATGACCTGAGTGGTAGGAAGATGATGAAGAGTGGGTAAGAAAAGGACCAGGCCATTAATATAGGTATTTTTTGACCAAATTAAAATAGAGGGACTAAAATAATAATCTAACCTATTTAAAAAAACCTAATAAGTGATTATTTGTAATTAATTTTCACAATGCCCTAGTTGAGTTTTAAAAGAATTACTTGATAGTAAACATTGATTATAATTCAATTAAAATTTTAAACTCAAATATTTACACTTTTCTCTTGTTTCCCCCTCGTTTTCACATGGTTAGATCCACATAATAATGTGCACCAAGATAAGCTATGAGTAAGCTTGTGCTATGTATAGTCAAACACGCGGGAGCTTATAGACAAGCACACACAATGAATTCTTACAAATAAGGCATAAGGAGGATTCAGACTATTAACATTTAATTTATTTAAAAGGGAAATGAAGTACCAAGAACTCGAGCTGGTCATCCTCATCATTATTAAAAAAAAAATAAAACATGTATCTCATAATTTGTATTAAAATGATTTATTCAAAAATTTTTCAATAAACTTTTATTGAAACGTAAAAAAAAATGTCATTTAAAAAATATTCACTAACATATATGTTAATTTTAAGTATAGAATTAAAAAGGTTAGATCGTAATGGATAGGATTTAGTGATACATAGCATAAATAATTATTACCCTAATTATTTTTTATTTATTTATCATTGACCATATATTTCTTATTTGTATGTGTCAAATATAGTAACTTTTACTAAAAATTATTGTTTATTTTAATTAAATGTTTTCAAATTGAATTTTAACAACTTCTTGATCAAACAAAAGCAATATACATCTGGAAATGTATCATTAGTTTTAAGTATAGGGATAAAATCTTAGATCCTAATGGATAGGTTTTAGTGATAGTGTGATACATGTTCGAAAATCAAACGTGCATAGCATGTGCAAATATATTAAAAAGAGTACTATAGAGATCACAAATATTTCAAAGCAAACATAATCAACAGTAAATCAAGATTAATTTAAATAAAAGATTAGATATGTCCAACCTGGGATAGGCGTGCGCAAGCACTGTCCTAACGCTGAATTGGCCCCCATCGTGCAGGATTTTCGGCCTCACTCCACGCGCAGGATACTCTAACCCAAATCGAGAGTCTCACTTATTGCTTGAGCACGTTTAGCAATAAGATAAAGTGCAAAAGAACCCAGCTTTAGTTTTTGAGATTCAAGAAGAAATTTGGCAAGAGAAAGTAGAAGAATAGTTTGCGGAAAAAAATTAGGGTTTTTTTAAGCATATAGCAGTTGTACTTTTTAGGGTATTTTTTTTTCTGGTTTTATATGGATGAAAATATTCAACGGTTGGATTTCTAGCCGTTGTAATTTCAAACGGCTAGATGCAATGGAGAGTAATTAAAGTAAAAGAAAAGAAATAAAAAACCTTCAACCAATCAGCACGCATGTGTGAAGAGTAAAACTACTCATTTTCTCTCTCAAAACTTTTCAAAGTGGGATGAAGAGAAAGCATATATAAGGGGCTTGAAGTTACTTCCACTTGCCGATGTGGTACTAAACTTTTATAGAAAAGTTGGCTTTCTTGATTTGAGTGTATAAACTATGTGGGCTTGGGCTTGGGCTTGGGCTTGGCTCACATCCAACAATCCCCCACTACACTCATAATCAAAGATAGCATGATAAGCAAAATAAACAAGTTAATCAAACTATAGAAATTTTCAACAGGAGTTCCAAGTGAAGAACTGAGCAAATGAACAAAACAATTTGAATTACATAATATAGCAGTAGTCAAGAGGAGATGTGGAAAAGATCAAACTGAATCTTAAGTTCTCATGAGATTAGGCTAAGGTGTCTTTAAAGACTTGAACCATAACTTTCATTTGAGCTTCCAACTGATAGAGATAGTAGTGAACTGAGTCTTGAACTACAACTCTTTGAATCAGAATTCAGCTTTAATGAGAATCTCATTTCTGCACTTTAACAAACGGGGTTGGCGCGTTGTTGGACATGCGCTCGTTAACATTTCATAGAGATTATTAGAGATATTGCCCGATGTACTCTCACAGCTGCGGCCTGACAGCTATCTCGACATAGGTGAGATCTCCAAAGATACCTGTAGTGTAATATCTCGCTTAACCAGCCTTTGATCTCATTAAGAGCTATGCTCATCCATAGACCACTACATGAGAGCACACACCATAGGAATGGGGTAATGAAATACATATCTCAAATATGTGTAGGGTGTTCTCCCAGTCAACCAATCAATAGTTTCCCTTGGAACTTCTATCCTGGGATCTCCATTCAAAGAAGTAGGGTTACTATTGTTATTGACCTTTATGGGCTAAGACCCATTCTGATGAGCGTCCCGCAAGTGCACGGGGTCGTCAAGTAATACCCTGTGTGTGACACAGGGGTCGTATTCCACGGGGCAAGGAGCTACTATTACTTCCCTTTCATCTATTTCCTAGCCTAACAATTCGAGCAAAGAGTACAACTACTAATAATTAATAAAAGAGAATAAAGCTACCACTACACGCCTAATAAGCATTCAAGGGACGGACAATCAGGAGAGGGCGTGATTTGGACAGAGAATCCCCCAGGGTTGTCATTAAGGCCCGAATTAAGGATGATGTGTTGTGATGGTGGTTTGGACTGAGAGATTCCTAAATTAAGCTAATCCCGAATCCCTCGGTGATTAGCCCTAATCCCATACAAGTATTGACCGGAATCCCTTCCGGTCAATTCCTCCTACGATTGCAGTGCGCTCAGGGAATCCCTTATCCGGAGTAGACACTCTTCTAGGTCTAAGCCTAACATTCAGAGGGGTACCTAATACCCAAATCCCTCGGCGTATTGGTACATGAATTCGTTTCAGTCTATGTGAGTCTAGTACAAGGGCGATGGTCACGCTCCAAGTACAACCTAGAAATTGAACAAGAGAGTTCTCATGCGGTCCAAGACAGTAAAGCACATATAGAGAGAATCACAAACCATAGAAATTCTTATACAAGAAATTCAACATCCAACACTAAATTACAAATGATTCTCATCCATAATTACAGCAAAACTACCATAGGATTCATCATGCCCAAATCACATACAATTCCAAGGAACAAATAAACATAAAGAGAAGTAATAAAAACTCCCTCAAGCTTTGGATCGCCTTGGATGGATGAAGATCGCCGGAGTCGCCGAGATTTCTTCTCAAGCGATACTTTGAAGCTCTAGATCTTCCCCCTATTTCCTACTCCGAAGTTTGCCTTCCTCTTGGTGAAGAATGGCGCGGTGGATCGCCGGAAAACGCCGCCGGCGAAGGTGGGGCGGCGGCCTAAGAAGAGGAGAAGAAGATGAGTTGAAGATCTCCATCAATTGCCCTAACTTTTCCTTTAAAAGCAATTTTCGGGCATCCATGCGGGCTGCCTTGTGGGCGCATGCTTGCGCGCAAGGCTCCCAGCCTTTTCCAAGAAAAAACCCGTTTCATACTACAGTACCGTGCTACAGTAACTGCTACAGTGATGAAAGCTCGAAAACGTCGTATTTGATAAGGATTTCTTCCCAAATACGTTCTTGAGCTCATTTTGGCTTCTTCAAGGCCTGTAACACAAATAAAACCAATTTAAACGCGAAACGGGAATCAACTCATCAGAATACATGCAAAATAGTACTAGAATAAAACATATAAATTCGTACATTTAGACACTTATCAAATTCCCCTCGACGCCTCGACTATCATTTGTCTCGATAGTCCTTTAGTCAGGCAATTTGCTAAATTTAGCTCTGACTTTACATAATCAATGCTCACAACGTTGTGCTTCAGATGTCTCCATACTGACTTGTATCGGATCCGCATATGCCTGTTCATTTTTATCATTAGTACTTTCACGCTTGCATAATTCAATAACAGACTTTGAATCACAATGTATAGCAATAGGAGGCATAGGAGAAGACAATATAGGGATTTCAGAAAGCAAGTTTCTAATCCACTCTGCCCCTATGCATGTAGCATCAAGCGAGATCAGCTCTGCTTCCATGGTGCTTCTAGCATTCAACTTTTGCTTGCAGATTTCCATTGAATAGCTCCTCCTCCAAGTAAGAACACTTGACCTGATGTGAACTTCAGATCTATAGAGTCAGATATCCAATTAGCATCTGTATATCCCTCAACCACACTAGGGAATCCAGTATATCTCAGTCCTACAGACATTGTGCCTTTTAGAAATCTCAGAACCCTTTAAAGAGCAAGCCAATGATCTTGATTTGGGTTGGTAATATATCTGCTCAATCTAGATACTGAATATGCAATGTCAGGTCTGGTTCTGTTGGATAGGTACATCAGTGACCCTATAATCTGAGCATAAAGATCTTGATTTACAGGTTCACCTTTGTTTTTCTTGAGATGCACACTGGGGTCAAAAGGTGTAGCAACAAATTTGCAGTCCTGATATCCGTATTTCTCCAACACTTTCTCAGTATAATGCGACTGGGATAAGGTGATGCCATATAGTGTTCTAGTAAGCTTGATCCCTAGGATAACATTAGCTTCTCCTAGGTCTTTCATATCAAACTTACTACTCAAAAAATTCTTGACATCACATACAAGATCAATATCAGAAGCGAATATGAGCAGATCATCAACATACAAACACACAATAACACATTTTTCATTTACTAATTTGCAGTAAACACATCTATCATAGTTGTTTACAACAAACCTATAAGAGATGATAGTAGAATCAAACTTAGCATACCACTGCTTAGGGGCTTGCTTAAGTCCATAAAGAGATTTCACAAGTTTGCAAACCTTGTGCTCTTGTCTAGGGACAACAAAGCCTTCAGGTTGCTCCATGTAAATTTCTTCCTCTAAATCACCATTCAAAATGGCAGTCTTTACATCCATCTGATCGATTATAAGACTGAAAGCAGATGCAAGTGCTATATGAATCCTAATGGTAGTGATGCAGGCCACAGGGGAATATGTGTCAAAGTAATCAAGTCCCTCTTTCTGTTTATACCCTTTTGCAACTAACCTGGCTTTAAACTTTTCAATGGATCCATCAGGTCTTAGCTTTTTCCTGAAGACCCATTTACAACCCAAAGGTTTACTCCCCGGAGGCAGGGAAATAAGTGTCTAGGTGTTTTTACTCATAATTGAGTGATATTCATCATCTATAGCTTCTTTCCAGAAAACAGAATCAGCAGAAGCCATAGCCTCTTGAAAAGTGGTGGGAGTATCCTCAACCATGAAGGTGACAAAATCATCACCTAAGTTCCTTTCAACTCTTCCTCTTTTACTTCTTCTAGGTTCTTGTACAGGAATAGGAACTGACTTAGAAGTGGAGTTGGAGGAAAAAGGTACAGAATTTGTAGGAATAAAAGTTGATCTCAGAGGGAAGAAATTCTCAAATTAAACTGCATCTCTAGCTTCTATGATGGTGTTTTTAGCTATTTCACTCACTTCTGAGTTAATAACTAGAAATCTTCCAACATTGCTGTCTAGAGCATACCCTACAAATACAGCATCAAGGGTTTTAGGGCCTATCTTCCTAGTTCTAAGTTCAGGGATTTTTACATTAGCTAGACACCCCCACACTTTGAAGTAATTGAGCTGTGGAGCTCTTCCTTTCCGAAGTTCATAGGGTGTTGTGCTACGGTCCTTAAAAGGAATCCTATTCAAGATAAAGTATGCTGAGAGCAAAGCCTCCCCCCACAAGTTTTCTGGTACACCAGAACTTAATAGCATGGCATTTACCATATCCATTAATATTATGTTCTTCCTTTCAGCAACACCATTAGACTCAGGAGTATAGGGAGCAGTAAACTCATGCACAATCCCATTTTGTTCACAAAATGAAGACATAGCATTAGATGTATACTCTCCACCTCTATCAGATCTAAGAACCTTAATAGTCTTACCTAGCTGGTTTTCAGCTTTGGCTTTGAAAATCATGAACTTGCTTAGGGCTTCATCTTTGGATTTGATCAGGTAGGTATAGCAAAATCTGGAATGATTATCAATAAAAGTAATGAGGTAACGGTTTCCTGCTCTGGTAGGAGGTCTACAAGAATCACAAATGTCACTATGGATCAAATCAAGAAGATCAGAGTGCCAGTTGATGTGTTGGAAAGGTTTCTTAGGTAATTTGGCTTGGACACAGATTTGACACTTAGAACTTTGATTAATCTTGGATTTGGGAATCAATTCAAGGTTCATCATCCTTCTAATAGTTCCAAGATTTACATTAAATAATCTTTCATACCAAATATCACAGGATTCCACATTCAAGACAACAGATGAAGAAGAACAATTATCAGAACTTTTATTGAGAGATAAATCAGAGGGTTCACATACATTGAGTTCGAACAAACCACTAGATACAAAACCTTTACCAACAAAAAGATTACTTCTAGAAATTACACAAGACGGTTTGACTCAAGTACAATTTTATAGGCAGACTGAATCAAAAGAGAACCACTAATCAGATTTTTCCTAATGTCGGGTACTTGCTGAACATCCAATAGGGTGAGAACTTTTCCTGATGTCATCTTCAAATCAATCCGTCCTCTTCCTAGCACGTGTACAACTGATCCGTTTCCAAGAGTCACACATCCTCCACTTGAGACCTGATAAATGGAGAACCAGAAACGTTCAGTACAGACATGGACGTTAGCACAAGAATCAAGGAACCATTCTAGGTTTTGACAAATCAAATTAACAGAAGGAATAAAGGATACTGACCTAAAAGTTACTCCTGAGGAAGGTTCACCCATTTCAAGTACATTTATTTACGGTTTAGGTGGACCAAAGTTTTTCTTGACAGGTTCAATTTTGCGGAAGAAGCAATCACGAGCGATGTGGTTTGTCCTACCACAAACAAAGTAGTGTTTAGAATTTTTCTCATAAGATTTAGGAGCAGAAAGTTTGGGTTACGGAAAGTTTTGAGTACGGGTATGGAAAGGCTTGCCCTTTATCTTAAAAGATTTTCCTCTAGGTGAAAGCTTATGACCTCTAGTTTTGGAGTGAGAGCTCTTAGGCTTATGGCCATGTTCAGCTAGGTAAATTTTGCCCTTATGTAGGTCAACACCTTTAGAAAAGGTTCGGTTTGTGTCCTCAATTCTAATGGTGTTATAGACTCCCATGAGATCAAGGGAATCAATCTTGTGCCTAAGTCCATTTGCAAACCCTGACCAAGAAGGTGGTAGCTTATTCAGGAGAATAGAAACTATGTGGCTTTCATTGTAAGCGGTTCCACACTTCTGTATGACACTAAGGTAATCCTGAAAGGTATGAATCTGCTCTCCCGTATCTACCACATCTATAATCTTGTAGTTCTCAAACTCAATACTTAGGTGACTGATTCTAGTGGCATTGTCAGGGTCATACTCCTTTTCTAGGGCATACCAAATATCCTTAGCAGTCTTATAATCAAAATATTTGTCATAAAGACGATAAGAAAGAATGCTAAGAACTCTATGGCGACAATGAAAATCTATTTCTTTAGGAGTCTTACCAAGAGCTGAAGAACTAGAGGTTTGGTCAGCTGAGGAGATAGATAAACGACGAGGTCCATTTGGACCAGGATCAGAGGAATCAGAATCAGAGGCTAAGGAAAGGGCTGAGTACAGTCCTAAGGTGTACAACGAAAATTCAGCTTGATTTTTCCACCTCCTAAAATTTTCCTTTCAATCAAACTTGGCGGGTCTACAAGATGTATCAGATTGTGCATCCATGGTGTGTGTAGTGTACGATAATCAGTGTCAGGGGCTACTAAGGTGGCACAAACAAGTTTTCAGGTTTTTTCTAACAAATATGGAAATACAAAAAATTAACACAACTTGTAAATTTGCTAGAAAATTCAAACACAAGAATGAGCGTGCAAAAGTTTGGACAAGCTATAAAATCAATAAGCAGAAATTCAAAATTAGAAAATCAAGCATGCAGAAATTTGAAGTGCAGAAAATTAATATAGAATAATTTAAACTGCAGAAATTTTATTTGCAGAAACTTCTATATGTGGAAATTTAATATGCAGAAATTATGCATGAAGAAATTTATGTGCAGAAAATATTTATGCAGAAATTCAATGTGTAAGAACAATTGCTGAAATTTAATGGGTAGGAAGGTAATTTCTCAAAATTTAACTTGCAGAAATTCAATTTCTTAAAAAACATAATTTGCAGTAAAATAATTTCAAAAAATTTAATTTGCACAAATTCAATTTCTAGAAAATAATGCACAGAAAGTAATTTCTAAAAAATTAAAAATGCAGATATTTAATTTCAGAAAATTAATTATGCAGGAAAATAATTTTCTAGAAATTAATATGGAAAATTTAAATTTCTGAAAATAAATGTGGAGAAATTCAATTTCTGAAAATTATATGCAAAATTTAATTTCTGACAAATTAAATACGTAGGAAATAATATGCAAAATATTTAATTTGCTATAATTTGTATGCAAAATATATTCTAGAGCAACAATTCAGCGTTAGAATGCTCGAAAATCAAACGTGCATAGCATGCAAATATATTAAAATGAGCACTATAGAGATCACAAATATTTAAAAGCAAACATAATCAACAGTAAATCAAGATTAATTTAAATAAAAGATTAGAAATGCCGAGCCTGGGATAGGCTTTTCTGCCTCACTCCAAGATACTTTAACCCAATTGAGCACGTTCAGCAATAAGATAAAGTGCAGAGGAACCTAGCTTCTCAAGAAGAAATTTGGCAAGAGAAAGTAGAAGAATAGGTTGGGAAAAATAGATTAGTTTTTTTTGTAAGTATATAGCGGCTGTTGTGTGAAGAGTAAAACTAGTCATTTTCTCTCTCAAAGCTTTTCAAAATGGGATGAAGAGAAAGCATATATAGGGCTTGTTTGGACGGGCTTTAAAACAAAGTGTTTTTTTTTTAAGTTTTGGGGAAGCACTTTTTTTAAAAAGTGCTTTCAAAGTAAGTTAAGTGTTTTTCTCTGAAACAGAGGCAGCTGAATTTTAGCTTTTTTCACAGCTTCTGCTTCTGCCCAAAAGCCCAAACAAACATGTTTTTTAAAACCCAGAAGTGCTTAACTTATAAAAAGGCACTTCTGGGCTTAAAAAAAAACCCATCCAAACACCCCCATAAAGGGCTTGAAGTTACTTCCACTAGTCGATGTGGTGCTAAACTTTTATAGAAAAGTTGGCTTTCTTGATATGATTTGAGTGTATAAACTATGTGGGCTTGGGCTTGGGCTTGGACCACTTCCAAACATTACATAGCATAAATAATTATTAGGCTAGTTATTTTTTATCTAAAATTTTATTTCTCATTGAACATGTATTTCTAATTTGTATGAATAATTATTTTTTGCTTTAATTAAATGTTGCCAAATTGAATTTTGATAACTTCTTGATTTAAACAAAAGCAATATGCATCTGTAAATGTATTATACATATTTCAAACTAGTTTCTTTCTTAATTGAGCTTTTTACACTTATTTTTAGATATATTTATTAATTTTTAAACTTTTAATAATATTCCAAAGTTGAAAGTTTTTGTCACGCCCCGAACCCGGCTCGCCGGACTCGAAGCGGCGACAAACGGCCGTATGCCCACAAAGCCGAGACCAAGTGGACATACAAGGCCTCAATACCTGTCTCTCAAATACAAATCAAAGCAATACTCTAAATTCCAAACAGAACTGAATAAATAGAGAAACAAACGATGATCAGTTTACAACCCAAATTCAAATAATACTAAAGGTCTTGACCAATTACAGATTTATTAACATAAACTAATCTCCTGCTAGGCACCTGGTGCTCATTCAACAGTCTCTGCTAAGCTAGCCACCACACACCTACTCTTGATCTGAAAAGAAACAGAACAACAATTTATGAGCTAAATAGCCCAGTAAGCAACCACTAAATGCCAATAGTAATATAAGGTCACAAAATTCGAGGGTTTCAAAGATGTACTTAAAGTAATGTTGTACAATACATATCAACAAAACGAAACCCAGGTATCAAAACATTTCAGGCAAACAAAGTTTTCAATGAACAGGTATATATGTCCCCCAATAACTAATGCCCAAAACAAAACACAGAAGTCATTTATTTACCCTCGGCGACCCGAGCCAGATTATCAGAGTTCATTTATTTACCCTCGGTGACCCGAGCCAGATTATCAGAAGCCGTTATTCTCCACCGACGGAATGGTGCGAAACTATAGTTTCTTATCAGAATCAGAAATACATGTCGACATGGTCAGTGTTTAACCCCCCAATGACAGGGTTGTTGCAAAGTTAGTTGGGGACTATAATTTACTATGTCAAAATGTGTCGTTTCTAAAATCACTGTCAACAATAATTATTCAATAATCGAATAAAATATTCAAATCAATTGAATAAATAATTAATAAATAAATAAATAAATAATTGCATAAATAATCAAT
Organism: Dioscorea dumetorum; assembly: GCA_902712375.1. NCBI lineage: Eukaryota > Viridiplantae > Streptophyta > Magnoliopsida > Dioscoreales > Dioscoreaceae > Dioscorea > Dioscorea dumetorum. The sequence goes on from CACTHL010000738.1 coordinate 871,168, forward strand.
AAACTTGAATATAATAATATGCTTAACATTTTAACCCAAAATAATTAAATAATTATGTAAATAATTTCAGAAATCAAAAATTTTATATAAATACAAATATAAGGTATATACATGGTTTACTTACCTGGAAAAATCCCCAAGCTATAGAACCCACTCGGACACAAAAATCACGATTCAGGTATAGATCCTATAACAAGAATATAATACTTGCCTTAGACTCCAAAACTTAAACACAATTATTGACCACTGCTGAACCATAATCAACGCTCTAAACACTAGCTTTACAAATAAACGTCAGGATACACAAGGTATTTTTCTCTTACCCTACAAACACCCTACAACCAAAGAAACCACTGCATATATATATATAGTGGCAGACATCTATATGTGGCCATGAATGCATGCTAGTGGGACAAAGCACATCGCTGTCATGCAAAAATTTAGAGGAATTATGCTGCACATGGGTGTATTAGAGGAGCAAGTGGCAAAACTGTCCAATTGGCAGCCAAAAATACCAAAACAAATCAAGTAAATTGACACGACTATTGATGCGCGCACACACATTAGCATCGGACAATTCACTATGACACACCATTAATTACCCACCATTGGATGGCATCATCACTCACTCACACAAATGGCAGTGAGGGACGGCATCACTCTGTCCATTATATATATATATATATATATATATATATATATATATATATATATGTTAAGACTAATTCAAAATGGAACCTAAAAGTATAAGCAAACTTGAAAACAACAGCACCAACACAAAAACTTGGTCAACAGAAATTTAATGAGGTAAAGAATATGAACTGCATGCCTTCATCCATGTCAGTTGTCTTGACTAACTTCTAGGGCTGATGCAAGAAATAAATTAAAATACAAATCCAAGAAAAAGCGATATGGCATTCACACAAGAATTAGCAAATACCTTTAACGTGCACATCAGCAACCAAATTTCTCAAGGCAATGATGTACAAAATCTAGATAATAAACAATTGCAATTCAAGAACAAATCTGATACTTGTGGCATGACATTGAGAATATTACACAAACAAATTTGCAACACAATTGTTGGGACATTGGACGTAGAGGGCCCCTTTTCCTAATTTCTTTTGACCTAACTCAAAGAGAAAGAGAGAAAATGCTTACCTCAAGAAATTGGAAAGAAAAAAATCCCGACGTGAAATCCTCTCCTCTTTCTTGTCGCCGGCACTTCACGAAAACCAAGACGGAGAGGCTAGGGCTCGGGAAAAATCTCTCGCAGGTTACGAGATTTTTCTCCCGAATCTCTGTTAGAAGGGATAAGGCTAAGAGATTTTTAAAATTTTAAAAATTAAAACAGATTTTTAAATTCAGAAAGATTAGATTGGTTTTTTTTCTTTCTTTTTTAAAAAAACGTGGTTTTACAAACTCACCCCCACTAAAAAGGAGTTTAGTCCTCTAAACTCTCACCTTATCGTCAGAAAAGGTACGGGTACTTCTCTCGCATCTCCGATTCCAACTCCCAAGTTGCCTCACGCTCTGAGTGATTGCTCCACTGAACCTTCACATAAGGAATGATCCGTCTTCTTAGTTCTTGCTCATTGAAATCAATAATCTTAACAGGTCGTTCCTCATATGACATATCGCTATTAAGCTGGAAGTCGGAGAACTGTATCACATGATCAGGATTCGAAATAAACCTCTTCATCATAGAAACATGGAACACACCATGCACTCGAGATAGCGAAGGCGGTAATGCAAGCCGATATGCCACCTCGCCAATGCGTTCCAAAATCTCAAATGGACCGATAAAACGAGGGCTAAGCTTCCCTTTAACACCAAAACGAATAACTCCTTTAGTTGGAGCCACTCGCAAGAACACATGATCACCAATCTGAAACTCTAAGCTTCTTCTTCTATTATCTGCATAACTTTTCTGTCTACTCTGAGCTGCTCGTAGTCGATCCCTGATCAGACTGACTTTCTCCACTGTCAACTGCACAATCTCAGGCCCTAACAATCTCCTCTCTCCCACGTCATCCCAACAAATAGGTGACCTGCACCTTCTGCCATAAAGAGCTTCCTAAGGAGCCATCTGAATACTTGCCTGATAGCTATTATTATAAGCAAACTCTATCAACGGCAAGTGTCGATCCCAAGAACCCCCAAAATCCAACATACAAGCCCGAAGCATATCCTCTAGAATCTGAATCGTCCTCTCGGACTGCCCATCTATCTGCGGGTGAAAAGCTGTGCTGAAAGTCAATTTAGTACCTAAAGCCTTGTGTAAACTTTTCCAGAAGTGAGCCACAAATCTGGTGTCCCGATCTGATACAATCGACACTGGAACTCCATGGAGTCTCACGATCTGCTCAATGTATAACTCCGCTAGCTTCTCCAAGGACATGCCAGTCTTCACAGCCAAGAAATGCGCAGACTTGGTTAATCTGTCAATCACTACCCACACACTGTCAAAACCCTTGACAGTTCTAGGAAAACCCGACACAAAATCCATCGCAATGTTCTCCCACTTCCACTCAGGAATCGGAAGTGGCTGAAGAAGTCCTGCGGGTCTCTGATGCTCCACCTTAACCTGCTGACAGGTCAAACACTGTGCCACAAACAGTGCAATCTCCCGCTTCATATTATTCCACCAGAAAGTACTCCTCAGATCCCTGTACATCTTAGTGCTGCCTAGGTGAACGGAATAACTGGTGTAATGAGCTTCTTCCATGATTTCCTTCTTTAACACTGAAACATCCGGAACACAAATTCGATCTCCAAACCTCATTGAACCATCCTGATGGATCCTGAACTGAACTTGAGTGCCAATTTCTATTTCCTGTCGAATCTTCTGGAAATAGCTGTCTTCCTCTTGTGCTGCTTTAATTCTTTCCAACAAAGTAGGTCGCACCACTAAACTTGCCAAAGATCCACCTGCTCCCTGCAAGATCACTTGTAGTTCCAACCTCCTCATATCCTCAAGGATTGGCTTTTGGGAAGTAATCAATGCAGCGGCACTACCAAAAGACTTCCTGCTAAGTGCATCAGCCACAACATTTGCCTTCCCAGGATGATAACTGATAGTCAAATCATAATCCTTCAGCAACTCCAACCATCTCCTCTGTCTCATATTCAGTTCCTTTTGAGTGAAAATGTACTTAAGGCTCTTGTGATCTGTGAATACTTCACAAGCCTCTCCATACAGGTAATGCCTCCAAATTTTCAAAGCAAAAATCACTGCAGCTAGCTCCAAATCATGAGTGGGATAATTTACCTCAAAAGGCTTTAACTGCCGTGAGGCGTATGCCACCACATGTCCATACTGCATTAGAACACACCCCAAACCAGTCTTACAAGCATCACTGTAAATTACAAAACCCTCCACCAGGAGATGGAAGTGTGAGAATGGGAGCTGACACTAAACGACTTTTCAACTCTTGGAAACTCTGCTCACACTGATCTGACCACTGAAAACTTGCTCCTTTCCTGGTGAGTTTAGTCAACGGTGCTGCCAACACCGAAAACCCTTCTACAAACCGTCTGTAATAACTAGCTAGCCCCAGAAAACTGCGAATCTCTGTCACACTGGTAGGCCTCTTCCACTCAACAACTTCCTCTATCTTCTTGGGATCAACAGAAATTCCATCCTTGGTTATCACATGACCAAGGAAGGCTACCCTGTCCAACCAGAACTCACACTTAGAGAATTTTGCAAACAACTTCTTCTCTCTCAAGATACCAAGCACAATCCTCAAATGTTCCTCATGCTCGTCTCGGCTCTTCGAGTACACCAGAATATCATCAATGAACACCACCACGAACTGATCCAAGAAAGGCTGGAAGGTTCGATTCATCAAATCCATAAAAGCAGCTGGGGCATTCGTCAACCAAAAAGGCATCACCATAAACTCATAATGCCCATAACGAGTACGAAAAAAAGATTTCGGCACATCTTCTGGCTTGATCTTCAACTGATGGTACCCCGATCGAAGATCAATCTTAGAAAATACCTGAGAACCCTGCAACTGATCGAAAAGGTCATCAATCCGAGGTAGTGGATATCTGTTCTTCACTGTCACCTTGTTCAGCTCTCGGTAGTCGATGCACAACCGTAAAGTACCATCTTTTTTCTTGACAAATAACACTGGAGCACCCCAAGACGAAACACTGGGTCGAATAAAACCCTTCTCCAAAAGTTCTTCAAGTTGCTTCTTCAGTTCTTTCAATTCAGCAGGTGCCATTCTGTAAGGAGCTTTAGAGATAGGGCTAGTTCCTGGAATCAAATCAACAACAAACTCCACTTCTCTGTCTGGAGGTAAACCCGGAAGATCTTTGGGAAAAACATCAGAAAACTACCTGACCACAGGAATGTCCTCTAACACTGGCCCTTCTAGTTTTTCCTCAACTACTGTTGCAAGGAACCCTGAGCACCCACTCAAGAGTAATTTCCGAGCTTGCAAGGCGGAAATCACACGAGGCGGGGATGCAGACTCACTCCCACGAAAGGTGAATTCTGCTTCTCCAGGGATTTTAAAGACTACTCTCTTTGCATGACAATCAACTACCGCATGATAAACAGACAGGAAATCCATTCCCAAAATAATATCATAGTCACTCATGCTCATAACATGCAAACAAGCTAGTAACTCATGACCAGCAATAGAGATCGGACAATTTTCACAGACTCTATCCAAAACAACCTCAACTCCCAGAGGGTTGGCAACACACAAATCATAATCCACAGCTATAGCAGGTAAAGCATTCTTACGAACCAATGCAGACGAGATAAACGAGTGCGTAGCTCCAGAATCAAATAAAGCGCAAGCATAAACAGAATAAACTGATATGGTACCTGAGACCACTGCATTAGAGGCATGTGCATCCTCTTGAGTCATCGCAAAAACACGCCCCTGAGTCTTTGGCCTTCCTGCCTTCTGCAGAGTGGAGGAAGTCGGCAACTCACTAGCTACTTCCTTCCCAGCACGCTGACCCGAAGATGCTTGAGGCTTAGGTGCTGACACCAACCTCGAATCATGCACACTAGGTACCCTCTGTGCTCCAGAAGACAGCTGCGGACATCCAGCAATACGATGCTCCAAACTATCACATCTGAAACAAGCCCCAGTAGTGCGCCTGCAATCGGCGGTCGCATGTGCACCTCGACAAGTAGCACATCTCTGGCTAGAACGGAAAGGAACAAATGCTGACCCTCGAGATCGCTGCGCTGGTGGACTGCTGACAGTCTGAGATGTACCTTGTCCTGCCTCCAACTTGGGCTTTCCTCCACTTCCAAACTAACGATTCTTTTGATTGTCAAAACTTCTATCCCTCTTTCTCTGAAACTTCCTGCTCTGATCTCTAGTGTCACCCCAAACAGTATCCAAGGACCTGGCACGACTCACTACCTCAGCATAGCTGGTCAAGTGCAAAGCGGCCAGTCCTCTACGAATATGTGCCTGCAAACCTCCCTCAAAACGCCTGGCCCTGCTCTCATCATCATCTACCAGCTTTGGAGCATACCTCGAAAGTCTGTCAAACTCCATCTCATACTCATCAACTGTCATATTCCCCTGTGTCAGATTTATGAACTTCCTCTCAAACTGAACCATCTTGTCTCTAGTGAAGTACTTGCAGAAGAGGGCTTCCCTCAATTTCTCCCAAGATTCGAACTCTTGCCCCTGACGAACGTGAAGCTCTCCTTGGTGCCAGTGATTCGCCGGACCCTTGAGCATGTACACCCCAAACCTGAGCTTTTCTTCCTCTGTGCACTTCATTCCTGCGAATGCCTTCTCCATTTCTTCTACCCAAACTTCCACATCATCAGGATTGGTGGTTCCCTCGAACGGTGGCGGACCGGATCTCTTGAATTCCATCACAGTTTTCTCCTTTGGTTCTAACACTAGAGGAGGAGGTGGTGGGGGCGGTGCTGGTGCTTGCTGTTGCCTCTGCTCACGCACCAACCCTACCACTTCCCGCATCAACTCTAAAAGAACTTCTTGGTTACCCACTGAACTCGATGCTCCTTCAGCAGGGACTTCCATGGCCTGTTCAGCTGGGACTTCTCTGGCAGCCGATGCCTGTCCCAACAATTCGGCAACGCTCCGGCGAACAGCTCTACGGGGCGGCATTCTGCGAGGTAAACCCAAACGGAGTCAAACAAACAAGGTGATTATGTCAAACTAACTAACCTTTAAGGATTTTGTGCTAAACTAAAGTCAGATCGCCTTAACACTCTAAATCAGAAGATTATGTTTGGAATACTAGGATCAAATTAACTGAGAGCTCTGATACCACTTAGATTTGTCACGCCCCGAACCCGGCTCGCCGGACTCGAAGCGGCGACAAACGGCCGTATGCCCACAAAGCCGAGACCAAGTGGACATACAAGGCCTCAATACCTGTCTCTCAAATACAAATCAAAGCAATACTCTAAATTCCAAACAGAACTGAATAAATAGAGAAACAAACGATGATCAGTTTACAACCCAAATTCAAATAATACTAAAGGTCTTGACCAATTACAGATTTATTAACATAAACTAATCTCCTGCTAGGCACCTGGTGCTCATTCAACAGTCTCTGCTAAGCTAGCCACCACACACCTACTCTTGATCTGAAAAGAAACAGAACAACAATTTATGAGCTAAATAGCCCAGTAAGCAACCACTAAATGCCAATAGTAATATAAGGTCACAAAATTCGAGGGTTTCAAAGATGTACTTAAAGTAATGTTGTACAATACATATCAACAAAACGAAACCCAGGTATCAAAACATTTCAGGCAAACAAAGTTTTCAATGAACAGGTATATATGTCCCCCAATAACTAATGCCCAAAACAAAACACAGAAGTCATTTATTTACCCTCGGCGACCCGAGCCAGATTATCAGAGTTCATTTATTTACCCTCGGTGACCCGAGCCAGATTATCAGAAGCCGTTATTCTCCACCGACGGAATGGTGCGAAACTATAGTTTCTTATCAGAATCAGAAATACATGTCGACATGGTCAGTGTTTAACCCCCCAATGACAGGGTTGTTGCAAAGTTAGTTGGGGACTATAATTTACTATGTCAAAATGTGTCGTTTCTAAAATCACTGTCAACAATAATTATTCAATAATCGAATAAAATATTCAAATCAATTGAATAAATAATTAATAAATAAATAAATAAATAATTGCATAAATAATCAATAAACTTGAATATAATAATATGCTTAACATTTTAACCCAAAATAATTAAATAATTATGTAAATAATTTCAGAAATCAAAAATTTTATATAAATACAAATATAAGGTATATACATGGTTTACTTACCTGAAAAAATCCCCAAGCTATAGAACCCACTCGGACACAAAAATCACGATTCAGGTATAGATCCTATAACAAGAATATAATACTTGCCTTAGACTCCAAAACTTAAACACAATTATTGACCACTGCTGAACCATAATCAACGCTCTAAACACTAGCTTTACAAATAAACGTCAGGATACACAAGGTATTTTTCTCTTACCCTACAAACACCCTACAACCAAAGAAACCACTGCATATATATATATAGTGGCAGACATCTATATGTGGCCATGAATGCATGCTAGTGGGACAAAGCACATTGCTGTCATGCAAAAATTTAGAGGAATTATGCTGCACATGCGTGTATTAGAGGAGCAAGTGGCAAAACTGTCCAATTGGCAGCCAAAAATACGAAAACAAATCAAGTAAATTGACACGACTATTGATGCGCGCACACACATTAGCATCGGACAATTCACTATGACACACCATTAATTACCCACCATTGGATGGCATCATCACTCACTCACACAAATGGCAGTGAGGGACGGCATCACTCTGTCCATTATATATATATATATATATATATATATATATATATATATATATATATATATATATGTTAAGACTAATTCAAAATGGAACCTAAAAGTATAAGCAAACTTGAAAACAACAGCACCAACACAAAAACTTGGTCAACAGAAATTTAATGAGGTAAAGAATATGAACTGCATGCCTTCATCCATGTCAGTTGTCTTGACTAACTTCTAGGGCTGATGCAAGAAATAAATTAAAATACAAATCCAAGAAAAAGCGATATGGCATTCACACAAGAATTAGCAAATACCTTTAACGTGCACATCAGCAACCAAATTTCTCAAGGCAATGATGTACAAAATCTAGATAATAAACAATTGCAATTCAAGAACAAATCTGATACTTGTGGCATGACATTGAGAATATTACACAAACAAATTTGCAACACAATTGTTGGGACATTGGAAGTAGAGGGCCCCTTTTCCTAATTTCTTTTGACCTAACTCAAAGAGAAAGAGAGAAAATGCTTACCTCAAGAAATTGGAAAGAAAAAAACCCCGACGTGAAATCCTCTCCTCTTTCTTGTCGCCGGCACTTCACGAAAACCAAGACGGAGAGGCTAGGGCTCGGGAAAAATCTCTCGTAGGTTACGAGATTTTTCTCCCGAATCTCTGTTAGAAGGGATAAGGCTAAGAGATTTTTAAAATTTTAAAAATTAAAACAGATTTTTAAATTCAGAAAGATTAGATTGGTTTTTTTTTTTTTTTTTTTTAAAAAAACGTGGTTTTACAGTTTTAATCATTTATTTACAATTTATTTAACTTGGGTAGTTTCCCTATTTTGCTTTCCATGAAGTCAAGCAAATTATTTTTATATATTTATTCAACCCTTAAATTTCAACCCTTAGGTTGAACTGTTAATAAGGTTTTTGTTTATATAAAATTTAGTTTGCCCTAAGTATTAGTTGTATAATTGATTTTAATTATTACATATCTTGTCCTTAATTATTACTATTTATTTTGATTTCCTCTTTTTTTTTCCTAAACATCGCAAATATATGTTACTTCTAAATGAAAATACTTAAAACAAAGTCTCTCGCTTGCATGTTGATGAAAATTATTGTTTTGAAGTATTTATGGGAAATTGCATTTAGTTATTTATTTTATTTGTGCATTAATTACTATTTTTAAAATTTAAATATTTTTTTAAAAACTACATTTAAAATCAATCTTCGAAAAGTTAATTTTGAAGAAAAACAAACAAAATAAATTACAAGATTAAATGTTAAAAGTGATTTATCTTATTAAATGAAAGAAAAAATAATAGTAAAACAATCGAGGTCCTCCTGCCTGAGATTCGGAATATCAAGGTTGGTAAGTCGAATGAGTCTTGTTGAATGGTTTAAATCATCCGCGAGAGATTTGTCTAGTTGAAGCCCTATTTTTATCGCGTGAAGACATCTTTTATAATTCGCAAGTCGTCTACACACCTCCTACTATCAAGATGACATATTTGCTTACGGAGCCATTCACTAGTATGGAGGATTTGGACGTGACTAACAGGCATTCAATCCATCCAATCCAACGGTCTCCAAAACCATGGGATTTTAACAATACTATGCTTTTGAAAACTAAGGATGAGTTCTTTTGTTATAACACTATTATTGGCAATACATCTTTTTAAAAAGACTAAATTTATGGTTGATTAGACTGGTTAAATTTGGATATGAAATGATTTAGAGGACTTGCTGAATTAATAGGCCATTTTTTGGCGTAGTACTAGCATAAAGGATTCTTTCCACACTCTTCCTCTGACTAAGGTGATATCTAAAAGAGTAGCTTGAGGGACTTGTCGGTGATGCTTCAATTGCCTCAGATTTTATTTATGTTAATTTACAAATTATAATTAAGCCAAAAATAGAAACTCCATAATTATGTGAGAACTTGCTAACCCAGTTCGACACACCATGGAGTTGTAAGTGTGAGTTCCGGCGGGGTGTGTGAGTTAATAATTCACTCAAACACTCATGCAAACACATAGATATAATGCATATGATCAGAAGAAAGGAAACACACGAAATTGCTAACCCAGTTCGACACACCATCTGCCTATGTCTTGGAGGCCAAGCCTGAAGATAAAATCTACTAAAAGAAGGGATTAAACATGAATACAACATACTCACTCATCTCACAAAGTATACAAGAACCCTCTTGATAAGTGCTTGTGTGTACATAATAATTGATATGATTTTCTTTCATGAGTATTACTTTTATCAGGTTTTATTGCTCATTTCGTATGTTTTTATGTTATTCTGTGCAATTAGGGTTGTGAAGAAGGTTTGGAGGAAAACAAGGTAAAAATAGGTCATGCATGTGCCGTGTGGAGTTCTTTTGCCCAATCATAAAGATCAAGATACAAACCGGGGTCATACATGGGGGTGTGTGCCAACTTCTAAGGGGCTCAAGTTACTTGGAGTCTTAGAAGGGCACAAAGACAGTCATGCACTCATGTTCTGGTCTGTTTGAGGATTTCAAAAGCTCTATAAAAGATTACAGACATCAAAAAACGCCACATGACCTACCACATGGGCGTCTGCCCCTACGGGTGGCCTTAGAAGAAGAAAAGAGAGAAATCTGAAATGTCATAGCGAAGATGTATGAAGCTGTAGATCCACATGGCCGTGTGGAATTTCCACATGGCCGTGTGGAATTTCCACATGGCCATGTGAGCACCCCGTGTGGATTATCGACTCCAGACTATAAATAGCCGCTTTGAGGAGTTTTTCAGGGTCTTTTTCTCAACTTTTGGAGGAAGAGCGGCTAGGGCTTTGAGGAGGTCTTTGCGAGGCTTGGGAGCGCTCCTACATTGATTTTGACATCAAATCATCCAATGATAGTTATTGGGGGAGTCATCGACGACTTGGATTCACCGAGGTGTGCCCTAGGCTTGACGGAGAGATCCTTAGAAAAAGAGCGGCTCTTGGAGAGCATCAGCACCGTGCTTAAGGGGGTTATCTTTATGGTTTATTTGCATTCATATTTGATTGTATCTTTGAATTTGTATTGCTCCATGGAGAGCTAAATCCCCTAGTGAGTGCTTGGACATGTAACCTCTAAGATTTCTATGTGTCATTGATTCTTATTGCTTTACTTTTAATTAAGATTTTATTTCAGTTTCAATCTTTGTGTTTGATATTTGGTTTTCCCTTAGAGTGACACTAGGGTTGAGAATCTACTCTAATCATCCTTTTAATGAGTGACCATCACTATAGGATTAGATTTACCAAGATTGAAGAGGGTTGAGAGTGTGAATCGAGAGGTAGCGGAACGTGCCATTTCCCCTTCAATGTGATTTATTCTACCTCCATATTCCAAAAGTTCTTAGCAATCATATAGAGAGTGAGGCGTCGAGAGTTCATCTCCGCTAGGGATTATTTGTGATTATGGATCTTTCTCTTAGACTAAAGGGTTTGATCTAGAATTGGGAATAGAGTTTGGAATCCTTAGAACTTCAAGCAGTCATACGTGGTGTGAGGAGTCGAGAGTTCCCTTTCCGCAGGGAAATTGTAGGGGACTAGTCATGGTTGACCTTAGATTTAGGACCTTGTGCTTTTGAGTCTTGCACTTGAAACTAGAATCCTGGAAAGAGCATTGTCCAAGCACCCCATTTACACATTGATCTTTCCTTCGTCCTACAATTGCTTTTAGTTTTTTTAATTCTGTTTGGTTAAATCCTATTTGACATCACAACAATCAATTTTCATTTGGCTATTTAGCAAAGTTTATTTGTTACTAATGTCTATTCCCTGTGGATTCGACTACTCACCATTTGGGTACTTTATTACTTCGACACCTGTACACTTGCGAAACACACGCAAGGGTATTTCACCTCTCTAGATTTTCTGGTATTCACTTTCTCACTCACTCGCTTGGGTTTCTCACTCCGATGGATTATCCTAAATCTCATAGCATAGTCTCACATATAAACGTCTTCATGTTGTAAATATAGCGCAATCCTTTTTTAAAATCTCCGAGGATTCCTAACTTGGGCACATTCTAAACTTGGATGTTGCACCTCTAGTTGAGAAGAGCTTACATTGGCTCAGCTATTAATCTTGACTGGTTTCTATCTTCCATTTCAAGCCAACCTCACGAAGCCTTCAACCCTACCGGTTGTCCAGTCTGAGTCAATGCAATCGAATCCTCCCGATCTCAATATGCTGGCAACTAACTTTCCTTTTCACGTCATTGATAAGTTCTTGCATGTATATAATAATTGAGATGTTTTTCATGCATGAGCATTATATTTCTCAGGTTTTATTGTTCATTTCGTGTGTTTCTGTGTTCTTTCTTACAATTAGGGTTGTGAAGAAACTTTGTGGGAATTAAGGAAAAAATAGGTCATTATGGTGCCAAGTGGAATTCTTTTGTGCAAATACAAAGATCAAGACACAAATCGGGGTCAAACAAGAGGGTATGTGCCAACTTTTAAAGGGTTCAAGACTATTGTAGAAGGATACAATGGCAGTCATGCTCTCTTGTTCTGGTTTTTCAAAGATTTCAAAAGGTCTCCAAGGGTTTTTCGACATCAAGAACTGCCACATGACCTACCACACGAGCGTGTGTCCGTCCGTGTAGCCTCAGAAGAAGAAACGGGCGAAATCGTGGACCTATATATGCATTTCTGTAGAGGCTGAAAATCCACATGGGCATGTGGATTTTCCACACGGCCGTGTGGAATTTCCACATGGCCGTGTGGATTTTTCACATGGCTGTGTGGATCCCGACTTTTACGTTTTAAAAGGCCGTTCTGAAGCATTTTTAGGGAAACCTTTTCCTAACTTCTGGAAGGGGTTCGGCTAGGGTTTTGAGAGGTTTTTGCAAGGTTTTTGGGGCGTTTCTTCACAGATTTTAACTCCAATTCCTTCCAAGGAGAGCTATTGGGGGGGGGGCTTCGACGACATCGATTCGGCGAGGTATGCCCTAGGCTTGACGGAGGGATCCTTGGAAAGGAAGAAGCGGCCCAGAAAGACCATCAGCACAGAGCTTAAGGGGGTTTTCTCTATGGATTATTTGCATTTATTTTCAATTGTATTATTGATTTTGTATTGCTCCATGGAGAGCTAAACCCCTAGTGGGTACTTGGACTTGTGAACTCTAGGTTTTCTATGTTTCATTGACTTGAATTACTTTACTTTTAATTGAGATTAAATTTCAGTTTCAATCTTGTGTGCTTTATTGATTTTCTCTTAGAGAGACACTAATGATGAGAATCCAATCTAATCATCCTTTTGACGAGTGACCATCACCATTAGGATTAGATTAGCCAAGATTGAAGAGGGTTGAGAGGGTGAGTCGAGAGGTAGCCAGACGTCCCTTTTCCCCTCCGGTGTGATTTACCCTACCTCCATATTCCAAGAGATATTATTGATCTCAAAGAGAGTTAGGCGTCGAGAGAGGCCTTTCCATCGGGACTTATTTGTGATTAGGGATCTTTCGCCTGGACCAAAAGGTTTGATCTATAATTGGGAATAGCGTTTATCACTTGAAATCCCTAGAGCTTAGAGCAATCATGCGTGTTGTGAGGCGTCGAGAGCTTTCTCTTCTCTGGGACCTCGTAGGGGACTAGTCAAGGTTGACCTTAGGTTTGGGTCCTTATATCTTTGGATTTCCACAACTCATTAAATCTCGATTAAGTAAAAGTAATTAGAGTCTTCACTTGAAACTAGGATCCTATGGGGACCATTGTCCGAGTACCCCAGTTACACTCTAATACTTCCCTTCACTCTAGCGATTACTTTTAGTTTTTTATTTCTGTTAATTACTTTTCTATTGATCTCTACACCAATTGAGTTTTCCTTGCCTAATTAGGAAAGTGTGTTTGTTGCTAACGTCTACTCCCTGTGGATTCGGGTACCCACCCTTTGTGTACTTTATTACTTCGACACCCGTGCACTTGCGGAACACACATGCAAGGGTGTGTTAAGTTTTTGGCGCCGTTGCCGGAGAGTTAGGCGTTTTAGGAACTCATATACTTTGCTTCTTTAGTCATTCACAATATATTATGTTTCACACTTCTTTTACTTCCATTGTTCTGATTTTGTTTTCTTTTCTTGATTTCAGCTCCAGGTTATGACCCGTGGAAACCCTTCGACATTAGTTGAAGGTGATCCAGAGATTGAGAGAAGACTACATAGACGGGGAAGACGACCTGGAAAAGAACATAACTATCAAGCTGAAATAGAGGTAGAGGAGTCCGCCACTATAGCTGAACAGAACGAGTAACAGCGGACACTTTCAGATTTTGCTAGGCCTACTATTCGTGGCACACAGTCAAGCATCGTCAGGCCACCAATTGCAGTTCATAGTTTTAAACTTAAGCCGGGGTTTGTTCAGATGGTACAATAGTCCACACAATTCAATGGGGTAGGAGACGAAGACCCGAACAACCACATCGAAAATTTCTTAGAAGTGTGTGACATGTTGAAGATCAATGGAGTCATAGACGATGCCATCAGATTGAGAGCCTTCCCATTTTCCTTCAAGGGGAAAGCAAAACAGTAGCTGCAGTCTCTACCTAGGGTGTCGATCACTACTTGGGGGAAGATGGTTGAGGCATTCCTTGCTAGATATTTCCCTCCTGGAAAATCTGCAAAGTTGAGAAATGAAATTTTCTCCTTCATGCAATCGGAATTGGAGTCTTTTTCTGAGACATGGGAAAGGTTCAAGGATGTTCTGCGCAAATGTTCTCAACACGGGTTCCCCGAATGGATGATAATTCATACTTTCTACAATGGGCTGAATCCAAGTACAAGACAATTACTTAATGCCGCAGCAGGAGGTAGCTTAGGAAGCAAGATCCCCGAGGCTGCCCGCCAACTGATAGAGGAGATGGCCATGAATAGCTATCAGTGGAATGCTCGTGATAAGAGAAAAGTGGCGGGTATTCATGAAGTTGATGCAATAACATCATTGGCAGCCCAAGTTGAAGCTTTGAGCAAGAAGCTAAACACTTTAACTTCTTCTTCTCGAGTGGTAGCTGTTTTGAGTTGTAATGGTTGTAAAGGTGGGCATTCCTCATATGATTGCCCCATCTCCGTTGTTGGAGCAACACCTGTTGAGCAAGTGGACTTTGTGGGAAATGCAGGAATAGGCCAAGGGAATCCCTTTAGTAATACATTCAATCTGGGGTGGCAAAATCATCCGAACTTCTCATGGAGTAACCAAGGTCAGCAAAGACCTTCTGCACCACCAGGATTTCAGCAATCCCAGCACCCAAACATGGAGGGCCGTGTTTCAAGGCTAGAGAACCCGATGACGGACTTGGAGAAAGCATTGACCAAGTTCATTCAGTCTTCAGATACGCATTTCCAAGGCGTGGAGAGTACACTTCGCAACCACACTGCCTCATTATATAATTTGGAAAATCAAGTGGGTCAAATTGCGAAGTCTCTATCGGAGAGACCTCAAGGAAGCTTACGGAGAAACACCGAGACAAATCCGAGAGAGTAGATAAAAGCAATCACTTTGAGGAATGGTCGCGAAATTGAGAGTAAGCTTCCAGCTGAGAAGGTTGCAGACGATCCACCCAAAGAGAAAAAGATAGAGGTTAAAGAGAAGGGTAAGGAGAAGGTGGTAACACCCTCACCTTATAAACCAAGAATTCCTTACCCTTCAAGTCTGAAAAGTGACCAAAATGATGAGAAATACAAGAAATTTTTGGGCCTTTTCAAGCAACTGCACATTAACATTCCATTTGTGGAGGCATTGTCACAAATGTTTCGCTATGCAAAGTTCTTGAAGGACCTCTTGACCAACAAGAGGAAATTGGAGGAGAATGCAGCAGTGATGTTAGACGCATCTTGTTCAGCGGTGCTGCAGAAGAATTTACCCAACAAGATGAAAGACCTAGGAAGCTTCATCATCCTTTGCAACATTGGTGATTTGGGAGAAGAAAAGGCATTGGCAGACTCAGGGGCCAACATCAACGTCATACCTTACACTTTCTTTAAGAAACTGGGTCTAGGAGAACCAAGGCCTACTCGGATGACCCTACAACTAGCTGATCATTCAGTTCGTCACCCGAGAGGCATCTTTGATGACACTTTATATTTTCTTAACACCACTAATGAGCTAGTTGATGATTGTGTGCAGAAAATGCTATGTTCTGACCCACTAGTAGGATGGTTAGACCAAGAGATGGAGAATGGAGAGATTTCACCATTTGATCTAGTGTACAAGGAGGAATCAACCCAAGGAATAGTTAAGAAGTTAATTAAAAAGCTGAAGAGGTCGAGACATCGCCATAAGATGAGGACTCAAAAGCTAAGACAGATGTCCCTTCACTTGGTAACAAATTCTACCACCCGTTCTCTAAGTTAGAGAATTTATGCTCATCATGCTTAAAGGTTGTAGGCAATAAAGTGCCCTCGCTTCATGACCCCCATTGATTTGAGAGAAACAGGTACGCCAAGCTAGTGACGTAAAACAAGAGCTTCTTAGGAGGCAACCCAAGTTTTTTTTAAATTCATTGCACTCATTTTAGTTTAATTTTATTTCTGCAGTGTAGTTTTTGGTTAGTTTGTGTTTTCCGTTGATTCATCTCTTGTACAGTGCCTTTTAATCATTTCTTGATGCAAATTCTTGTTTTTATCGTCTCTGGAAAATTTGAGTGTTTTTCCTATAAATCCGTCGAGTTTTTTGCCATGTTTTCATTAGATTTCATTTTCTGCAGCATTTACATGTGTTTTCAATGAGTTCAGCAGATTTTGAAACCAAACTGGGCTGAAAATGGAGTCACATGGCCATGTGGATGGATTTCAATGGGTTTCCTGGGCATCCAAAGAATCCACATGGCCATGTGAATGATTTTGAGCTTCTTTTGGCAAAGATTGAAAATCCACATGGCCATGTGGAATTTTCACATAGGCATGTGAGTACTGTTCAGAAGCTTCAAAATTGCCATCCAGAGAAGTCACATGGCCATGTGGATTTGTTCAGGAATTTTATTGCGATCCAGAGAATCCACACGGCCATGTGAAATTTTCACATGACCATGTGGATTTGGGGTGTTTTGAATTAGGGCCATCCAGAGAAAATACATGGCCATGTGGATTACTTAAGAATGAGAAGCTTTCTTCTTTTCATTTCCCACTTCGCGCCCCTTCACATTCAAACACCTCTACACCAAGGATCACAACCAAATCTCTTCTCCTTCCATTCCCTCGCCTATTTATAGGATTTGAGCGTTTTAATCGGAGTTATATCAAGGATTTACACTTTGTCTTCTCCAGTAAGCATTATTTCCCCTCTTCTTGCCAAGAATTTTTATTTCTTGGATTTGGGTGATGAATCTTGTGTTTTAGCATGTTATTTTCATGGAGAATATGTAATTTTATGCTTTAAACACTAGTGCTCGAAATTTTGTATGAAAAAATCGGCTCTATGGGGATCATCCATAGCCGTTTGGCCATGGTTGAAGAGTCACACGGCCGTGTGGATTATCGGGTGAAGTGTTCTCCCATCCAGAGAGAACACACGGCCGTGTGAGATTTCCACAAGGCCGTGTGAACCTCTGGGAATCTACTTTAAGCCCCGAAATTACTCGTTTGCCTCTCTTGTGTGCATGAATGCCTCTAAGGACAAAGAAACTCACACATAAGCGTCCTTGTGAGCCTCGTGAGCTCTCGCCTGAAACATTGGAATTCACCATGCCCGAGCATCAAATCCGGCTTGAGCGCCTCTCAAAACTCAAGTTCGGCCAGATGCGAACCCCTGATTTGCAAGCATTAGCGCCGATAGAGCATGCATAGGCGAAAGAGTTGGCGGATGAAGTTCGTGAGTTGATTGCCGTGAGTGGTTGGACCGTTCGTACATGGACTTTCACCGGGCAGACACAGTTCGCTTTTGCGTCTTTGGATAGTACCATAACATGAGCCTGACGGATTTCGCCGTCTCCCTCGGCCTGTACAATAGAGATTTTATTCATACCGAGGAGTACGCGCAGCTTCCAGCCGATTATCCATTCCACGTGACTCCCAGCCGAGTATGCAAGATGTCGTGCGGGGATATTCAGTACGAGCCCGGATCGACAAAGGCTTCTTTACTCCTCCGCCCGGCCCACAGGTATATCCATACTGTTCTTAGCAGGTCAATCAATGGGCGGGGTGATAGCACCGGCGTCCCAGGGCGAATGGACCTCCTATATTTATACTCCATGGTCCAGAGCGTACCCATGCACTTGGGATACGTAGTGGCTAACTATTTGAGGCACCAGGGGTAGTACACGCGGGTAGGAGTCCTATTCTCAGGCCCCTACATGATACGACTCATCAGGGGGATGGGTCTTATTGACGCTGTCTGCGGAGTGGACAAAATCATCATTCCCTCTCCTCTAGGCCTTGAGACACTGCGCATGATGGGCATGGTGAAGAGGGTTGCTCTAGGAAGGTATGTGCTTGTTGTTCCCTTCCTAAAGGAGTCAGAGGAGGAGAGTGAGGAGCATAAGGAGACCCGGGCAGGACCTTTATCGCAGTCCGCACCCATGGAGACGGAGGACATCCCAGCAGCCGAGGAGGTGTCCCCGATGTCAGAACGAGCATCTCCTCCAACCTATAATCGTATGGACAGACTTGAGAGCACTGTGGGAGTCCTCCAGACAAATCTTGCAACCATGAGGGTGACCCAGGCAGCGAACCACTCGGAGGTGCTCTCTCGCATGGCCGAGTATCATGCTGAGGGACACTGACTCCACCACGTCTCCCGCACCTCGAGCACCACATGCATCACCCGCATCACCAGCAGATGACGACGCTTGAGGCGTCTTTTTACTTTTATTTGTATTATTACTTTTGTGTTGCTTGAGAACTTCTTTACTCATAAAGGGTTTACCTTCTGAGATCTATCTTTTTGTTTTTAGTTGTATTTATTTTGTTTCGAGTTTAAGCTTCGATGTATGCTTGTAAACTCTTTTTATCTTTTATTTGTGTTGAGCTCTACTGAACCCTTTTATGACATGCAGATGGTCTTGTGAGTCATGTTTTGAGGAATAGTCATAGGCACGGTCGTGTGCTTCATTCGCGCGGCCGTATGAACTTCACAACCCTTCACAGCTTCTGTCCCCGCCACTTCAGCTCCACTACAATATACATATGGAGATCAGGGGAGTGTTCTTTTTAATACCCACATTTTCATGTTCAGTTCTTTGCAAATTTCTATTCTTTATGCATGCATTTTTACATTGAGGGCAATGTACATCTCAAGTGTGGGGTGGGGGGAGGGGAGTTCACGTTACACGTGTTCTTTATTTATGCTCATCACTTTCACGCTCATTTAGCCAATGATAATTCACCTTAAGGGACAATGATTGTACTCTTGAATTTAGGAGAATTTTAAACATCGATTGTCACCATGCTCTAGTTTACTCGAAAAACTTAGAAAGTTTTTGTCTGATTGCATTTCTTACGCACTACTTGCTTTTTTTTTTGTCAAGAAGAACGAAACCCCTAATGGGTCCGCTAAACTAAGACAGGGGCGTGCGCATGCCTCAACTGCGGCCTGTGGGGCAGCGCACACATGGGCGCTGGTACCATCCACAGTTCGTGCTCACAATTCTCAGACATGCACCCTCACCCTGAGGATTCGAACTCTCGCCACTTGCGAAGCATCCTCACGGGGGATCCAAATGCCAATTGACCCAAAGGCCGTTGACACTACTTGCTCTTTTAACCCTGAGAACTCTAGTTTAGTGTTGAAAGGACATAAGTTTCAATATTTTGGTTTCAAAAAAAAAAAAAGAAAAAAAAAGGGAGAATTCAATTATTTGCTTGCTTGTTCTTGGGGGTAGAAAGAGCTACCACCTATTTTGTATAAAGCTACTCTCATAAGTCGGTTACTAGTTATGCCCTAATTAGAGAAAGAGCTATCTAATAGGCTGTGTGAAAGTTAATACCCCCGGGAAGAAAGAGCTACCAACTCGAAAGCGTGAAAACCACCTAGGAGGCATCTTAGGAAACGGCTATCTTAGAGGTTGTGTGCAGCTACTACTTATTCTTTCTGTCTTTAGATGAGTCTTCTTCAATAAGAACGTTAAAGAGTAGACTTGGGGCTGATATTAGTAAGTTTGCACACACACACACGCGCTTTTGAATTCTATTTCTTTGTAATTTGAGTTTTTTCTAGAGCATTGGTTTTTATCTTTCTATGTTTAAAATGTTCATTAGTTTGAGAATGTTTTCCTTACATACTTTTGGTGAACTTAAGGCCAAGCACTTCAATCGTTCCACTTTTGATTTTTAATGTGTAAAGTTTGCTTGAGGATAAGCAAAGGTTTAAGTGTGGGGGAGATTGATAAGTGCTTGCATGTATATAATAATTGAGATGTTTTTCATGCATGAGCATTATATTTCTCAGGTTTTATTGCTCATTTCGTGTGTTTATGTGTTCTTTCTTACAAGTAGAGTTGTGAAGAAGCTTTGCGGGAATTAAGGCAAAAATAGGTCATTATGGTGCCAAGTGGAGTTCTTTTGTGCAAATACAAAGATCAAGACACAAATCGGGGTCAAACAAGAGGGTATGTGCCAACTTCTAAAGAGTTCAAGACAATATTGTAGAAGGACACAAAGGCAGTCATGCTCTCTTGTTCTGGTTTGTTCAAAGATTTCAAAAAATCTCCATGGGTTTTTTGACATCAAGAAATGCCACATGACCTACCACATGAGCGTGTGTCCATCCGTGTGGCCTCAGAAGAAGAAACGTGTGAAATCGGGGGCCTATAGATGCATTTCTGTACATGCTGAAAATCCACATGGGCATGTGGATTTTCCACACGGCCGTGTGGAATTTCCACATGGCCATGTGAATCCCCGACTTTTCTGTTTTAAAAGGCCGTTCTGAAGCGTTTTTGGGGGAGCTTTTTTCTAACTTCTGGAGGGAGTTCGGCTAGGGTTTGGAGAGGTTTTTACAACGTTTTTAGGGTATTTCTTCAAAGATTTCAACTCCGATTCCTTCCAAGGAGAGCTATTGGGGGAGCCTTCGATGACATCAATTCGACGAGGTATGCCCTACGCTTGACGGAGGGATCCTTGGAAAGGAAGAAGCGGCTCTGAAAGACCATCAGCACGGAGCTTAAGGGGGTTTTCTCTATGGATTATTTGCATTTATTTTCAATTGTATTATTGATTTTGTATTGCTCCATGGAGAGCTAAACCCCTAGTGGGTACTTGGACTTGTGAACTCTAGGTTTTCTATGTTTCATTGACTTGAATTACTTTACTTTTAATTGAGATTAAATTTCAGTTTCAATCTTGTGTGCTTTATTAATTTTCCCTTAGAGAGACACTAGAGATGAGAATCCAATCTAATCATCCTTTTGACGAGTGACCATCACCATTAGGATTAGATTAGCCAAGATTGAAGAGGGTTGAGAGGGTGAGTCGAGAGGTAACCAAACGTCCCTTTTCCCCTCCGGTGTGATTTACCCTACCTCCATATTCCAAGAGATATTATTGATCTCAAAGAGAGTTAGGCGTCGAGAGAGGCCTTTCCGTCGGGACTTATTTGTGATTAGGGATCTTTCGCCTGGACCAAAAGGTTTGATGTATAATTGGGAATAGAGTTTATCACTTGAAATCCCTAGAGCTTAGAGCAATCATACGTGTTGTGAGGCGTCGAGAACTTTCTCTTCTCTGGGACCTCGTAGGGGACTAGTCAAGGTTGACCTTAGGTTTGGGTCCTTATATCTTTGGATTTCCACGACTCATTAAATCTCGATTAAGTAAAAGTAATTAGAGTCTTGCACTTGAAACTAGGATCCTAGGGGGACCATTGTCCGAGTACCCCAGTTACACTCTTATACTTCCGTTCACTCTAGCGATTACTTTTAGTTTTTTATTTCTGTTAATTACTTTTCTATTGATCTCTACACCAATTGAGTTTTCCTTGGCTAATTAGGAAAGTGTGTTTGTTGCTAACGTCTACTCCCTGTGGATTCGACTACCCACCCTTTGGGTACTTTATTACTTCGACACCCGTGTACTTGCGAAACAGACATGCAATGGTGTCTCCGTCATCTCAACAGTACTTTCTTCAGGGGTAACACCCCACATGGTGCATCTTCATCTTGCCAAAGTTGGTCTTCAAAAATCTTTAAATTTGTTTTCAAACTTGATCTTTATTTATCCAAGTTTGGTCTTAACAATTTTCAAACTTGATCTTCTTTCATCCAAGTATGATTGTTCAATCTTCTTGTTATTAAACTAGATCTCCATTCATTGAGTTTATCTTTTCACAATCATCCAAACTTGATCTTCTTTCATCCAAGCTTGGGTTTCAATCATTCTCTATATATAATTGTGGGATTAAATTTTTTGTAGGTCACTAAGTTTTAGAATTATTTCATTAAGGTTACCATATTTTAATTTGTACCAAAAAGGTTACTAACTTTCGATTTTGTTTCTCCGGGAGGTTACTCGCAAGTAAGCATATCATTTCTGCTGATGTGGCTACCGGAATTTGTACAGTCAGCATTACTGTGCCACTCACCATGATGCCATGTCATCCATATGGCCAGGTAATGGGGATTAAATTTTTGGTAGGTTACTAAGGTTTGGACTTGTTTCATTAAAGTTATCAAGTTTCAATTTGTATCAAAACGGTTACTACAATTTCATTTTGTTTCTCTGGCAGGTGACCCCCGAGTAACCACATCCATCCTGCTGACGTGTCAACCGGAAAAAACACAATCAGCCTGATGAGGCCACGTCACCAGGTGGCAAATGCTGATGTGGCACCTGGTGACGTGGCCCTGCATGTGGCACCTGGTGACGTGGCCTCATCAGGCTAGCTGTGTTTTTTTCGATCTACACGTTAGCAGGATAGATGTGGTTACTCGCGGGTCACCTGTCGGAGAAACAAAATCAAATTCTAGTAACCATTTTGATACAAATTGAAACTTAGTAACCTTAATGAAACAAGTCCAAACCTTAGTAGCCTACCAAAAATTTAACCCTTTATTTTGCCATCTCAGCATCTTAGTAAGTGGCACAGTAATGCTGACTGTGCAAATTCCGGTAGCCACGTCAGCAGAAAGGATATGTTTACTCGCGAGTAACCTCCCGGAGAAACAAAATCGAAAGTTAGTAACCTTTTTGATACAAATTGAAACATGATAACCTTAATGAAATAAATTTAAAACTTAGTGACCTACCAAAAATTTAAGCCTATAATTGTGTCTTCACATTGATCCGCTCATAAATAACTTCAATTTTTTTCTCAAAATCTGAGCTTCACATGGTTGTGCTAAATATGATCATGTCATTATTTGGCTTTGTTTTCATATAGTCATAAGATCTCTCTTCCTTGCTCTTGTCTTTTTTAGTTTGTATTTTCATTTAACTTCACAATACATTAGACTTCAAATTAACTTTTTCACTAAGTAGTTGATCAAAGATTAATTCACTTGCCAAACATGTATTATATCCTCTCTTAGATTTTCTCTACATGATCATTGATTGCACTCCAAGAAAGATCCTTCAAGTTGATTGGCCTACTAAAAATAGCTCCTCAAAAGATTTTCTTCATATCTTCATATCTTCATGTTCTCATAACTCCATGTCATCTCTTGCCACATCATGATGTTTGCTACATCATCATCTTACATGTCAAATGATGCTAACTATGGAGCCTAAACTCTAACAGCAGGAACGTTAACATTTCAACCATTAAACTTGGACAAAGAAGATGCTCTCAATCTTGTTCCAATCATCACCACCTCTCACATCTCTAACTCAATTAGGGGCAAAAATTGATGACCAATGTAGAAAGGGATATACGCCAGCCTTTCTTTTATAAAGATCTTATGTGAAGGCATAGAGATATATGTAGCTCTTTCAGATAGGGAATGCTTGCAAGCCATCAGGCCAACTTTGTCTCCAAATGGTTATACTCAACCCTATCAATAGAGGTTAAATATTGACCTTATTGATAAGAATTTCTGTAAAATAAGTTAGCAGTTTCACACCGATCCATCGGTAAAATGTTGACAACCTCCGATATTCAATCATGGGTTACTAAGGGTAAATAAATAATCTCTGATATTCTGACTCAGGCCACTGATAATAAACAAATGACCCTTGAAATCTATAGCAAATTTGGAGATATTCTTGCTTGTTTAGAGAACTACTATGGTTTGGTCTACATTTTTAAATTTAGTATTCTTCTGATTACGGTAAATTTTGGTTAACAGTTATTCTCGAAACTACAACCTTATTATGTTTTTTACTTAGTCTTTTATTTGAAAGTCTTGGTAAACCCATATCCTGATCATTCTGATTATTTGAATATGAGATTTCTTAAATTTGCATTCTTTTGCGGATTCCTTACTACCGAGCTAGTAAGCTCATAAAGTGATTTTCAATATTTTTTAGATCAGGAACATAGATCAAGGATTTGCTTTCTGAGTTATGAGTAGTTATACCTCTTTGTTGTAATTGTCTATCTTGGATACTGTATTTTGTATGTTAGATTTTCTGTATCCATGGTTTGTATTGTACTCATTAAAGTCTATATTTCGTTGGCCCTTTTATTTTATTATAGTTTCTATCCTCAGACAGGTTCTGAGTCTCTGCAGGCTTATTGGGTTTATACCCTATGGGGCTATGGTCATTTGTAAACATGTCGAGTTTTGCTCGACCAGGTCCAGGAGTGACAAATAGCGTTTGAGTTTAAATTAAGATTTAAATTTAACTAACTTATCTAATAATTGTTACAATTAACTTATCCAACATGATAATCATTACAAATAAACTTGTATGCTCACTAATTAAGATCGGTGACTTACTAAAGTGTAAGCTATTTAAAGATTATGGGGAATCCAAATGACCATAATGCCCCTAATTGTTAAGTTGGTGAATTAATTTTGGAAAAACTTATAAATGAAACCCATCAAATCTCTAGAATAACTTTGCTGAGAGGTGGGCAATGATCACTCTCACCCTCATGCCTTCCTTACCCCCAAGATACTCTCTCTCTTGTAACCTTGTGATGCTTCCACAATTCCCCTCTCCTCCCCTCCCCCCTCCCCCCTCCCCCCCTGCGCGGCCTCCGCGTCTAAGGTCTATCATCATGCTTCAAGCCCTAGCCTAAACTCCATCAAATCACCTTAAGATCAACATTGTCATCTTCATTGAAGACACTCTCCAACAGTGACATGTAAGACCCAAAAAGCCACCATAGCCGCGCAGCCGCAGCATCTAAAGTCTCTATCATCATGCTCCAAGCCCTAGCCTAAACTCCATCAAATCACCCTTAAGCTCAACATCATCATCTTCATTGAAGACACTGTCCAACAGTGACATGTAAGACCCAAAAAGCCACCATAGTGTTAAAAATTAGTGCAACTTACTGATGGTTTTACGTAGTCAGAATCACTAGCTGAACTTGGTAAGAGGTAGTTCCTATTTTTAGGGATTTGTTTGTTTTAACCTTCAGTTGACTAGGTTAGGAAGTTTGTTTAGGAAGATGAGAATAAATTATTGTAGTTGGAGAATTCTTAGCATTAGTTTGTTAGAGCTTCACCTATAAATACTTGGGGTCTGTAGCTCTAAAAGAGTATCAAAGTTTGTTGATAATAAAGTCTTTAGTTTTCATTATCCGCAGAAAGCTTTATTGTTTGTTTTTATTTCATTCTTTCATTCTCTTTCTAAGGTATCTCTATTTGTTTTATGGTATCAGAGACAAGTTAAAGTTTAGCCATGAGCTTTATTACTTCTTGTCTATCAACTTCTAGTTTGTTTTGCTAGAGGAGAATGTAAGGAGTGGAAGGTAGTTTTGCACAAGTCATAGAGTTTACAAATGGAGGAAACAGTTCACATACATGGAATGGTGTTGATAAACTTGTGGGGACTAACTACAAGTACTGAAAGATGTGCATGGAGGCATTTCTTCAAGGACAAGATCTGTGGGAACTTGTCACTGGTGTAGAAAGCAAAATTCCTATAGAAACTCCTGAAAATGTCAAATCTAGAAGGAAGTGGAAGATCAAATGAGGGAAGGCTATTTTTGCCTTAAGGACTTCGATCGGGCTAGAATTTATCGACCATGTTCAAGCTGTCAGCTCACTAAAAGAAATTTGGGATACACTTGCACAATTGTTCTCTAAGAAGAACACTGCAAGGTTGTAGCAGCTAGAAAATGAGTTAGCTATGCTAACTCAAAGAGGTATGTCTATTTATGAATATTTCATAAAAATTAAGAGCCTCAACTGAAATTTTAGAATTAGATGCGGATGAGAAAATCAGTGAGACAAGGATGCGAAGGTTTCTCATTCGAGAATTGAGGAAGAAATACACTCCTTTTGTTACCTCCATTCAAGGATAGGCTACTCAGCCCTCTGTTGAAAAATTAAAGAGTTTGCTTTCAAACCAAGAGGCTTTGGTGAAGCAAATGATGAAGAACTTTGAAACAAATGTTGCACTGTTTACCAAAAGAAAGCACTATAAGAAGACCACACCAACATGAGCCAAGAACAATGAAAAGGGGAGGAAGGTTATTGATAATAATGCACAAAGTCACAATTCGATCAAATGCTATAGATATGGAATAATTGGTCATGTTATGAGAAACTGCACTGTGAAGTTCTCCAAAGCAAATGTTGCAAGCAGGAATGACGAAAGGGAACAAAAGAAGGAAGAACTCAAATGGGAGCAATGCTTCAGTGCTGTCGCATCAACACCAGCTATAGCCCTATCCAACAATACAAATCTCAAGGAGGAATGGATCATTGACTCAGGCTGCTCTCACCATATGACGGGAAATGGCTCATTGTTTTTAGAGTTACATCAGCATTATGGCAACAACGTCATTACTACAGCGAGCAATTCAACTTATCCACTAGCAAAAGAAGGCGTTGTGGAGATTGGGTCAAATGATTCAAAGTTGACCAAGCTAGATAAAGTCTCTAATGTTCCAGGTTTGAAAAGAAATTTAGTTTCAGTTTCTCAAATCACAAGTTCTGGAAAGGAGGTTGTCTTCGAGCATGGCTAGCCACTTACAAGAGAAAGGGATAAGGCCACCATTGATGACACTGGTGCCACTAGCGACGTCGACAATGTTGGTGGAGGTGCAGAGGGAACACAAGATAAGCCTTGCAATCGCTGCTGAATGGCATGAAGCTCACCAATAGGTTTAAAGTTTCAAATAAACCATGTCATCATTAAAATAATCCACATTAGCAACCGCATACTAGAAAGATAATAGAAGTTGCTCTTTGGACTAAAATTTCCTAATTAAAATAGTGGACAGTGTCAAGAAATACAAATCGAAGAAGAAGGACAAAAATGGCAGAGTTGGATATCCAGATGTACCATATAAGACTTACAACTTTTCTAATTCAAGGACTACAATGAATTTTTAAGAGTTGATGGATCAAAGTAAATTTTGCTACAGTTTGGATGTTTGGATGCTAATATTACTCTCACCATAAAAATCAATGTTGTCTATTACATTAATCTATACAAAAATACTTAAGGCATTGGCCCAGACTAATAGCTTTAATAACATTCCAATTGTTATACATTGAAATAAAACT
Organism: Dioscorea dumetorum; assembly: GCA_902712375.1. NCBI lineage: Eukaryota > Viridiplantae > Streptophyta > Magnoliopsida > Dioscoreales > Dioscoreaceae > Dioscorea > Dioscorea dumetorum. Next base: position 898,584 of record CACTHL010000738.1, read on the forward strand.
AAATCAATAAAATTGAAAAACAACTAAAAGAAAAAATCAAAAATGATTTTTTTTTAACTTAACCATTGAACTTTGATTTGAATGTTTTACTTGTTCTTTCTTTTCATTCTTTTTCTTCTTTTCTAGTTTTTCAGTTTTGAACTTGATCCACTATTTTGCTAAACAACAATACAGTTGTTTTGAACTTGGTTCACTATTATGTCAAGGAATATGAGCATGCAATGAAGAACAAGAGGGGGAGGTCTTTCATCAATGTTGGAACTCCCAAAATGGCTAATGAAGTCTATTAATAGTATGAGTCTCTAATTCTAATTTGTACTTATTTATTATTTGTGTATCTTGTATTTGTTTGAACCTCTGTATGTTGGTTTTTTTTTAATAAAACAACTACTTTGTGGCTCTTTGAAAAAACAGAAGTCTAAAACCTTGCACCATCAACCTGCAAATCTAAGATAACTGCGTTATGTGAACAAGTTTAGAATAGTTGATGAGAATTCCTTGATCATCTTTTGCCGCATTGCCTCATGGCCCCCCCCCCCAACCACATCTTTTGCCGCACCATCAACCTAAAGATCAATAATTTGCTTTTACCATCTTATGGAACTTATAGCTTAACAAAATACTTTTCTCAGAATTAATTTGTTATGCAGTCTATCAACCTAAAGATCAATAATTTGCTTTTACCATCTTATGGAACTTATAGCTTAACAAAATACTTTTCTCAGAATTAATTTGTTATGCAGTCTATGCATATGATTTTGATATTGACCATATGGAAATTGCTTAATGAGACAGAAAATGATGATGCAAATGTCACATTATCAACCAAACAAATCCTTGATTATTTGGGTGCTAGAATAATTTTAAGTTGTTCGCATGTTAAGACATTGTCGGATATATACGAAAAATCATTTGCATCAGACAAGGTATTCCAGATTCGCCAATTAATTAATACAAAGATGAAGGAAAGTGCATCTATCACGGATCATGTGAATAAATTTAACTATATCCTGACTAGATTATTCTTGGTAGGTATTAGATTCGATGATGAAATGCAAACTTTGCTGTTGTTATCCTCGTTGCCTAAGAGTTGGTCAGGGATAGTCACAGCCCCATTAGTAGTTCATCCAAAACTGCTAAATTGACCTTCGAAGGGATTCGGGATTTGATTCTTGGAGAGGATATTTGGAGGAAAACTTCAAGGGAGTCATCATGTTCTCACATGTGTGAGAAAAGTATAAAAATGCTAGTTTCAAAAGGGAAGATTCCAGATTTGAAAAGTATGGAAGTAGATTTCTGTTAACTGTCTGTGCTCAGGAAGCAGAAAATATTACTTTTGCAAAATCAAGAAAGACACCCAAGATTGAGAAGCTAGAGATGATTCATACAGATGTATATGGGCCAACATCAGTTGCCTCGATGTGAGGATCACACTACTATGTTACCTTCATCGATAATTCCATTAGGAAAGTATGGGTTTACTTCTTGAAACATAAGTCTGATGTTTTTGCTACCTTCAAGAAGTGAAAAGCTGCTGTTGAGAATGAAATAGGGTTGAAAATCAAATGTTTGAAGTTTGATAATGGTGATGAGTACATTAGTGCTGAATTTACCGATTACTGTGCTGAAAATGGAATAAAGATGCTACAAACTGTTTCTGAGATGCCACCGCAGAATGGTGTTGCTGAAAGAATAAATAGAAACTTAAATGAGAAGGCAAAGAGTATACGACTTCATGCAGAGTTGCCAAGATGTTCGCGGGCAAGAAATGTAAATGCAGCTTATCTCATTAATTAAGGACCCTCAGTTCCTTTAGGGTTTCAGATTCCTGAGCAACAATGGCACGGCAAAGAAGTGTCACTTTCACACTTGTAGGTATTTGAATGTATTTCCTCTGTTCTTATTAAAGATTCTAACATAAACAAGCTTGATCCAAAGGCAAGGAAGTGTGTTTTCTTTGGCTATGGGTCAGATGACATGGGCTACCACTTTTGGGATGAGTTGAGCAAGAAAATCATCAAAAGCAGAGATATCACTTTCATTGAGAATGTGATATACAGGGATACTCTTGCAGCGGAATTTGAGGCTACAGGGAAACATAATAAAAAATAAAATATCATGTTGGAAAATATTCAATAAGCTGATCTTGCAGGAAATAGTGGGAGGTCAGAGAGCACAAATAAAGAATATGTGGTTTCAATTCCTCCAAAAATAGAAGTCAGAAGATCTAGTAGAGTTTTGTAACCTCCACAGAGATATTCTCTTTCAGCAAACTATTTGCTTTTGACTGAGAATTGTGAATCTCAATGTTATTCCGTGGCAATGCAGATTGATAATTCAGTTCAGTATGAGTTGGCCATGAAAGAGAAAATGACTTCTCTTGAAAATAATGAGACTTAGTCATTGACTGAGTTACTAGTAGAGAAAAAAGTTTTACAGAACAAGCAGGTTTACATGATCAAAAAAGAGCTTGATGGTAGCAAAAGGTACAAAACAAGACTAGTGGTAAAGGGGTTTCAATAGAAAAGAGGCATTTACTATAATGAAATTTTCTCTCCTGAGGTTAAGATGACTACTATCAGACTTGTAATGAGCATTGTGGCTGCAGAATACTTATATCTAGAGCAACTAGATGTTAAGGCTGCTTTCTTGCATGGTGATCTTGAGGAAGACATCTATATGGCACAACCAGAAGATTTTCAGGTTTTTAGGAAAGAAAACTTGATCTACAAGTTGAAGAAAAACTTATATGGTTTGAAGGAAACTCCAAGACAATGGTACAAGAAATTTAACATAAGGAGTGGATACAAGAGATGTGCATTAAATTATTGTTACCGCTTGAAAAAATTTGATTCATCCTATATCATATTACTGTTGTACGTTGATGACATGTTAATTGCAGAAGCTGACATGAGTGAAATCAACAAATTGAAAAGACAAATATCTGAAATGTTTGAGATGAAGGACTTGGGTGTTTCAAAACAAATTCTTAGTATGTTCGTCAATAAGGATAAATCTGAATGTACACTTAAATTATCTCAAAAGAAGTATATTAAAAGAGTGTTAGAAAAATTCAATTTCCATGATGCTAAGAAGTACACCTTTGGAAAGTCACTTTAATCTCACAAAGAAACAGTCAGCTCAAACGGATGAAGACAAAAAAGGTATGGCTAAAGTTCCATATGCATCTGTAGCTAGTAGTATTATGTATGCAATAATATGCACACGGCCAAATATTGCTCATGCAGTGAGAGTTGTTAACAGATTCATGTCCAATCCTGAAAAAAAAAGCATTGGAAAGCAGTTAAGTGGCTATTACGCTACTTAAAAAGTACTTCCAAAGTTGCCTTGTGTTACACAAGGCGATATGTTTTTTTGGAAGAATTTTCTGATACAGATTTGGGTGGTTGTTTGGGTACCAAAAAAAACACTACATGGTATATTTTTACAGTGGGTGGCACAGCTGTGAGTTGGATGTCTCGACTTCAAAAGAGCGTTGCTCTTTCAACCACAGAAGCAGAGTACATAGCCGTCTCAGAGGCCGGAAAGAAAATAATTTGGTTGAAGAATTTTTCTTGAAGAGTTGGATAAGAAACAAGTTGGAAGTGTTCTTTATAGTGATAATCAAAGTGCTATTCATCTTTTGAAAAATCCCGTGTTTCATGCTAGGACAAAACATATTCATCTAAGGTATTATTTTATCAGAGAATTGATTAGTGGTGGTGTTTTGTTCTTGATGAAAATCCTTGGTTCAAATAATCCTGCAGATATGTTGACCAAAGTGGTAACTACAGAAAAATTGAAGCTTCAACTGGCCTTCAAAGTTGATTGATGAGAAAATGTTGCACTAGTAGAAGTTGATCTTTACAGATTTTGAGTTACAGGTATATAGAGTGCAGTTGATGTAATCAGCCTCCAAGTGGAAGATTATTGAGTATATGGAGTTTTAATTAGTGTTTATCTTTGCAGACCCAAGGCTATATGGAAATTTTGATTATGGTTTTTCTTTTCCCATAAATATCCCAGTTATCGTTTTCCTATAAAGATCTAATAGATATTATGTTATTTTTCCCCTATAAATAACTCTGTAATTATAAAACCTTAATGTGTTGTGAGTGAAATAAATTGATATTAATGTGGCCGTTGATGTAATTCTTTAAGACCAAACCACGTAAAATTATTGTGCCTTTTTGTATGTGTGCTTTCTCTTATTGTCATTAGTCAGATTGTCTGATTCTCCACAAAACTCCACATTTTTTTTCTTGTTGCACAAGCAGAAAATCTATGTTCAAGGAACGCTATTGAGCTTAGACAATTTGATCCCCATAAGTAGAGTCTACATAACATGAATAATATATGATTTGTAATTGTATATGCAACAATCAAAAAATGCGTTATCTACAACTCTTTAAATTATACTCATGAATTTGATACTACAATGGTTTTAATGCGGGTAAACGGAATTCTTTTGTACAAACAAAATTCAAACAAAATGAAGAGTAAATATACATGCATATATACATTATACTCGCATAGTGCAGAAAATTATACGTTAATGAACTACTCGAACAACGTTTACCATATTTTCCACTTGGGAAAAAGCATTTGAAAGCCAATAACAGATGCAAATCCCACTCCGAAACCCAATCCTGTGAACAACCAGGCCCATATCACATCCCAGTCGAACTCAATGGATGCATCACTGAAATCTGTAAAAGGCTCCACACTTGAACTAACACATTGCTTTGATAATTGGTGCCCACACAGACCAGGATTCCCTTCAAATGAATACCTTGAGAATGTGGAGAATTGGTTGCCATATGGTATTCTCCCAGCTAAGTTATTGTTCGAGAGATTCAAAAATGATAGAAATGTCAGGGAGGCCAGTGAGTTAGGAATCCTTCCAGAGAGTTGGTTTTGTGAAAGGTCCAATGACTGCAGCTCCATCAAATTTTCAAACGCTTGTGGAATTCGGCCATTGAAAACATTTCCTGACATGTTTAGTGAAATGAGTGCCTTGAGGTCCCCAACAGCCTCAGGAAGATGTCCTTCAAATCGGTTATTCGACACATCAATAGCTGTGAAGATCGGCATAGTCTTCACTAACTCCCTCTTAACACCTTTCAAAGCCACCGTAACCAAATCCCAATAATCCGACGAATCAAACAGCTTAATGTTGTCTCCCGATAAGCCAACAAAAAATGAAAAATTGGTCACCAACCCACCAGTTGTATCTAGCATCCTCTGATCACTCATCATAGCTTTCATATTCTTGAAGCAATCAGATGGAAGAATGCCAGAGAAATTGTTAGAAGAAATGTCTAAGATGTGCACCATTGAGAAGGTGTAATTACCTTCGCAATTTCCATCAGTGTTTCCAAAGGTTCCATAGAATCCATTTTCCCTCAGAACAAGAACTTTTAGAGCAGGAAGGCTGCCCAACCAATATGGGAAAGAATCTACCAGTTTATTGTTTCCAAAGTCCAGAAACTCTAGCTTGTCACAGTTGGCCAAGGATTGAGGTACTTGACCTTCCAACTTGTTTCCGTGGAGATTGATCTTCTGCAGAGCACACCTTGAACTGATTTTTTGAGGAATGGACCCTTGAAAGCTGTTACCTCGAGCTCTAAGAACTCGAAGTTCAGTAAGGTTCTCCATGAGGCAGGCGGGCAATGACCCATTCAAGCTGTTGAAGGAAAAATCAAGGACTCTGAGATTTGTTGCTTTGCAAATTGAAAAGGGAACTTCTCCTGTGAGACTATTGTTAGACAATGAAAAGAATACAGCACTGATTAGGTAGTATGACAAGTTGAATGGGATGGAAGATGTGAAACGGTTGTTCGAGTAGTCCACGATGAAACTATTCGGTGGAGGGAGGGGAATTGGTCCTTCAAGCAAGTTAGAGCGAAGATCCAGAATAAAACCAATGCTCATTGTGATATGAGGCGGAGGTCCCTCAATACCTGTGAACAAGTTGTGAGATAAATTCAAGTAGCAATAGCTCATGCTAATGTCCCCAATGCTTCATATCCACTCAGGAATTGTACCACCAATTATGTTATTCGAAAGGTCTACACATTCTGTGTTGTTTTTATGCTTTAAGAAAGCTGGAATAGCAGTTACATTGCAAGACTGCATCCTTAACACTGCAAGGGAAGGAAAGAGGAGAGAAGGATCACCATCTCCATCTAACACTGACAAGTGGTTCTTTGAGAGGTCCAAGTATACAAGATTCTGGAGATTGCGAAACAAGCCTAGTTCAATTGTGCCGCTGAAGTTGTTCGATGACAACACGAGAGACTTGAGACCCAATAGATCAAACATCGATTTCGGTATCTCTGCTTGGAGATTATTCATGCCCAAATCCACAACTTCTAACACAGAAGAGGCATTCGAGAACTCTTCCAACTCACTGAAAAACTTGTTCTCATTTAGCTGCAACTCTCGCAATGCTGGCAGAGTGAACAAAGACGTGGGGATTGGGCCAGAGAGGATGTTCTTCTGTAAATCAAGAGTAACAAGATGGTTAAGCTGGCCAAAAGATTCAGGGATGAGTCCTGTCAAGTTATTATTCGAGAGCCAAATTCCAGAAATCCATTTTCCTCCCAGAATCAATGGTATCTCCCCTGTGAAATTGTTATGAGAGAGGTCCAAATAAACCAATTTGCTTAGATTCCTAAATGACGAAGGTATTAAACCGGAGAAACGACAAGCACTAAGATCCAAATCCGTCAAAGTCTTCAAATTTCCCAAAGAATCAGGTAAAACCCCAGAGAAATTAGTCGATGAAACCAGCAAGGTCTCCAAAATGCTATCTTCTGGGAATTCCGGCAAAGAGCCTGAAAGCATATCATTGCGTGATATGTCAATATACTTCAAGTTCTTCAGTTGAAACACAAGTTTGGGAAACACTCCTCGGAGATTGCAGTTGAAGAGACTTAGCACAATCAAAGATGCGAACTCCTCGAAAAATACAGGTACCTCAGTGGACAAATCATTGTCATCAAGACGAAGAAGAGAGAGATTCCGGAGCTTCGACAGGGAACTGTCAATTGGTCCTGAGAGTGAACAGCCAACCAAGCTGAGAGCTTCAAGCTTTGGAGTAGATTCAGATATAACACCACACCATTCTGTTCCATTCGCAGAGACATTGACACCATCCAAGTAGAGTTCCTTCAAGTTCGAAAGGCCTCCAATGAGCTTTCGGAGCTCCAATGGAGGTGACCAGGAGAGGTCCAAAGATACCAGCTTTTTGAGATGAGAGATGCTCAAGGGGACTTGGCCAACAACTCCGGAATTGGAGAGGTTGAGATGAGTGAGATTGCCAAAATTTACGATTCCAAGGAAAGGACTTTCGTCGAACGAGTTGTCGGCAAGATTGAGACTTTGAATGGAGGTGATGTTGAAGAGGGATGGCATGATCTTGCCGGAGATGCCTCGGCCGCTGAGATCGAGAGAGACGACCAGACCGGAGGCTTCATCACAGGTGAGCCCTTCCCAAACGCAGCAGTCGGTGCCGGAAAGCCAAGACGAGAGCGAAGCGGTTGTATTGGAGAAGCGGAAGCCTTTCTTGAGCTCGAGAAGGTGGAGACATTGCAAGTGCGCGGTGACTGCACCAGCAGAAGACCTGAACCTCAAGGGGAAGGCAAGGACAACGAGGAAGAAGGTGATTGGGTTACCGTGATTGGAAATCATCGCAAGACTTTTGGCTCCCCTGAGGCATTGAGTTTGTTGTCTATATATATATATATATATATATATATATAGATATCATAAGAAAAGGCAAAACGAGTTTGTACAAAAGTTGGCTTCTTTTCTGCTTTGTTTTGATTGCGCTCAAATTGTTTGAAGTATTTACATAACATCCAAAAATTAGGGGAAAGTAATTGGAATCTCCTCCCCCTCCTTTAATTCCCAAGACGATGCTTCCAATTTATTAACTCTACCAGACATAGCTACTTTTTACTTACTCATCCACTTTTTACTTACTTCCAATTTATTAACGTTTCTCTGACATTATTTGCACTCAAAGGTTTGGAAGGGGGAGTTCTACCCCCTCACCAAGATATTTATTACACTGTCATGCTCAGACATGAATATAGCAAGCTTGCCCTCTTTTTTATTTTATATACTTGTAATTAAGAAAAGATGAAAAAAAAAATACTCAATCTATTTTACGCAAATATTACAAGTATTATTAAAACTCTTAAAATTTTAAAAATTGTATGATTGGATTTTTTTTTCTTGTATAAAGATTATTTACTCTTATACAATATACATGTTTTTTAAATAAATTTTATTAAATAAAATGGGTAAAATTGGAATAATCATAATTAATGTTTATCGAATTCTTAAAAATGAGAACTAAGCTAAAACAAAAACAAAATCCCCAAAGTGATAGATTGCATGGACTCCGAGGATAAACCGTTCAATTTTTGAGTTTTAAGTCGGTCATGTATTTTTTTTCTCCATATGAGTAAAATTAAAATGCATTTGAAGTGACACAAACAAAAAGACAAAATATGTTACCTTCAAATTTGTTAAATGATATAAACATTCAATTCTTTGAAAGTAAAAATAACAATTTATTGATTTAGAGAAATTTAATGGACATTTTTATTTTGAAAAATCTATCAAAACCATATTGAGATATAAAAATGATAATGAAGAATAGCAGAAAACATCACATTAAACTAAGAAAGATGATGATGGCCTTTCAGGGTTGAATGCATGATATTTACGTGTTATCTATATTACAAAATTAATTGGTCAATGTTTTCTTTTACATGTTTCTTTGTTTTTATTGGGAGTTTGTTATTATATACATTTGTATTTTGACTTCTGAGTGGCTTAATTATATTAAATGTTCATATTTTGATATGTTAATACGGTTTTCTTTTAACATGTGTTATATATTTTCTAGTATTATAGACGTATTCTTTATGGCCTACATTTTTTATATAAAACATAAAAAACTCGTATAAATTGTTAGAGTTGAGACTTCATATTAGCATCAACACGATGATATGGTAGCTGTGATAATGTGGCATGATGAGAACGCATGGTTATATGGCATTGAAGAAAAATCAATATAAAGCCCATGACCAATCTTGGGGAGCAAGCAATGACTTTATGGAGGTAAGACTATATTTGGTCAATTGATGATTAACAAGAAGATCTCATCGATATTTGCTCATTAAGGTCATTTGGACTTGGAGGACAAGATCTTATTGAAAAGATCATATTTAGCACAACCACATGAAGATTTGGAGGAAATATTTGTCACACCCCAATTTGTGGATCCCGGTATCACCGACACTATCGCCATGACAACCCGAGGGTGAGGTAAGGTCCACTGACACGTCTTTTGCGTCTCTGCAAGTGCACGTATGAAGTAATAGAGTGGACCCAGTGAAGGATCGGGTTGTCGAATCCACGAGAAACAAGACTACTAATACTAACTCCAGTAAGAGTACTATCTAATCCAAACGAAAGCATGCAGCCCAATAAAAAATAAACACGACACAATTAAAGAAAACTAAAGCTGAAATGAGATCAAAAAAATCTGCTAAATGAAACAGGGGTATTTAGACAATGATCCCTGAAGGTCGTGACATAAAACACAAGATTCTAGAAATACTTCTTACTCTAATGAATGAGAGTCACTAAAAACCTATAGTTCCCAGACCCCACTCTCACAGCAGACTAGGGTTAAGCCAACACAGGGTGTTGGTGGAGAATTCTCTTGACACTGGGCCCTACACTGTTGTTCTTCGCTCTAGGGGTTCTTAATATATTTCAGCTTTTGCTCCCTAAATTAGGCTACTTACTCGCTTGATATAAATAGTCCCTAATCCTATGTAACTCCCTAAAAGAGAATTCTCTCAACTAAAGGGTTACAATATAGCTCAAGCTCAAGGAAACACTAAGGTAGGATGACCTAAATGGAAGGACAAGAGGACACTTCTCTACCTACAGACTCACCCTTTCAACTTTCTTTGATTCAGAAAAAATAACAAACTAACGGGTTTTCACCGCATATTAGCACTCTTATACTAACAAGTTTTCACTGTACATTAGCAATCATATAATCAAGCAACATGAACAATCCAAGGATTCAAATTGAACATAAGCATTTCAAAATCAAAACTCAACATCCAATACATATAAGAAATAAATCTAGAATCCAATACATAGCCCTAGGGTTTCATTCCAAGCCCCCAAATGAAGGTTTAGCTCCTCATGGAGCAAGAGAAAGCCAAGCAAGCGTACAAGATCATATCCATATGCATAAAAATAAACAACACTCCCTCAAGAATCAATGGTGAATGGATCAACTTGAAGTTCCCCTTGAAGTTGGAAAAATAATTGTTCTTGGCCAAGCCAATGCACTAAGAGATGATGATGATGATGATGAGCATCGGCAAGATCTCCCATATCTTGAACGAAGTATTATTGCCTCTAACCTCGCAGCGGCCATGAATCCTCTCTCTCTAACCCTTTCTCTCCCCAGCAGCCTCTCCAAAATTCAACATTCTCTTTCTAAAAAATCCCCAATGTCTTTTATACCCTCAGCCTTGCGGCCGGCTTGCGGCCGTAAGCTCAGGCCGTAAGAAGTAGGGTTTCTATTGATCCCATGTCTTAAGGTCTGGCATACTGTTGTAAGCCCTACCAATAAGGTCTTCTGTCTCCCTGTTACTGTTTTCCACTTACGGTCGTAAGTGTGGGACCGTAAACTAGTCCTACTAGCTCTGTGATCACTCCTTACAGGCATTAGTTCCATTCGTAAACTCCTCTGGATAACCCTTACGGTTGGGCTTACAAGCGTAAGTCCTGCCTGTAAAGCCCTCTGCTCAACTCTCATTCTTTTTACGGACATAAGTATACTCGCAAGGGCTTCTATTTGAGGTTTATGGCCGTAACTGGGCCGTAAGCAGCACGTAAGAGGTTCTGTCTTTCAGGTGTCTATATAAGAAGAACTCCATCTTCTGCACTTTAACTCCTACTTGCTTTTTTTACCTTTCCTTTATCGTTAAGCTCCACCTGGTACCTGCAGAGATAAGTTACACCTGATTTAGCATCGTTTTCCCCATAATCACTCTAATACAGACTCAATAAGTGTACAATTCGATATATAAAATATAGTGTAGATATATACTTATCATCCACCCTAACCTCGAATTGTCGAAACGACTATCCTAGTATGACCCTGAGAGCAAGAATAACGTAGAATAATACTACAAGAAAACATGGTACACCCTTAAACAACACCTAGACAAGCAGGAACAATGACAACAATGTCTATAATAAAACAAGTCAAGGTATACACAAATACCAGGTGATCAATATAAACAGAAAACCTGCAAACTAGACACACTTCTAAAATACAGGAGAGTGCAGCACAAGTGGATCCCTCCTATATGCACATATATCCAAATGCTATACGTACACAAAAAAAATGCAAACAAAAGTCTGGTGCAGAGTTTGGCCCAACCAGCCCACCCGCACTACTACTGAGCCCTACCATCTGGAAAAGGAGGGAGATGGGTGAGTAAGTAAGTTACACGGTGAGGGGAACTGCATGGAATATATGTTGTATACACATACAAGATATGCGATGCAAATCCAAAGTTTATATAAATACGAAATATGAAATATAGAATTTATAACATCATAGTATAACATATCCAAATACTACAAAACAGATAACATATAATCGTTATCGCAGAGTTTATATATAAAAAGATACAAAATACGGAATACAAAATATATAATATACAAATCTATCCAACAGCACGTGGTAGCAAGTGTTGGAAGTAAAGGGTTGAACTTTCCTGAACTCTCATTTTAAACTGAAGTCAAAAGCTGATATGAGATAACCCTAAATTTGTCACATCACCACTTCAGCAAACCAAAGACGCCCTACATCATTTTTAAAGATTTTGAGAAAGTGGGATTTTTTTAGGGTTTTGTTTTTATCTTTATTTATTGTTATTATTGTTTTTTACATTAATATTATAAAAACCGATAATTATGTATTGATAAGTTCAATAAAAAATATATCTAAAATATATATTTTAAAAATATTTATATCATAAAGATTTATGTTTGGCTAGTCATATATATTATTTCTTATTATTACTCAATATCAATTTTATTTAATATAATAACTTTATTATTTTTATTTAATTTATTTTAATGTGTAGGGGTAGAATTTGAAATAAATAAACAAAATGTACCACTCTCCATATATATGAATTATAATGATTAATGTTTTAATATTATATGTATCATATATGTTTTTTTCATCAAATTAATAATAATTATCATCTTTAAAATTGGTATATCGATGATTTTAGTAGAAAAATCAAACTATCGGATTTGATGCAAATGGAACACAATGTTACCATGTTAAAATTTTCTCTAAAACAGTATAGATTAATATAATATAATTAAGTTCCAAAGAGCATAGAGTTGGTAGACCTTTTTAAATTCCAACGTGAATCTCCTGCTCTTAATTTTTCTTGCACTAATATTTTTTCATTTTCCTGAGCAGCTGAGATGGAGAGAGACGACCAGATCAGAAGCTTTGTCGAAGCCACCGTGATGAGAGCGAAGCGCCTGCATTGGAAGAGAAAAGGAAGCTTTTCTTGTGTTGGAGAAGGTGGTGAGTGCACTAGCAAAGAACCATAACCTCACGAGTAAGAAATTGAAGTCATGGGTAGGGCTGTAAACGAGCCGAGCCGAGTATCACCAGGCTCGAGCTCGGCTCGTTTATAATATTCAAAGGCTTGAGCTCGGCTAGAGCTCGTTCGAGCCATATTTTTTGTGCTCAAGCTCGGCTCGTTGGAAAGCTCGAGTAGCTCGAGCTCGGTTCGTTTAAGAATTTGATATCATTCAAAGAGGTTTCTCCAATCTGTCATTAAGCTAAGCGAAAAGCATCTTCATGTTGTAATAAAAACAAACTCAAAACATAAACTCATATAATCCCAAAAAAACTTTCAACTAAACATTAAGAGTACCTTTTCTATGTATTCATATATATCTACAACACCACATTATATATATATATATATATATATATATATATATATATATATATATATATATATATATATAAGCTCGTTTAGGCTCGCGAGCCTCACGAGCTGAGTAATTTTAGGGTCGAGCTCGGCTCGCCAAACTAAACGAGAAACTCGAGCTCGGCTCGGCTCGTGAAAAATCGAATCGAATTCGAGCATGGACCGAACTGATCTCGAGTAGCTCACAAGCAGCTTGACTCATTTACACCCCTAGTCATGGGAAGACTATGGCCTCAGAGTTTGTCACAAGCAACAGTGAAAAGAGTTTGACCAGCCGGCTAATGTCCTATTAATGACGGCTTGATTAAGATATTTATATTTAAAAAACAAATCTGAAATTCAACACCAATTCCTTTTCATTTTGTTTTGAATATATTCAAATTATTAGAAGTTTTTGTATAACTTTTAATGATCAGAGGAAAGTAATGGAAATTTCCACGAATTTCTCCATATATTTTAATTCCCCAAAATAATTTTTTTTTTAGATTTAAATTAAATTAAAATTGTAAATTATCTTTTATTTTACTCACTCACGTGGGGGCTAACCCCAACAATAGTTTCCTTGGTCTACTTTTCCATACCAAAGTGCTTACATTCAAACCAAACTTGAGAGGGGGCGAGTCGAACCCTCGCCAATGGTACACATGTTGGCACCCAAGCATGAAAAGAGCAATCTAGCCTTCTATTACGCTCAATAAGAAGGGGACAAGCTTGCCAAATTGTTGACACTATCACACCTTGCGTCGACCATGCATCCCCATCCCTATTAATACTATATTTTCAATATTCGGGTTAAGTTTTTTTAGTAGGTCACCGAAGTCTGTCCAACTTTTAATTTGGTCACCAAACATCAATTTGCATAAAATTAGTCACTCAACTTTAATTTGATTGCATCAGGTAGTTACTCAACAAATACCGGCCCCAAATGATTATGTCGCCACCGGAGAATCCAAGTTAGCCTCACTAGGCCATGTGAGCTCGCTTATTTGGCTTGTCCAAGTCACTCGAGGGCTGCCGAGTCAGGCAATGGGTGCCACGTAAGCATGGGGACATCCTGAGTCCATTTAAGAGAAAACATTTCACTCCTTCTTCTTCTTTATTCGTACAGGACAACGCAGTTCAGCCGCTAGAGAAATAGTGGAAATGAGTGATCTTTGGTTGCGGTGTGATGTCCGTGAATTCGGAGATATGCCCGAATAAGGAGGAAGCACCGGAGCACTGTAAGCGCATCTTTGGAGATCCTAACTCTCTTCACTTTTTCTTGCACTATTTTTGAGCTCTACATTGCAAATGTGGTGTGAACGGAAGTTAGGGTTTACATATGAAGCTAGGGTTATGACTTCTTGTTTGCGGTTTTTCACCAAATAACCCTATTCACTCCTTCCTGCACTGTTTTTAAGTCTACATCGCAAATGTGATATGAACTTAAGTTATTGTTTACAGGTGAAGCTAGGGTTCTGATCTTTGGTTTGGGGTGTTTCACCAAACGCCCTATATTTTTGTTCGGTTTACTTAATATAATATTGTTTTCTTTTGCACATGAGTTGAAGCAGTTGTCTCTTTAATAGTGGTCTGTGGCATTCTAGGTTTGGAGAATGTACAGTGTATAATAAAATTAATTTCTCGGCAATTTATTACAATTTCCATTTTAGGTAACTGATAGAGCAATTTGTTATTTGCATGGTGTTAGGCCTTGTTGAGTTCAGATTTTAATTAAAAAACATATATAATGTCGATCAATTAAACAACAGATGCCAATCAAACAAATATGTGATGTTTATTGGAAATCTTTAATTGATGTTGATTTTGATTGTTACATTAGATGATGTTAATTGACACACGGACTACTGTAATGTTAGTTTTTATGAGCTGATCTTTATTTGGTGTTCTTAGATGAGCTTCAAATAATATTTTACGCATAGACTTTTTTTTTACATTAGTTGACCTTCATTTTAATGTTTTACACTCTTAATTGTTTTTTCTTTTTCACAAGTATCTACTTGTCCAAGTTAATGCAACCTTTGTACTAATAGCCTTCCTTTTGTTCAAGGCTATTCAACTGTTATCCGTGCTTACTTTTCTATGCCCTACTGTAAACTTTAATCAGCTGTACAAAAAAAACAAATTCTTTTGTGGGCCTTGAGCGTACTTCTTTAACATGTATAAATTTTTGTTTCCTTGTAGGTGTTTATCTCAAGCTAATACTTTTGCACAAATATCAGTTTGATATGATTTATCCCTTAGTTTTGTGATCTCAAGTTTGGCATGATCAAGCTATTGGTTGTCTAATTAGTGGGATGTTCATTTTTTCCCTGTATGTGTGTGATACTGAATTAATTATTGTGGTTTAGACCATGATACCTTTCTGCTTGCAAGCCAATTATCTATCACTCATGCATTGTCTGTGTTTGTTGGTGTTTCATTAGTATTTCATTGGTGTGTTGTCTCCGATCTAGGTAACATGTTGTCCGCCTTTTTGCTTATTTTTTCTTTTTTTTGTTGTATGCTTGTTCTTTTTAGTCCATGTTATAGAAAATTGATTGATATCAATAATTTTTGTTGTTGTTCATTTTTAGGTTTGCTAGTAGTATTAATAAAAAAAAAATACGATGTCTTTTGAATGGAAATATAATAGCATCTATTTAAAGGAGGCTAGCATTCAGAGGAGCTTGAGATGTCTTTTTTAGGTCGGCTAGCATTGCAAGAATGCTTATTGCCCACTTTTGAATTTGTTTACTTACTTTTATATTTTCACAAGTGCTTTTTTGTTGTTTAGTGTATTTTTCTTTTCAAGCATGTGTATACTCTTTTGAAGCTTGCATATTTTTATTTATTGTCCTAGTAAGTTTGTCTTAAATTTTACTTTGCCTTTAATTTTATAATTTCAAGCTTGGGTTTAATTCATTCTTTACTAAAATTTGGAGAAACTTGATGTTAAATTCACACTTCTTTTTGTAGTTTTGTTTGACACTTAGATAGTTGTGGTAGAAGGATTCACTGGCTATGTAGACGTCCGTTGCGCAAACCAAATTTCTAAACTAGAATTGTTGACTAAGGGTAAGAAACTTAAGTTAAATGTTGAAGGTTGTAGTATATGGTGGCTAGATAGTAATGGTGAAAATAAGGGAGTAAAAGAGATACACTCTAATATGGATGCACTAGCAATGGCTTTATTAGTAAGCTCTTCTACCAGGGAAATGTATGTTGTAATTAGGCTTGCAAGTGGCTAAGGTAATCATGGAGTTTTTCCCAGTGCTAATGCTAACCTTCATGGGGGTTCTGGGATGGTCCATACACATGCTAAAACAAATGAAAATATGCACAAAGAGGTGGAGGAGGAAAATGATTTTCATGAAGAAGAAGAAGATGTGAATGAAGAAGACAATGATTTGTAAGATAGAATAATCGGGTCAGATGGTAAGGTAGAAGAGAACGAAGAGGAAAGTGATATATGTGATTTTGGTTACATGTTTAGTGAAGATTCAGAAGAAGAACCCATTGAAAAAGATGAAATAAATAGAGGTGTGGTGGTTGTATATGGAGAACCCCCAAGAGTAACAAGTGAAGATGATGTTTAGTCAAATTATGTAGGATCTTCGAAGCTAAATTCATCCTCATCAATAGATGAGGATGAGTTAGTTCCCAGGTCCAAATATTCAAAATTCAATGAAGAATTTGACATGAAGCATCCGCATTTTAAGATTGGAATGGAATTTAGGAGTTTAAAGCAGTTCGAGGATGTTGTAAAGAACTATGGGATCAAGAACATATACGTCATGAATTTAAAACCCAACTCTAAAAAAAGACGCAAGGCATTTTGCAAGAAAGAATTGCCCTTTCTACCTCTGGGCCTTTCCAATGGTAAAAGATGGGAGCACAGTTCAAATTAAGGCGAAAACAGTGGAGCATGAATGTACAAGAGATCACAATAGTAGGCATGTAAATGCACTATGGATAGCCAAAAAACTATTTAGAATAGTTCAGAGCAGATCCTGCCTGGAAACTAGCTGGTATTATCCAAGCATTGAAGACCAACCAGGAGGTACATATTAGCAAATTGAAGGCATATGATAAGTATACAATTATACCATATTTTACATATCAGTTTGTATACTTATCGAGTTAGTATTGAAGTAGTTTGGTGGAATACGAAGCTAAATCAGTTGAAATTGTCTTCGCAGGCACCCAGTGGAGGTTAAAGACAAACAAGAGCCAAAGGGAGTGATGAGGATTCGAAATGTAGAAGATGGCACTCTTCTGACTTAGGAATTTGGGAAGCAGCACCACTTACGGACTCCTTACTGCCTCGCTTACGGCAGTAAAGCTTATTCAAAAGGCCTTGCGGGCATCCTTATGCCCATAAGGAAAGAAGCCATTCCAAACAGATAGCCTTACGGCCGGACTTAGGACTATAAGAGAGACCGTAAGTGGAAGGCAGAAGAGTTTACGAGTATTCCTTATGCCCGTAAGGAGTAGGGCAAGAATTGTAAGATGAGGTTTACGGTCACGTGGCTTACGCCCGTAATAAGGACTGTAACCTGAAGACAGAGACCCTTACCGGCGATGCTTATGGCTGTAAGCGGGGGCGTAAGGCATGAGATCAAATAAAACCCCGAGGCTTACGGTCAAGCTTACGCCCGTAAGCAGCCCGTAAACTTACAAGTATAAAAGACTTGACTGATTTTGAGAAAAGGGAGCTCGACGTTTTCATACCAATTGGGGAAATAGAGGCTGGAGAAGGAAGGAGAGAGACTGCGAGGTCAAGGGCTATTTGTTCCTCTCCAAAGCGAGGAAGCCGCGTGGTTGTTCATCATCATCATTACCATCATCCATTAGGGCATCATTGCTGTCAAGGGTCGTATGTCTTCCAACGTCAAGCGGAACTTCGGGCCTATTTTTGCATTCTTGGTTTTTGAGAGAGTTTATATTTGTACTCTCATTATGAAGATGAACATGTGCTATCTTGTGGTTTTTTTTATTGCGTAATGAGCTAAAACCCCTTTAGGGAGCTTGGACTTGAAACCTTAGGGATTTTGTGAATTCTATTTGCATTCCTCGAGTTCAATTAATTCTGAAGTTTGATTGTGGAATGCATGTGTAGTTAGATCTAATTCATATTGCATGATTGCGTGGTTGTTAACGAGGGATGAAAACCCGTTATTTACCTAATCTAGCGTGCGGTGAAAACCCGTTGGTTCTTAAGAACCAGCGTGCGGTGAAAACCCGTCAAAATACCACATTCCTATCCGATTTCTATTCTAATTGTTCAAAGAGTATCTGTAGAATTTTGGACTTCATTGTTTAAACCCTAAGGAAGTATTGTCCAAGTATTCCTGTTGATCTCGATAGTGTTAATCCCTTGTTTGAGATTCTTTTCCCTGTTTAATTCTAGTTAATTGCAATTGTTACATTTATCCTTTATCATGTTATTCAGGCTAGATTTCGCAAACTAAAGTTAGTACTAGTGATCTTGCTCCCTGTGGTTCGATAACCCGACCCTTCATTGGGTCCACTGTATTACTTGACGACCCGTGCACTTGTAGCGACGCAAAGGGCGTGTCAGCATACAAAGCCAAATGCATTGCACTGAGGTATTTTTTAAAACTATCCCTGGTAGGTATACAAGTAAATATTCCGGTTCCACATGTGATCATTGTTTTTCTTGACTTGATTTATTTCTATCTATTGTTTCTATCTGCAAACTAGACTTACTGATGGTAAAGAAGAGACTTGGACAACAAGGCTATATGATTATAGGTTGGAGCTATTGAGAATTCATTCTGGCTCTACCATAGTATTCAAGTGTGATTAGGGTGTGTTCCAATGCATGTATATTTGTCTGGCTCCATTGAGAGAGAGCTTCCTCGAAGAATGTAGACGGATAGTTTTATTAGATGGATGCTTTTTGAAAGGCTTTTATGGGAACAACTACTGACAATAGTCGGGCTAGATGCAAATGATTGCATCTATCCTATTGCATGGGCCACAAGCAATGAATTTTACTTTTCTACCTTTTTATTACTTGTAGATTATCAGCACAATTTATTTTTTATTTACTCATGAATTATAATAACTGATTTCATTTTCTATCTTTGATGTTTGGTACAATGGACAAAGAGAATAAATATAACTGAAAGTGGTTCTTGGGAAAATTAGCACAATACTTAAGGATCATCAACAATCATCACTAGGCATTTATGAGGGATAGGCAAACGATAATACCATACCACATTTTAATGCTCTAAGTTAAGATTCAAATGTTGTTTTCTTTGTTGATCTAGTGCATCTCTTTCTTTCAAATGTTGTTTCTGTGTTGATCTAGTGCATTTCTATTTTACGTTGTTTGCATTTTTTTTTTTTGTTGTCTTTTTTATCTCTCCTTGCCTGTGGTCGTTATGTTTCAACTAAATATACCAAGCTAGTGTTTAATACCTACCATAAAGGAGTTATTTGGCTATAGTGAGCATAGATTCTATGTTAGACACATACACACAAAATTTTAGAAAAAACTTTAAAGAGAAAGCATTAAGGACCAATTGTAGTTGTGTGTCAAATATGGACATCTTGAATGGGATGTCCATGGATGCTTGTCATTACATGAAGAACATAGAACCCCACCATTGGAATAGGGCACATTTCGAAACAATATTTAAGTGTGATATACTACTCAATGATTTGTGTGAGTGCTTCAATAGCCACATCCTTGAAGCTAGGACCAAGGGAATAGTCACAATGAATGAGATGATCAGAAGAAGGTTGATTATTAGGATACAGAAGAGAAGAGATGCCATGAAAAAATATACAACAACTCTCTTCCCTAAGATAATAAAAAAATAGAAAAATTCAAACAACTGGGCTAATTTTACACTACAACTTGGTCAGGTAGGAACTAATATACCAAGTCTTAGGGCTAGATGGCCAATTTATTGTTGACAAAGATGAAGGCACTTGCTCCTGCAAATGGCTATTGATTGGGATTCCATGCATTCACGTTGTTTCAGTAATTTATTGTAACAAAATAAGGTGAAAAATAACATAGATAACTGCTACAAGGTGAACACCTACCTAGAGACCTATAGGCACACATTGAACCCTATACATGTTAGGAATTCCTGGTCAAAAAGTGACCAAGAGCCCATGATCCCACCTAAGCCAATGATCAGGAGAAGAGGAACGAAGACCATGCCGAAGATAAGCGAATTGGGTGAGGAAACCAAGGGAGTCACAGGAGAAAGTAAGCAAGAAAGGTGTTACAATGAAGTGCAACATATGTGGCAATGTAGGGCACAATAAAAGATATCATCAGCGGCAACAAGTAAATTAGTTCATGTCCTTCCTTGTTAGTGGCACATAATTAATTAAATCTGTATCCAGTTTGTATACTACCAAGGGAAACACAGTTAAGCAACAACATGGAAACCAAAGTGAAGAAGGACAAGACAATCAAATGGATGGAATTGACTGACGTTTTGCGGGAGCATTTTTCAATGGTTAGATAAATGTCTTTTATAGGAGGGCATCTATTTCAAATTTAATAATAGCTCACTTGTGAGATGTTGTATTTAACAAGTTGATGCGTTAAATGGAGGCAATCAACAAAAGTGTGCTACATCATAAGCATAGGTACCTGAAGAGCCCTTATCGCAGGCAATCAACTAAAAAATAATAAAATACAATATATTACATTCCCTTGGAAATTGGATTGGTTTTCTGCTTGCTGTTGATATTGCAGGTAACTGATATGCCTACATTTATGGCTAAGATGAAGAGACTAAAACTAACGACAATAGGAGGCAAAGGAAAATCAACAAATCTTACACAAGATGCTGTTCAATTGAGCCACCTTGCAAAGGTAACAACTAGCACGAATTTTGCTCCAAATACTACAAGACAGGCTGTGATGAAGCCTAAAAAAAAAGTGAAGGACACCAACAAAGAAACAAAGAACAATATGCTATAAAGAAAAGGAAGGCATGGGTTCCTCTAGGAACTTCTTCTAGTAGAGAAGGTCCGCAATGAGGACACTAAAGGATGAATGTAGAACTCGTGTTACTTTTCTGTAATTTTAGTTTCTATGTAATTGAAGCTGTAATTAGATTTAGTGGATTTTTTTGTGTACTAAGGTAGTTTTTTTTTTTTGCAATGAGAGCTGTGGATTTTTCTTTTGTGAGTTGCCTGAAATGGTAAATTTGTTACTGCTAGATAAACTATTTGGAATTATGAAATTGGTGAATTTTTTTTGTTTTTTTGTTTATTTTTGTCCTATAAAATTGTTACAATACGTTATAGGTTTTGAATGAAATTGAGGTTTTTGCGTTGTTTTCTTTCACTAGTTTTATTGTTACATTTAAAGTAATAGGATGTTGTCATAAATTGTGATGTTTTGGCTATATAAACATATGTTTTTCCCATAATCCTATGAATATACTGACAGGTTGATGCCCAGTATGGTTTAATATAAGCATTTTATAAGCTTAAATTCTAAAGAAAGCACATTGTGAAAAAGCTGAGATGTTTGACGTTCCCTTTCATGTTCATTATAGTTTCATTGTTCAGTATGGTTGTAGCATGGATGAACACTATCATAAGATTAAATACTACAAGAAAGTCATTGTGGAAAAGAATGAGCTAGGATGTTGCTGACAATCAAATGAAATTTGGAAGAAAAAAAAAAAGGAATTAGTTTTGTAAGGGTTTTCACCAAAGGACAAGTGTAAGCAATATTTGTAGGTGGAGGAAATAATTATGAAAATCAAACAAAAATTAATGATAGAAGTAAGACAATCAAATGAAACCAGAAAGAAAAAACTCCAAAATTCACTTTCTTTTAAGTCACACGTCAACTACATCTCCATTCCCAAGATTAACATCTTTACATTCTTAATCAAAGCAAGAAGCAAATTGCAGAAGACCAAAAAGAAAATTTTTAAGGAATTTCATCCATGCAGCTTCCATCATATCTAGATCTGAAAATGATCATTATTCAAAGTATAGCTTCTCCGCAAGGCCTCCTCGCCCAACATAGTTGCCCTAGGTCATGTTGTCTCATTGCAAGAAGGAAGAAGAACGAAGCTCCCTTGAGAGCAATGCTTACGTGGCACCCTTTAGCTAACGCGGCAACTCTCAAGTGATTGGGACCAGCCAAATAAGGGAGTTGACGTGGCGGGGTGAGATTGGCTTAAATTCCTTGGTGCCCACGTAATTAGTTAAGGGTCATAATTTGCTAGTTTACTATCCCGTGAAATCAAATTAAAGTTAAATGACTGATTTAATGCAAAATGAAGTCCGTGACTAAATTGAAAATAGGACAAAGTTTAATAATCTACTAAAAAATTAATTCTGACATTGTGTCATAGTATCAATACTATTCGTGCATTTGGAATTGAAATTAAACAAAATTTTCTTTGAATTTAGTCATTTTATAGCTTTTTTTTTCGCTTAAACTTTTTAATAATCAATTTGGCAAAGCAAATTTTTCCGTTAACAGAGACACGGAAAACAAGCAATGGGCTCTCTCAAAGGGCAACGGGCTCAAAGGAAACTCTCTATAATTGGCTTGATCATTTTGGAGATTTGTTTACAATTTTTCTGAATATATTACAGAAATTGAAACATGATCTCTACTCTCATAATTAAAATACAATCATTGGAAAACCGCCAATGAAAATTTTTGTTCACCCAGAAAAGTAAATAAATAAAGTCAAGGTCTCCATTGCAAAATGACAAAACCCACTATCATGTGAATTCTAGGTTTTGTATAATTGAAGTTTTTTTAGCCATATAAATAAATATATATGTATTACGCACACATAGGCAAACCTATTTATAACGAAATATAAAATTTCCAAGGGTGTTAACGCGATAGTCTAAAATCTCCCCAGCTCTGTGCATTGGCCGCAAGGAGAAACGGCCACCGGAGAGATCTCGGCGATGTACGGAACCACCGCTCAGCTTCAGGAGAACACGGAGAGGACAGCCTTTCGGCGAGCCGAAAAGCGTTATAAGCTCTACAAGCCTCCAAACCCTAAATCTAGGTCCGTATCCTCTTTTCCGACTTTGGTTTTGGTTTTCTGATTGCTAGATCTTGTTTGGACGGTCGCCATGTTTCGTTGCAGGAAGAAACAGGTTTCTAGCCGCACGGATTTGTCCGAAGTCATCGATTTCCATGCTGTTCTTGAGTCTTTCAGACTTACTGGAGTAACGCCTCCTGGAATCTCTACATTCGTTTGCCCTGATTTCCATCGTCCCGTGTTCTGCTTTGATGATTGCCCAGGTATTGTTTAACGTTGGTTTGATTATTTAGTGTCCTGTTTCTACTCTGAGGTTGATCTGATTGGGGATGTTGATTAATTAGTGTTTAATTTCAATCTACATAGACATTTAAAATCATGAAACCCTAGAAATTCTGCTGTCAAAATTGTATGTTTTTTGTTGGTCTTCCTATAATTTTTTTTAAGAATTTATAAGAAAATGTAATTGGGCTCCCTGCATTCAGGTTTTTATTTTATTCCTGGTGCACTGGCTGTTGAAGAGCAATGCTATTGGATCAGGGAGAGTTTGAAAACCTTTCCGCAGCCTCCCAACAGAACAAACCATACTGCAATCTATGGTCCTCTATATGATTTGTTCAGTGCTGTCGAGCATCAGAAGGTTTTGGTACAGGTAGAAGATTTAGGTACAGATGTGAAACTTGGATTGAATTCAAGTGAAAACAACCCACGCATTCGCAAGTACCTCTTCTCTGATGCAAGTATGGTCACATGTAAGGGGGAAGCTTGTAAATCACTGGCGGCATCAGTTCTTTTCCGGAAGTTGCGTTGGTGCACCCTTGGGTTACAGTTTGACTGGTCTAAGGTAGATTATGAAGTTCAGCGTTCATTTATTTTCTTTCAATTGGAAGATTGGTGTTAACTGTTAAACAATTAGTAGAACTCTGATTATCTGTTTCAAAACCATAATATCGTGTGAGTTCACCTAGTCATGCATGATGAAGTTTGTTGAATGAGCATGTTGAAGATACTGCTTGCATCAAAATTTAGTCACTATTGTTGTTGGCATTCGTACATGCAAACTTGTGGTATTATTTGTTATGTGGGATAAGTATTTTATTGAATTCACAGATCAACCTCAAGTCCAATGGTATTGTAGGTGAGAACAAATGGAGGTTGAGATGTGACTTCTAGAATTGTATATGAAGTTATACATGCAATTAGAACCATGAAGTACCAGTTTCTAGTTTGGTTAAGAAAACCATGTGCTAAAGTAGCATCTTATGGTTTTCTGCTAAAAGGACATTAACTACGTTCTTTTTTTTTTTTTTTTTTGGTGTTTAGCTATGCAAGCATATTTTACTGCTTCAGTTCAAATTTTGCATGTAACAGCATGTCCATATTTTGAATTGGCTATTTATGCTCATACTCGGCTTGAAATCAGCATAAAACCACGGTTCATTCTATAATATATTATGTGGTACAAGCCAAATAAAGTACTTTGTTTGAGTATCTCAACTTCAAATGCAACCTAACAGGCTGTGAAATTGTAAACCTACTAATATACCAATTTAAAGCTTGAACTACTTGGAAACAAGGAGTCAAGTACCCAAGGCAAGAGCGTTATCCCAACTTAAGCAGTTCTTATCTTCTGGAACTTTTGTCAGAGCCTTTCTTTTGCCCCTCATATATGTCATGTAGAAATAATATGAGCAATCCAAGCAAGGCAAGGATTCATTAATAGTGATAAGTATGAGGTGACAATTTGAGGCTATCTTCCCAGTTCAAGTAGGAGAGCTCATATTGGTAAGCCTTATGCTCATATATAAGCTAGATTTGTGAAAACTCTAAAGGATAGAAATGGCCTCTGAGTCTCTGACTGATTTAATCTACACTCCATACAGATACATGTGCATGGAGGCACTAATGCACATTTAGTTGCTTTTGCTATGCGCATGCTTGCATGAATTGTAATCAGTACTTTATCCAGGACCGTAGAGTTGTTTCTGAAGCTTTGTTCTTTACAGAACTTAAATAATTACCTTAAATACAGTTAGTGTTACAGCTGCACAGGTTTTAAACATGAAGTGTCATATGTAATTGGATCAACGTAATTGTGTTCTTATTAATAAAAGAATCTTAGGGTGTGTTTCAATGAAGGTAACACAATCGTAAGAAATTCATTTTCTTGTATCTGCTCTATGGAGAGAATAAAATGCATAATGAAATTAAAAAAATGTAGTAATAATGTCTTCTTTTATATTCCCTTCATGATTTCCTTTTCTTTGGTTTTCCACTGTTGTCCCTCAATCAAGACAAACCCTTTATGAAATTCAAGCCTCGCCTAAGCACCACAAGAGAATTCATGCTCACTATAGTCATATGTGCCCACGTTTGCCAGCTCCTATGAAGCAGATTATGAAGCAACAGAAGCAGATGTCTGGTTGAATTTATGCAAACTATTATATCAATTTAACTAGGTCTGAAATTGATGAGCTTATTCTTGAAGGTGGTAGTGAAACAAACCTAGCAAGTAAAAGATATAATCCTAGTCCATGCGAAAACGGAGCCATGAGTGGAGGAAAGGAGGAGAAGGAATTAGCAAGCCAAAATAGCTTACAATAAAGCTCTGCACTCTACACCCAATACAATATTAGATTTTTGCTTATATAGACTAAACATAAAATTTTTCCTAATAATACTTTTGGGAAACATAGAGATTGTTTCCAACTAATTTTAATGCTAAACATAAACTCTTCTAATATACTAATATACAAATCGTATTTTGATGCTAACATAGATCTTCCTAATATACTGAAATATGACATATTTTAAGATTGGGTAGGTCGTAAGAAAGATCAATCAACATTCTAAGTATACCTTTCATGGATGTCACAAACATTTGTAGAGAATCTAGATAAAGATTTTGTTCTTGTACTTTTTTTATTTTTGCTGTTAACGTTGATCGCCAGCTTATTTGCTAGATCATGCAAATTCTAGTTGATTATATCCTGTAATTTCTATTATCAATTCTTGTCAATCACTTATCTTGAATTCTGGTCTGTTGGTGCTGTAGCGCAACTATGATGTGTCTCTCCCTCATAACAAGATTCCAGATTTGCTTTGTCAGCTTGCTAAGAAAATGGTGGAGCCTGCAATGCCTGTGGATAATGAGTTCCAGCCAGAAGCTGCAATTGTGAATTATTTTGGTCCAAGTACGTCAATCATTTTGTAATTTTTTTATATAGTTTTCTTTGGTAATTGCAAGAATCAGGAAATCAGGAATTTAACTGATGACAAATTTGATAATAAAGAATATTTTCTTGTTCCATTAGCTTGCTATGCATAATCTCATTTACACTCTTCAGGTGATATGCTTGGAGGTCACCTTGATGATATGGAAGCTGATTGGAGTAAACCAATAGTAAGCATCAGGTATGGTTCTTTTATTTTGTCAATTTGGAATCATCGTATTGATCTTTCTCGAATGATTGTCTTCTTGTAGTATGTCTTTACAAAGTTTTTCTTCTTTCCTGTAGCCTTGGCTGCAAGGCAATTTTTCTCCTTGGTGGGAAGTCTAGAGAAGATACACCAATAGCCATGTTTCTACGAAGTGGTGATATTGTGCTCATGTCTGAGCAAGCGAGGGAGTGCTTCCATGGTCAGTTTAATTTTTCAATTCATTTATTATTCTCGTTGTTTGCTTTTACATTGTATTTTAAGAATTTTATGGAATGTTTATTCATATTAAAAAAATTTTATAAGATTTATTTCGTTTAGCATTCCCATTGTTTGCATGGTGGACCAAATGAAATTAGCTTGGGTTCATTATCACATTGAAGTTTTCATAATGATGTTTGTAATTTTATGTGACTATATTCTAGTAATTTTTTTGGTTTGTATATTGGTTCCATATCATTCAATACAATCTAAAGCATGCCAGACCTTGTGAGCTGGCACTCTAATTTTGATAGTCCACGACTTTGATTTCCATGTCCCACCAGCTCAACATTATGATGTAATTCCCATGCACTGATTATTCATTCACATTTCCTGATTTATATTGTCTGAGCTTCATTTGATATTTGGAGTTTTGAATTCCCTTAGCAGATCAAGTTTTCCTTGGAAGAAAAAGGATTGTCGGTGATATAAAATGTAATCTAGCAAAATTTGCAACCTGTACCATTTCTCTAGTACCACAAATTGTTCCCTCACTTTCATGAATGCCAACTACCTGCAGAACAGATACAATCCTGACTAAGCTTTATTCAAGTGATCCTTATCCTATCATATACCAATTTTCATTTCTAGGCATCAACTTTGTATACTAATCGGTTCATGTAGGTGGTAGTTTAGTTGTCTCCTTGCTATTGATGCATAAGAGTTGTAATAACAGCACATTGTCTTGATGTTTTGCAACATAAATAGGCTGTTATTCCTACATGAGTCTTTTATATCAAAGAGCTTAATTGCGAATAGAGGTTACATGTAGTTCTTGGATTGATGATAAAAAGAAGAGTTGCTATTAAAAGAAAGGAAAACTAGATTCCAAACTGTGTATCTGCATTGCTTTTTAAGGTGAATAGCTAGAAACCACATCATCATTTCCTCTGTTCTGTTCGTCATACTTTGTTAGCTTCATAACAACATGGTCTGTTCCCTTGAAACTACAAAGAAAGGTGTAAAGTGCAATTAAATTAAATGAGAATCAAATGTTCTTTAAAAAAATTAAAAGGCAACACTCCATGATCCTTTGACAGACACTGTTTAAAGTTAAAAGTCTCCTTCAGCTGTAATCATTATGATCACTTCATATGGTTCGCACCTTGTTGGATCATTAGAGTTTGAATCAAACTGCCTTTTTGGCTCTGATTTGCAGGAATACCACGGATCTTCACAGACGATGAATCTGCTGATATTTCTACTCTACTTTCACAATTTTCAAGTGAAGAAGATCATCTTATCTTGGACTACATTAGAAACTCAAGGATAAACATCAACATCCGGCAGGTCAATTAGGTACTCATCATTTCTTGCACTCCCAAAGTTCTCATAAAAAAAGGATTAACATTCATATACTATATTAAGCTACTAAGAGGCATGACATGAGTTAAAGAAATAATATGAATCAGAGACTATTCAGAGAAGCTTCAATTATGAAATTCAATGAAATCTTTAAAAGAAGGGGCGCTATGGCTGGAAGCGTTGCCTGCAACCCTGGCAAGTTATCTCCATGCATGTGGAGCCAATCCTTCTGGTTGCCAACTCCTTCATCCTCTCAGCCTTTTCAACCTCCTCTCGAGCTCTCTCCCACACCAATCTTGCCCTTGCCAACTCTTTTTCTGCAAGCTCAAGCTCCCTCCTAGTCAACTCCCTCACTCTCTCTGCATAAGCCTTCTCCACAGTTGCTAGCCGGATTTGCTCAGCTGTTTGTTGCTTTAGGATTTGCACATTTCTGATGCTGCTCTTGACTGTTTCATCAGAAGCTAAAGTTTGCACAGCACCTGTGCAAATGGACAGGTTCAGGTCTAGCACTGGAGACTCTGCTGGGACTCTTGAAATCTCCAAGGTCTTGGAACTCTCAGGTGAAGATCTTGAAGATGCCATGGAAAGTAGCAGCTGTAATTCTCTTTTACCTTCATCTTCCAATTCCATGAAAGAAGTGAAGAAATAAGAGAGAAAAGCTAGTAAGGTGAATGCAGGAGTGCTACCTTCTCGCTCTCTTTATACTATTCTCCATGCAGTGGTTTACCCAGTTGCCCATTAGATCTAGATTGTTAGAAAGGGCAATTTTGTCAATCTAATTTATAGAGTTGTGTGCTCTTCTTTTTCGCTTTTCCTTCATCTTTTCTTTAACATTCTAATAAACTCCATTGTGCCTCACTATACTTTGTAAGGTAATGTTATTTAAACAGGGAAGACTTATCAATAATCCGGACCACCTTGAGATGGGGATGTTAAGAGATTCCAAGCAAAACTTTTTGGTAACTCTTCTCCTTAAAAATAGCATACCATTACTCTACTTGATTTTGATTTGGTAAAAAAAAAAAAACTTAAAGGATGATGTATGCTATTGGATTGAGGTTTATGATAAAAGAAGCAGGTGAAATTTGAAAGAGAAAACTAGATGGTAGAGGGAAGCAGTGACTTTGATAACGTGGAACAAAATCTTGCGTACTTTTCTCACTTTATTTGGGCATTCCAAAGTGTGTGCAGAGCAGATGGCATAACATGGTGACAAAGCATAAAGTTGATAAAAGTTAGGAGGGTGATTAATGTTACTACTGCTCTGCTCAACATCCCACCCACCAACACAAGAATCAAATTCACTTGCAGCCTTTGCTGCCCCTCAGATCACCTTGCTCTCAGGTATTTATTTTTGATGTTGGTGGTTACTTCCTCTTTAGCATTTATTTTTTTTTTACATATTAAGAAATTTCATGGACAAACTACTCTAGCATAGATATATAATCATTGATGATTGGATATCTAATTGACGAGGGAATGTCAGTGCATGTAATGTCTCCACATCAGATCTCATAATATGTGATTGGTTGTAAACATTGAAAACCAACCTTTTAGAGGACTTCACATGTGCTAACAAGTTGTGTAGGTGTATATCATGCAATTATTAATTGTCTGCATCTATTTCTTTTAGAGGCGGTTAGAAGCAAATAAAAAAAAAAAATGCTTTGGTGTATATTATCTGATTATTAATTTTAGAGGATGCAATGAAAAATTTCTATTGTTTGTATATACTTTCCTAGAAAACAAAAATCTTGGTTTTAAAGGGGCTTACATGCTATTAAAAATCAGATAGAACTTAATGTGAAGTTCTATTTCTGTAGTTTGTGTAGTTAGCCACTAGTTTCTTTACAATTGTCTCGGAGATGACTTATTTAATGAAGACAGTAAAGATATTCCAAGAAAAGTGTTATGTTATAGGTTGTTTTTTTGTTTAAGAGGGGTGTTACAATTTTACTGAGAACTGCACAAATAGTCCTTCAAAATTTTGTTGGTGTATATTATGCAGTTATGGCATATTTATCTTTTTGAACCCCATGCTTTAACCGTACTTCTTTCCCAATATAATTAAATTGTGTGCAAGTTTACCATTGGTAGAGTTGGCTTTTCATGTGAAATCATCTACAAGGAACGGGGACAAGGGTAATATCATTAAATAAATTTCCCCATACTAATTTGCTGGTGGGATGAATTTGGTTTTATATGTTTTATTTTTTTTTAATAAATAAGAGGCAAATGTTTCTATTTTATCAATAAATCAAGAGTTTCAGGGTTTGATATCGAATTTAATTTAAAATGAATATAGATTTGTTATCGATAAATCAATAGGATGTTGGTACTTAAAAAACAAATTTAATATTTTTTAACCTTATTAATATTTTAAATTAAATTACTGACATTCTTCATAAATATTTATAATAACTTACATGTATGTGGGACAACAATTGAGTACTGGCGATGAAATCCTCCATCTAAATCTTTGTCACCATCTCTGACATGAATTATTATTGAGGATGGGCATGAAAAGGTTGTAGAGGCAAGTGTCCCATAAGATGCTACTTCTAGGACAATCACTATTGGAGGTGGATGTCTCACCAACCCCTTAATAATGCACCTGGGGGTTGGTGTTATCAAATGAACCTTATTTGATTTATGGTATGCCTTTGAATATTAAAGTCCGTTTGGTTCGCGGTAATGTAAAAATATTACCGGAAATCTGACGATAATGTGGAAATATTACCATGTTTAGTTACTATAGCAATGGTAATATGAATGGTAATATTAGATTATCAATAGTGAAATATTATCAAATGTTGTGGTAATCTCAAAATTTTGTTTTTTTCCAATAATACTCCTGCTTATTTAACATAATTTCATATTATACTTATTATCAAAACTCTAGTTTTGTTCTATTTTTATTAAAATATTTATAACATAATATATATATATATATATATATATATATATATATATATATATATATATATATATATATATATATATATTATAATTTAATTATTTATTTATCTAAATAATTTAAATTAAAGTTTTAACATTTTATATGTAGAGGTATTTGAGTAAATTTATTTAATATATAATGTAATTATATATATAATTTAATTGTTTATTTATTTAAATACTTTAAATTAAAATTTTGAAAATTTTATATATAGGGGTGTTTAGGTAAATTTATTTAATATATAATTATTTAATTATATATAATTAAATAATTATATATTAAATAAATTTACCTAAACACCCCTATATATAAAATTTTGAAAATTTTAATTTAAAGTAGTTAGATAAATAAATAATATATATATATATATATATATATATATATATATATATATATATATATTATAATTTAATTATTTATTTATCTAAATATTTTAAATTAAAATTTTTAAAATTTATATGTAGGGGTATTTAGGTAAATTTGACATATTACTGAGGTGATTACCATGACTAACCAAACATGGTAATGAAAAATTACTAGTAATATAAGTTCTCAACCAAATACAGTAATCTCACATTACCACAACATTCCTTGGTATATAACATTCCTGATCCCATTACCATGGTAATCTCATTACTGTGATAATATATCATTATCGCGAACCAAACGCCCCTTAAGACAAATTGTTAAATCACCTATATTGTTATTTCTTGATCAATGGAGGTGCATGCTTCACCAACCATTAATAATGCCAAGGGAACTAATGTTTTCAAATAAGGCCCTCATTTGATTATGAACAGCTCTGTAAATTTAGAAATTTTGTTGAATTACATAAGTTCCCGTTTAACCAAAAGCAAATGATGATGCTGTCTTTTCTTTAACTTTTTTGTAATTGTAATTCATGTGTATTATTCGTTGATTTTTTATGCGCATGCGATTAATAAAGGTTGATTTTTATTTTTGGCGTTTATATTTTAGGTCTATTTAGATTCACTTATGCAAAATAAATAAATAAATAAACATAAAAATAATAAAATAATAAAATAAAAAGTTAATTTATAGGCTATGGCACTTTTTTTGTAATAAATGTTTAACTTATAAATGTTTTTCTTAATTTCTAGAACTGGTTTATCAGAACCACCAATTTGCCAACTTCTGAAAAATATGCTAAAAGTACTATTTTTTTTTATGTTTTCTTAATTTTATTATAAGTGAATCTAAATATAAACGTTTTGACCCAGAAATGCTCACTTTATACAAAAAAAAGAAAAAACAAATCAATTTTGGGATTGAAACCAGTAAATCCACCGTGCTCTGTGCATTATCAATGTTAAGTTTTATCTTTATAATTTGAAAATTTTCAAGAATAATAATTGTAGTTTGCTTTTTTTATTCATCTTTCTATTTTGAAATAGTTAATGCAATGAAGAAAAGCGTACTATTCCTTTATTCATTTTTCCTATTGATCAGAAATTTAGAGTGGAAGTAGGTGGGTAGGATCATTAGATTTGGATGCATTGGTGTTTTAAAAGTGATTTTGAAATTTAAAAAAAAAAATTGAAAGAAATAGGGCTGCGTTTGGATAGTGGGATTATGCACCGTTAGCAAAGCAATCATTTTTTTTTATAATGTTATACCATGTTTAAAAATCAGTAAAAAAATATACAGTAATTTTGTGAAAGAATAAGTCTCCTGCTGATGGATGTATCCCATTCCTTTATAAAATGAGAATCTCATTACTTTTCCTCTAAATTACTATTTTATCCTTAAGCTTTATTTTATTATCTCTCATTCAATGCTTCAATATCTTTTTGATCCATTATTGAAGCATCTATACAGTTTAAAAAATAATTATAAAAAATTATACAATTATAATTATACCAAATTAATATAATATACAAATTATCTTAATTATAAAAATTCATTTTATTAAACATTAATTATACCAATGAACCATATAATTGAAATGATATTTAAATAATTTAAATAATTAAGTAAAAATGTAACCTAGATTCACATTTAAAAATGAAAAAGTAATTTCATTGAATTATTAATCAAATTAAAAAATATATAATTAATTTAATTAATTATTATTGATGATATTAATAATTGAAAATATTAAATAAATATAAATAAAATTTTTTGCTATAAAAGTAAAAATGTAATTGTCATACATCTCTCTTTTTTACTTTTTAGATTCCTAATGTCCTATCCTTCCAACCAAACACAATTTTCATTCCCATTTCCCACCTCATTACCCTCATTCCCATTACTCTTTCCATTACAAAGCCGGTGAA
The DNA here is from genome assembly GCA_902712375.1 of Dioscorea dumetorum. Lineage (NCBI taxonomy): Eukaryota > Viridiplantae > Streptophyta > Magnoliopsida > Dioscoreales > Dioscoreaceae > Dioscorea > Dioscorea dumetorum. The sequence goes on from CACTHL010000738.1 coordinate 931,936, forward strand.
CTAAAAATGGGACTTCAACAATATTAAACTCATTTGAGTTCAGCGCAATTTTGTCAATCATATAAAAATATTAAATAATTTGCTTAGTTAAGGTTAGAATAGAAAACTAATGCTCTGTTTCAGTATTTAAGAATGTGTGCAATAAATAGAACTAATTCAAAGAGAAAAATAATTTTTTAAAAAAAAGTACATGTAAAACCCACCAGTTAATCTCAGCCGTCGGATTTTATGTTTTTTTTATTTTTAAAATTTATGGCTTATATTGCTTATCTCCATACCTTACAATAACAACTATATCGTAGAAAGGAAGCCTCGGAACTCACAAGCGGTGAACACCCTATTCTACTATCTTAATTTAAATCTGAGATCTAGCCTCGTCTTTCTCTTCGTGGTTTCGGGAGGTGCCGGTGGCGAGGAGGATGAAAGGATCTCACCATCAAATTTTTGTTCACTACTACTTTGAGGTAAGCATCCTATTTCTCTGATTTAGGGTTTTGATTGTTTGTTGTTTGATCGGAGTGGCAGAAGACTGGTTTTCGAATAGATGTGTTATGCTTTTGTGTTTTGATGCTAGGGTTTGATTCCGATCGCTATTGTTTGTATTTTTATTTTTATTTTTATTTTTTATTTTTGTGTTTTTAGTTTTCTTGAGTGCTGCTTTATGGGGTGGTTGCTATTGCATACATGAGTTTGTGTATTAGCAAATATTTTTACTGAAAAATGTTAAGGGATGTATTAATGTTTACTGTAGCGTATTTCATCTCCATTGTGACTACATTACTATGGTTTGAGAAATTCAAGTATGTTACTTTTGCAACCTCTACCTTTGTTTAGTTCCCTCTTAACTGGATTGAAAGCCAAATCAAGGTCTTCCTTCTACTGGTTTAACCTGTTTGTTCCTTGGTTTTTTCTGGTGCTTTGATAGGATTGTAGTGTAATATGATCAATCTTGATCTTGATCCCAAGCTGTCTTTCAGGCTCTATCAATTTTCACTTGTAATAAATGATTGTTTTAATATATGTTCTCATCGTTGTTCTACTTCACTAAGCAGTCAAACCAAATGTTGATGTACCTCTATTGATTTTAATTCCTGTTATTAAGTATGATTCTGGTTCCCATTCTCTTAATCATGATGTTGTTACCATGTTTGAGATTCCTTTGACCCAGCTTAGGAAATGTGTTCTTTATGCATAAATTTCTCTCTCATTAAATATGGGTTTTTAATGTTTGGGAACTTTTCTCAAGTTCATCTTTAATAGAAGCTGTCATATTTTTTGAATTTCAATACTCTTTCTTTACCTAGTATCTAATCGATCAACAATTCGGATTAAAAGAACTAGAAGCCTAAGGGCACAGACAAAAAGGGAAGGAGGGACAGTGCTGAGAATTCTAGCAAATACTTAATTTTGGAATAGGGCCCCAGATTAATCCCTTAGTGTCAATTGCACTCAAATTCTTGCAAGGGTTATCAGGTACATCTTGAGATTTCTATGTGTGCTCTAGAAGCCCTCTTGTAACTATAGTGAAGATAAACAACAAGGTATTGAATGCACTACGCGGTTTCTACTCTTCGAGGAATCAATCAGTGAGGGTGATTATGCTAGGGTAACAACACGCGTCGAGAAACAAACAAGCTATGCAAATCAATCAACTCATCAAGCATACAACACAAGATTTAACATAAGAAATAAAGACTCCATAAACATTGCAATAAATGCATTCAAGTACAAAATCTACTAAGTTCTTAATCTGGAGTGCCCAAGAGCTTAGCCCCTCATGGTTCCACACAACAAAGAGACAATATCAAAAACAAATATAGAGAAAATCATAAACTCCCTATATGAATGCATTGTCGTTAAGCTCCGAGGGCCTAATACTTGGTGCAACTCCACCCCTGATTAGCCACTAATGTACGCCCTAATCCTTACCTGAAGATGATAGAATATATGCAAAGCTTCCTTCCTTCGCCTCCAGCCGTCACACAGCCAAAAAAGCTCCACTTAACCTAACTTTCAGCGCTTTTAACCTAATTTTCGATTCGACCACAGCCGTGCTTAGCTATGCTTTAGGGCGTGCAAATTACGAGCAAATAAGGTTTTTAAAATTTTGCCAGGCTGTGAAGTGCATGAGCTGCAACACTCTCGTGCTTTGGTCGTGCTCTCACTTGCACAACCGTGCTCTGGGAACCGTGACCGTGCTTATAATTTCTTGAACCCCCTGTAAGTTGCACGGTTGTGGAGCACGATCATGCTTGAGCCGTGCTTGCCTTGACGAACTCCTATTTAGGCCCTTTTATTATGAATCTTCTTCAAAAACACTTATAATTGCTCCAGAACCTAAATATCCGCACGATGAATAAAAAATATCTCAAATAGCACCAAACTAGGAAGATAGTGACTAGAGAACAAGAAAATAATATGTATAAAATGGGTAATATATATATATATATATATATATATATATATATATATATATAATGCACTCATCAGAGGGCACTACTAATCCTGATGAAGTGGAAGTTTGGGTAGAGGAAATGGAGAAGGTGTTTGCAGTTATGAAGTGCACAGAAAAAGTGATAAGTGTCTAAATGTATACATTTATATATAGTATTTTGGTACTATTTTGCATGCATTTCATAAGCCGACACCCGTTTCTGTGGTTAAATTAGTTTTATTTGTGTTGCAAGCCCTAAAGAAGCCAAAATGAGCTCAAGAACGTATTTAGGAAGAAATCAACACCAAATACGGTGTTTTTGGAGCTTCATCATAGCAGTACTGTAGAGGGGATGACTGTAGCATATATACTATAGTAGGTACTGTAGCACCAAAATAATTTTTTCTGGGGAAATTCCTAGGAGCCTTCTCCACCACGAACTTCATCTTTAAGGGCTATTAGGGCAAAGTTGAACGGGGCTTTTGGCCACCCTTCTCCACCACCTTCACATAGGGCTTCAAGGCTACGGGAGAGGGCTAATTTGAGGGGCAAATCCAAGGGAGAAGAAGGTTACACTCATAGGAGAGCATCTAGGAGTTCGTTGGCGGCGATCCACCGGATTCTCACCACCACCTCTAGTCTACATCAAAGGGAGTTTGATCTTAAACTTGTTTTCATGAATTATTTGTATTATAGGCATTCTCTCTCTTTGTGATGTGGAACTAGCCTCCCAAGGTTGCCGGGCATCCGGTGAACCTTGGGAGAAGAACTTGTTTTGATGATTTTAATTGTTGATTAATGAATGTTGGTTTGTTGTTCGGTTTCATGCTATGTGTACTTAATTGTAGTGGATTGCCTGAGAACTCTGCGCTTCATCTTGTTGATTGTACATGGATACGCGGGATGCGCCCTCGTATTAGATCCACATAGTATGATGGGGGATTCAGTGTACCGGTACACCGAGGGATTCGGGTGCCGATAGCCCTCCACTGGCATTTGGGATAGTTCTAGCCAATAGAGCATTGGAACCCCTTATCCAAGACTCCCTGTTCCCAATGACATCGTAGGGGTATCCTCTAGATGAAGGAACCCGTATTGGATTAGGGCTACATCATGGAGGTTCCGGGTTAGTCGACTTCCGAGTCTATGCGGACCAACTCTAGCCAACTCAGTACTTAGATTTCTCATGTCAATTGCTTCCTTAAATATGCTTATGTGGTGTGCCTAAGTCCATGTGTACATAGTTATCTCTTTTCTAGTTTTAAAGCTTAATTCTTATTTTCGGTAGACTAGATAGTGCTGTCTCAGAGGAAGTAATAGCAGCTCTTGGGACACCAGGGAATACGACCCCTGTGTCACACATAGGGTATTACTTGACGACCCCGTGCACTTGCGGGACACTCATCAAGATGAAAAGCTCAGGTTTGGTGTGTACATGCTCAAGGGTCCGACGAACCACTGGTACTAAGGAGAGCTTCGCGCTCGTCAGGGGCAAGAGTTTAAATCTTTGGAGAAATTAAGGGAAGCTCTCTTTTGCAAGTACTTCACTAGAGACACGATAGTTCAATTTGAGAGGAAATTCATTAATTTGACTCAGGGAAGTATGATTGTTGATAAGTATGAAATGGAATTTAACAAACTTTCCAAGTATACTCCAAAGTTGGTAGATGATGATCAGAGTAGGGCCCGATGCTTTGAGGGAGGCTTGTAGGCACATATTCGTAGGGGGTTGGCCGTCTTGCACCTAACCAGTTATGCAGAGGTTGTGAGTCATGCCAGGTCTTTGGATACTGTATAGGGTGACACTAAAGATCATAATAGGAAGTTTCAGAAAAAGAGGGATAGAAGTTTTGACAATCAGAAGACCCGCCAGTTTGGAAGTGGAGGAAAGCCTAGGTTGAAGGCGAGACAGGGTGCATCTCAGACTATCAACAGTTCACTAGCATAGCGATCTCAAGGGTTGACACATGTTCTTTCCCATTCTAACAGACATGTGCTACTTATTGAGGTACACATACGATCGCCAATTGCAGATATACTACTGGGGCTTGTTTCCGTTATGGCCGTTTGGAGCATCGTATTGCCAGGTGTCCACAGCAGTCCTCTGGAGCATAGAGGACATCTAGTGTGCAGGATTCCAGATATGTGTCGGCACCTAAGCCTCAAGCATCTTCAGGTTAGCGTGCCGAGAAGGAGGTAGCTAGTGAGCAACCGACTTCGTCAACTCTACAGAAGGCAGGAACGCCGAAGACCCAGGGGCGTGTTTATACGATGACTCAGAAGGATGCACATGCCTCTAATGCAGTGGTGTCAGGTACCTTATCAGTTTATTTTCCATATGCTTGCACATTATTTGATTATAGAGCTACGCATTCGTTTATCACGTCTGCATTTATTCGTAAGTATACATTGCCTGTTATAGCTGTGGATTATGATTTGTGTGTTACCACCCCTTTAGGAGTTGATGTTGTTCTTAATAGAGCCAGTGAGAATTGTTCGATTAGTATTGTTAGTCATGAGTTGCTAGCGTGTTTGCATGGTATGAGCATGAGTGATTATAATATCATTTTGGGAATGGATTTTCTGTCTGTTTGCCATGCTGTAGTTGATTGTCATGCAAAGAGAGTGGTCTTTAAAATCCCTAGAGAAGCATAGTTCACTTTGATGGGAGTGAGTCTGCATCACCGCCTTGGGTGGTTTCCGCTTACAAGCTCGGAAATTACTCTTAGGTGGCTGCTCGGGATTCCTTACAACAGTAGTTGAAAAACAACTAGAAGGGCCAGTGTTAGAGGATATTCCTGTGGTCAGCAAGTTTTCTGATGTTTTTCCTAAAGATCTCCCTGGTCTACCTCCAGATAGAGAAATGGAGTTTGGTATCGATTTAGTTCCAAGAACCAACCACATCTCTAAAACTCCTTACATAATGGCACCTGCTAAATTGAAGGAGCTGAAGAAGCAACTTGAGGAACTTTTGGAGAAGGGTTTTATTCGGCCCAGTGTTTCTCCTTGGGGTGCTTTAGTGTTCTTTGTCAAGAAAAAGGATGACACTTTGCGGTTGTGCATCTACTACTTAGAGCTGAACAAGGTAACAGTGAAGAACAGATATCCACTACCACGGATTGATGATCTTTTCGATCAGTTGCAGGGTTCTCAGATATTTTTAAAGATTGATCTTCGATCGGGATATCACTAGTTGAAGATCAAGACGGGAGATGTGCCAAAATATGCATTTCACACTTATTATGGGCATTATGAGTTCATGGTGATGCCTTTTAGGTTAACGAATGCCCCGGTGGCTTTTATGGATTTAATTAATCGAACCTTCCAGCCTTTCTTGGATAGGTTCATGGTGGTATTTATTGATGATATTATGGTGTATTCGACGAGCCGAGAAGAGCATGAAGAACATTTGAGGATTGAACTAGTCATCTTGAGAGAGAAGAAACTGTTTGCAAAATTCTCTAAGTATGAGTTCTGGTTGGTTAGGGTAGCTTTCCTTGAACATGTGATAACCAAGGATGGGATTTCTGTTGATCCTAAGAAGATAGAGGCAGTTCTTGACTGGAAGAGGCCTACTAGTGTGACAGAGATTCGCAGTTTTCTGGGGCTAGCTGGTTATTACAAACGGTTTATGGAAGGATTATTAGTGTTAGCGACACCATTGACTAAACTCACCATGAAATGAGCAAGTTTGCAGTGGTCAGATCAGTGTGAGCAGAGTTTCCAAAAGTTGAAACGACGAATAGTGTCTACGTCCATTCTCACACTCCCATCTCCTGGTGGAGGGTTTATAATATATAGTGATACTTACAAGACTGGTTTAGGGTGTGTTCTAATACAGAATGGACATGTGGTGACATACACCTCAAGACAGTTAAAGCCTTTTGAGGTAAATTATCCCACTCATTATTTGAAGTTAGTTGCAATAATTTTTGCTTTGAAAATTTGGAGCCATTACTGTATAGGGAGACTTGTGAAGTATTCACAGATCACAAGAGCCTTAAATATATTTTCACTCAGAAGGAGATGAATATGAGACAGAGGAGATGACTGGAGTTACTGAAGGATTATGATATGGCTATCAGTTATCATCCAGGGAAGGCAAATGTAGTGGCTGATGCACTTAGCAAGAAGTCTTTTTGCAATGTAGCTACGTTGATTACTTCCCAAAGGCCAATACTTGAGGATATGAGGAGTATGGAGCTATAGGTGATCTTACAGGGTACAAGAGGTTCTTTAGCAAGTTTAGTGGTGCGGCCTACTTTATTAGAAAGAATTAAAGCAGCACAAGAGGAAGACAGCTATTTCCAAACGATTTGACAGGAGACAGAAATTGGCACTCAAGTTCAGTTCAGGATCCATCAGAATGGTTCAATGAGGTTTGGAGATTGGATTTGTGTTCCAAATGATTCAGTGTTAAAGAAGAAAATCATGGAAGAAGCTCACTACACCAATTATTTGGTTCATCCTGGCAGCACTAAAATATACAGGGATCTAAAGAGTACTTTCTGGTGGAATAACATGAAGCGGGAGATTGAGTAGTTTGTGGCACAGTGTTTACTCTGTCAGCAGGTTAAGGTGGAGCATCAGAGACAAGCAGGACTTCTTCAACCACTTCCGATCCCTGAGAGGAAGTGGGAGAACATTGTGATGGATTTTGTGTCTGGTTTTCCTAGAACAAACAAGGGTACTGATAGTGTGTGGATGGTGGTTAACAGATTAACCAAGTCTGCTCATTTCATGTTGTGAAGACTAGCATGTCTTTGGAGAAGCTAGCATAGTTATACATTGATCAAATCATGAGGCTTCATGGAGTCCCAGTATCAATTGCGTCAGATCGGGACATCCGATTTATGGCTCACTTCTGGAGAAGTTTGCGCAAGGCTTTGGGAACCAAATTGACATTCAGCATAGCCTTTCACCCGCAAACTGATGGGCAGTCGAAAAGGATGATTCTGACTCTGGAGGATATACTTCTGGTCTGTATGCTTGATTTTCGGGGTTCTTGGAATCGATACTTGTATTTGATAGAGTTTGCTTATAATAATAGCTATCAGGCAAGTATTCAGAAGGTTCCTTATAAAACTTTGTATGGCAAGAGGTGCATATCACCTATTTGTTGGGATGATGTGGGGGAGAGGAGATTGTTAAGGCTTGAGATTGTGCAGTTAACAGTGGAGAAAGTCATTCTGATTAGGGATCGACTACGAGCAACTCAGAGTAGGCAGAAAAGTTATACAGATAATAAAAGAAGAAGCTTGGAGTTTCGGGTCGATGATCATGTGTTCTTGAGAGTAACTCCAACTAAAGGAGTTATCTGTTTTGGTTTTAGAGAAAAGCTCAACCCTCGATTTATTGGCTCATTTAAGATCTTGGAAAGCATTGGCAATGTGGCATATCGTCTTGCATTACCACCTTCACTTTCTCGAGTGTGCGATGTGTTCCATGTTTCAATGCTAAAGAAGTTCATTCCGAATCCTGATCATGTGATATAGTTCTCCGACTTTGAGCTTAATAGTGATATGACATATGAGGAACGACCTATCAAAATCGTAGATTTCAAGGAGCAAGTAGAGCAAGTACTAAGAAGACGGATCATTCCTTATGTCAAAGTTCAATGGAGCAATCACTCAGAGTGCGAGGCAACTTGGGAGTTGGAATCGGAGATGCGAAAGAAATACATGTACCTTTTTTGACGATCAGGTGAGAGTTTAAAGGACTAAACTCCTCTTTAGGGGGTGAGTTTGTAAAACCCACCAGTTAATCTCAGCCGTCGGATTTTATATATATATATTTTTTTTTTAAAACTTATGGTTATATCGCTTACCTCCATACCTTATCCCCAATAACAACCAGATCGTGGAGAGGAAGCCTCGGAACCCACGAGCAGTGAACACCCTATTCTACTATCTTAATTTAAATCAGAGACCTAGCCTCGTATTTTTCTTCGTGGTTTTAGGAGGTACCAGCGGCGAGGAGGAGGAAAAGATCTCACCATCAAATTTTTGTTCACTACTACTTTGAGGTAAGCATCCTCTTTCTAGGATCTAAGGTTATGATTATTTGTTGTTTGATCGGAGGGGCAGAAGACTGGTTTTCGGATAGATTTGTTATGCTTTTGTGTTTTGGTGCTAGGGTTTGATTTTGATCGCTATTGTTCATATTTTTATTTTTATTTTTATTTTTATTTTTATTTTTATTTTATTTATTCATTTTTTTGTGTGTTTTAGTTTTCTTGAGTGCTGCTTTCATGGGGTGGTTACTATTGCATACATGAGTTTGTGTATTAGCAAATACTTTTACTGAAAAATGTTAAGGGATGTATTGATGTTTACTGTAGCGTTTTCATCTCCATTATGACTGCATTACTGTGGTTTAAGAAATTCAAGTCTGTTACTTTTGCAACCTCTACCTTTGTTTAGTTCCCTCTTAACTAGATTGAAACTCTAATCAATCTCTTCCTTCTACTGGTTTAACCTGTTTGTTCGTTGGTTTTTTCTAGTGCTTTGATATTATTGTAGTGATCTTGATCTTGATCCTAAGCTGTCTTTCAGGCTCTATCAATTTTCACTTGTAATAAATGATTGTTTTTAATATATGTTCTCATCGTTGTTCTGCTTCACTAAGCGGTCAAACCAAATACTGATCTACCTGTATTGATTTTAATTCTTGTTATTAAGTATGATTCTGGTTCCCATTCTCTTAATCATGATGCTATCACCATGTTTGAGATTCCTTTGACCCAGCTTAGGAAATGTGTTCCTTATGGAAATGTGTTCCTTATGCATAAATTTCTCTCTCATTAAATATGGGTTTTTAATGGTTGGGAACTTTTCTCAAATTCATCTTTAATAGCAACTATCATATTTTTGAATTCCAACCTGGGTTTTTGGCTAATCACACTCTCAGCAACTATCCCTCCCTTCTTAATTTCCCTTGTAATTTTGAGAAATATCTAATTAGATTTTTTTTCCCTTATCAATACTGTGAATTTGATAAAAGCAGCTAGTTAGCCATTTTATATGTCAACTTGGTCATTAATTCACTGTGCATACCAGTCTTTGCTTGCATAGTTAGTATTCAGAGCCTTGATTATAGTTAACCAATGGTTAATGTTTGTATTTAAGCTTTGGAATCTAAATCTAGGTGTAATGTTCATGTTTTAGGGTCTTTGCTCGAATCCTGATTTTAGTGTCCGAGTGGATTCTATGGCTTGGGGATTTTTCTAAGTAAGTAAACCATATATAAACTTGTATATATGTATATATAAAATTTCTGATTATCAAAAATGATTTATATAATTATTTAATTACTTTGGGCTTTACTCTTAAAAGTTTAAAACCATTCATGATATTATATTAAATGTTTTGTATCTCAAGATATTGTACCTATCATTATTTTCAAAACTTATAGACTTTTGTTTATCTAATTGTTTATTTAATTGATTCCAATACTTTATTGATTACTTATATTTTAATTATTGTTGTCACATATTAGCATTATCTTATTTTAAAATAATTGGAGTTATGTTCATTTGAAAAACAGGATCACCAAATTTCACTATTTCTGTGTTGGTAATGATTTTGGACCTGACATAATTTGATATAGTAACTTGTAGTCCCCAAGTTAACTTTGCAATAACCCTGTCATTAAAGGTTAAACACTGACCATGTCGACATGAATCTCTTTTTCTGATAAAAAACTATAGTTTCGTACCGTTTCGTTGGTAGAAAATAACAGCCTCTAATAATCTGGCTCGGGGCACCGAGGATAAATAAATGAACTCTGACAATCGGACTGGGGTCACCGAGTTTAAATATATGAATTCTGTTGTTTTGTTTTTGGCATTAGTTATTTAGGGGACATATATACTCGTTCATTTGATAAAAATTATGTTTGTCTAAAATATTCTGAAGTCTGGGTTTTATTTCTGACATTTATTGTATACCGTCACACTTAAGTATATTTTGATATTATTGAGTTTTTGTGATCCCTATATTTTTGTTTCTAGTGATTGCTTTCTGGGCTATTAAACTCATAAATAGTTATTCTATCCTTTTCAAATCAGGAGTGAGTGTGTGGTAGATAACTTAGTGGGGACCGTTGAGCGAACACCAAGTGATTAGCATGGAAATAGTTTTTCCGTTGTGAATCTGGGATTTCTTTTTTTTTGTTTAAAACTTTTAATCTTGCAATTCTTGTTTCCTTGTACCATAGTTGTAGACCGGGCTATTGTATTCCTTAAATTCTTTGGTTGTGTGAAGTTGGTGTTTTGTTATTTTTTATATTTGTGAGACAAATATCGAGGCCTTGTGGGTATACGGCCATTTGTTGACTGTGAGCTGGGTTCAGGGCGTGACAGTACATATTTGTCAATGAATTGAAGTGGTTTATTTAAATGTGCAGGATATAACCAGAAAGTTTTAGTGCAAATATCATGATGTGATTTAGTTGAATTTATTATTATTGTTGTTGTTTGAATTTGTAATGATGTTATATAAAAAGACAATACATTTATTCAAATATAATGCATCAAGATCAAGCAATAAAAGTAACACATTGTTTATTAGAACAAGTTTGATTTCAAGGAAAACAAAATAATTTCTGTTATATTGTTATTGTGCATTGTCATCGACACGGTCTTTTTGGTGTGATGTTATCATGCGGTTCATATGCATCCTTTTTGGTATATTTTTATCACACCTCCCTTTATACATTCTGTTCAATTTACCGTTGCTATATTATGTTTTTGCAACCCGACTAATAATTATTGGATATGAGTCAACCCAAGTCTAATGTAAAAACTGGGTTGGATGAAAAATTTATTTATACACTAAACCTAAGCCTTTTGAATTATTAATATATACAATTGGGTTCCACGTTGGAGAAAATTTTATGTAGACATATGTTTGTTTTCACTTTACTTAATTTATAATCAATTAGTTTTCTACCACACCAGTGCATCTAGCCAATATGCTAGTGCTCCATTTGGCCTCAAGATTTTTCTTTGTTTTTTCCATTCTTTTCCTGCAACCATATTTTGACCATTGATTTTCATTCAATGAATCAATTTATGGCCAGTGGATAATCTTCTTCTTCATGTATATTTACACCTGTGTATTAAGGTTGATAATTTTTCTCTTTTATATTCAGCCGCTTGTAGCCTATCATCTCCTTTGTGAAACCATTAAGCACCATCTTTTTATCTTTGCCACCTCTATTTCATTTTTCCTGAGGTGATACTTGAGTGTATACTTTTGCGGAATGTGCTAAAGTAAGGTTTCATCTTCCATTAGGTTAAAGTATCTAAGCACCAAGAGGTTGAATTCAAGGTGAGGGTGGTGTATCACATGCCTAATCAAAGGTTGGAAGTTCCATCCTCTATCAATTGCTTTTGTTACTGCTATGCATGCTATAACCTTAATAATGTTCCTAGTAATCTAACACCAAATCCGTGTTAAGATTATGAGATCAAAACTTAAGAATTTTGTTTTGAGTTCATGTCTGATTTGATTGATCACTTGGTATTATTTTTTGTGAAATTAGTTCATATGTTGAGTTCATTATCTTAAGTTTTGCTTGACTTCATTCTGTATGATTGTTATAAGCCTCAATTCTATTCCAAATGATATTAATCTTTTTTAATACATTAGAAGTGGCTTGATATTGCTGTAGAGACTAAAATCAATATAACTAGCATGGATGTCTGTGCTTAATTATCCTACAGGCTTCATCTAATGATGCCAATTGTTTCAAAAAATAATAATAATAAAATAAAATAAAAAGAATAAAATCATTTAAAAAACAAAAGAGAAAAGCTTACCAAACACCAATATTATTGGATAAATTTAATGAACTAATAATAACTAATGAAATAATCCGAATCAAATAAAAAGCAGCGGCATGGGAGGGATCTAGGTACGTATTATTAAATAAAATCAATAATATGTAGTATGTATATATGTATATTAGTGTTATGTTGGGTTATATTGTCTTGACTGCATATTACTATAAAATATATATAGACACACACACACACACAGGCATTTATTGTTTGGTCCGAGTTATTGGTGTTTTAGTCTTATCCATGTGCTCATCTCTAAAGTACTTTAAGCCGTCGTAAAACTGCTTATTTACTGCTAAATTTGATATTTGTTGTGATTCTTTTTATTATATTTATATCTCCTCGCTCATAATTTTAGTTAATTATTTATATCTTGACTGTCATATTGTTGAAATTTGTTACATTAATTGCTTTTTTCATCTTGATCAAACGCTTTGCAAAGTATATATGCTAGTTGACCTCTAGCCATTTTTTTCTAATCATTTTGATAGTTGATCTTCATCCAATAGATCAAGTTATGACAGGTGGACAATCTTCTTCTTCTTCTTCTTCTTCTTCTTCTTCTTCTTCATGTGTGCATATGTGTACTCATGTATTAGGGTTGATGCTTCTTCTCTCCTATATATATTTAGCAGCTTGCAGCCTCTCATTTCCTTTTGTGAAACGTTGTGCATCATATTGTTATCTTTCTCATCTCTCTTTCATTTCTCCTTAGGCAATGCTTGAGTGCATAGCCTTGCCGAACGTGCAAAAGTAATTAAAGATTCATTTCTTACTCTGTTTCGCCCTTCAAAGTTCTTGAAAAGTACCCTTCAAAGTTGGTGAGGATCTACTTCTATGGTCTTTTGTAAAGCTAAACACGGCCACTGAACACAACGGTACGTGTTTACTGGGTGTGTTATGCCATAAAGATTATTGATTCGCAGTCATCGAGCAAATACACAACCCAGAAGACATGCCCACAGAACACAAAACATGACCTTGCAAGACAATATACGAGTGTGTTCTTTTGTCAAAATAGTAAGACTAGCTATGTTAAATGAAGCGCAACCGTGTTTTTTGGGCGTGTTTAATTTCGATTCTTCGGTTTCTCTATCTTTATCGCTCAAAACTTTTTTTTTTTTTTTTTGTTTCAAATCCTATAAAATAAACCTACATATGAAATTTAATAGAGATGGTATTAAAATTGCATTCAAAGAACTAAAGAACTTAACTAGGAAAACATAAACTGAACTCGTGGTTCTTCCTGTTGAGTTAGCCCCATTAAGTGGGGCCCGCCTCCACAGTAAATGAAAAAAAAACAGCTATGTTTAATGAAGGGATCACTGTTGATGAAAAAAAAAATAGTGAGAGAAAAGAGAGAGGAGAACCGATCTGAAAGCAAGAAGAGAGGAAGAAGAGAAGTAGGGGCTAGGGTTTTGATTTCTTAAGAGGATTGAAGCCGATTTCGCCCACGTTTCAGGGAAGATCATCTTTGGAAAAAGATCAACAATACATTGGTTTGATTTTTTCCAATTCTCCTTGAAATAGTCGTAATCCATCTTTGTATGATGATGTGTTTGTGAAATTCTCTTCCTAAATCTCTTGCCATTTGTATGAATCTAGTTAGCTAGAGAAAAAAACATTGTTATCCTTTTGTTAACATAGTGGAAACAATTCTAAGTGGCTCTAAGGAATCCCGTGGTTTTTCATCCCTCGATTTGAAGGGGTTTTCCACGCTAAATTGTGTGTCTTGGTTGTTGCCATTTGACGATTTTATTGTGTCGATTAGATCCCAAAAGATTGTACTCAAAAGGGGTAGGTTTTGAGCTTCAAAATTCAGAAAACAAGCTCAACACGCCCGTGCTTAATTCAGCACGCCCGTGCTCAGGGCAGTGAGACCGTGTTGCAAGCCGTGCAAATTGCAGTTTTCTGAATTTTTGACTGCTACAGTTTTGCTACAATAACAGTTCTACAGTGCTTTTGTTGCAGTATCCTGCTACAGTAGAGGAAGAACCCAGCAAAGTAGCACGCCCTTGCTTCAAGCCATGCAGATTGCATGTTTTGCATTTTTGGGTGCTACAGTGCAAGTACTACAGTACTGCTACAATACTTTCGGGGAAAATTATCTTTTGATCCCCGGTTCCTCCCCAAAAGAGTGGTATCAGAGCCTAGTTGGCTAGAATTATCTTGAGTATAAATATGGAAGGTGAAAGCTCAAGTGGAATGATGAAATTGAATCCCTCAAATTATTCCATTTGGAAGCGCAAGATGCAAGATATATTGATTGTGAAAGACATGTTCCTACCAGTTATGGGAAAGCCAAAGCCAGAGAAGATGACTGATGATGAGTGGGAAATATTACACCTAAAAGCAGTAACTACAATCAGGCAATGGGTAGATGTAAATATTTTCCACCATATCTCTGAAGATGTAAAGGCTGATGAACTCTGGAAGAAGCTAGAAGCCATGTATGAGAAGAACACATTCAGAAACAAGGCCACAATCATTAGAAGACTTGTAAATTTGAAGTACAGGGATGGCAGGAGTATGACAGAGCACACTAGTGATTTCCAAGGCTTAGTGAACCAATTGGCAGCTATGAAGATGCCACTTGAAGATGAGTTGCAGGCATTGTTGCTTTTGAGCTCTTTACCTGATAGCTAGGAGACATTGGTTGTGTCTTTGAGTACTTCTGCACCTGGAGGTAAATTGACTATGGAAATGGTCAAGGAAAATCTTCTAAGTGAAGAAGTTAGGAGGAAGGATAAAGGTGAATCCACCTCTGAGGCATTGGTGTTTGAAAGGCATGATAGGCGTGGCAGGAGCAAAAGCAGGTATCCTCAAGCTCATGGAAATAGAGATACATCCAGAGGCAGGTCAAAGGGCAGGAAAAATATTAAGTGTTTTCACTGCAACAAAATGGGCCACATGAAGAAAGAATGCAGATTCCTAAAGAGAGAGCAAGGTCAAGGAAGTAAAGATGAGAAGGAAACTAATATAGTGGCTACTGATGGTGAAGTTACAATTGTCAGTGATGAAAGCTGTGTTAGTCTTGTATGCTAAGGGAGTGACTGGGTGATAAATTCCGGTGCATCATTTCATGTCACCCCCCATGATGAGTTGTTTACTTCCTACCTTAGTGGTGATTTTGGCAATGTCAAAATGGGAAATAGTGGTGTCTCCAAGATTCTTGGCATTGGAGACATTTGGTTGGAGACAAACCTTGGAAGCAAGCTGTTGCTCAAGGATGTTAGGCATGTTCCAGATATGCGCTTAAATTTGATCTCCACCGGCAGACTTGATGATGAGGGTTTCACTAGTTGGTTTGGTGAAAGTAAGTAGAAGCTCACCAAAGGATACCTAGTGATTGTTAAGGGCATGAAGATGAATACACATTATGTCCTGCAAGCTAAGCTTCACAAAGGAGAGGTAAATGCAGTTCAAAAGAGTGGAGACATTGATCTATGGCACAAGAGGCTTGGCCACATCAGTGAGAAGCCACTTCAACTTCTTGCTAGAAAGCAATGTCTACCCAACTTGCAAGGTATGACTCTTAAATCTTGTGTTGATTGTATAGCTGGGAAAACTCATAGAGTTGCATTTCATTCACATCCACCATCAAGAAAATCAAATATACTTGATTTGATTCATACTGATGTCTGTTCTATGCAAGAGAAAACTCTTGGAGGAGCATTGTATTTTGTGACCTTCATCGATGATCATTCAAGGAAGGTCTGGGCTATTACTCTGAAGACCAAGGACCAGGTGCTTGATGTCTTCAAAGAATTCCATGTCAAGGTTGAAAGAGAGACAGGAAAACAACTGAAAACAGTAAGAGCAGACAATGGCGGTGAGTAACGAGGGCCATTTGAGAATTACTGTAAGGTCCATGGAATCAAGCTTGAGAAGACTCCAGCCAAGACACCTCAGCTGAATGGTGTGGCTGAGAGAATGAACAGAACAATTGAAGAAAGAATCAGGTGTATGCTGTCATATGCGAAGCTTCCTAAGCCATTTTGGGGAGAGGCTATGAGAACAGCAGTTGACGTGATTAATCTGTCCCCAGCAACAGCATTGAATGATGATGTACCAAACAGGGTTTGGTCAGGGAAAGATGTATCTTATGATCATCTCAGAGTGTTTGGGTGCAAGGCATTTGTTCACATCCCCAAGGATGAGAGGTCCAAGCTTGATGATAAGGCAAAACAGTGTATTTTCTTGGGTTATGGCCATGAGGAATTCGGGTACAGACTGTGGGATCCAGTAAACAGAAAAATTGTCAGGAGCAGAGATGTGGTGTTCCTTGAAGACCAGTTGACTAATGATGGTGACAAGGGTGAAAAACCTAGTTCCTCTACTGAAATTCCTGTCAATTTGGATCCAGTCATACCTCCTGTACAGAGTTCAGCTCAAAGGGGAGAAGTCCAAGAAGATGGTGATGATATAGTTCATAATGAAGTTCCTCCAGTTGATGATGTAGAGCCAACTGAAGAAGCAGAGCAATCATCACCAGTACCACCTGCAGAGCCTCAGTTGAGAAGGTCTACTAGGGAACATCGTCCTTCCAGTAGATACAGTGCTAGTGAGTATATCATGCTTAGTGATGGTGGAGAGCCAGAAACCTACCAAGAAGCTACAGCACATGAGAAGAAGCAAGAGTGGTTTAAAGCCATGCAAGAAGAAATGAAGTCTTTGCTTGAGAACCACACATATGACTTGGTGAAATTGCCTAAGGGTAAGAGATCACTCAAGAACAAGTGGGTGTACAGGCTGAAGACTGAAAATCATAGCTCACATCCAAGGTATAAGGCAAGATTGGTTGTGAAGGGATTTGGTAAGAAAAAGGGTGTTGATTTTGAAGAGATATTTTCTCCAGTTATGAAAATGTCTTCTATCAGGGTTGTACTCAGTCTAGCAGCCCGTTTGAATTTAGAGGTAGAGCAGCTTGATGTGAAGACTGTCTTTCTCCATGGTGATCTGGAAGAAGAAATATACATGGAGCAGCCAGAAGGATTTGAAGTCAAGATTAAGGAGCATTTGGTGTGCAGGTTGAAGAAGAGCTTGTATGGGCTTAAGCAAGCTCCAAAACAATGGTACAAAAAGTTTGATTCATTTATGGTGAATCATGGGTACACCAGGACTGCTTCTGATCAATGTGTGTTTGTGAAGAAACACTCCACAGATGACTTCATTATTCTTTTGTTATATGTTGATGGCATGCTCATTGTAGGGCAGGATGCTGGGAAAATTGAAGAGTTAAAGAGAGAGCTGAACAAGTCTTTTGCTATGAAAGACTTGGGTACTACAAAGCAAATACTTGGCATGAAGTTCTCCCGTGACAGGAAGAATGGGAAGTTATGGCTATCTCAAGAAAGCTACATTGAGAAGGTTCTTGAAAGATTTAACATGAGTAAGGCCTTAGTTGTTGTTTCACCACTTGCAGGCCATTTTAAACTCAGTTCAAAGCAATGTCCTACAAGTGATAAAGAAAATGAAGAAATGAGCAAAGTTCCCTGTGCATCTGTTGTTGGCAGTTTAATGTATGCTATGGTTTGTACAAGGCCAGACATAGCTCATGTAGTTGGGGTTGTGAGTATATTTCTCTCTAATCCCGGAAAAGAACACTGGGCTGCAGTGAAGTGGATACTGAGGTATCTGAGAGGTACTTCCCGGGTGTGTCTGTGTTTTAGCAGTGGTGAGCCTATCTTGGATGGGTACACAGATTCAGACATGGCAGGTGACATCGATTCCAGGAAGTCCGTATCAGGTTTCTTGATGACTTTTGCAGGGAGAGCTGTTTCGTGGCAATTAAAGCTGCAGAAGTGTGTTGCACTATCCACTACAGAAGCTGAATACATTGCAATTACTGAAGGTTGCAAAGAGGCTTTGTGGATGAAGAAGTTCCTTGAAGAATTGGGCATGCGACAAGATAAGTGCATTGTCTACAGTGACAGTCAGAGTGCTATCCATCTCTCCAAGAATTCAAGTTATCACTCAAAGTCCAAGCACATTGATGTAAGGTATCACTGGATTCAAGATGTTCTGGAGTCCAAGCAGTTATACTTGGAGAAGGTTCATACTAGTGAGAATGGGTCAGACATGTTGACCAAGACTTTGCCTAGAGAGAAGCTTGAAGCCTATAGGCAAAGGGCAGGCCTGGTTGAGCCCCCAGATGGTGCTGAGAGGGAGGATTGTTGAGTCAGCCCCATTAAGTGGGGCCTCTCCAAATAAGTGGGGCCCTCTCCACAGTAAATTAAAAAAAAAAAGAAGCTATGTTTAATGAAGGGATCACTGTTGGTGAAAAAAAATAGTGAGAGAAAAGAGAGAGGAGAGCCAATCTGAAAGCAAGAATAGAGGAAGAAGAGAAGTAGGGGCTAGGGTTTTGATTTCTTAAGAGGATTGAAGCCGATTTCGCCCACGTTTCAGGAAAGATCATCTTTGGAAGAAGATCTACAATACATTGGTTTGATTTCTTCCAATTCTCCTTGAAATAGTCGTAATCCATCTTTGTATGATGATGTGTTTGTGAAATTCTCTTCCTAAATCTCTTGCCATTTGTATGAATCTAGTTAGCTAGAGAGAAAAACATTGTTATCCCTTTGTTAACATAGTGGAAACAATTCTAAGTGGCTCTAAGGAGTCCCGTGGTTTTTCATCCCTCGATTTGAAGGGTTTTCCACGCTAAATCGTGTGTCTTAGTTGTTGCCATTTGACGATTTTATTGTGTCGATTAGATCCCAAAAGATTATACTCAAAATGGGGAGGTTTTGAGCTTCAAAATTCAGAAAACAAGCTCAACACGCCCGTGCTTAATTCAGCACGCCCGTGCTCAGGGCAGTGAGACCGTGTTGCAAGCCGTGCAAATTGCAGTTTTCTGAATTTTCGACTGCTACAGTTTTGCTACAATAACAGTTCTACAGTGCTTTTGCTGCAGTATCCTGCTAAAGTAGAGGAAGAACCCAGCAAAGTAGCACGCCCGTGCTTCAAGCCATGCAGATTGCATGTTTTACAATTTTGGGTGCTACAGTGCAAGTGCTACAGTACTTTCAGGGAAAATTATCTTTTGATCCCCGATTCCTCCCCAACACTTCCTTCCTAAATGTATGTTCAAAAGTCTCATCAATACTTTGCTAAGAAATAATTGAAGAATGAGTATCCAAAGGATTGAGAAAACTTTAGTGTTTCTCTACTATTTTCCAAATTTCTCTTTTTTTTTTTTTTTTAATTACGGGTGGTAGCTTTCACACATATCTCATTGTAGCCCTCTCTCTTATCCAAAAATGGATTTCAATTATGCAGCTTCGATGATGGATCGCTTTTTTGGTGCAAGTGAAGCTCATCGATTGGGCTTCTAGTGGTGCAACCAAAGCTCGTGGTTATGCTCACTACAAGAAATTATACTTTTAGTAATAGCCAAAGTTGTTACTAAAAGCATTAATTTTAGTCATTGCTATTAAATTATTAATAGTCACCGCTTTTTGAAGTCGTCATCTATCATCACAAGTACTTCCGTAGTAAATACAATGATGACCACTTTAGAAATATGGTCACAATTACACATAAAATTTGTGACAAAATTGTAGTCACTAAATATATTGGTGTTTGTGATAAGATTATATTGACACAAAAATACAGAGTAGCGATGAAGATCATGGTCACAATAATTCATTTTCTTGTGAGACCATTATTGACACTGAAATGACTGTAAATAGTGATAAAATGTTTTGTCACTAATGTGTTTATTATTAATTTAATGATAATATTGTCAAAAAATTAAATTTTAGTGGCAAAATATTCTCACTCATGCGAATAAAACTATTTAATATTATATAAAAATAAATAAATATCACCAAAATATATAAAATTAGAATTTCAAAAATATAACATTGAAAATTTTAATATCCAAAATACAATTGAATTATCCTAAACTAAACTCCAATGTAAACTTTGACATGAAGTGTTGTACTATACATTTGAATTTCCTTTTTGTTTTGCAGACTCAGCTTTGTCAAGAATTTGACTTTTTTGTTGGACTTAAATGTTATTCCCTCTCTCTGTATGCTTATTCTGCATATTTAGAAAAAAAAAATTTAATAACTTAATAAAATAATTTTAAAGTTTTCAAAAACTTATGATTTAATTATAAATTTTATATTATTTTTTTCTAAGTTAGGAATTTTGTTTTATTATTTTCAAAAGTTATTCTGAAAAACAGTTTTACAAAACTGATCAAAAACATAAAAAATAAAATCAAAATCAAACAATAAGTTATATAATTCCATTTAGCTTTTGTTATTTTAAATAGATAAAAAAAATCATGAAAAATAGGAACATCACACAATCAAAATATAAACAACATATCTTACTATGATGCCTAAGATTCAGAGTATTGAAAAGAAAACACTAACAAACAATCATCATTGAAAAAAGAATTCAGAAAATCCAACTTTACAAATGAAAAAAAAAAAAACATAAAAATAGAAGAAGTGAATTTTATGACCGTCAATAATATTCATCCCTATAACTGGTTGAAATATTGTGGGTAACGGAATCAAATGAAGCCAAACTATTGCCACCAATCTCCATGTGAGCACTTAAGGCTTCACCATATTGCTTAACATGTCTTCACTATCTAGTGCATTTATTCGTCTCATATGATGTCTTTATTGAGGATGTATATATTTTCAATTTTTAATTTAAAAAAAAAGATTTGTATTATCTATTAGATTTTCTTTGGTGAGATTTTGGTACATTTTAATCTTAATTATAATTTAAAAACTTCTTCTCTACTCCTATAAATCCTAGATATAATATAAATTAAAGGCATGTTTTTAGGTCTTACAAATTTAAGAAATTATGAGGGATTATTATTGTCACTTTTTCTTCCAACGAATAAAACATATATACAAGTTATAATTCTTTATGAAGGCCCTTTTTTAAAAAATATTTTATAAGATAAATAATCTTAAAAAATCCAGATAAATATATTTTGTGTCATATTTTATTTTCAAAAAAAATTTTAAATTTTGAATAATATATATATATATATATATATATATATATATATATATATATATATATTGTGAACTTATTGGTTTTATGAGGTTTCGATTTGAACATTAAAAAAGAATACCTTTAAAAATCACAGAGAAAAATAGTAATTTTTAATCATTAAAATTGATAAATAGTGACAAAATTAACTATTAAAGTGGTTAATTATAATATATATTATTACGATTATATATAAGCATCATTGTAACAATAAGTAGTTGATTAAGTGACGGGAAAATGTAAGATATTAAGTAAGATAACATTTTTGTCATAATAAATGAAATAGTAGTGATTAAAATATATTTTATCACAATTATATTTCTTTCTTATGGTCACAATTATTAACAATTAATTTAAACAATAGTGGCAATTAATTCTTTGTCAAAAAAATCTTATATTTATGACAAAATAATAGATAATCATAAGTAAAAGTCTTAACTCTTGTAGTTGTTGCTGGTGGTGCAAGTGAAGCTCCTCAATGGGGCTTTTGGGCGGTGCACGTCACTCTTCGGTAAGGCTTCTGGCAGTGCAAGTGCAGGCTTTCGGTGTTGTGCTTCCACCATATGTTTCAAAGTGAATGAAAGAGTGCTCAGGTTCGTTTGGTTTGGAAGTCATCCGCTGAAGTTGTAGAAGTATGGAAGTGAACATTTCAGCTGAAATTATCCACTTCGGTGTGTTTGGTTATACTAAAAATATAACTTTTAGGAGCATTTCTTTTATTTGGATGGTAGGAATAGGATTGTGAAAAATCTCACTTCATTACATTTTGGTGTTTGGTAATTCCGAAATGGGATTATAATCACCACTTCGGGATAGGGGTAAAATTAGCCCTTTTTCATTTTTGCAACTTATACATATATGTTCATAATCATTTATAAAGTTGATTAAGTTAATAATGAATGATTTATTAATTTATTAAATATTTGCTTAATATCTTTATTAATTACTTGAACTTATTACTTAATTACATGGTCATTTCTATGTAAGATTGAATACATTACTGTGTGAATATGTTAAAGTAGTTACTTATGTTATTAGCGAACATAGATAACCAGTTTATTAAAAAGTTGACTAAATAACTTTATTAAATTAGTTTACTGAGTGGTTCATTTACATGAAAAATGGGAAAAAAACATTTGAGGTTTTTATCTTATGTCTTTATTTACTGTGTGTGTGTGTGTGTGTATATATATATGTCAAAGTGAGCCATGAGCTATAAAGAACCTATGAGATTTCTGAAATTATATATAATACTAAAATTTTGAAAACAATCAATGGTTTTTTTTTTTTTTTTTTTTTGTGTGCAACATTTTTGACAATATGATAAGATGTTAAGATACTTAATTACGATCTTAACAAATGGGTTAATTACTTTAGTAGCAAACGAACGTTGATTAACTGCATCACACAAATGATTTCATTAATTAAATTATGGAGCACACCATGTTAATACATTAAATTATACCATTAAGTTATGAACAGTTGGATTAATGTCTTCATTTAAAACCAGATATATAACAACAATTGAAAAACATGAGAAAATCCCCAAATACACCTTCAATTTACAAAGATGTGTACAGTTACAGGATATCGACAAATTCGTCTAATACATACAGGTTTTCATGTGAGTTACAAAAATAAGCAGATTGCAAAAGCGAAGTGGTCTCACGGCTTTGGTTTCATCTGCACACTACGGACACACAAAATAAATTTCACTCGAGAAAACTGCCACAATTGGGAATAAAAAATCAAATGAAAGAACATCTTACCACAAAAAATATCAGCTTCGTTCTTGCTCATACCGGAGATTCAGATTGTCATTTGAATGGCTCAGCTGTGTATTCACTTTATTGACTTTACGACTCCATAACATAAATCATACGACCTTGTCGAGGGAATGACTCGGCAAAACACCAAACCAGCAATACAAAAATGACACAATCTATGCATAACTTAAAAAAACGGACTGATTGCTTGCACGCTGGCCGCAATAGTGGTCGGACTTCACCGAATTGCCTCGCTCGACACATGCACAATTCGAATTAAAAAACAAAACAGACTACCACAGACATCCAAGCTAAAATTCACATTCAAAACAGGGAATGAATTGATAAAAAACAATTTCCTGCAGAAAGACAAACAATACCTACACAAACAAAAACATGCCGCATTTCCAAAAAAAAAACCATGATTTGGAAAAGAACATACAAACATAAAAAACACCATCAGCATGAAAAACCATAATAGCATCACCAAATTCCATCACAAAACAATTGACATACTACTTGGTTGCGACATGAAAACCTAGCAACCTCCCTTATCGCCCGCCAATGTGCAAGGAGTCAAGCCTTAATGTACACACTTGTGTCATCATCATCACCATCACTTCTCAACTGCAACGAAACATCCGAGAAAACGCCACAATCAAGTTAATACCAAAACAAACATCACGAAACAACAGAACCTGAAGACCAGTACACTATTTGGACCATGTAGGAAACATACAAGCCATCCAAATACACAAATGCATGCGCGAATGTTACAACACCATCCATATACATGCATGGTGTTAATGAAAAGGCATATGCAATGCAAGTACGAAAGATAGGATTGAAAGACATAAATGCATGCAGAAAAAGTTCAAACTTATCAAGTTGGAGCTAGCCACGTTGCGGGACTGGGTGTGCTTCAGGTTTCACGTTCGATGAATTTGTGAACCTATTTTGCACGCAGCTCGGCCTTCCTCACCATGAAGTCCCTCGCTTCATCTTCACGCAACTGTAGATAGTCGAACACATTGACCAACATGTGCTCCTCAAATCCTTTCAACTCCATCACTTTTGCATATAGTATTTTAGTCCAATGCGTCAGATTTTTTATTGCAGCTGCCATTTCACCCACAACGTTAACAAGGTTGCCAATCACGGAAGCGTTCCGGTTCCCCTTACTGCCATTTCACGTGGCCCTTCAAAAATGCAACAAAAAGCAAACCATACAGAGGAATAGGCAGGGTAACATATACACCCAAAAAAAAAAAAAAATCTTGATTAACCGCATGACAGTAATTAGAGAAATCAATTGAACAATAAAAGCCCGTGAGAACAAATGAACAATGAAAGTCAATGATGAGAAAATTCCATTCTTAGTTGTGAAAACTCCCTTGAATTAGAAAGAGAAATGGACAAAAATGGACAAGTGAAGAAATCACAAACATGAACAAAGCACTGCAGTTACAACTACTTAATTAGTGGCATAGATAGGGCAACATATGATGCCGCAGCGTACCAAAACACGTTGAAAAAAATCATGACACATCTAGAAATCAAAATGAAGTGTACCTTCAAAAATGCAACAGAAAGCAAAGCCATACAAAGGAAGAGGCAGGGTAACACATACACCAAAAAGAAAAAGAACTTAATTAACCTTAGGACAGTGATCTGAGAAATCAATTGAACAATGAAAGTCAGTGAAAACAAATGACCAATGAAAGTCAGTGATGAGAAAATTCCATTCTTTGGAGTGAAAACTCCCTTGAATTAGAAAGAGAAATGAACAGAAATGGAGAGTCAAGAAATCACAAACATAAACAAAGGAAAACAATTACAACTACTTAATTAGCGGCATATGATGCTGCCAGCGTAGATCTCACAAGCCAAAACTGAAAATCAATTTTTTAAAATAAACTTGGGGAAACTTGAAGAAGAGCATATTTCAATTCTATAACAACAACTCACCGAAAATGCTTGAGAACACAACAAACAACTGGATGGTCTTGCGAACAACCATAGATCTGGGAAATGGTCGTGCACGACAACAGATCTAGAAATGGTCTGGTAAACAACAACAAATCTGGAAAAAAAACAAAAGTCATGATAACCATCACCTCTTTATAATCATAGAGTGAAATGGTTTGAAAATACTCACCGAAAACCGGAAAACAAAAATAATAGAAAATTACAACCAACCGCGCAACCTGCTCAAGGATTTGGAAATCTACAAATCAGCTGAGAAAAAAGAATGTGAAAAAAATTGAACAATAAAAAACCTACAACCAAGTGAACCCGAGGGGACGAGTAGATCGCTGGATAGCAGGGAGACTCCTTGGAGGAACCACGTTCAGAGCAACAGCTGGTGGACCATGGTGTAACTTCGCAGTAAAAAACGCCAGTGGAGGAAAGGACAGGAGGGAGGAGGCCAAGGATGAGTGGGGATGAGGTGTCACTGGCTAGAAGTCGTCGATGAGGATGCGAGAGGGGCGGCGGCGCACAAGAAGCCCTAGATCGAACAAAGGTGACTTCGAAGAGTGGAGATCCTCGTTCGGGCAAGGGGTAATGATAACTCGCACATGACGCCCACGTGCACTGAAGTGGAATGGGGAAGTAGTGGATTCAAGCTTTTTTGGGCTTAAGTGAAAAACTGAAGTGGGAGAGCTCAAAACTTATCACATCACCACTTCCGGGCCACTTTCAATGATCCAAACAAACTAAAGTGAGCTGGAACTCCCCACCTCAGCCACTTTAGAGCCCACTTCAGCGAAACAAACGGGCCCTTAGTGTGAGTGTAAGAGAGTGTTCATATGAGTGAGTGTTTTATTTTTTTATTAATTTAATATTAGAGGGGGTTTCAAAACCGTCTACATAGAATCTATAGTTTGACATTTTCTACACAATTATTGAGGTGATATTAAAAAACCCCTCTCTCATCAGATTGGTTTAAAAAAAAGTGCTTTTTTTAGTTTGGTAGAAAGACTTTAAAAAGAAAAAGTGCTTTTCAGATTAAGTTAAGTGTTTCTCTGTATTTTATGTTTGGATAAGTTAATGTAGAAATACTTTTATATATGTGAGGTTGTTTGGATGTGCATCTTTAAAAGGACTTTTTCAATAACAAATTACTAAAATCAGTATTCATTGAATTATTATAATATCTCAACTATTATGTATTCAAAACATAGTAATTGCTATTAATAACAATAATAACAACAACACTAATAATGATGCTGATAAGAATAATAATAATATTGTTGTTGTTGTTGTTATTGTTGTTGTATAATAAGAACAAAAAACATAAGATTAGATTTTAAACACCAAACATAAAAACAAGAACAATAATATTTTTACATCAAAACAACAAAAACATCATGGTCATAACTATTACCACAACAACTAACAACAACAACAACAACAACAACAATAATAATAATAATAATAATAATAATAACATTACAACATGAAAAGAGCTTAGAGGTAGAGAAAACTTTTAGGGCTATGAAAAGATTGGGGAAAATATAAAAACACTGTCTTTTGTTTTTTTTCATAAGGCTAATTTCATAACCCCAAAACAACTTTTGAAAAGTGTTTTTCCCAAAAGCACGACATGACTAGCTTCTGGAAAAAAAAAATCTCAGCTTCTACTTCTGCAGAAAAATCAATACAAACAACTTTTTCTGAATCCGGAAATATTTAACTTATAAAAAACCACTTTTGTTGAGCTTTCCAAAAACTAATCCAAACAAAACCTATATCTAAAAGTGAAAAATAGTGTAGTGAATGATACAGCTCATGAAAATTTTAGCATACAAGCATACACATCCATAAGTTAGTAGGACTTCAAAGTAGTGAAGTATATTCCACCTAACATTGCCACTTAAAATCTTTTCCTAAAATTATTTTCATAATTTAAAATTGTGATATTTTTATCATGATACACAAAAAAAAGAATTGAATATAAAAAAACCCTTTGTTTTTTGTTTCCCTTCCTCCACATGCGATACAAGAGAAACCGTGGAAGCTCTATGAGAAAAGAAAATTTCCTCAATCCCTTAGTTTTCTTTTTTTTTTTTGCTCCACTAAATTAAGCTTTATATATATCTCGGGTTAATTAAACGTAACTAAAGACACATGTAATAACATCAAAGATTCCAATAAGTTATACTTCCTACAAAAGAGATGAATTTTAAAGATATATATATATATATATAAGACCATGAATATTGGTAGATATATATTTTTTATTCTTAGAGTTGCCACTTCTTCCTTATCTACCATAACTAAGACAATGTCTTTTTCCAGCCCTTATCCTCATAATCCATCTCCTTCTCATCTTCAAATTCAATCCAATCTTATCCTCTCTCTCTCTCTCTCTCTCTCTCTCACACACACACACACATTGCATGTATAAAAAGAAAGAGAATAATTAATAATTATTAAGATTGAATGGGTGAGACCCACTCAAACTAATTAAGAGCTTGCTCACATTCTTGACTTGGAATCCCATCTATTCCCCAACATCCTTTTAAACTCTTTTTATTATTATTATTTTTATTTATTTTTGCCTTCTACTGTTGATCCATTCTTTACATCTCAATCTCAAGAGGCACTTTTGATGTTTAACTCCATTTTAATTATTTCATTGAGTACTGTGTATGCCACATCATTAAACACTCTTGATACATCATTTCTCAAAATAATTTTTTTAATTGTGACAAATAAGTGACAAACACCTTTATTTAAGAGAAATTAAGGACATGTGCAAACATTGAATAAATTCAATGAGTACATATGCTTTCACTTCCGGTTAGTTTTAAAGTTCAATTTCGGAATTTTTTTCGAAGCAAATATCCTTGGATAAAAGCCTCATTACCAATAGACAAAAAACCGTTAGTTATCTTATAAAAAAATTAAAAAAATCTTATTTAAAAAAAAGTCCATGACAATTATAATTACCTGAACTATAATATATAGTTTTCTTCTTTATAATATTTATATAAGTCACTTTGCTTAATGTGGTCCAACATTCTAATGATTAAAAAAAAAAAAGTTGTAGGTTGTTTGTTTGATTACTTTTGTTTATGTGAATTATAAATTTCAATGATTTTGATAAATAAGTCAATGAATTATTTGTTTAATCAGCAAATATTTATTTATTCAATGTAGAATTATACTTCAGATTAAGAAATCAAACGAATGATTGTATTGATGAATTATGGAAATACACGTGGTTTTTCTTATCTTAGCTCCAACGTATGTTAGAAACACAAGTTTGGTGGCATTTCACTGTTTTCATCTGATCATGATATCATCTTCCAATCCTTGTAATAGTTATCCAAATAATTATGAGAATATTCATGAAGCATCATGACCTACCTATTTAATTCATATTTAATTAGAAAAATAGCCAAATCTTTATTTAAATTTCATCGTAATTAATTAAACCTTATTTATTCAAGATAAGAATGATTCTCCAATAAATCCAAATGAATATCACACAGGCTTTCACATGGATGTGCTTGTGTGAGTATCACGTGTGGTTAGTACCGGCTCACGTGCATGTGGCACATATGCCCATGCATGGAACGAGCCCTATACGTTAAGCAACATCTCCCCTCCCTTATTCCAAAATTACACACACTTTCTCTAAACCTTATATATATATATATATATATATATATAATTTAAAAATAATAATTAATTATTAGGGAAAGTGGGAATAGTTATTTATTGCAAGAATCTTGTGCCTGGAACAAGAGAATGAAGGAATGAACTTGGAGTATAAATAGATGACAAAGAGGAATTATTAAGTATTTGGTATGTCTTGGGAACCATGAAACAATTTTCAATTGAGTAATACTTCTTAAGGCACATAATAAAATACTCCATCAATTTTGATATGAAGATGTGTGTGTGTGTGTGTAAATGTCTATTGTTTTTCGATATTATATATATGTGAATTTGTGTTTGAAGTGTATATTATTAAACAGAATTTAAATAAAGCATCAAATAAAGCTTCATAAATTTAAATCTCATTCATCAACATGGATTTTATTTTAGTTTGTTTGTTTGTTATCCACACTGAATTTTGATTTTTTACATCATTTAAATTTTTATTTAAATTATCACATTTTGTTCTAATTAAACAATCTTGCAGTGATTCAAATAATAATAATAATAATAATAATAATAATAATAATAATATTGATGATGATGATATATTACAAAAAAATAAATAATTGAAATGATATCAAATTTTAAAATGATAATTTTACCCTAAAAAGTTTTAAAAGAATAAATATATACAAGATAATAATGAAAATAACAATTATTAAATTAAATAATGCAATAATTACACAACAATTGCTTCATGTGGCTTCCACTTAGATCTATCTCTCCTATTGAATGCCATGTCACCCACACATATACAAGAAGAGGTTCTACACTATCGCACCTCCATGATCACCACCCCAAAGCTCTCTCTCTCTCTCTCTCTCTCTCTCTCTCTCTCTCTCATTTCTTGGATCCTCGGTTGAGTTTAGGTGCTTGAAAGATTTTCTTGAAATTTTTCATTATTTCATTAATGAACCCAATACCTGTAGTATCTTGAAGAAAAAAAGAGATCTAAACCAGCAAAAATTAAATAATTAGATGAGAAAATTTAAAACATAAAAAAATGGCTCAAAAGACAGAATAAATTAAAAATAATCCGTTCTATAAAATATGAATACTACAAAGAGAATGATATGGCATCCACTGCGAAAAAAAGAGCAGCTGACTTGAATGCTATATTATTCGTGGGAGTTTTTCAAAAACTTATTAAGTATAGCAGTACTATATTCAATTTATGTACAATTTTACGTATAATTTTAGGGCGCTTTTTATCACTATTTCCAAAAATCTATAAGCAGAAAGGGTTTTTTTCAAATTAAAAAAATGATGCGTATATATATATTAAAAAAAAAAAAGAAACCAAAGGAAAAACGCCCAACCCTAACATTTCGGGTAGGTTTAATTGGTCCATGCTGAACCGGACCATGGGGTTCTGAACCGGGTTTTTCCTTGGGAGATTAAAAAGTAAAAGGGGCTTTGACTACAAAACGCACGTGATAAGGACGTGAGACAGAGCCGTGCTAGTTCCGGAGCTGACAAGAGTGGATGTCGTTTGCCACACCGACATATCACATCAACTTTTCTATTTTGTTTCCCTTTTCCCCCCCCTCATTAACTTTTATCGTTATCAAGTGCTCCCCCTCATTTTGCACTCACAACCCTGCTTCTTCATAATGTTTCTCTTTCATCCTTCTCCTCTATTTTCTCTCCTGTGTAAATATTATTATTATCTTTTACTTAAAAGAACTCATGTCCATGAATAAGGATACCCCATAATTAATTCCTCTCCCATAATTAAATGTTAAATTTAATAATTAAATTAAAAAAATTTATGTTAGATTTCACATAATATATTTATATTGTTTTATGCATTGATTCTTTGTGTTTTTACATATGAAAAAACAAAATTAATTATGGCGTGCTCACGAGCTAGGAATTAATTGAAAATTAACTATTCACTCTGAGAGCTTTCACCCTGCAACAAAAAAAATTTCAGTACAAATTCATTATACTTGTAATTTATTACCATCATTATGTCTAACAAAACTTGAACTTGAGACTTTGAATTTTTCACACCCTTCTTTTGCAATGGAACTAATGTCGTTGGGTTATGAAACCTTTGGCATCCACTATAATTGAGTTAAAAGATTTTTACAAATTACGTAAACTGAATATTTATGTATATTCTTATAAAAAATTGTTAAAAAAATTATTATTATTATTATTATTATTTTATTATATAATCTAGTGAAGCAAAAGAAAAACAAATAGCATTTTAAATTATAATGTGAACATAATTTCATGCCGTTGATCTCTAAAAAATATTTTAAAGGACAAAAAAAATTTTAGAGATAAAATAAAACTCAAAGCTATTTATTTTAATATTTTTAATTATAGTTTTTATTAAAAAAAACTCAAAAATAAGCAGCTGTACGGTAGAGTAACGGGTCAAGTTTGTAGTATCGGATCTTCTTATTGGGATCCGGATCCGAGCCTGGAGAGATGAGATTAAGGAGCTAAGACCAAACGTGTACATAATAATAATAATAATAATAATAATAATAATACATGCACGCCTGATGAGAAAGGGTGATAAAATAATAATTTTGAAAGGGAAGGTGACATGGCTTGAGGTTCACGTCTTAACGGGTACCGGATCACGTGCGGACGCGCCCGTCCACGCACGGAACAAACAAGCCCGATCCGTTAAGCAACATCCATTCCTATTCCAATCCTTATTCCCCAAATCCCAAAAATTTTAATTAATTTTTAATTTAATTTTCTAAATCTTATTAATTATTCAATCTTAGGAATAAAGAACAAGGAATCATCATTATTATCACAAGATCCCAATATCCTCCTGCTCTTCATTGACCACTACTCCCCCTTTCCAATTTCCCAAACTACCCTTCTCTATTATCCATTTTTATATTAACCTCATTCCCCTAGTTAATTATAAATGTTTGTGTCACGCCCCGAACCCGGCTCACCGGACTCGACGCGTTGACAAACGGCCGTATACCCACGAGGCCGAGACCAAGTGGGCACATAAGGCCTCAATACCTGTCTCTCAAATATAAATCATAATAATATACTAATTCCGATCAAAACTACAGAATTAGAGAAACGAAAAATAATCGGATTTACAGCCAAGATTCACAGAATACTAAAGGCCTTAACGGACAACGGACTTATTAAACAAAAAAACTAAACTCCGCTAGCCACTTTGATCACTCAACGGTCCCCGCTAAGCTAGTCACCACACACCTACCCTTGATCCGAAAAGATAGAACAACTATTTATGAGCTAAACAACCCAGAAGCAACCACTAAAAGCCAATAGTAATATAGGGATCACAAAAATTCAATAGTTTCAAAAACATGCTCATATGCAATGTTGCACAATAATTATCAAAACCAAAACCCGGACTTAAGAATATTTAAACGTACTTAAAAGTAACGTTATATAATGAATATCAAAAATAAATATCCGGACAATAAACCATTTCGAAGCAAAATTTTCGGATGAACAAGTATATATGTCCCCCAAATAACTAATGCCAAAACAAAATATCGAGGTCATTTGTTTCCCTCGCAGCGAATATCGAGTTCATTTGTTTACCCTCGGTGACCCGAGCGAATATCGAGCCGTTATTCTCCACCGCGAACGGTGCGAAACTATAGTTTCTTATCGAATCGAATTCATGTCGACACGGTTGTTTAACCCATGACGGGGTTATTGAAAGTTAATTGGGGACTACATTTATAGATCAAAATAGTTGATGTTCACAAACAAGAATAACAAGGTTCAACGAGAATAATCGCTAAACAAAAATATTAAGATTCGCATGATCCCATTTTCCGTATATCAAAATAAGCCAATTATTTTCAAATCAAATAACTTAATGAACATGTTGTAAAATAAATTTATATAACTCAAAATATATAATATACATAGTTTATGAAAAACTTGAATAAATAAATTATTCAAAAATATAATTATTAAAAATAATACAAGAAATAATCAAAATAGTAATTTAGCAAATATTGAAAATATATACTTATACGGAATTTATATGTGGATTACTTTTGGAACAATATCCCAAGCTATAGGATCCATTCGGACATCAAAATCAAGATTCGGGCAAAACCCTAAACATGAACATCACACTTGTCTTAAATTCCAAACTTACAAACAAATATTGACCACTAGTTAAACATGATCGAGCTCTAAATATAATGCTAGCAACACCGAATGCACATGCATTACTTACCCCATAAGTACGCTAAATCAAACCCACAACTATATATATATGTGTGTGTATATATATAAAGACACATGTGGCTAATGAGCAAGGGTAATGCAAAAGAAGTTTTCAAAAGGGTATAAATGCAAAAAGGGTCAAGATCTTATTTTTTAAATTGGATTCTTTCAAGGGTATAATATAAATTATCAAGTCTAATGGAGATATGAACTATTTCAACATAACCAATAGGGACTAAAATATGCATAACTTTGTCTAACATCCTCCAAATCCCAAAATTTTTTATTTAACGAAAACTAGACATACAAGGCTATGACATATCCAAAATTTGAATCGAATACTATCAAATTTATATCATCCATTTGAATGTTCATCTATTTCGCAAACATAAAATCATATACGACCTTTTTAACATGCATATCCCTGAATACATCCTCAAATAACATGATATTGTAGGAGTAGATAGCTAACTCAATCGAATAACTTTTGTATTTTTCATATTGCTGATTCAACGTTTAACACCATCAACAAGATTAATCAAACTCCATATTTGATTACTTTTTGACGTAGCTGCACTAATATGATTGTATCTCATAAATTACAAATCTATAAAATCTGAAAATTTGCAGCTACTTAGTTGATATCAAACCCTATAACTTTCGTATTGATCACTTTGCTCGATTCAACTTCTGAGTTATGTATTATGGCCGTCAATCTTTAGGTTTTGCGAATACACCAATAGGGTCATATTTTTTACAACCACAATTATATAAAATCTGAAATTTTTTGAAATAAAATCTAGGTTTACTTTCCGGAAAATCCCTAATCATGTTGGGAAGACAAAACATGCTATGCATTTTTATACTTGGAAATCAAAATAAACGAATAAAATAAAAACACGGCTATTTATTTAAATCAAACAACACACAATCAAAACCCTAAATCCGAATAAGCGGATGCTTACGCATTCCTAATGTATAAACGGTATCTTTTTCTCCAAATTCAGAAATTATCACCCT
Source organism: Dioscorea dumetorum (assembly GCA_902712375.1). Classification (NCBI taxonomy): domain Eukaryota; kingdom Viridiplantae; phylum Streptophyta; class Magnoliopsida; order Dioscoreales; family Dioscoreaceae; genus Dioscorea; species Dioscorea dumetorum. The sequence continues at coordinate 965,909 of CACTHL010000738.1, forward strand.
CATTGAGCATATATAATGACGTTCAATCCTCTTGCTCTTCATATTGGATTTAAGGTTCATAAAATCAATGAGCACAAGAAAACAAAGGAAAAAGAGATCTCACTTATGATCAAATAGCTAGATTCGAAAGTGGTGCTTACATTAGAAGTAGGGGCAAAGATTTGCGGTGAGATCCTTTTCTCCTCCGTCGGTGCTTCAAAAACGAGGCTTGGCCTTGGTAAAATCCTCTCGTGGGTTTTCGAGGCTTTCTCCTTATGATCTATTGGTTACGGGGATAAGATCATGAGGTTTTAAAATGAAATTAAGAAATAAAAATCTAATCTAAGGGCTGAGATTAAAAGATGGCTTTACAAATGATAAGGTTGGGAGGTTTAAAATTTGAAAAAATATCTTAAAAAGATAATCTGAAGGCTATTAAAAAGTGGATTTTACAGTTTGTCACATAATTAAAAATAAATAAATGATGAGGGGTATGATCGTCATTTTAGCTGGCTTAGTTTAACTCGGACTGAGATAGAGCTAATCCCCGTGCCGTGCGTGCCGTGCCATTAAAATCGTTGACCAAATCCCCGCCAGTCTCACTTAAGAGATCTCATCACCGGCTGACAGACAGCCACGTGTCTTAAACCGCCAGCACACCACTTGCTTCTCCGGCGCGGACACCGTTTCTGTCTGCTGATCCTCCGGCATATCTTACCGCGGCCCAGCAACATGCCGTGGGACCCACGTGATAACAAACGGACAAAAATCCTTCGCATGTGGGCTTTGTCGTCTGGTGCGGACCGTTAGACCAGTGGGTCCAGATAAGGACACGTGGGCGTCAACTCACAATCTCGTGACACGTATGACGTGATACGGAACGTCGTTACACGTGTCAAGGTCCTGAGGGTATCGTGTTAAGGAGATTAGCGGCGGCAACAAGCCTAATTGGCCGCACGCGAACGGTCTCTTCAAGCGCCACGTGTATTGCTTATCCCGAGACCTTACCCCCTAATGGCCTAGAGCAGCTGTGATGTGACACGTGTACCGTAGGTGGGCCCATCGATTCACATGCAAATAATGCCACGTAGCTGTACGTAATTGTGGTACTTCATTGCATACCAACAACAATAAAATGTATATTTTCTTATATTACTTGAAAAATAAGGTATCTTCTTCGATCGATATAAATATAAATAAATATTGTTTTTGTAATTCTTAACTTGTCCTTCAAAATATATTTATTTGATATAAAATAGTACATAACTCAAAATAAATAAATGAAACATATCGAACCCTTATTCTTTAATTGAGAATGTAAAGATTGAACAAACAATTCCTAATCTGTATACATAACCCTCGTATAAATATATATAGCATATCATTTTATCAAAAAAAAACAAATAGATATAATTAAATTACTAATTGGCATATAATAACTTTGTTTGATTATATATATATATATATATATATATATATATATATATATATATATATATATATATATATATATATATTATTTTATGTGTGTTATGAAAATAGATCTTAATTATATGGAATACATTGTAAATTTGAATTGATTTACTTTACATATACTGATAAATAAAAATTAAACATTGAAAAACATATTTAATAAATTCCAAGTTAATGTGATTAATTGTCAGATACCACACCATTAAAACTAATTAAGATAATTTTTTTTTCAAACTATAAAAAATATTAAGCAATAATTGATATTAACTGCTAATTTCATTCATAAATCAATTAAAATTATCCACTTGGTTATATAACTTAATAAATTTCAATATAACTATATGGTAAATCAGAAAATACAGTCACTTGCTCCTGAGGCATAGAAACATTACTGAATATTATAAATACTGCATTTTTATTTTCTTTTCTTCCCCATAATTTTTTTAATGCATATTTCTCAACAACCATATATATATATATATATATATATATATATGGTAACATTTTGAAAAATTCATGGAATAATATTGTGAAACTTAATTAAATAACAAAGGGAAAGGGTTGGTGTTATGGGTGTCATGTTATTGTGACCTCAAATTTAAGGTAAGCCAGTGAGTAGCTACACTAAATTAATGGCCTAACTAATCAACTCTTTCTAACTAACTTTATTTATTTGTTATTATTTTATTCTCAAATTAAGAACAATTACCATTAAAGAAAAAAATGCTGATTTAATTTTATCTAATGTTTTTAGATAAATAAAATAAGCATGATTTTTTTTTTGTATTCTTTTATTGAGCATAAAATTTAACACATTTATATTTGACTTGATTTATAATCAATAATATTTCATGGATTTGCTGAAAGGCAAAGAAATCAAAGAAATCTTTATCAGTGATTCCTTTATTTTAAATTTTCCATGCAAGCATTGTATATGACCAACCTCATTCAATTCAAGTTTGCATTCAGTTTATGCATGACTTGATCAAGGAATAATTAATAATTTTAATATTATTGTATTTTTTTTATAAAACTTATGGTTAGACTTGCTCGCTCTTTGATTGATAGAGTTTGATTAGGCAACTAATTTTTTAGAGATTAAGAAATGCACACTTTGATTGTTGATTGTTTATAAAGTCGAAGGATGAGACAAAACGATATCGGATTCGTATTATTTTATTATTAATAAAAAAGGGCTTTTGTAATCAAAATACATTTTTCTATAAATAGACTATGGAACAAGTTTTAATTGTACTCAAACTCTAAAATACGACAAGCGAAATTTTGAAGTATATCTTTGTGGAATTCAATCTTAAAATATGAAAATTATTTTTTTTATAATGATTAATTTTGACTTATTGTCTTTATCAAGATTTGTTTTTATAAATATTTGAATAAAATGTTACATCTTCATAGTGTTCAATTTTAGAATTCTAAAATACTTCAGTTGATTTTATATCATGATGATTAATTTGACTTACCGTGTTATAATTTATAAGGCTATTTTTTTAATGCCTTGCTTGAAATGTTATTATTATTATTGATAAAAATAGAAATAAATCTTATTAATGAGCTATTATTGTTATTAATTATATATTAGTTACCATTATTTGGTAAGAAATCTTGAAAATTTGAAAAAAGAAGAATAATAGGCCATTGGTAATGATAAAAAATCAAAATAAGAAAACTTGCGTGTTTTTTTTTTTTAAATATTCAATTTCATGGATCTTGTTATATTGAAATTGAATTTATTCAATGTTTTTTTAATCAATACATGTATTATGTATCAATATCGCTACATTAAATTTGAGAATCAAATCAAAATCAATTTAAAGTTTCTTTATTTAAATTTGGACCTTCCAAATAATTCCCAAAAATATGGTCTATTTTTTATTTTTAGAAATTAAAAATATATTATTTATTTTACAAATTGTCTAAATCATGTTCTTGTCCATAAAATCAGATATTTTCACTCAAACCCTTAAAATATCAGAAATTAGATATGGCAGTTACCATAGAACTCATACGCTTAAATTTGGAGAATATAAAAACTGAATTAAATACTAAGACATTTTTATCTAATAAAAAACCCCTTATTAAATCATTTACAAATTAGAAGAAAACTCAGGGGTCCTTCTGCAAACGTACACAGTCCGTTCCAAATCTAGTGTAAGAAGTGTTGTACTGAATATCATATCAAAAAGTAACTCAAAGCTTGTTACGTATCCACGTGGCAAAATAATGTCCATTTGATTGCCGAATCAAACCATTAATAACCGTACACGTGGGAACACTCGATCTTTGGTCACTTTCACAGTCCTGGTACTGGTTCCCGGCATGGAAAGCAACGGACCCGCCAAATGACCGTGCGATTCCTCGGCAATTTAGTGCAGGGGCAAAATAGTGAAAGAAATCTAAATACCAAAAACTTTCTCTCTCTAAAAAGATATGGTTTTGTTCTTTCTCTCTCTAAAAGTTTTCAGTTTATATAAACTACGACTCTTTCCTCTCCTCCGCTCATCGCCAGCCATGCGGACTAGGAGCGGATCTTTCTACCCGAAACCCGAATCCGATAAAGGGAACACAAGCAGCACTGGAAGCAAGAGAAGCAGGCGAGATATCGGATTCGGGTCTGGATGCGGACAAGATCCGCCCCGCAAGCGATCTAAACTCGGCAGCCATGGCCCAGACTTGTTCGAATGGCTCCACGACGACCTCGTCCTCTGCATCCTCTCCAAGCTAGCCACAGTCGCCGCCGCTCCGGCCGATCTCATCAACGTCCTCCTCACGTACGATCTTCATCGCCGTCGATCTCTGCATGCTTTTTTTATCTAATGAATTTTTAGGGTTTTCGTTTTGGTTCTGATTTGGGGGTGTTTGGGTTGGTGTAGATGCAAGAGATTCAGTGGGCTGGGGATGAATCCTTTGGTTTTGTTGAAAGCTTCCAAGAAATCAATAGCGATTAGGGCTAAGAATTGGTCGGAATCCGCTCACAAATTCTTGAAGCTTTGCGCCGATGCCGGGAATCTTGAGGCTTGCTATTCTCTCGGAATGGTTCGCCCTTTTTCTTTTCCAGAAATTTTTTATCATTTCTTAAACATTCCCCTTTTTCTTCTTCAATTTATTCCATTTTTCCTTCCATATATATATATATATATATATATTTCTCAGAAAAAAGCCTTGAATTTTATTTCTATTTTTGTAAAAAAAAATAATCAGGGTTTAAATTGTTCACAGATCCGGTTCTACTGCTTAGCGAGCCGAGGGAGCGGCGCAGCGCTGATGGCTCGAGCCGCCATGGCTTCGCACCCAGCGGCTCTCTACTCGCTGGCTATCATCCAATTCAACGGCAGCGGCGGCTCCAAGTCGGACAAAGACCTCCGCGCCGGTGCCGCCCTCTGCGCCCGCGCCGCCCTTCTTGGCCACGTCGACGCCCTCCGCGAACTCGGCCACTGCCTCCAAGACGGCTACGGCGTGCGCCGCTCCATTCCCGACGGCCGGCGCTTTCTCCTCCACGCCAACGCCCGTGAGCTTGCCGCCGCCCTGGCTTCGCGCCACCCCCTAGCAACCCTCCCTCTTATCGGATCCCCATGCCCTCTTTTATCGGATTTCGGATGCGTAATTCCCCCATCCGACTCGCATCCGGCGAACCGGTTCCTGATCGAGTGGTTCGCTTCGAGGGGCGTTGGATCCGATGGGTTGAGGCCGTGCTCGCACGTGGGATGTGGGCGGGTGGAAACTAGAAGGCATGAGTTTAGACGGTGCTCCGTTTGTGGCGCTGTTAATTATTGCTCACGTGCGTGTCAGGCGCTGGATTGGAAACTGGCTCATAAGGCCCAGTGCTCTCCTATGGACCAGTGGGCCCATGTTGCTGAACCCGGTCCGGTTCCGTGACCCGGCCCGCTTCGGCTTGTTTCACTCCTTTTTTTAATGTTTTTTTGTACAGCAGTGCAGGAAAGGGAGACGGGTTTCTCTCTTTCTCTCTTTTTCTTTTTTGTTTTTCGGTTTTATTTGTTTTTTTATTTATAGAGTTTTTTTCGAGAAAAAAACATTTAGATGGGCGGTTTATTGTTTGGGTTGATCTTTGGGTGGTTTGGAGAAGTAATGGGGACTCTTCAGGAATTTTGTTTAAGATTTTTTTTTTTTTTTTTTTTTTAATGAGATGTGGATAAATTATGCCGTGAGACATTTGCATATGTGCAAAGGCCAAGTTAATATTTTTATACATCTCTATTTATGATTTGAACATATTATTTATTAAAAATTAATGTTAATAGACCACGAATTGACTGGGATTGGTGTTAATAGATGAAAGACTTGGTGTTAATAGATCACCAATTCTGTCTTATTAGATCAAGACTTGGTTGGTTTTGAGATTTTTTTAACCTTTAATTTGCTTAATATATATTAAGTAATTAATTAATTAAATTGGTTTGCTTGCATTCTGTTATCTCAACCGTTTCATCCTTATATTGAGTTGGTAGACGTGATGGGTGATCTTGGCTGATGGTGATGGATGGGAATCATTTAGCATTTAAATACCCTTTTTCTGAAGTTTTTCTTTTTACATGTCTTAGGTAAACAAATAGAAAATGTTTTCACTATATCATGCTTTGAAAATAATGCAATAAACAAAGAAAATGTACTTGTTGAGAAATTAAGTCGCTAACTATATCATTGCATTTTCGGTTTTTTTTTTTTATTCAAGCATTTCTTATTTTAGTAGAATTTTACATTTAAGACGCATATAATCAAGTGGGGTTTTTCAATTTTAAAGTTTTTAAAAACCTACTTACATGAAACCTTCCCAATACTTAGCACAAAGAAAATTCTAATTTAAATGTTTGTTTAAAGTTGATTAGGTTGAGTATTGTAGGAGCTGTTTAATATTCTTGTTCATAAATTAGAAAAAGAATATCTGAAAGTATAAATTTAAAAGAAAAATTATAAATCGATTAGGAGACGAATCATTGAAGTAAGTTTAGTATGGACTCAAGCGAGACTATAATTTCATATCAAGTATTTGATCAAGTTCGCATGAAAATATAAACCCGACCTTGAAATTTATATCTAAGGGATGAAATTAGATAATGGCTAATGATTTTCTGGTCTATTAGCATTTGGTCCTTATCTAGGGTGTTTATGTCTTTTTTGATAAGACAGGTTTGAATATCAATTTATATATGGTGAGAGCACAAATATATTGAAGTATTAGCTCTATACATGTATACGTTACTAATGTGGTTTGTTCATATTTCAATAAAAATGTAATATATAATAGTAAGGCTATAGAAATATAACCAATAAATATCAAAGTGGTGAGAATTTTCAACAAAAAAGAGTATAGTTAGAGAATGAAGCAAGCAAAGGTCCTTCAAAACCTTGGAAAAAGAAAATATTTTAATTATTTATTAAAGTTTAGCATCAATGATTTACAATATTTATGTTGGGTATTCATCTTTGATAACAAGGCATTTCAATTAATGGTTCCTCAAATGCCCTAACATGAGGGAACTAGTGATAACACTCATTAGGTCCATGTCCCTTCAAGCAACTCTCTTGAGTGCCACTTCATAAGACCTTGGTCAAACAGCTAACAATGATGGGAAGGATGAGGCTTCTAAGCTCTTACATTTGTGGTCATCATATGCTGCATCTTTTGCACCTTTTTTCCTATATTTTTCAAATCAATTTAATTAATTTTGCTTGAGTATCAATTAATAATATAAATCATTCTCTTAACTATAAAAGTTATAGTCATATTTGTTTTTGGTTATGATGATATCGAGATATTTTGCTTAACTTAGCCATGATGGTTGGATTTATGTAAAATAGTTTATGCATATGTTTTATATGATAATTATATGTTTATTATATAAAATATGCAGGGACAATGTTTAATGATCATTATTATTGAAAGATTTTATTTCAATCACGGAGATTTTAATCCAAGAATATATATATATAGTTAATTTATCACTTAGGACATCTCTTGATTTTAAATTTAGGAATGTCCCTCCATAAGTCATTAAATTATCAATGGTACGGATGTAGTTTTTTAATAAAAATTAAATAAGATATTTATAGATGGTTATTGCTTGGTTTTAGGTAGCATTTTAATTAGCAAATGAACAATAATGTTATTTGGGAATTCAAATAAAACCTATATATATATATATATATATATATAACATTTTAATTAGGAAATAAACAAGAATGTTATTTGGGAATTCAAATAAAACCTATTTCGGGCGCACAGGAGTGACAAGAGAAATCAATTTAATATACATGTCATAGGATATTGAGACTAATTAATTAGACCAAGCTTTGGTTTGTTGTAATTATTCATGGACTGACGATTGGTTTTTCAAATCTTCTAAATCTTCTAAATCGCTTTTGTGATACCCCTAATCTCAAAAATTTAAATTTTAACACTTTTCATAAATGGTAAGTAAAAATTTACAATCATAAATAAAATAAACGTGTCAAGTGCATCTATGTATATATAGCATTCAACTAAATTTTATGATATAAAAATTATCATATAAAAATATCGACCATGACTTTAATTTTTAGGAGTGTATTTAGGATATTTCGTGTTACTGCCCGTCCTACAAGACCGGTACGCGACAATTCTAAGAGGGACACCTATGCTACTCAACTCTCGAGTCGTTACAAGGCTAACAGATAATTTGGAGAGACAAGTTTTAAACAGAAATTCACAAAATCAATAATTACAAAATAGAGTACAAGGATATACAGAAGAAGCTACCAAACATTATCCTGATAATAGAGTTTAATGAAACATGCTTGTCATAAGTACAACAAGGTTTTCAAATTAGACATGCATACAAACTATGCACAAGAGTGTCAAATACACCAATGGATCCATGCCCTTATATAATGTATATGTTCAAGAAGAAATATATATTAAACAAGGATTGAAATAGAAGGTTGGGGAATGCACAACACAACGGTCCATTGCAATGTCTTCACTAGCTAGAGTTTGGAAGGGAGGGAGAGGGTGAGTAACTAGAGTCACTCAGTGAATCGGTTAGCACAGTTTTAAGAATACAAAATACTCTATAGAACGACAATACAAGTTTTTGCAGTAATATATATTGTCCAAAACATTTCCGTATATATATATATATATAGTAACATAAACACGAGTGTTAAGAAAAACATATATAGCATAGAAAAATTATTTGCTCAAATGAGGTTTTAATAGACGTAACTCACGTAAAGCAAAAGACGAGTTTTAAAGTCATAAAGCATGATATCCCCTATTAAAACAACTTTTATTATCCATAGAGACTTGTTTTCTCAAAATACAACAGTTTTGCATTTTCGAACAATCAAACAATAGTCTAGAAATCCCTCTAAACTCTAGCCGTTGCCGCGGCTAAATTCAAAGCCGTTAAGCCACTCATGTTCTTGACGTTGATCCACTCAGGCCGTGTGGTGACTTTGGACTCCTGATGTTTTTCAGTCAGGACTCTACGCACCACCTGAAATGGATAGATCAACCGGGTTCACCACGCCACCTCTAAAGGCTATCCCATGGGGACCCCCTACTACAGTAAGTTGGTCCCAACCTCATCACCAACAAAACATCACGAAGTGTAGCAGTAATATAATTCAAGTAAATCATTTCACAGAGTCCTTGTCCAGGACAAATATTCATATATCGGTTATAACATCATTATCATATTAAATCAAGGCCAAGGGTGTGTGTGTGTGTGTGTGTGTGTGTGTGTGTGTGTGTGTATCCACACTTTAAAATCACAATGAGTAAGTTCGTGAATGGATACTTGTAATTACCAAGTCAGGTCACTTTCAAAGATAGGCAAGCCCAAAACAGGATATACAATCTAGTAGCTTTCCTCACAATCTTTCATATATTAGTTGGCAATTCATTTCATAAATCAACTCATTTACGATGTATGCAATATGTATGCAAGTAGATGAAAATACGAATGTAAGAAATAATAATATATGAAAATATTCTTATTTCTATTAGAACCATGCAATCGAATTAACCCACTCAAAAACTTAGGAGAACAACTTCTCAACGACGCTGCTCCTCCGCCAACTCCTTGCCTTGGGCCAAGCTCTCACCACCTACACTAACACATGCCACAATGGCTCAAAACCAAGAGAAAACATAAGAAGAAAAGAAAACACAAACTTCTTCATGCTACAAACCAAGAAATGTTAGTTTGAATTTGTATTAGAATAACTTCGTGATTATATTAATCTAATATGAATTCAAACTGAATTAAGTGGTCCATGACTTAATCATAAGATTCCTAAGTTAATTCTGATTTGGCAATTTGGATAATGATCTACTTAGTATTTTAAGTGGAGTTAATTCTTTTATGGTAAGGGTTATATATAGGACAGCACATGGGTCCCCAATTTATCGTTATTGCAAGTACCCAGCTCCATCGGCGGAGAGAACGGGATAGATCGGAAGAGCCCTTGGTTTCATCAAGTGCTTAGGTTTTCCTTAAGTGCAGATTTGGTTTCCTCAAGTGAAAGCCTGTGAAGAAGTGCATATCTCGATCTCTTCAACTCCTATCTAACTTGCTATGGCTGGAGGTAAGTGATCTTGCTTCCGCTATAATCAATTATATGATTAATACAACATATTAGATGTTGTACTCTGGTTTTGGTATACGACAGATTTGGATATTTAGATGTCGTATACCGTACTCTAAACTTTGGATTTTTAACAGTTGGTATCAGAGCTTCATTATATCTCTGCCTAGCATCATGATAGTCTATGATTATTTCATAACCATATTAGTGATTCTAATTTTAATTTATACATATTATGTTTACATGATATCATTGGTTTTTGATCATGTTCAACAATGTATTATTAAGTTTCTATAGGTTATAAATTTGACATATTTAATTTATTTAATAAATATCACATGCCTAGGGTTTGAAAAGTTGAGCATTGGGTTGCGTGGGGTCAGCTCGAGCGGCCAACGCTCGGGTCTGGCTGCGTGGCCAGGCACGCCCAGGAAAGACGCCTGCGCGCAGCCTGCACGTCCAGCGCGCACTGCCCGGCGAGGCCGGGCGAGCCGCGGCCGGGCCGCGCGCGGCCTCGCGCACGTAGGCCGGGCGCGCCGCCGCTAGGTGCGCTAGGAGCACGGGCGGCGGCTAGCGCGCGCCCGGGAGCACCGCGAGCGCGCGCCTCGCGGCCTACGCGCGGCGGCCGGGCGCACCGCGCGTGCCCTGCGAGCGGTGGCCTACGCTCCTCGGCCGGACATGCGCGCGCGACATCCGTGCGCGCGCGGCGGCTATGCTCGCGCGCGGCCTGCGCGCGCGCCGCCCAGGGCCGTACGCGGGCCCCGGGCGCAGCCGACGCGCAGGACCTCCGGGAAGCCTGCCGGCTGCGCGGAGGACCTGGCCGGCGAGCTGCCGGCCGGGCGTGGCTTTGTGGCCGGCGACGGCTAGGGTTAGAAAACCCTAATTTTTATTTTATTTTATTCATATTATTGTTTATTTTATTTTACGATATTATGAAAATTATGAATAAAATATAAATAAGGGATGTTTTTGCAAATGGCCTTGTTTTGCACATTTGAGGGTAATTTTGTATATTTAACCATGTTTAATTGTGTAGTTATTTTTGGTTTGTTTATATGAATTTTCATATATTAAGTGCCAAATAATTATTTAATTTTTGGGTTTTGTTTGTATGAGTCTTTCATACATTAAGTGGATTAATTATAATTTGTATAATTAATTATTGTGCATTGAATTTGTTCATGTCATTTAGCATGCCTTGTGATCGATTGAATTTTTCCAATTATGGCCTGACCACAACCATGATTTTTCTTTAAAATCACATTAAGTGTGTGATTGATTACATTTAGTTTAAAAAGCATAAATTGTGATCAAGTATGATTAATATAATGATTTTGCCCTACAGGGATTTTGTTATATTTTTCAGAATTAATTAGGATAAAATAATAAATAATCTTTATTACTTAAGTTGCCCACGGGTATTAAGGAATATTGATTATTTATCAGTTTTATCAGGTGGTAGATTGTGATTGATCATTTTTGATGTAGTAATTTTGCCCCACAGGGATTTTGCTATATTTATGTAATTGATCAGGATGAAATAATGGTTAATTTTTATTTCTTAAGTCGCCCACAGGTATTAAGTAATTTGAATTATCCATTAGTTTTATCGGTGATTGTGAATCTATTTTGTATCTATGTCTTGGCCCACAGGCAGATTGTGATAACGAATTGATTCATGTTTGTTTTGTTTTGGTATGGCTTGCATTGGTAAGCATACCAGCTTGTTTGTTGCCTCAAACTTTGGAATGATGTGTATGTTATTTGTTTAACGCAGCAATTTAATCAGTTGTTTTTTATGAAAAATGTCATGCTCCCATGTTAAAGGGTGATAATTATAAAACCTGGAAAGAATTGATTCTTCTCTAGTTGGGATGCATGGATTTTGACTATGCTATAAGGAAAGATGAACCACCCTTGTCGAATGACAATAGCACTCCGGGTGCGATTGCCTTATGTGAACGGTGGGAGCTATCGAATCGCTTGAGCATGATGTACATTAAGACTCGTATATCTCCTAGCATTCGTGGTTCAATCCCTGAGTGTGTGTATGTAAGAGATTTGCTGAAGGCAATTGATGATCAATTTGAGACTTCAGATAAGGCTCTTGCTAATACTCTCATGACCAAATTATTATCCATGAAGCTCACAAGTGTTAAAAGTGTGCGAGAGCACATCATGAAGATAAGAGACATAGCGGCTCAACTTAAGGCTTTAGAGCAGATTGATTTTTCAAATGCTTACCTTGTGCACTTTATCTTGCACTCTCTTCCGCATCACTATAACCCTTTTAAAATCTCATATAACACACATAAAGATAAATGGTCTATTAATGAACTTTTGACCATGTGTGTTCAAGAGGAAGAAAGGTTATTATTAGAAAAGAGTGAGGCAGGAAGAGTTCAAACATATTAGAAATCATACATACAGATATTTGTAGTACAGAAATGGACTCATATGGTCAGAAATACTTCATCTCTTTTATTGATGACTACTCACGTTTCATGTATCTCTACTTGCTTGATAATAAGAGTGAGGCATTAGATGTTTTCAAGGTCTTTAAAGCTGAGGTAGAGAAACAATGCGGCAAGCAAATTAAGATCGTGAGATCAGATAGAGGTGGAGAATATTACGGTAGGTACACTGAGGATCGACAAGCACTAGGTCCGTTTGCGAGGTTTCTTGAAGAGCATGGTATTGTGGCCCAATACACTATGCCTGGCTTACCAGATCAAAATGGTGTAGCTGAAAGAAGAAACCGCACTTTAATGGACATGGTTAGGAGTATGCTTAGCAACTCAAAACTTCCTCGATCTATGTGGACTGAGGCTCTTAAAACAGCAGCGTATATATTAAATCGTGTTCCAACCAAGGCAGTTTCTAAAACTCCATTTGAGTTGTTCAAAGGTTGGAAACCGAGTTTGCAACATATGCGCGTTTGGGGTTGTCCAGCTGAGGTGAGAGTTTATAATCCACATGAGAGAAAGTTGGATCCAAGGACTGTTAGTGGGTATTTTATTGGTTATGTTGACAAGTCCAAGGGTTATAGGTTTTATTGTCCATCACATGACACTAGAATTGTGGAATCGAGAAATGCAAAATTTCTTGAGAATGATGTGATTAGTGGGAGTGATCAATCTTTAGACTTAGGTCTTGAAGAAGATTATGAAGTAACTCCGGACACTAGTCTAAGATTGATTGCTTCACATGAACACCATTAAGATCTTGAAAACATTGAAGAAACAATCATTGAAGAACCACATCCTACTGATCTAGTGGATCAAATCGCACAACATCAACCAGAAGTTATTGAGCAACAACTTCATCATGTAGACGATGATGTGGCACTAAGAAGATCAACTAGAATTAAGAAACCAGCAATATCTAGTGATTATCTCGTGTACTTACAAGAATCTGACTATGACTTTGGAGCCGTTAATGACCCTCAAATTTTTTCACAAGCTATCGGTTGTAGTAATTCTAAATTGTGGTATGATGCTATGAAGGATGAGTTGGAATCCATGGCACATAATGGTGTTTGGGATCTAGTCTAGTTGCCTAAAGGGGCGAAAGCCATAGGGTGTAAATGGGTCTATAAAACTAAGAAAGACTCGTTAGGCAACATTGAGCGTTATAAGGCTAGACTGGTCGCTAAGGGATTTACTCAGAAAGAGGGCATCGATTATACTGAGACCTTTTCTCCTGTTTCGAAAAAGGACTCGTTACGTATTATAATGGCATTGGTTGCCCATTTTAATTTAGAATTGCATCAGATGGATGTGAAGATGGTTTTCCTGAATGGAGATCTAGAGGAAGAGGTGTATATGAAACAACCAAAAGGATTCTTCTCTAGTGAAGGTGGAAGCTTGGTTTGCAAACTTAATAAGTCTATATATGGATTGAAACAAGCCTCCCGTTAGTGGTATTTGAAGTTTCATGGTGTTATCTCTTCATTCGGTTTTGTTGAGAATATTAAGGATTAATGCATATACTATAAGGATAGTTTGAGTAAACTTTGTTTTCTAGTTCTATATGTTGATGATATTTTACTTACAACCAATGTTAAGGGTATGTTACATGAGGTAAAGCAATTTCTCTCTAAGAATTTCGATATGAAAGATATGGGTGAGGCATCTTATGTCATTGGCATTAAGATACATAGAGACAGATCTCGTGGAGTTTTGGGTTTGTCTCAGGAAGCCTATATTAATAAAGTCTTGGAGAGATACTGTATGGAAAATTGTTCACCTAGTGTCGCACCTATTGTGAGAGGTAATAAGTTTAATTTGGACCAATGTCCTAAAACCAACTTGGAAATGGAACAAATGGAAAACATCCCGTATGCTTTGGCGGTTGGAAGTCTTATGTATGCTCAGGTCTGCACAAGAGCAGACATTGCATTTGCTGTGGGGATGTTAGGAAGATATCAAAGTAATCCAGGGTTGTACCACTGGAAAGCTGCAAAGAAAGTGATGAGGTACCTTCAGGGTACGAAAGACTACATGCTTACATATAGAAGATCAGATGACTTGGAGGTCGTCTGGTATTCGGATTCGGATTATGCGGGCTGTCTTGATTCTCGGAGATCAACATCCGGTTACATTTTTATGTTGGTCGGTGGTGCTATCTCATGGAGAAGTGCAAAACAGACTTTGGTTGCTACTTCCACCATGGAAGCCGAGTTCGTTTCAAGTTTTGAGGCTAGTTCTCAGGGTATTTGGTTGAAGAGTTTTATATCTGGGCTTAGGATCGTTGATTCTATATCCAAGCCATTGAGAATTTGTTGCGATAATTCTGCTGCTGTATTCTTTACCAAGAATAATAAGAGTGGTAGTCGAAGTAATCATATCGACATCAAGTATTTGGCGCTAAAGGAACGTGTGACCGCCAATGAAGTAACTATTCAACACATTAGCACAGAGTTGATGATTGCAGATCTTTTGACGAAAGGCATGTCACCAAAATTGTTTAGAGATCATGTAGAACATATGGGACTTGGTTCTTCTCTATGAACAATTTATATCGCTATAATATTGAAACTCTAGCATTTATATTGTCTTCTCTTTAAGCGTATACATTGAGTTTGAGAATGACAATTATTAAGTTTATGCATATTTATTTATGTGTTGGACCCGAATAAGCATCGGGCTTATTCATTATGATAAAATGCCATATAAGGGTTTGTATTGAAGAGAGAAGTTGCATCGTAATACATGGAAGGCAATACCCGTTTGTTTTAATGATGACTTACCGCCATGATTCGTGTAATGTATTTCTTTAATATAGGCATACAGATTTACAGGTTAATGTGTATGGATATTAAGTTACCTATGATAAAGTTGGCCCAAGTGGGAGAATGTTAGTTTGAATTCTATTAGAATAACTTCGTGATGATATTAAACGCAAACAACACTTAGGTATGGCCTGAACTTCGGCTCCAAGGGTTCCAAAGAACCTCCATGGAGATCAACTCTCAAAACAACTAAAAATAAAGGTTTAGCAATGGATTTTTTGGTGCTACAGTAGCTTCGATTTCAAGAACAAGGGAAACAAGTTTCATTAAGGTAGAAAGGGGTGAATCTTCACATCCACTTCATACTACAAGAAAGGGTGAAAGAAATCAAACAAGTCACTCAAGAAATCAACATCATTAAGCTAAGATGAAAAAATCTAAAACCTAGCGCTGGCTTGCCCATCCAATTAAAAATGAAACAAAGGGAAAGAGGAAGAAGTAGAGCTTACCTTCAAAGATCTTGAACCAATAGAGAGAAGGAGGTTAAGCAACGGCGGTTTTTTCTCATCCAAAGCAAAGGGAACAAAGGTAGGAAGAAGAAGAAAAGTAGTCGGAGGATTAACGCTCAAGTTTAGAACTTTTAAATATCCCTGAGCAAACACATGCTGAACATGGACGTGTTTTTGAGCCCCCATGGCAGTGTACTCACAAGCACTGGCACGAATCACGGGCGTGCTTCGGCCCTGTGTACTTTATAGGAAAACAGGGCGAGAAAAGCATGGCTTCACTAGCAAAGCACGGGCAGGAAGCACGTGTGCGCTTATGCCCGTGCACTTTATAGGAAAATCGGGGGCGAGAAAAGCACGGCTTTTCTGCCCCTAACAGCACCATGCTCTCAAAAGCACGACCATAAGCACTGGCGTGTTTCGTCCCATGCACTTTATAAGTTGCTGTAAACAAAATCTAAAACATCCCGTGAAGTGCACAATCAAGAGCACAGTCGCAAGTACGGTCGTGCTTGCTCTATGAACTATGTTTTAAGTCCAAAACGACTAAAAATGCACTAAGACTCAAGACACAATTGTTATTTAAACAATTTAGACAACGACATAGGTTCGGAAAAACAGAAACACTACCGTCTGGTTTGTAATAAATGATAAATAAAATGATAAAATTCTAAAGAGTAATGATATTTACACCAAAGTAATAGACTGAATCGATAGCCCTAATGGCCTAAATGCCAGGTTGGCATTTATGTCAGCATTCACGTCATTCTTTGCTTGAATGTGTTTTTATCATCGAACCCCTTAATATTTTATAATTTTTAGAGTTTAGGAATTTTTACTAAACTCTAAAACCCGAAAATCTTAAATCCAAATACTATATAATTATATACACAAAATTCAAAAAATTTGAACCCTAAATAATACACCATAAACCTTAAATCCTAAGCTCTAAGCCTTAAACCTTAAATAATAAATCGCAAACCCCTATAAACCGTAAACATTAATTTACAATTTAGGGTTTAGGAAAGAATTTCTTATTTTATAAGGTTTAGATGATAAAAAAATTTAAGTTAGATGATAAAGAGAAATTAAGTTTTTTTTCAAAAAATAATGACGTGAATGCTAACATGATACTAGTTTGGCATTGATGTCATTAGGACTATTAATTCAACTTAAATATTATTTTTTAATTCTAAAATAACACATCTGTACATAATATTAAAGTAGTTTTATAATATGCTTTTCATGAGTTTGAAGGAGGAAATTTTATTTTTTTAATTTTTTGATTAAAATAATTAAAGAAAGAAAGTCTTATTTTATTGAATAAGAATGCCAACAGTTTGCATGATAGAGCCCTTGTGTTCCGTGGCTTGAATGATGATGAATATTGATTATTTATATAAAATGGATAGAGAAAGTTGTAGATATAAGTTTATTATTTTCTTAGGTCATGTCATTTAAATGAAACAAGAAAGTCAAATATATATATATGCCGATCAACTGACCATATTTCAGTTTTTGTTTTAGATTATATCCAAAATTAGAGGAAATAAAAGTAAAGAAAACAAAATATGAGAAATCAAAGAATGAGAAGAATTAGAACTTTCAACATTAAATAATTTTTAAAAGTTATTGGTATTGGCAAAATTTTAATTCAAAGGAACTACAGAATTTAAAGCTAATTTGTTATTTGTAGGATTTAGTTCCAAAACACTACACTACTGTGTTTTTAATTCTTTTAATGAGTTACTGAAATAGGTTATGAATTGTATTATTATATAATTAAATTTACTTTTAATTTCTCTTATATATATATATATATTCAGCTTTTTGAGTTATTCATTTGTTGGGTATTATAGCATCTAGAGTTGTTTTTCTCATTTTCGCATAGATATTATATGTAGGATGCTGCAATTTAGATGATTAAATCACTTTTTTTTTTGTGCTTTGAATTATTTGTTTATATACAATATTATTTAAGAATTACCAAAATTGCGAAGGCCCAATTTGATGGGAGGGAATTTAACTAGTTTGTATCTTTGTCCCTTATTAAGTGAAGAATTATTGAATTGCTACCCATGACATGTGCGGCACTTGATCACTTTTCTTCGACTAAGTTAGCCTAATTCTTTTTTTGTCTTGTTTTTCTACCAAAGAGCCAAGAACTTTATTAAAACAAGAGGCTTAGGGAGAGCTCTTACTTTAGGGAACTTGGAGACTTTTTAAAACTTGTATTTTTATTGAAGCTTGAAAGCTTACAAGAGAGCTTTCTCATCTTTCGGTTTTAAATCTTCCGTGGCTTATTGCTGGAGATTTCAACTCCATAATCTCCAGCGACGAGTGTAAAAGGGGAGCTTTCTCATATTATTCTAGAAAAGCTCAGAGTTTTCGCAGATTTATTGATGATAACAATCTTTTGGATTTGCATTTCTCTGGTCCCAGATTCACCTGGTGTAATAATCAGAGGGGCGCCTCCCGCCGTTGGGCCAAATTAGACCGTTGTTTAGTTAACTCTTTTTGGAATTCGGTGTTTAATTTTTACAATCTCAAACACCTCCCTCGAGTCTCCTCGGATCATGCTTCTCTTAATCTTGTCGTTCAGTCTCATTGCGGTAATAAAAACAAAGTTTTCCGGTTTGAGAATTTTTGGTTGGAATATATTGATTGTCATAATGCTATTTGCCGGGCTTGGGATTTTAATCCACATGGAAACTCCCTTTAGGTAGTCTCTCATTTACTTTCTCGATCTCGTTTTTACTTAAAGCGCTGGCTTCATTCTGGTTTTAATGACATTGATCAAAGCCTTAATTCTATTGAAAATGAAATTCGTTCTCTCAAGCTTTCCGAAGATTTAAATTCTGATCTTCAAGACTATCTTTCCAGTTTACATCAGCAATTTTCGCTTTTTGAGAATTAGAATTCTACTAAATTGGCTCAAAGAGCTCGTATGCTTTGACTTGCTAAAGGTGATAAAAATACAAGTTTCTTCCATAATTCTGCTTGTATTCGAAAACATTTTAATTCCATTTCTCAAATTACTGATATTCAGAGAAACTGGTTTTCGGATCCAGATGGAATTCAAAATGCTTTTGTTAGCTACTATTCTAATTTATGGTCTTCTAGCTCTGATTGTGACTTTTATTTCATTTTGAATAATTTGCCTGCTAATGTACCTTGCCTGACTGGTGCTGATGCTGATTCTCTTATTCGGAATGTTACTAGAGAGGAAATTTATTTCACTTTGTTGGAGCTCCCCAATGGGAAGAGCCCCGGTCCTGATGGTTTTAATGTAGAGTTTTACCGTTTTTTCTGGCATGTTATTGGTGACAAAGTTAGTGCTGCTGTTCAATTTTTTTTCCATCTTTCTGTCATTCCAAATGCTTGGGGTAAAACCTTCATTGCCTTAGTCCCTAAGGTTGATAACCCTAAGAGTGTGTCTGACTTTCGTCCTATTTCTTTGTGTAATGTTTGTTTTAAACTTATTTCCAAAATTCTGACTAATCGGCTTAAGGTTGTTCTTCCCCGTCTTATTGGGCATGAACAAGCTGGTTTTGTTGCTAGTCGGTGCTCTTTTGACAATATCATTGCCATTCAGGAGGTAGTCCATACTATAGAGAAAGACATTCAACACCCCCCTAGGATGATAGTTAAAATAGATATTGAAAAGGCCTATGATTCACTTAGCTAGAATGGAATTCTTGCTACTCTTGTCAAAATGAAATTCCTTATAGCTGGATTAAAACTTGCATTTCTTCTAGTTCTTTTTCCATCCTCGTCAATGGTCATCCTACTCCTTGGTTTAATTCATCTAGAGGAGTTCGGCAAGGGAATCCTATCTCTTCATATTTGTTTATTCTAGTGTCCCAAGTTCTTACCACGATGCTGAATATTGGTCTTCAAGGAAATTGGATTCCAGGCTTTGACTCTAGACTTCCTTTAAATTTTAATCACCTGATGTATGCGGATGATTTGATTTTGATCACCTTAGCATCCCGTCGGGTGGCAAGGAATATTAAAAGTTGCCTGAATATTTACAAACGGCTTACAGGTCAATCTCCTAACATCACTAAGTCTACAATCTACTTCCCTTCTTGGATCAATAAGCATGTGGCCAATCGTATCTCATCCTTGCTTAGCTTCAAGTTAGGCACTTTCCCCTTTACTTATTTGGGTATTAGTATCACTCCCAAAAAGCTAGCCAATTCTACTTTTAACACCATGACTGATAGGATTAGTCGTGCGTGTTCAGGGTGGAATAATTCTAGACTATCCCCTGCTGCAAAAACCATTTTAATCAATTCTAATATTCTTTCTCAAGCAATTTACTACTTATTAGTTTATCCTGTTCCTGACTTGGTTTTGAGGGAGATCAACAGGATAGTTAGGGCTTTCTTTTGGAGCAAGGGTAACAATAGAAAGGGCATTCATGCTGTCTCAAGGGATACTATTACTTGGTCAAAATCTGAGGGGGGTCTTGGTGTTAAGAACTTGCTCAACACCAAGCATGCTCTAATGGCTAAAAATATTTTCAGATACCTTAATCATGACCCAGTAATTTGGGTTGGAATTCTACACACTAAGTATGGGTCTTTGAATTTTTGGCATGATAAGAACCCTACTAATTGTTCCACTTATTTCAAAGGGTTTTGTGTTTCAGCGGCTAAACCCAAATACTTTTTTCGCCTTAGCTCGATCAATTCCAACTCTTCTTCGTTTCTATTTGATCCTTGGTGTTCAGAGTTCCCTTTAGCTTATTATCCAACATTCATTAACATGAATCTTGATTTGGATAATTTGCAAATTTCTGATTTTTGTTGTGGTGAGAATTGGAATTGTTTACGTCTTAATGATCTTTTTGGGGATAATTATGTCTTATTTTGTGAAAGATTGTGTAGAATCGATAACTCTGTTCTCCCACTTTGGACCTGGTCTCCCAAGTCCAATAGCAATAGAATCTCCAATATTTCATATCAAGCTCTTAATACTGCTAGTGGTTTTGCTGATGCTTGGGCTGGTTGGAAGACTTTGTGGTCTCTCCAGATAGCTCCTTGCATCAAACAATTCATTTGGCTCACTTTTAAAGGCAGAATTGCTACTGGGGATTATTTGCATTATATTAAGTTGGGTCCCAGAATTGATTGTGTTTCTTGTGGGTTGGAATTGGAAACTGCAGAGCATTTGTTTAATTTTTGTAGTAGAGCTCAACAGGTTTGGAGTCTTATAAGTGCAAAGTTAAATAAGGATGTACAATTCCCCAATGGCATCACTTCAGGGGACTGGATTCTTAGTCCCATATACACTTGCTTTGATCGTGCCATCATTGCGACTTCAATCTGGCACATTTGGAAGGCCCGTTGTGACGCTATATTCAGAGCTTTGGCTCCAAACAGGAGCTCAGTAGCTTGCAGAGCTTTTTCTCAGGCTATTGAATACATTCGTGCTCAAGGAAATAAGTTTGGCAAGTGTCTCATTATAAATAATTTTCAAACTGGAGCCTCACTTCTGTTTGTCTCCAAGTACTGGAGCCCCGGTAGGCAGGTAAGTGGGATTGGATTTTTCCTATCGGATTCTAATGGTTATATTTCTTTTGTAGGATATCAACCCATTCAAGCTTCAACGGATTTGGATGCTGATGTTCAAGCTCTTTCAGCTGCGACTGCAGTTTTAAAAGACCTTCAAGTCAATGTACAACACGTTTTCTTAGATAGTACTGATTGTGCTAATATGCTGAAGAGAAGCATGATGGTTTGGGATTGGAGGATTCAGGATCAAGTTATGAATTTAAAGCTACTGTTACAAGATGTTGGGCGCCCGGCGATCCACCTCATCCCCAGGGCGTGGAACCATCCTGCAATTAGTCTAGCCACTCTTGGTTCAAACTCTCATGGTCTAAGTTTGTTTCATCAGGGTCGGGATTTGCCTCGATGGCTGATGCAGATTCTAATTATATTTGGTTTTTCTTAATATGTTGAACTCTAGTTTTTGCTCTCTGTTTATCTGCTGTTTTTGCTTTCTTCTTTGTTGTAAGTTTGCTTCTTGCTTTCAATAAAATTAGCCCGCAGGGTTCTTTGTTTAAAAAAAAAAAGGCTCATCTTTGGGGGGTATTTATAGCCCTCCACCTCTCCAATGACGGTGGGAATCAATTTGATCAAATGGCCGGTATTGGCTCTCTAGAAAACTCCACAAGCTTTTCCCAAAATATCTAAAGTTCTCTCATAGTCCATGTTATTCTACTCAATTCTGGAATTATGGGGAGAATTTTAAAAACCTGTATATATGTACAAAGGGTTGTTATAACACTTAGAAAAATGTCTATGGGCGGTAACCCTTTATGTTAGGATCCGCCCGGCATCATCCGGTCCACACCGTGCCTCACGTGACAATTATCATGCAATAATGAATGGATATTAGGTAAAATTTCATTATATTATGGGCTTTTTTCCCATATTTAGCCTAATAAAATTATTATTGCCTACAGGGTCTTAGGGGCATTTTATCTGTCAAAATGGCCCTAGGGCCATCAAACCAATGTCCAGTCAGCACCCATGTGTTTGCTGGGCTGCTGACCGGATATTTTAAAACTAACATGATCTTACTTTTTGTTTTTATAATTTATCCCCTTCTTTCTTATATAATTATTACAGTAGTTATTTTTATATTTTTAACCAAATTATTTATTAAGTATTTTTATTTTTAAAGAACATATTTATACATTTAGTAAATATGACCATGCTTGCACATAATTTAAGTAGATGTTAATGTTTAATGGATATATATCCCATGGAAAATGTTTATGTACGTTAGTAAGGCATTTAAATAATTATATTTGTCTACATATTTTCAAAAAATTTGAGATAAAAATGTAATAATTGTATGATGATTTACATATGTATAAATTTATATATTTAAAATATAAATGTATCTTATAAGTCTTTAGAGCTTAAAATGAAAAATGTATGCCCACTTATATACACATGCACGTAATAATTATTTAATATATTATTTAAACTACCACTTATATACATATATTTGGGCTTATATTTTTTATCTTCATGAGGGCATACATTTGTCATTTTAAGCTCCACTGACTTGTAAAAAACATTTATATTATAAATTGGGTTTTTTCGCCTACAAGTCCTAGAAAAAAATTTTATTGTCTAAAATCTAAATGGCCTTAGGACCATCAAATCAATACCAACTCAGCACATGGGTGTTGGTTGGGTCTACTGTGTGAATATTTTAAACGTAAATCATTGAATGTTTAGCAATTTAACCCTTTTTGGCAATTTATACAATAATATTTTTTTTAGGGCTAATAATGGAAAACCCATCTAAATATAACCAAACAAACACATAATACTAGGATGCATGCATGCAGATGGATGTACGTGTAAGCAAAATTCTATGATTAGGGCATAATCTAAAATTAGGCATGACACCAAAGGTCAAGAAGAAAGGCAAATTAATGGCAACCCTGTAAGTCCGTTAACTGAAAGAAACCCTAATTTTGGAGCTCTATGAATGAAAAGTTTATAACAAGAAGCTTTTCATACCACCGGTGAAACCTTGTTTCCCCTCTTCGTTAGCTGCCTTGGGCCCTCCTAAGGGTGATGACCTTGCTCACCATGGAGGCCTTTGGCCGCTTACTACTTCCCATCTTACTCCTCCTTTCTTCTCTGTTTCTTTCGGCTTCTTCTCTTTCTGATGCTGAGGCAGCCTCTATCGCCCGACGTCAACTTCTCACTTTCCATAATTCTGGTGACCTGTTTGATGACTATGAGCTTGAATTCAAGGTATCTTTTTAATACCAACCAAAAAAAAAAGACCTTCAGTTTTTATGTTGAATTGGGCTCAAATAATATGTTTCAGTCTCATATTCTTTCATCTATGTGTGTGAAAATTGTAAATTTGGATATATATATATATATAACCAGTAGTTTCTAATCTTTCATTGAGTGAAGAATTTTATTTTATTTTATAAAATAAGATTTATAAATGCAAAACTTACAACAAAATTTTTGGAATGAATTGTAAAAAGGTGGATTACAAGTTCAAGAACCCTCGTCTTCGCAGGGCGTACATCGCCCTCCAAGCTTGGAAACATGCCATCCACTCCGATCCCTATAACTTCACTGGTGATTGGGTTGGTTATGATGTTTGCTCCTACAATGGCGTCTTTTGTTCCCCTGCATTTGATGATGCTTCTCTCCAAGTTGTGTCTGGGATTGATCTCAACGGCGCCGACATCGCCGGATTCATCCCCGCCGAGCTCGGTCTTCTCACCGACGTCGCGATCATCCACCTCAACTCTAATAGGTTTTGTGGTGTTATTCCTTTGAGTTTCAAAAGGCTCACTCTCCTCCACGAGTTGGATTTAAGCAACAACCGCTTCGTCGGAAAGTTCCCCGACGTCCTCATCGGGCTTCCCGGTCTCCATTATCTTGATCTCCGGTTTAATGAGTTCGAAGGTGAACTCCCACGGGAACTATTTGACAAAGATCTCGATGCACTTTTCTTGAATGACAACCGGTTCGAATCCGGCATACCGGAGAACCTCGGCAACTCCACCGTCTCCGTCATCGTCCTCGCCAATAACAAGCTGGAGGGCTGTATCCCAAGCAGTGTTGGAAACATGGCTGGCACTCTAAATGAGCTCGTCTTCTCAAATAATGGTTTATCTGGTTGCTTACCGCCAGAGATCGGCTTACTGGCTAATGTAACAGTTCTTGATCTTGGGGAAAACAACTTCACCGGTGTGTTGCCGAGGAGCTTTGCCGGACTGAAAAGTGTGGAACAGTTAGATCTTGCTCAAAACATGCTCACTGGTGTGATGGCCGAGGATCTCTGCAAGTTACCTCACCTTAATAATTTAACATTCTCTAATAATTATTTCAAAGGTGAGGCCATGAAGTGCTTGGCGCTAGGAAGTGAGGTGGTTTTTGATGATAAGGGTAATTGTCTTGCTGAGAGGTCTGGGCAAAAGGATGCTAAGACTTGTGCTAAGGTGGTGAACCAACCTGTCGATTGTGGCAAGTCTAAATGTGACTCATCTAGAGCTAAATCCCCTCCGGCCAAATCACCATCACCACCTCAATCCCCTCCGGCCAAATCTTCTCCACCACCACCACCACCACCTTCTCCTTTATTTCATTCACCACCTCCTCCGGTCAAATCACCACCACCACCACCACCTCCAGTTAACTCACCACCACCTCCATCACCAGTCAAATCACCACCACCTCCACCACCTCCAATTAAATCACCACCACCTCCGGTTAACTCACCACCACCACCAGTTAAATCAACTCCACCGCCACCTTCAGTCCGTTCACCGCCTCCTCCTGTCAACTCTCCACCACCGCCACCTTCAGTTCGTTCACCACCACCTCCGGTTAACTCCCCACCACCACCACCACCAGTCACAATCACCTCCACCACCACCACCACCACCACCTCCAGTCAACTCCCCACCACCACCACCACCAGCAGTCAAATCATCTCCACCACCACCAGCTTCATTCCGTTCACCACCACCGCCAGTTAACTCCCCACCACCACCACCAGCAGTCAAATCATCCCCACCACCACCACCACCACTGCCACTTTCACCGCCACCGCCACCGCCACCGCCGGTCAAATCATCTCCACCACCAGCGCCTTCAGTCCATTCACCACCTCCTCCGGTGAACTCGCCACCACCATCGGTAAAATCAACTCCACCACCAGCACCTTCAGTCCATTCACCACCTCCTCCGGTGAGTTCCCCACCACCACCGGTAAAATCAACTCCACCACCAGCACCTTCAGTCCATTCACCACCTCCTCCGGTCAACTCCCCACCAACACCATCACCTCAACTTCGTTCACCACCACCTCCAGTAAAAAAATCATCTCCACCACCGGCAGCGGTTCATTCACCACCCCAAACTAGATCACCTCCATCAACTCCTATCTTCTCTCCACCTCCTCCAGTTCATTCACCACCCCCACCATCACCATTACCCTCAACAGAAGTACTTCCAGTAACTCCAGTCCATTCACCACCGCCACCATTTGTCTTCTCTTCTCCTCCACCTCCATCCCCACTTCCATCAATACAAGTGCTTCCTGTAACTCCAGTTCATTCACCACCACCAGCACCGGTCTACTCTCCTCCTCCACCACCTGTGAGTTCACCTCCACCACCACCAGTGATGAATCCACCACCGTCAAGGACAGTCTCATATCCTCCTCCAACTCCAAAACAAGACTTTGACGTTCTCCCTCCAACACTTGGACTTAGTTATGCATCACCACCACCACCCATGTTTCCAGGTTACTAAGAATCAATCTTCAATGACTCCACTTAATTTGTCTTTGTCTCTAAAAAAGAAAGAGAGGAAAACCAAACGGAGGAGAGAATTAAGCCATATGCATGCATGAACATGTAATTTTAAAGAGATGCATTCTTCAAAGGGATTGAGATTTTCATATGCCGGTTTTATTTGTTATAGATATGAAAGTATATGTGCATAGTTAATTTTCTTTATAATCTTATTTGAGTAAAAATTGTTGGCCAAATGTAAATGGCTTTGAACCCTCACTTGTTATTACTCTTTTTCTGGAGTCTTTTTTATATGTTGATTTAAGAAAATTTATGAAGTATTAAATAATTTTTTTAAATTTTATATTTATATTTAATTTTTTTTCCATAACTTTCAAAATATTATATTTAATTACATTGTTTATTAAAAATGTAACACTAGAATAGTTTCCCTGTTATAGTCAAAATGTCTTCTATTCATTTTGGAAACAATTGGTCCCTTCCTCTAACGGCCGTCAGTGTTTCCATTAACCAGCTAATGTGGCATTAAACAACATTAAAATAATACTAAAACTATTATTAAAATATTAAAATATTATTAAAAATTCTAAAAATTATAGAAATTATTAAAACAATTATTAAAAATTTCAAAAAATCAAAAAATTATTTAAATATTATACAAATTCAAAATATTTAACATAAAATTAGTAAAGATACCTATGCAGGTATCTTACCTTATTACAATTTATATCTATAAAATCAGTAAGATAAATCAAAGCTTAATCATGCTTAATAAATTATTAAAAGTTTCAAGGCCAAATTACTTATAAGTCTCTGACAAGTTTCATTCTTCCTGATTAGTCCCTCTGACTTTCCAATATTCCATTTAGTCCCTCTTTTATCGGGCATTTTTGTTTTAGTCCCTAGCGTCAATTCCATTAATTAAAACCATGTGCATTACTGAAAATGCTCTCGCCAGTTTAAGCAAATGACGAAGACTTTTCTCCTGCCAAGTCACATCCATCTTGAGTATGGCGTATGGAGATGACCTCGAAGAGGCTCCCATGTCAGAAGCTTTTCCATTTGTTCTCCTTCTTTATCTCCGTCCTATTTTTCTTCTTCTTCTTCATCTCCTTACATGGTTCTTGTGAAGTTTGGACTGATTTGTTGTTTTTTTTATTTTTTTGTCTCTTCTTCTTCTTATGTTTTTCATCGTCTTCATCTATATAGTAGGAGTGGTTCCCCCAATGTCATAACCTAACGAGCTTTTCAAAATCTCTTGCAGTTGTTCATCATTAATGAAAATTTTCTGTGCTGTGACGCTGTATAAAGGAGAAGGACGTTTGCTTCAATTCATAGTCTTGAGTTCATGGGAGACAGTCATGGGTGAGATATGTCACCGTTGGGCACTGAATGTTTCTCAGGTTAGAGTGAAGTTTGTGACTCCGTACTCATACAAAACGCTTTGCCCTATTGAGTCAGATGTGGACTTCAATGCATGTGTCATATATATTACACTTTCAGCAAGATTGTCGTCGACATCACCGTTGAGGACGTGAGTGGCTCAGCCGGTGAAAGTTCATGTTCATTGATCCCATCGTAATACACCAAGGAGTGCTTATGTTGTTTACTTTTATTTTGTTTGTTATGAAAAGATTTCCCGTGTATTACTCTACTTTCTTGTGTATTATGTTACTTTCCTTTGTATTATATTAATTTTTTTGTGTATTATGCTACTTTCCTGTGTATTATATGTGTTCTGTTTAGTTCTTTCGTCTTCTTTGTATTGTATATTGTTTTTTGACTGTTTTTTGTTTGTAATATGCATCGCCTACCAGGGAGTCATTCTCCGAAAGCATTAAAACCAATCTGGGTACTTTTCTCTCCCAACAACCTCAAGCTGGACTGCTTAGTATTGCCTGCTGTACCCAAATGTATAATGGATCGATTTTGAAAGTTGACCAATGTTTTGAGAATGCAAACCGGTTCAAAGATATCTTATGGAGCATCTCCATAGGACAAAACTTTGATTTTGTATTTGTAAAAAATGATAAAACAAGAAGTGGGTCTGTGAACGTGTCATTCAAAAACCGAAGAAACGGTCGTTGTATAGAGCCGTCGATATTTAGAAAGACATTGAGAGACCATGGTATTCGTCTGCCGTATAAACATATGTGGATGGGGAAAGAGATTGCTAGGGCCATCTTTCACGGCAGCGAGGTTAGTAGTTACAATTTGTTTTTTTGGTATGCGGACAAAGTAGTGGAGATGAATCCCGGTAGTGTCGTCACCATAAAAACGATGGGGGAATGCTTTAGCCGTGCTTTCTTTTCTTTCTAGTCTTCTTTGTTGAGGTTCAAGCAGAAGTGCAGGCCATTGCTTTTTATTGACGAAATTCATATGCTGGGGAAGTATGGTCGGTTTTTGTTAGGTGCAACAAGGAAAGATGGCATTAAGGACCTGTTTCAGGTAGCATTCCCCATCGTCGATAACAAGACTGATGACAACTGGACTTGGTTCCTTGCAATTCTCGAGGAGGCGCTGTACGGGGAAGACGACTACCATAAAATTATAACATTCATCTTGGATCGATCCAAGGGATAAGTCAACGTGGTTGCATGTGTCTTCCTTTCATCGCCGCATGGTTACTGCCTACACCATCTGGAGGTGAACTTCATGAAGTCCAACACAAGACTCGGGAAAGTACTGAGAGAGCAGTGATGGGCAGTAATCATCAAAATTGCATATGCTTATACGGTGAAGTTGTTCGGTGATGTAGTCAGGGAACTTGCGTCCACATCGGGCGATGCGCACGCTTGGTTGCTACATAAGTTTGACATTAACCACTGGTTGAACTATTTGTTCAAAGGTGTGGAATGGTGCGAGATGTACTCCAATGTGGCGGAGTCTTTCAACGCTTGGATCATAGAGGCGTGGCATCTATTGGTAACGAGCATGATTGATTCCATAAGGTTAGCCTCGTGCGTGCGTATTTAGAGATGGTAAAAATAACCAAACCCGACCGAACCCGACTCGAGTTTGACGGGTGATACCCGGTTTGACTGGGTTTCCGGTCGGGTTCGGGTAAAACCCGATAAGGATAAAACGGGCGTGAGTCGGGTATGGGAATCCTGATACCCGACCCGAGGCTATATTACAAAAGCATCCCTAATATTTATTTATTTTCTTTCTAAACCCTATCAAATAAGAAGCAATAATTTTATTAAATTTGAGGGCGCGATTTGTAAATAGTTAGCTATATGACCTAACCATCATCCAAATAGGACAAGAGAGAGGGAGAAGTCGCCGTTGCCGACCGCCTCGCGTTTCAAAAGGTGAGTGTTTTTTCTTTAATTCTTCCCCAATTTCTCTAATAAGTTTCTCATCTTCTTTGCTATCCATTGATGTGTAAATGTTTGCAATTAATTAATTTAGGGTTTCACCTTGATCCTCTTTTTTTTTGGCTTAGGGTTTGGATAAGAAAAGAGAGAGGGAGAGGCAGGGAGAAGCCGCCGTCAATCCCATGATCCCGCGTTGCAATCGAAGGTGTGATTTTTTTTTCTTTAATTATTCCCCAATTCCTCTAATTAGCTTTTCATCTTCCTTGTGATGTTTTTCATCTTCTTTGATTTTATATTGTCTCCTCATGAATTTGTCTTGAAATCTTATACATAGTTACCTCAGCCTCTCAGTAGTGTCCCTTTTGTATATTTTGCAAACAAATCAAAACTTCTAGAAGATTTTACAAATTAAATGATATTTGGTGCGAAATATATAAATTAAATGATATTTAGGAATGAGTTCTAAAATTCTTTTTTGTTTAATGTAGATTATCCATTAGCAAGTGGAGCTACTCATGAATTGGAAGATGATTGATTATTAATGGGAAAGATTTTGAATGTGAAGGTGTTTATTTTTACAAATTTAAAGATATTTGGTATAAAATATATAGTTTTCACATTTGGAATTGTTATTTTGTTTATGTAGGTGAATTATTAGCAAGTGGTTGGAGCTACTATGGATTGGAAGACAATTGATCTCTATGAAGAAGATGATGATGATAAATGATGGTCATTTGAACAAAAAAACCTATGATTTGAATGTCTATTTTATGTTGAATTTGTATATTGTGTGTAGGTTTGAATGTTTATTTTAATTTCTACTTGATTTTTAATTTTATGTTAAATATTTTTAAATAGGGCTCATGGAGGGTCAGGTATTCCCCGCGGGTACCTGATACCTGTCAGGTGCGGGTGTGGGATGGGGTTCTAAAAACCCGTCGGGTTTGGGTATGGTGGCGGGGTAGCGGGTTCGGGTGCGGGTATGGAAAAACCCGCACCTGACCCGACCCGTTGCCATCACTATGCGTATTCTAATGCATTGCTAATATATGCTGTTCCTGTGTAATATACCACGTTTCTGTGTATTACACGACGTTCTTGTGTAATACCAAAAGTTATGTAATATACCTAGTTTCTGTGTAATATACAAAATTCCTTTGTATTACTCGAAGTTACTCTGGAAGTTCATATGTAATGTACCTACTTCCTGTGTAATATACAAAGTTCCTGTGTATTATTTGTAAATTGTGTGTTTTTTCGCCAGGTTTAAAATGATGAATATGATGGTAGAAAGATAGAAACAATCAAATAGGTGGGATTAGGAATGCAAGTGGGGCGGGGCGGGGATTCCCCGCCTCAAAATTCCCCGCGGGGGAGAATTTCTCCCCACTAACTCCCCCGCGGGGATCCCCACGGGGTCGGGGAATCCCCGCCCCACCAAAAGGTTTTCTATAACATATTTTTATACGCATCATATATGAAATAAAAAATATATAAAATATTTTTCAAAATAAACATAATATAATGTAGAATGAAAAAATTAATTATTATAAATAACATAAACTTGAAAGTAAATTAAAAATACAAATTCATTAATAAAATTCATATACAAAAACTAGTATAAACAATTTTATATTTTTAACAATTTTTTTCATTCTTTAAAATATTTTAAATAGAATCCACTACCGTTAGCATTTTGATATAATAGTTTAACCTTTAATAATAAATAAAATTGTAAGTATAAAATAAAATTATAAATAATATTAAAGTTAAAAATAAAATTATATGAAAACCATATTTTTAAATATTGAATTTTTTAATAATTAAAATTAATCACATGATATATATATATATATATATATATATATATAATTTAAAAACTCTTGAAATCCCCATGGGGGGAGGGGCGGGGAACATTCTCCCATTGCCCACCCCGCGGGGAAGCTATTTCGGGGAATCCCCGCCCCGTCGGGGGGGATGTTTCGGGGAATCCCCGCCCCGTCGGGGCGGGGCCCCTCGGGGAATGGGGATTCTCCGCCCCACTTGCATCTTTAGGTGGGATACATACCTTTGCCCTAAAATACGGAAGAAGGTTAAACAACTTGTGGAAGACAGTCGTTCTCTGTGGGTGGCCCGATCCTGTGATGACACCTACGAAGTTGTTAATAAGCACAACAGCGCAGTCAGTCTCCAGATTTGGAAGTGTTCCTGCAGATGATGGGAAGTGCATGGCCTTCCGTGCAAGCATGCATGTGTGGCGATTATGCAGACAAACACGAATCTCCATTGTTACGTAGATGACTGCTTTACAGTCGAACGGTATCGTCGTGCATATGTAGTGAATGTCCCGCAAGTGTATGGAGTCTTCAAGTAATACCTTGTGAGGGACACATGGGTCGTAATCCTTCGAGGCCAAGGATCTACCCTTACTTCCTCTTCACTTATTGTCTAACCAATCAGCTCAAGTTCAGGTGCTACAAACTAAAGAAGGATCCTAATTAGAGCTGTAAGGAATGTCCAGGCTACTGGAAATCACAAGGGGGAAGATGGTCACGGACGCGGATCCCCTTGGGACTATTGAAGCTAGAAGGATGCTAGGGTTAAGATCGCAATTATGGTTTGGGTCAAGAGACTCATAAAGTAAATTAACCCCGATTCCGTCGGTGATTAACCCCTAATCCCATACGAGTGTTTGACGGAATCCCTTCCAACCAACTCCCCCTATGATTGCACTACGACTAGGGAAATATCTGATTAGCGTCAAACTCAATATCTAGGTTTGAACCTAATGGTTGGAGGGCGCTAAATACCCGAATCCCTCGGCTTATTGGTACATGTAACCCTTTCAAACTATGTGAGTCTAATACAAAAGCGCATCCCGCGCTTCTAAGTACAACCTAGAAATTGAACTACAGAGTTATCATGTAATTCAAGGCAATCAAGCACACACAGAAAGAACCACAAACCATATAAATTGCATTAGAAGTAAATTAAAGCATCCAAACAAACTCATTCATCCCAAGGTTCACCAGCGTCCGGTGACCTTGGGGTTTAGTTGTCCATAACAACAAATAATAAGAAAAAATCCATAAAAAAAAACTAAAATAGCCATAACAAGACTCCCTCAAGTGTTGGTGATGAGATGGTGAGTGATAAGTGCCTAAATGTAGTTACTTTCTTATATATTTTGTATACATTTAGCATGCATTTTTTAGAGAATTAATGCCCGTTTTGTGCTTAATCTTGTATTATTTGCTTTGTAGGGCATGAAGAAGCCGTGGAGAACTCGAAGACATGATTTGGGTGAAGAAGGAGAGAGCTTTGAGGTGTGATACTGTAGCAGTTACTGTAGCACAATGCAAGAAACTTTTACAGCTGCAAGAAAACCGTAAGAAAAAAATCTGAAAATTCTCTGCCAATGACAAATCGACCCCCTTGCGGGCCGCATGGCACCCACAAGGCTCGGGGTTAACCCCAAAACAAGCCCAATTGAGCTCCTTGCGGGCCGCATAGATTTGGGGGTATAAAAGGACACTTTTAGGGCTGAAATGGAGAGCTTCATTCTAGGCCTTTTGGCCACTGCCACTCCACCACTCTTCGACCCATTTTTCTGCTATCTAAGGCACACTTTCCTCCAAGAGGGAGTGGTCGATGTCCCGCAAGTGCACGGGGTCGTCAAGTAATACCTCTTATGTAAACACGAGAGGGTCGTATTCCCAAGGGCCCGAGAAGCTACCCTTACTTCCTTATTGCAATGTTGTTTAGCCGATCAAAACTAAGAATAACAGATTAAAAAGCAAAAAAATAGAATGAATGCAATTAAAATGCTAAATAACAGAGGCAATAAATAGGGGAAAATCAGGGTAGGGAAGTGGTCAACCCGTCAGGGGCTACTAAAGTGTGAAGGATGTTGAATTAACATGCAAGTGACTAGTTGGACCGAGAAAACCCTAGATTAGGTCAACCCGATGGTCACGGCAATTGACCCCAAATCTAATACGAGTATTGGATACGGAATCTATTTCGTCCAAATCCTCCTACGATTGCAATGGGCAATGTGGATTTCTCAAGTTATGGTTGAAATACAAGTGAGTACTTAACCCTAGAATTGGAGGGGTATAAATACCTGATGGCCACGGGGTATTTATACATGTTTCCCTTCCAAGCTTGGTGGGTCTAACACTAGGGCAATGGTCATGCAACCTAGTATTGCCTAAGTGTGGATACATACAGTTCTCATGCATACCCAAGCATTCAAAAACACCAAACAAGGATCACAAACAAGCCAACAAGCATTAATTAAAACAAAGTATCCAAACATCACAAGTTCACCCCCAAGGTTCACCTACATCCGGTGACCTTGGGGTTTTAGTTGCTCATAATCTCAAAATACACAATCAAAAGCATGAAAACAACTAAACCAAGCATAGAAAAACTCCCTCAAAGATGGAGGTCAGATAAACTTCCAAAGACGCCACTCGAAGGGGTGGCTTCCCGTCGTCTTCAACCTTCTATCTTCAAGACCTACGAGTAGATCTCGCCCAAGATCGCACGGTCCTAGCCGATTCCTCCACGAAAATGCCCTCCAAGCCTTTCTTCTTGGTCAGATCTAAAGTTTTGGTGTGGAGCTCCAAGAAGAAGGCAAACGTTTTTTTCAAAAGAAAGCCCTAGAAACCCTTAAAAAGGATGAGTTCGGGATAGCTCATGGGTGGCTTCAAGGTCAATATACGGCCGTGAGGATGTTCAGGAAAAGGGTAAAAATTTTGGGTAAATTGCTACGATAAATTGCTACAGTGAAACTGCTATAGTACTGCTACTCTCCTAGACTTAGAAATTTCTTCAAAATCTTTGCGTTTTAGGTTGCTACAGTACCGCTACAGTGCCGTGTGCCCTAAAACAACACATTCAATGTCGATTTCTTCTCAAATCTCGTCGTTGAGCTCACCTAGGCTTCATTTGTACCTGGAACACAAAATAAAACAATTTA
This sequence comes from Dioscorea dumetorum, assembly GCA_902712375.1. Taxonomy (NCBI): domain Eukaryota; kingdom Viridiplantae; phylum Streptophyta; class Magnoliopsida; order Dioscoreales; family Dioscoreaceae; genus Dioscorea; species Dioscorea dumetorum. Next base: position 1,000,335 of record CACTHL010000738.1, read on the forward strand.
GACCGAAAAAGAGCATCAATTCATCGATAAAATATAAGAATCATGTACACTCATACGTATAAAATACATACATTTAGACATTTATCAATTTGTAAGTATGGACACCACCCGACCATGGCCATTTGGCCATGGTCGGGCATCCACACGCTCATGTGGCCCATTCACACGCCCATGTGGATTCCTGCACATCAATTTTTGATATTAATTCTATTTGATTTCCCTAGATGTGGCACCCAGGACTAAGAAGGTTGCACATAAGCGTTCTCGTGCTGCTCGGGTGCCCTCTCCCCCAAGGAACTAGAATTTGCCATGCCTGAACACTAGCAGCGATATGAGCGATTACAACTGATAAACGTCTAAATATACGTATTTTAGACGTATTTATTTGTATTATTTTATTATCTTTTTGATAAGTCGATGCCCTTTTTATAGTCTAAATCTCTTTATTTTGTGTTGCAGACCCTAAATGAGCTCAAGAACGTATTTAGGAAGAATTCGACACCAAATACGACATTTTTGGGTTTTCACTGTAGCAGGTACTGTAGCAGGGTATTGTAGCACCCCGAGGTGAAATTTCCTGCAAAACTTTCTGGATGCCTCACGGGCAACCTCACGGCCGTGAGGCAGCCCATGAGAAGTCGCGATTTTCACCATTTTAAGGCTTTTAGGGCATGAAAGAAATGGGGGGAACCTTGGCCTCTTCTTGGAGCTCCACACCCCCTCTTCTAAATCCGACCAAGAAGGAGAGCTTGGAGGGCATTTCCACGGTTGAATCGGCTAGGAGAGCGCGATCTTGTGCGGGATCTACCTCTAGGGCTTCAAATCTTGAGTTTGAAGACGACGGGAAGCCACCCCTTCGAGTGGCGTCTTTGGAAGCTTCTTCGACTCTAATCTTTGGAGGGAGGTCTTTTATGTTGGGTTTAATTATTTTCATGCTTTTATCCATGTATTTGGAGACTATGAGCAACTAAAACCCCAAGGTCACCGGATGTGGGTGAACCTTGGGGTGAACTTGTGATGTTTGGATGATTTGGTTTAATTCATGCTTGTTAGCTTGTTTGTGATTCATGTTTGGTGTTTTTGAATGCTTGGGTATGCATGAGAACTCTGTGTATCCATACTTAGCCAATACTAGGTTGCATGACCATTGCCCTAGTATTAGACTCACCAAGATTGGAAGGGAAATACATACAAATACGCCGTGACCATCGGGTATTTGTATCCCTCCAATTCTAGTTTGAGAAAACCATCTTACCCTTTGCAATCGTAGGAGGAATTGTACGGGTAGAGCCCGTATTCAATACTCGTACCGGATTAGGGGTCATTGCCGTGACCATCGGGTTGACATAATCTAGGGTTTTCTCGGTCCACCAAGCCACTTGCATGTTAATCCAGCATCCTTCGCACTTTAGTAGCCCCGAGGGGATCCTCATCCGTGACCATCTTCTCACCCTGATTTCCTCCCGTTTATCGCCCTTTGTATTTAGCAGTTTAATTGCTTTTTTTTACTTCTTTACTTTTTTATTTCAAATCTCAAGTCTGATCGGCTAGACAACATTGCGAGAAGGAAGTAAGAATAGATTCTCGGGCCCTTGGGAATACGACCCACTCGTGCTTGCGCGAGTGGTTTATTACTTGACGACCCCGTGCGCTTGCTTGATCACCATCAACAACCCGTCAAATTTGGACAGGTTCGCGTAATTGACTGGAAGGCGCTTGAGAAGATTGATTTAGCTGATGAGGTTCGAGGGCTCACTGTTGTGGGAGGTTGGGACTATCTCCTCACTATCCGTGATCCCACGTTCCGTGAGCTCACGCTGGAGGTCCTGTCTGTGTGGATCCTCGAGATGATGTTTTAAATAGCCGTTCTGAAGCGTCTTAAGGGGGATCTCTTTCCTATCTTTGGGGGAGAGTTCGGCTAGGGTTTGAGAAGGTTTTTGCTACGTTTTGGGGGGCGTTTCTTCACCGATTTCAACACCGATTCCTTCCAAGGAGAGCTATTGGGGGAGCCTTCGATGACTTCGATTCGGCGAGGTGTGCCCTAGGCTTGGAGGAAGGATTCGTGGAGAAAAAGGAGCATCCTTCATAGACCATTAGCACGAACCTTAAGGGGGTTTTATTTGTGGTTTATTTGCATTTATTTTCAATTATTTTGATGAACTTGTATTGCTCCATGGAGAGCTAAACCCCTAGTGGGTACTTGGACATGTAAACTCTAGAATTCCTTTGTTTCAATGAATCTATTGCTTTTATTTTAAATTGAGATTTATTTTGAGTTTCAATCTTGTGTACTTAATTGTTTCTCCCTTAGAGTGACACTAGGGTTGAGGGCTAATCTAATCATCCTTTTGATGAGTGACCATCACCATTAGGGTTAGATTAACCAAGATTGAAGAGGGTCAAGAGGGTGAGTTGAGAGGTAGTGACACGTCCCCATTCCCCTCTGGTGTGGTTTACCCTACCTTCTTATTCCAAGAATTAACTTCGATCTCAAAGAGAGCTAGGCGTTGAGAGAGGCCTTTCCGCCGGGACTTATTTGTGATTAGGGATCTTTTGCTTGGACCAAAGGGATTGATCTATAGTTGGGAATAGTGTTTATCACTTGGAATCCCTAGAGCTTAGCGCGGTCATACGTGGTGTGAGGCGTCGAGTGTTTTATCTCCCCCGGGACCTCGTAGGGGACTAGTCAAGGTTTACCTTAGGTTTGGGACCTTGTGTCTTTGGATTTAAATCCCAATTGAGTAAGAATAATTGAAGTCTTGTACTTGAAACAAGGAACCTAGAGGGAGCATTGTCCGAGTACCCCATTCTTATCTTGATATATTCCGTACCTTTAGTCATCGCTTTTAATCTTTATTTTCTGTTTATTCACTTTTAATTCAATCTCTTCACACATTGAGTTTTCATTGATTAATTGGAAAAGTGTATTTGTTTCTGACGTCTACTCCCCGTGGATTCGACTACCCACCCTTTGGGTATTTATTACTTCGACACCTGTGCACTTACGGAGCACACACGCAAGGGTGTGTCAACTTGGTTTAAAGATTGTATTTGAATGCTCATTTTTGCAATGATTATGGAGTGTTAGTAATTTCTATGTTAAATCTTGTGTTGCATAACTTGATGTGCATGATTTACATAGCATGATTATAAACTTGACGTGTATTTTTACCTTAGTGTAATTGCTCCCTCGAACTGCTTGAACCTCGCAGCATAATCACTACCTTGATGTTTATCGTAGCCATAGCTACAACAAAGCTCCTAAAGCACACTTAGATTTCTTAGATGTACCTGATAAGTCTTGCAAGAGCTTGAGTACAATTTGACACCAAGGGATCAACCCGAGGCCTTACTTCTCAATCACGCATTTCGCTAGGAATTTCATCTGTCTCCTTTTTCTCCTTCTTGCCCACGTCCCTAGGCTTTTAGTCTCAATTCAATCCCAATTCTTAATTGATTAGATACCAAGCAACGAGAGAGCATTGAAAGCTATACCAGTCCTTGTGGATTCGACTACCCGATCCCACATTGGGTACATTATACTACTTGTACAACACGTGCACTTGCGGATATGCAAGGGGCATATCAAGTTTTTGGCACCGTTGCCGGGGACTGGCAACTTTCAGGAAATTTTCAAGTCTTAGTAATCTAGTCATTTATTTTCCCAGTTCTACTTTTCTTCCAGTCATTAGTTCTTATTCTTTTTTATCGTTTCCATTATTGTTCTTTTTTTTTTTTTTTTCATTTTTGTTCATCAAACTTTTGATTGCTTTCTCTACTAATCTGACACACCCTTCCATGTGTATTTCGCAAGTGCACGGGTGTCAAAATAATAAAGTACCCAAAGGGTGGGTAGTCGAATCCATAGGGAGCAAACGTTAGTAACAAAAACACTTTGCTAATTAGTCGAGAAGAAACCAATTGTTGTAGAGATCAAAAGAAAGTAATTAAACAGAAATAAAGGGCTGAAAATAATAGCTAGAGTGAAGGAAAATATCAAGGTGTAAATGGGGTACTGGGGCAACGCTCCCCCTAGGATCATACTTTCAAGTGCAAAACTCAAATTACTCTTCTTAAATTGAAATTCAATGACCCGTGGAAATCCAAAGACACAAGGTCCCAAATCTAAGGTCAACCTTGACTATTCCCCTACGAGGTGCCGGCGGAGAGGAAACTCTCGAGGTCTCACACCATGTATTACGACACTAAGTTCTAGGGATTCCAAATGATAAACCCTATTCCCAATTCTAGATCAAACCCTTTGGTCCAGGCGAAAGATACCTAATCATAAATAAGACCCAGTGGAGAGTGACTCTTAACGCCTAACTCTCTTTGTGATTGCTAAAAGCTCTTGGAATATGGAAGTAGGATAAATCACACCGGAGGGGAAAGGGGACGTTCCGCTACCTCTCGACTCACCCTCTCAACACTCTTCAACCTTGGTAAATCTAATCGTAATGGTGATGGTCATTTGTCAAAGGGATGATTAGATTAGATTCTCAACCCTAATGTCACTCTAAGGGAAAATAAAATAAGTACACAAGATTGAAACTCAAATTAAATCTCAATTAAAAGTAAAACAATAAGAGTCAATGAAACATAGAAATCCTAGGGTTTACATGTCTAAGTACCCACTAGGGGTTTAGCTCTCCATGGAGCAATACAAAGTCAATAATACAATCGAAAATAAATGTAAATAAACCATAAAGATAACCCCCTTTAGCTCCATGCTGATGGTCTATAAGGGATGCGTTTGCTTCTCCAAAGATCCCTTCGTCAAGCCTAGGGCACACCTCGCTGAATCCTAATCATTGATGGCTCCCCCAATAGCTATCCTTGGAAGGATTCAGTGTCGAAATCGATGAAGAAACGACCCCAAACCTTGCAAAAACCTCGCCAAAATCCTAGCCGCTCTCTCGCCAGAAGTTGGGAAAAAGATCCCTCAAAAACTCTTCAGAACGGCTATTTAAACTCAAAAGTCGAGGATCCACATGGCCGTGTGGAAAATCCACATGCCTATGTGGATTTTTAGCCTTCACAGAAATGCATCTATAGGTCCCCGATTTCGCTCTTTTCTTCTTCTGAGGCCACATTGATGGACACACGCTCATGCGGTAGGTCATGTGGTGTTTCTTGATATCGAAAACCCTTGGAGAGCTTTTAAAATCTTTGAACAAACCAGAACAAGAGAGCATGACTACCTTTGTGTCCTTCTACATCTTTTACGTACTTTGAACCCTCTAGAAGTTGGCACACACCATCTTATTTGACACGGTTTGTGTCTTGGTCTTCATAATCCCATAAAAGAACTCCACTTGGTACCTTCATGACCTATTTTTGCCTTGTTTCCTCCAAAACTTCTTTACAACCCTAGTTTCATGGAAAAACACAAAAACACACGAAATGAGCAATAAAACCTGAGAAAAGTAATGCTCATGATAGAGAAACATCCCAATTATTCTATACATGCAAGTACTTATCATAATCTCCCACCTGTCAAACTCAATTTCATTTTAGCTAATTTATTTTTATAGAAAGACAAGGCTACTGAAATGAAGAATTTACTAGCCGCTCTGGAAACCTCTCATTATTATTCCCTTGGAACAGAATTGGGTGACCATCATGCGAAACCTCAATTAGCAAAACTAATATCTCCATTCATATGGGAGAATGTTGCTAACACTGCAGTTGGAATTCAGGGTGACATTAGTTTAGATGAAGCAGTAAATGTTTATTGCGAGAAATCATGGGTATGGTCAGGCAACCTGTTTATAGAAGAATGGACCATGCAGGGGGAATGAGACAAACCGCAGTACATGGAAAAAGTCATGGCAGTGAGCTCACGGTTATGGCAGGGCGCTGACCTTGAGAAAGTTGGGTCTTATCACAAGGAACTAGCAGCAGTTGATTATAGCGCTGACATTTTAGCTGACCTTAACGGGTGTCACGGCCTCAACCGATCACCTTCGGTCGCGTGTCACCTAACACGCACCAAGCGACACGTCTGCCTTCCTTGCAAGAATAACAGTAGTCAACTCCAGTTTACATCACAGGCACAGCATACGAAAGAAGCGAGTAAAAGCGGAAATCATCCACAGTATGAGAAACACGACACAAGAAACCCATTTTAGAGAGAGAAAAACATAAACTCTATTAGATTAAGAAAAGTTTACAACCTTAGCCAAAAGCCAACACCAAGAATCCTTGTCTTCTCCCAAAAACACAATAGACTCTAATACAAGAGCTACCCCAATTCCCCAAGGTTAATTGAGCCCCATGGCCAATAAAGGTCTGGCGTGAAGTCCCGAACTTCCACTTAACTTGCAGTGTCTTCCGATGTTACTGTAGCTTTAACCAGCTACCCTTGGTCACATCGCAGCAGTACCGGTCACTCATGGTAATACCGCGTGCCATCCTCGCCCTTGGCTTGGCCAACGCTTCTGCCCAGTTGCATATGCCTACGTAAACCTTCGACAAATCTGGAATCAGCTCTCGATCTGATCAAGTGTCCCCCCCCCGCCTAGACTTGCCAGAGATCCACACTCTAAATAATCTAAGTTTGCAACACTTGACTCTTGGTATGGGTGCACCTACCCCACACGCTCATTGGTCACGCGCACGCTCACAGTCTATCGCACGCTTGTCAAACCACCCCCACTAGTTGAACCAGACATCCTCATCGGTCTTGGACTCAAGAAGTATTGCACCAACTCCTCGAACTACCAAAGAGTAGTATCACGCTCCTAGCTTTCATTCGCTCACAATCAGGATGCCCACCAATGGAACATCATGATGCTCCTTAAGGAGCTCTTGCCGAATCATCCCTCCTTTCGGCACATAGAGTCGGTTGCCTTTGGCGTAGAGAAGCCCATCCTCCACCCAATACTTGTGCATGACTCTTTCTTGGACATCTTTCATTAGCTTCATATATTAACTATCCGTCTTTGCTATCTCCTTAATACGACTTTGCAAGTCATTGTCCACTTGCGTCAGCGCAGCCACGTACTCAACCAGCTGTTTGCGACTCAACCCATCAGCCACTTGGTTGTGTCTCCCCAGTTTATGCTACCATTCAAAGTCATATTCCTACAAGAACTCTTGCGAACAACGGTGAGAAGATACTCAACCAGCTGTTAGCCGACAGCTTCTTTTGAGTAGCGAAGAATGTATTTGCAATGTTATCTGTTTTAACAAGAAACTTGGTGCCCAGAAGATACACTCTCCATACCTGTAAGCAATGAACAACGGCGAGCATCTCCCATTCGTGTGTCGAATAGCATCGGTGTCCACCTCCACCGGATGCCCATTCTGAATAAAGACACCGCCAACAGCCTTGTCTGGCGCATCAGTGTCCACCTCAAAAGGTTCTTTGAAGTTGGGCAATGCCAAGACTAGTTCACTTGTAATTACGCTCTTAATCTTGTCAAAAGCAGCCTGTTGCCTCTCGGTCCAACCCCTTGGCTGGTCATTCTTCAACAAATCGATGAGCAGCACGACCTTTCTTGAATATCTTTCAATAAATCGATGATAGTAGTTGGCTAGGCCAAGGAAAGATCGTAACTCCGGTATCTTAGACAGTGTAGGCCAGTCCAAAATCGCCACCACTTTGGCCTGATCCATTCGGACTTTACCCCGAGAAATGATGTGCCCAAGGAACTTGATCTCTTGTTGAGTGAAATGACATTTCTTCAGCTCCACATATAGCTGATGCTTCCTCGGTCTTGATAGATACTGCTTCAAGTGAACAAGATGATCCGCCAAGGATTCACTATAAACCACAACATCATCTAAGTACACCAAAAACTCATCAGTGTAGTCCAAAAACACTTGATTTATTAAGTGGCAAAATGTCGCCAGAGCATTGGTCAAGCCAAAATGCATTACATGGAACTCAAACGACCTATAGCATTTGACACTTGCCATCTTGGACTCGTCCCCTTTTCCAATCCTCACTTGCTAGTACCCCGAACGCAGATCCAACTTGGAAAGTATGTTGCTTTGGCCAATCGATCGAGCAAGTCTTGAAAGAGAGGAATTCTATACTTGTTCATCATCATGATCTTGTTAAACGCTCGGTAATCTACGCATAGTCGAAAAGAGCCATCCTGCTTCTTTTGGAATAGCACCGGTGCACTATATGAAGCCTTTAATGGCCTAATGAAGCCACTATCAATAAGCTCTATGAGTTGTCTCCTTAGCTAAGCTAACTCCAAAGGAGACATAAGATAAGGAGCCCGGACAGGGGGTTTTCAGCCTAGCATCAACTCAATTTGGTGATCTATCGCATGCTGGGGTGGGAGTTCACGGGGTAGTTTCGGCGGCATCACGTCTTGAAATTCCTTCAAAACTCTGGCAACAGCTTGGGGTAAATCGCCCACCAAATCATCCTATACATAAAACAAAGCAGCTATAATGCATGGGTTATTCTCATCCATTATGAGTAGGCCACCTAAATGTGGAACAACAGCGTCTTTGATGGACTTCAGGAACTCCATCCGCCGAATCAACTAAAAAAAAAGAGTCTATGTCAGTATTCCTCTGCTAATGAAGCATGAATGCGTCTATGTAGACTATAATCGAGTAGTTAGGTGGCTCTTGTGCCTAACCAGCATGTGCACCATCCAGAAAGATTTTTGTGCAGTCTACGTTAGTCGGACTCAGAAAAAAAAATGAAAATGAAAATAAAAACCCTAGTGATGCAGGCAGTATGCAAGTAGTATGCAGGCAGTATGCAGGCCATATGGATTGCGGAGTTGTTTATCCGGTGCCCTATACGGCACCCATACGGCCCATATAGGGGGCAGTAAGGTTCCTGGGTATAAAAGGGTGTTTTTAGGGCTTTCTAAAGGGACTTTTCCTTGGCCTTTTGGGCCGCCACCACCACATCATCTTGAGGCCTTCTGGCCATCTTTTATCGGCGATCTTTGTGGAGAACAAGCACACAACATCACCAAGAGTGAGAGGAGCAAATGAGAAGGAGAAGAGATGAAGACTTGAGCCATCATTGACGAACTTGTAGACCTTCACCCATTCAAGGGGACCACGACCAAGAGGGGGTTTTCATTACTTCTTTTATGTGTTTGTCTTCCTTGTTTATTGTATAAGTGTTCCTTATCATGAGGAACTAACTTGTTGTTGTGTTTAGATGTGGATGAACCCTAGGGTAATTTTTGTTGTAAGAACTTTGGATGTTGTCATGTATTTCATTTGATGGTTGTTTAAGATTCAATCTTTCCTGCTTTGATGCTTAGAATTACATTTATGGAGAGATCCGTAATTCTATTATGAGTTGTATGAGTAGATGTGACCTACTCGCATGTACTAGATCTACGAAAGATTGAAAAAGGATACTTGTGCCGATACGCAGAGAGATTGGGTGCCGGTAGCCTTCCATTGCTAGGTTTAAGCCGAAGGATAGTAGGTTTACTCCTTATTGAGATTTCCTAGAACTTAATGCAATCATAGGGGTGTTGATCTAGAAGAGATTCTGATTGACACTTGTATGGGATTAGGGATTAGTTGCCGAGAGATTGGGACTAATCTACTTAAGAGATCTCTAGGTTGTAATTGTCATTAATGCATCTTTAAACCATCCTAGTTTGGTCCTTAATGACAACCCTAGGTGGATTCCTTGTCAAAACACACCTTTCACATGCTTGATATTCCCTTTGCTGGTTTAATTCCTGTGCTAGTGATCCGGCCATAGGATTAGAATTAGATTAGTTAGTTTAATTTATTTGTTCCTTTCACGAAGATTTGTAGGCTAGATAATAGATGAAGAGTGAGAAATAGTACTTCCTTGGCCCCAGTAGAATACGACCCCTGTGTCACGTATAGGGTATTACTTGATGATCCCGTACGCTTGCGGGGAATCAATCAAGTTTTTGGCGCCGTTGCCGGTGACCTTTTCAAGGAATATTACGAAAGCTTGTAATCTATTTCTCTAGCTATTTTTCTTGTCATTGTGCATATTACTTTTTGTACATATTTTACTTGTTTTATTTGACTTTGTTCCTTCTTTTTCTTTTGTGCAAGGTATAATTTTCTCTACAAATGCAAGAAGCTTGTAGTTCGTCATCACCTCAAGAGTAGAGACACCAACATCCTCCAAGCCCTCAGCCACAAAAACCACGGTATACTACAGAGGATGTGTTGGCAAGATTCATAGTGCATACGGAACAAAGGTTTGAAGCGTTTATGCCCAAATTGCAGACTTTACTTGAACAGTTTTGAGTGTTCAAGCATCTCTTCACAAGCTCGAGAACTAAGTTGGAGAGCTTCTCAAGAATGCCAATAATCAGGAGCCAAAAAGAGAAGCCCCATCTGGAATTAACTACGATATGGAAGAGTGCAATGCTGAAGAAGAGGTGGAAAATGGTTGTGGTGTTTTGGATGCCGAAAAGGTAGAAGAAGTAGCACCAGCATCACCTGAGTGAGCTCTTTGGATAAAAAGTATTCCCCATACTGAGCACAAGAGGGGATTGCCTGGGATCACTGAAGATGTGGGTACGAGACTAATGCAATGTAAAAAGCCACCTGTGCGAAGTCTAGGCAATTCCCAACCAAATTTGTTTCCTTCGAGGCCTAAACGACTTTGGTGGGCATTTCAGGAATTACCTATAGGGGTTGAGGGGGAAAATATGTGCAGGAGATTAAAGCATTTAAGAACGCACACAAGATGAGTTTAAATAGTTCTCAACCCAAGCTGTTTCCTTGGAGGCCAAAATATGTTTTTGGGTCCCTTGCAAGAAGGTTGGTCGGGGCCGACGAAGAACCGTGGGAAGCTCAAGCCATCTAAAAATACTCATAAAGTGAAATTGCACAACGCCCGACCCAAACTGTTTCCATGGAGGCCAAAAGGGCATTAAGGGAGTTTGATGAGCTTTCCTAGTTTGAAATGGAGGTTGGACCCGACATGTATTGCTCACCACATCTTTTGTCGAGCCACACCTCACCACGAGCACAAGAGTGAAGATGGAGTATTCGGACAATGCTCCCCTTAGGATCCTAGTTTCAAGTGCAAGGCTTTAATTATTCTTACTCAATCGAGATTTAACGAGTTGTGGAAATCCAAAGATACAAGATTCTAAACGTAAGGTCAACCTTGACTAGTCCCCTACGAGGTCCCGGCGGAGAGAAAACTCTCGACGCCTCACACCACGTATGACTGCACTAAGTTTTTGGGATTCCAAGTGATAAACACTATTCCCAACTATAGATCAAACCCCTTTGGTTCAGGTGAAAGATCCCTCATCACAAATAAGTCCCGGCGGAAAGGCCTCTCTCAACGCCTAACTCTCTTTGAGATCGATACTAACTCGTGGAATATGGAGGTAAGTTGTATCACACCGGAGGGGAAAGGGGACGTGCCGCTACCTCTTGACTCACCCTCTCAGTCCTTTTCAAACTTAGTTAATATAATCCTAATGGTGATGGTCACTCATCAAAAGGATAATTAGATTGGATTTTTAACCCTAGTGTCACTCTAAGGGAAAATCAATAAATAAAGCACGCAAGTTTGAAAATCAAATTAAATCTCAAATTAGAGAAAAGCATTAAAGGCAATGAAACATAGAAATCTTATTGTTTAAATGTCCAAGTACCCACTAGGGGTTTAGCTCTCCATGGAGCAATACAAAATCAACTATACAATTGAGAATAAATGTAAATAACCCATAGAGAAAACCCGAGTAAAATTTTTAGTAGGTCACCCAACTTTAGCCAATTATCAAAATGGTGTCCCAACTTCAATTTGAATAAAAAAGGTTACTCATCTTTAATTTACTTTCACCGGGAGGTTACCCGAGGAATTCCGGTAACTAACTGGTGACGTGGCCGCCGGACTTCCTCCGTCAGCGCTGACATGGCAGCCTCACCCCAAGACTCACCGCTCCACATCATTTAGTGCGCCACGTCAGCTTGTCTTCTCCAGCACAATGGTTTTCAACTGCAAAGGTTACCAAATCTATGCAACAAAACCAAACAAGAAGAATTTTCAGAAGCATCTGGATATATTGGAGCCAGATCAAACGCAAAATATTAACTTTTGATTTCTATAGCGAGTTTTAGTTTCAAGATCAATGCCAGTAGATTGGAATTTCCTTTCAAGAGGTCAAAATCTTGCAGGTCTTCAATTAATCAAACATCATCAAACACCATCAAAATCACAAGGTTTGTTAACAAAATCAAAAGTAACTCACAAACAAACAAAGATAAATCAAGATCAGCTCTTGACGAACATATAAACCCATGTGAAACACAACCGAACATAATGGAAGAACAAAAAATTAGATACCATCGTGTCTAAATCATATGAAAAAAAAATTCAAATAAAGGAAGAAATAAACGAAAAGGTAAACATTTTTAGTTTCAAATACTCACAGAAACCCTAAAAGTGAAAGGAAAACCTCCACACAGAGAGAGAGAGAGAGAGAGAGAGAGATCAAATTAATAAAGAAAGAAGAAGAAGAAACATTACTCTTGAGATTGTTGAACAAATTGTCACAAATAAATCTAGAGGTCTCTGGCCCACCATGGCCATCATAGACACCGACGAAGGTTCCATGAAGAGGAGGCCCAGCAAGGCAGTTGAACGGCCTATGCCCTCCAACCAAGCCTGCGACTAGGTGTACTCTGTCAAACTCTGTCCTCAAGCTATCCCTCGCCAAAATTGAGAAGCTAGCCAAACCCTACCCCCTTTTTCCTCAGTCCTTAAAGAAGACAATCTGACGTGGCATACTCAAATGACGTAGAGCGGTGAGTCTTGGGGTGAGGCTTCCATGTCAGCGCTAACGGAGGAATTCCGGCCGCCATGTCACCAGTTAGTTGCCGAATTCCTCGGGTAACCTCCCGGTAAAAGTAAATTAAATATGGGTCACCTTTTTGATTCAAATTGAAGTTGGGTCACCTTTTTGATAATTGACCAAAGTTGAGTGGCCTACCGAAAAGTTTACTCGAGAAAACCCCCTTAGGTTCCGTGCTGATGGTCCATGAGGGCTGCTCCTTCTTCTCCACAAATCAATCCTTCAAGCCTAGGGCACACCTCGCAAATTGATGTCGTCGAAGGCTCCCCAATAGCTCTCCTTTTAAGGAATCAGTGTTGAAATCGGTGAAGAAACACACCAAAAACCTTACAAAAAGCTCTCTAAACCCTAGCCCCTCTCCCTCCAAAAGTTAGGTTAAAGCTCCCAAAAACGCTTCAGAACGACCTTTTAAAACACAAAAGTCTGGGATCCACACGCCCATGTGGAAAATCCACACGGCCATATGGAAACACTACACAGTCGTGTGGAAAATCCACATGCCCATGTGGATTTTCAGCCTCTACAGAAATGCATCTATAGGTCCCCGATTTTGCCCATTTCTTCTTCTGAGGCCACACGGACGGACACACGCTCGTGTGGTAGGTCATGTTGCATTTCTTGATGTTGAAAAACCCTTGGAGACCTTTTGAAATCTTCCAACAAACCAAAACAAGAGAGCATGACTGCCTTTGTGTTCTTCTACAATATTGTCTTGCACCCTTTAGAAGTTGGCACATACCCTCTTGTTTGACCACGATTTTTGTCTTGATCTTTGTATTTGCACAAAAGAACTCCACTTGGCACCATCATGACCTATTTTTGCCTTAATTACCATAAAACTTCTTCACAACCCTAATTGCAAGAAAGAACACAGAAACTCAAGAAATGAGCAATTAAACCTGAGAAATATAATCCTCATGCTTGAAAAACATCTCAATTATTATATACATGCAAGCACTTATCAAGGACTTACTCTTGCTGGGCCCTCAGAATCACTTTCTGCTTCATTCTAAAATGCGGCAAACTTCTCGTGTTTGGTGCAATCCTTCGCCAAATGTGGCCCGCTACTGATAAAGACCCCTTCTGCCATACTGCCTGAACCACTTACTACTTTTAAATAAGCTTTCTATTTATTCCATTTGGCCTGGCCATTGTTAGCTTTCCTCCTCTGAAACCCATCTCCGGCCATTCTCTCAACCAGCTTCTTATCCTTAGGTCTGGACTTCGACTTTGCATCCTCTCCTCCAGGTAAGGTCCCCAAGTCCACCAGCTTCTTATCCTTCGGTCTGGACTTCGACTTGCGATGATCGCGGAGGCGAGAGCCTTCACGCCTTACCTCCTAATCTCGATACGGGCCCAACTCTATAGTCCCGTGAGGAAGTTGAACAGTTTGTCTTCCTCGGACATGTCCCTAATATCCAGCATCATGGATGAAAACTCCTTCACATATGCTCGGACCGTGCCTGTCTACCGTAGCTTCTTCAGGTTAGAAAGAGCTACCCAAGCAGTGTTCCCAGGCAAGAATTGCTCTCGCAACTCCTTCTTTAACTCCACCCACGAGTTCGAAGTTGTCCGACCCGTGCGAGCATCTTCTAAGGATATATGCCCACCAACGGAACTTGTTTATGGCCTGATAACCTTGCAGCTTTAAAGTATGAATCCATGTCCCAAATAAAGTTTTTCAATGTCTTGGTACTCCGTGCTCCATCATATGGGGAAGGTTCTTTGACCTTCACTCACGTGGGCCCCACCCACGAGGCAACTGGTGAGACGCTAGTTTCATTGAGGTGGGTGACTTCAATCTCCAATGACTCTACTTCGTCTTTAAGGGTTCAACCATCAATTGGTTTTCTCTCTATCCACGCGCGAGGTTTTCAACCATCTTTGACAACTTCTCGAGCTGATCGTCAACACTCCTAGTGATGTTCTCCATTTGCTCAGCTGCCTCCTCAAGGCGATCCAAACGATCTAAATGATCCACAACTCGGAATCTGATACCAGTTGTCACGGCCCCAATCGATCACCTTCGGTTGTTTGGCACCTAGCACGCACCAAGTGACATGTTAGCTTTCCTTACAAGAACAACAGTAGTGAACTTTCATTTACATCATAAGCATAGCATACAAAAGAAGAGAGTAAAACCGAAAATCATCCACGGTATGAGAAACACAACACAAGGCACCCATTCTCGAGACAGAAAAACATAAACTCTATTAGATTGATAAAAGTTTACATCCATGACCAAAAACAACACCAAAAGGCCTTGTCTCCTCCCAAAAACACAATAGACCCTAATATAAGAGCTATGATAAACGTCTAAAAGTATGTATTTTACATGTATGTGTTGTGTATTTTTTTCATATTTTATTGTTGAATCTACGCCCTTTTCGGTCTAAATTGCTTTATCTTTGTATTTCAGGCCAGCCATAAGCCCTGGGGACTCGACGACGAGATGGGGAGCGAATTCGACACCAAAACAGCGTTTTCGAGACAGGATACTGTAGAACGGTACGGTAGCATTCACTGTAGCAGTTACTGTAGCTCATTGCGGACTTCTCGGCAGAAAAGTAGAAATCCCGAGGGGTCAGCATACCGGCTGTATGCTGATCCGTTTACCCATCGGGATTTGGGGTTTTAAGGGCGATCTAGGGCATTTTATAGGGGGACTTTTTGCATCTTCTTGAGGAGAGTTTTTGGGGGAGAAAGGAGGCTAGGGTTTGGACATCACTTCAACACCATTTAGGAGGGCAAAAGGAGAGGAAATCTGGGCTTTCTTAGGTGGGGAAAGCAAGATCTTGGAGGATCCACTTCAAGGATTTCATTGTTTGGAGGTTGAAGACAACGGGAAGCCACCCCTTCGAGTGGCGTCTTCGGAAGGTTTTCTCCGGGGATTCAAGCGGCATTCGGCCTTCACCATTTGAGGGAGTGTTCCTCATGTTTATTTTAGTTATTTGCATGGTTTGTTTGGTGGATTTGTTGAACATGAACAACTAAACCCCAAGGTCACCGGATGTAGGTGAACCTTGGGGGCAAAACTTGTGATGTTTTGGATTATTTGAGCTATTTATTGTATGATTGGCTTGTTGTGATCCTTGTTTGGTATTCTTGATTGTTTTGGTACATGTGCTTAATTGATGTATCAAATTCTTGGTAGCACTTTGTAGCATGACCATTGCATTAGTGCTAGACTCTACCAAACTTGGAAGGGATTATTGTATAAATACGCCGTGACCATCGGGTATTTGTACCCCTCCATTTCTAGAGTTGAAAACTAACTAGTGTTTCCACCCTAACTTGAGGAAACCATCATTTGCCTTGCAACCGTGTGAGAGGTTGAGTGGAAGAAATTCTTTATTCAACTCTTGTACCGGGTTAGAGGTCAATTTCCGTGACCATCGGGTTGACCTAAGTTTAGGTTTTCTCGGTCCAACTAGCCACATACTTAATTTCTCAAATATCCTACTCACTTGAGTAGCCCCCTTGGGGATCCTCATCCATGGCCGTTTTCCATCCCTGAGCATCTCCCGTGTTTTAATTCAGTCGCATTTATTTAGAAAATTTCTCTTGTTGTTATTTGTTTTCTTTCTTAATTATTCTCTTGAAATGGAATCGGTGAGCTAAACAACAAGTGAGAAGTGAGTAAGGTAGCTCCTCGGGCCCCTTGGGAATACGACCCACTCGTGCGTGCACGAGTGGTTTATTACTTGACGACCCCGTGCGCTTGCGGGTGTTCACACTTTCCGTGTCGATCAAGCTACCCCAATTTCCCAAGGTTAATTGAGCCTCATGCCCAATACAGGTCTGTCATGAGGTCCTACACTTTTACTTAACTTGCAGTGTCCTGCGACATTACTGTAGTTTTAACCATTCACCTTTGATCATAATGCACAGTAGTACCGGTCACGTACGGTAATACTGCGTGCCATACTCGCCCCTGCCTCGGTCACGCTCCTGCCCAGGTGCCCAGTTGCATACGCTTGCGTAAATCCTCGGCAAATCTGGAATCAGCGCTCGGTATGATTAAGTGTTCCGCCCCGCCTAGACTTGCTAGAGATCCACACTCTAATTAATTTAAGTTTGCAATACTTGACTTTTGGTATAGGCGCGCCTGCCCCACGAGCTCATCGGTCGCGCGTATGCTCATGGTCCAGCGCACACGTGCCTCACGGTCTCAGCACATGATTGTGCGGGATATTCCATCCGCTCTTGGTCACAACACAACACATAACTTGGGCTAACCGCGGGCTACCTGATAAGTGCTTGCATGTATATATTATTTGAGATATTTTCCATGCATGAGCATCATATTTTTCAGGTTATATCTCTCATTTCATGTGTTTTTTGTGTTCTTTCATGCAATTAGGGTTGTGAATAAGGTTTATGAGAATAAAAGCAAAAATAGATCATGATGGTGCCAAGTGGAGTTCTTTTACGCAAATACAAAGTTCAAGATACAAATCGGGGTCAAACAAGAGAGTATGTGCCAACTTCTGGAGGGTTCAAGACAGTTTTATCAAGCTGGAATAGAGGTTGAAGAGTCTACAAGTATGGCGGAACAGAATGAACAACAATGGGCACTTTCAGATTTTGCTAGGCCGACTATTCGTCGCACACAATCAAGCATAGTTAGGCCACCAATTGCAGTCCACAATTTTGAGCTTAAACCGGGATTCATTCAGATGGTACAATAGTCCGCACAGTTCAATGGGTTGGCAGATAAAGACCAGAACAACCACATCGAAAATTTCTTAGAAGTGTGTGACATGTTGAAGATAAATGGAGTCACAGATGATGCCATTAGATTGAGAGCCTTCCCATTTTCCTTAAAAGAGAAAGCAAAACAGTGGTTGCAGTCTCTACCCAGGGCATCGATCACTACATGGGAAGAAATGGTTGAGGCTTTCCTTGCCCGATATTTCCCTCCTGGAAAGTCAGCAAAGTTGAGAAATGAAATTTCCTCATTCATGCAGTCGGAATCGGAGTCTCTTTTTGAGACATAGGAAAGGTTGAAGGATCTTCTGTGCAAGTGTCCTCAACATGGGTTCCCCGAATGGATGATCATCCACACATTTTATAATGGGCTGAACCCGAGCACGAGACAGTTACTCGATGCCGCAGCAGGAGGTACCTTAGGAAGCAAGACCCCTGAGGCTGCCCGCCAACTGATAGAGGAAATGGCCATGAATAGCTATCAGTGGAATGCTCGTGGCATGAGAAAAGTGGCGAGTGTTCATGAAGTGGACGCAGTGACATCATTGGTTGCCCATGTTGAAGCTTTAAGTAAGAAACTCAACAATTTGACTTCTTCTTCTCGAGTGGCAGCAGTTTTGAGTTGTGATGGTTGTGAAGGAGGGCATGCTTCATCTTATTGCCCTATGTCCGTTGTCTGTACAACACCTATTGAGCAAGTGGATTTTGTTGGGAATGCTTGTCGGGGCCAAGGTAATCCCTACAGCAACACATTCAATCCTGGGTGGTGAAATTACCTGAATTTTTCATGGAGTAATCAAGGTCAGCAAAGGCCTTCGGCACCACCAGGGTTTCAGCAACCTCAGCAACCAAACATGGAGGGCCGAGTTTCAGGGTTAGAGAATAGGATGACGGTCTTGGAGAAAGCTTTGACCAAGTTCATTCAGTCATCAGACACGCGTTTTCAAGGCGTGTAGAGCACACTTCGCAACGACACTGCCTCATTACACAATTTAGAGAATCAGGTGGGACAAATTGTAAAGTCACTTTCAGAGCGACCTCAAGGAAGTCTCCCGGGGAATACAGAGACAAATCCACGAGAGCAGCTAAAGGCGATCAGTTTGAGGAGTGGTCGTGAGATTGAGGGAAAACTCCCCACTGAAGAGGTTGTCCATGGCCCCGCCAAGGAGAAAGAGAAAGAAACTGAAGAGAAGGGTAAGGAGAAGGTGGTAGCACCCCGACCTTATAAGCCAAGAATTCCTTAACTTTCAAGGCTGAAAAATGACCAAGCAGGTGCACATTAACATTCCATTTGTGGAGGCTTTGTCTCAAATGCCTTGTTATGCAAAGTTCTTGAAGAACCTCTTTACCAACAAGAGAAAATTGGAGGAGGGTGCAGCAGTGATTTTAGATGCATCTTATTTAGCTATTTTGCAGAAGAATCTACCGAACAAGATGAAAGACCTTGGAAGCTTCATCATCCTATGCAACATTGGGAATTTGGGTGATGAGAAGGCATTGGCAGACTCAGGAGCCAGTATCAATGTCATGCCTTACACCTTCTTCAAGATACTGGGACTAGGAGAGCCAAGGCACACTCGGATGACTTTACAGCTAGCTGACCGTTTCGTTCGTCATCCTAGAGGCATCATTGTGGACGTCCTAGTAAAAGTAGCCAAATACATCTTTCCTGCTGATTTTGTAGTTCTTAATGTAGATGAGAATGTTGATGTGCCACTGATACTTGGAAGACCCTTCTGCGTACTTCCAAAGCTCTTATAGACATAGATGGTGGAGAGATGACGTTGAGGATTGGAGATGAGAAGCTGACTTACCGCCTTGCTAAAGCCATGAGACATTCCCTTGACTTTGATGATACCTTGTATTCCCTTGACACTACTGATGAGTTAGTTGATGATTTTATGCAAGAAATCCTTTGTTTAGACCCGCTGGTGGGATGGCTAGACCAAGAGGTAGAGAATGATGAGAGTTCCTCGGTTGCTCTAGAGGACAAGGAAGAACCTCCCACGGGCATAGTAAGTAAATTCATCAAAAAGCTGAAGAGGGTGAGACATTGCCGCAAGAGACAACCGAACAATTTTGTGGATGGACATTTGAAGATTTAGAGCGATACCTCTTCTGTTGGTAACAACTCCTATTACTCACCCTCTAATTTGAAAAAGTTTTGCTCATCATGTTTGTAGAGTGCAGGCAACAGAGAATTTCCACTCCATGACCCCCCTTGATTTGAAGAACACGTACGTCAAGCTAGTGAGTTAAAACAAGCGCTTATTTTGAGGCAACCCAATCTTTAAATTCTTAGTATTAGTTTTACTTAGTTTTTATTTTCTGCAGTTGTAGTTTTTGTTAGTTTTTGTTTTCGTTGATTCATTGCTGGTGTAGTGCATTTTAGTCGTTCCTTGATGCACAATCAAGCTTTTATCGGTTCTGGCAAGATTGAGTATTTATCCTGTGAATTTGTCGAGATTTCGGCTATGATTTTGTTAGTTTTCAATTTTTGCAGTTGTTCCATGTGTTTTCAATGAGTTTGGCATATTTTGGAGCATTTTTGAGCTGAAATATGGAAACACATGGCCATGTGGATAAATTTTCTTGGGTTTTTTCTCATCCAGAGAATCCACATGGCCATGTGAATGATTTGGAGCTCATTTGGTCAAGATTAAAAGTCCACATGCCCATGTGGAGATTCCACATGGGCATGTGAGAACTATTCATGAGCTGAAAATTTTTCATCCAGAGAAGACACACGGCCATGTAGAATTTCCACATGGCCCTGTGGATTTGTTCAGTAAAGATAGCGTGATCCAGAGAATCCACACTGCCATGTGGAATTTCCACATGGCCATTTTAAGCACCGAAATGACTCGTTTGCCTCTCTTATGCGCAAGAATGCCTCCAAGGAAGAAGAAACTCGCACATAAGCGGCCACGTGAGTCGTGTGAGCTCTCGCCTGAGCCATTGGAGTTCGCCATGCACGAGCATCAAATACGGCTTGAGCGCCTCTCAAGGCTCAAGTTCGGTCAGACACGAACCCCCGATTTGCAAGCATTAGTGGTGATAGAGCATGCACACGCGGAAGAATTGGCGGAAGAAGTCCGGGAGTTAATTGCCGTCGATGGTTGGAACAAGTTACTGTGCATTAAGGACCCGGCCACCCGCGACATCACTCTAGAGGTCCTCGCTTCGTTCGAGTTCGATCGATCACATTTGGATTACTACCGGGCAGACATAGTTCTTTTTCGCGTCTTTAGACAGTATCACAGCATGAGTCTGACGGATTTTGCCGTCGCCCTCGGCCTGTACGATGGAGATTTCATCCACACCGCGTGACTCCAAGCCGAGTATGCAAGATGTTGTGAGGGGATATTCAGTACGAACCTGGATAGATAAAGGCTTCCCTGCTTCTCCGCTCAGCCCACAGGTATATCCATACTATTCTTGGCAGGTCAATCAATGGGTGGGGAGACAGCACCGGCGCATTGGGGTGGCTGGACCTTCTCTACTTATACTCTATGGTCTAGAGCTTGCCCTTGCACCTGGGATATGTAGTAGCAGATTATCTGAGGCACCAGGGGCAATACGCGCGAATATGAGTCCTTTTCTCTGGCCCTTACATCACCCGACTCATCAGAGGGATGGGGCTGATTGATGCTATCCGTGGAGTCGACAAGGTGATCGTTTCCTCTATACTGGGCCTTGATACGTTACGTATGATGGGCATGGTGAAGAGGGCTGCTCCAGGCAGGTATGTGCTTGTTGTCCCTTTTCCAGAGGAGTTGGAGGAGGAGAGTGAGGAGCATGAGGAGACCCCGGCAGGACCTTCATCGCATCCCGCACCCGTAGAGACGGAGGACATCCCAGCAGCCGAGGTGCCCCCGATGTCAGAACGAGCATTTCCTCCCACTTATGATCGTCTGGACAGACTTGAGAGCGCTGTAGAAGTACTCCAGACTGATCTGGTAGCTATGAGGATGACCCAGGCAGCGAACCACACGCAGGTGCTCTCTCTCATGGCCGAGTATCATGCAGAGATGATGGCGCGACTTACCTCGCTCCAGCAGATGATGGCGAGAGACATCGACTCCACAGCTTCGCCCACACCTCGAGCACCCCATGCATCACCCGCATCACCAGCAGCACCAGTAGATGACGACGCTTGAGGCATCTTTAGTTTTCTTTCTACTTTCATTTCTGTTTTTACTTTTGTGCTGTCTGTGAACTTGTTTACTCAGAAAGGGTTTACTTTCTGAGATCTATCTTCTTGTTTTTAGTCATGATTAGTTTGTTTCGAGTTTAAGTTTTGATGTACGCTTATAAACTTGTTTTATCTTTTATTTGTGTTGAGCTCACTGAACCCCTTTTGTGACGTGCAGATGGTCTTGTGAGTTATGTTTTGAGGAATAGTCATAGGCACGGCCGTGTGCTTCATCCACGCGGCCCTGTGAACTTCACAACCCTTCACCGCTTCAGTCCCTGCCACTTCAGCTCCACCACAATATACATAGGGAGATCTGGGGAGTGTTGTTTTTAATACCAACATTTTCATGTTCATTTTTTTTTTATAGATTTTTATTCTTTATGCATGCATTTGTACATTGAGGGCAATGTACATCTCAAGTGTGGGGTGGAGTTCACGTTACACACGTTCTTTATTTATGCTCATCATTTTCATGCTCATTTAGCCGATGATAGTTCACCTTAAGTGACAATGATTGTATTTTTGAATTTAGGTGAAATTTAAACATCGATTGTCACCATGCTCTAGTTTACTCAAAAAGCTTAGAAATTTTTTGTCTGATTGCATTTTTACACCTTTCTTCCTCTGTTAACCCTGATAACTCTAGTTCAGTGCTGAAAGGACCTTAGTTTCATTCTTTTAGTTCGGAAAAAAAGGAGAAGAATGCTTTTACTTGTTTATGTGTTTTCGGGGTGGAAAGAGCTACCACCTATGTTGTATGTAGCTACTCTCATAAGTCGGATACTAGCTGTGCCCTAATGAGAGAAAGAGCTATCTAATAGGCGGTGTGAAAGCTAAGACCCCTCGGTGGAAAGAGCTACCACCTCAAAAGCGTGAAAGCCGTCCAAGAGGCATCTTGGGAAATGGCTACCTTCGAGGTTGTGTGCAGTTACTACCTATTCTTTGTCCTCAAATAAGTCCTTTTCAATAAGAACTCTTAAGAGTAAACTTGGGGTTGGCATGAGTAAGCACACACACACACACACACGCAGTCAGATTCTATTTTCTTTGTGATTTGAGTTTTTGCTAGAGCATTGGTTCTTACCTTTCTATGTTTTAAATTGTTCCTTTTTTTAAGAATGCTCTCCTTACATACTTTTTGGTGAACTTAAGGCTAAGCAATTCCATCACTCTACTTGTGAATTTTATTGTATAAAGTTTTCTTGAGGACAAGCAAAAGCTTAAGTGTGGGGGAGTTTGGTAAGTGCTTTCATGTATATATTATTTGAAATGTTTTCCATGCATGAGTATCACATTTTTCAGGTTATATCTCTCATTTCGTGTGTTTTTTGTGTTCTTTCATGCAATTAATGTTGTGAAGAAGGTTTATGGGAATAAAAGCAAAATAGGTCATGATGGTGCCAAGTGGAGTTCTTTTGCGCAAATACAAAGTTCAAGATACAAATCGGGGTCAAACAAGAGAGTATGTGCCAACTTCTAAAGGGTTCAATACAGTTTTTGTAGAAAGACACGAGGGCAGTCATGCTCGCTTGTTCTGATTTGTTCAAAGAATTCAAAAGTTCTCCAAGGGTTTTTCGACATCAAGAAATGCCTCATGACCTACCACACGATCGTGTGTTCGTCCGTGTGGCCTCAGAAAAAGCAACGGGCGAAATCGGGGACCTATAGGTGCAGTTTTGTAGAGGCTGAAAATCCACATGGGCATGTGGATTTTCCACAGGGCCGTGTGGATCCCTGACTTTTGCGTTTTAAAAGGCTGTTCTGAAGCGTTTTTGGGGAATCGTTTTCCTATCTTTTGGAGAGAGTTCGGCTAGGGTTTGGAGAGGTTTTTGCTAGGTTTTGGGGGCGTTTCTGCACTCATTTCAACACCAATTCCTTCGAAGGAGAGCTATTAGGGGAGCCTTCAACGACTTCGATTCGGCGATGTGTGCCCTAGGCTTGAAGGAGGGATTCGTGGAGAAGAAGGAGTAGCCCTCATAGACCATCAGCATGGAGCTTAAGGGGGTTTTCTTTATGGATTATGTGCATTTATTTTCACTTTTATTGATGATTTTGTATTGCTCCACGGAGAGCTAAACCCCTAGTGTGTACTTGGACATGTAAACCCTAGGATTTCTATGTTTCATTGACTTTAATGCTTTTATTTAATTTGAGATTTAATTTGAGTTTCAAACTTGTGTACTTCATTGATTTTCCCTTAGAGTGACACTAGGGTTGAGAATCCAACCTAATCATCCTTTTGACGAGTGACCATCACCATTAAGATTAGATTAACCAAGTTTGAAGAGGATTGAGAGGGTGAGTCGAGAGGTAGCGCCACGTCCCCTTTCCCCTCCTGTGTGATGCACCTCACCTCCATATTCCAAGAGTTAGGCGTTGAGAGAGGCCTTTCCTCCGGGACTTATTTGTGATTAGGGATCTTTTACTTGGACCAAAGGGTTTGATCTATAGTTGGGAACATGGTTTATCATTTATAATCCCAAGAGTTTAACTCGGTCATACGTGGTGTGAGGCGTCGAGAGTTTTTCTCCGCCCGGAGCTCGTAGGGGACTAGTCAAGGTTGACCTTAGGTTTGGAACCTTGTATCTGTGGATTTCCAAGACTCATTAAATCTCGATTGGGTAAGAGTAATTGAAGGCTTGCACTTGAAACTAGGATTCTATTGGGAGCATTGTCCGAGTACTCCATCTTCACTTTGATCTTTTCTACACTCTAGTTTTTATTTTCAATTCTTTAATTCTGTTATTACTTAATTTTTAATCTCAATAACAATCGGTTTTCTTTGGCTACTTAGCGAAGTGTTTTTGTTTCTATCGTCTACTCCCTGTGGATTCAACTACCTACCCGTTGGGTACTTTATTACTTCGACACCCGTGCACTTGCGGAACACACACGCAAGGGTGTGTCACTACCCAATCCACTCGGCTGTGTGCCCTCGTGGCTTGGCCTATGTTGAAATGTTCACCCAATGACCAAGTGTAAGGTCATCAACCCTTACAACGGGGTAGATGAAGAAATTAATATTGTAATTTCTGAGTTCACAAAGGAGAGGTCTCTGATGTCGCCAACCACAGAACCCGCCGAGTCAGAGCTGAAGAAATTACATGAACATCTGGAGTATGCTTATTTGGGGAACAACATGCAATTTCCAGTGATAATAGCAGCAAACTTAGAACCTGATTAGAAAGAAAGGTTGCTCCATGATAAGTGCTTGTATGTATATAATAATTGAGATGTTTTTCATGCATGAGCATTATATTTCTCAGATTTTATTGCTCATTTCTTGTATTTTTGTGTTCTTTCTTGCAATTAGGGTTGTGAAGAGGTTTTGTGGGAATTAAGGCAAAAATAGGTTATGATGGTCAAAGTGGAGTTCTTTTGTGCAAATATAAAGATCAAGCCACAAATCGGGGTCAAACAAGACGGTATGTGCCAACTTCTAAAGGGTTCAAGACAATACTGTAGAAGGACACAAAGGTAGTCATGCTCTCTTGTTCTTTTTTGTTCGAAGATTTTAAAAGCTCTCCAAGGGGTTTTTGTCATCAAGGAATGCCACATGACCTACCACACTAGCGTGTGTCCATCCGTGTGGCCTCAGAAGATGAAACGGGCGAAATCGGGTACCTATAGATGCATTTCTGTAGAGGCTGAAAATCCACATGGACATGTAGATTTTAGACACGACCGTGTGGAATTTCCACATGGCCGTGTGGATTCTCGACTTTTGTGTTTTAAAAGGCCGTTCTGAAGCGTTTTGAGGGGAGCTTTTTCTTAACTTTTGCAGGGAGTTCGGCTAGGGTTTGGAGAGGTTTTTGCAATGTTTTTGGGCGTTTCTTCACCGCTTTCAACACCGATTCCTTCCAATGAGAGCTATTATGGGAGCCTTCGTCGACGTCGATTCGGCGAGGTGTGCCCTAGTCTTGAAATAAGGATCCGTGGAGAAAAAGGAGCAGCCCTCATAGACCATCAGCACGGAGCTTAAGAGGGTTTTCTTTATGGTTTGTTTGCATTTATTTTCAATTGTATTATTGATTTTATATTGCGCGATGGAGAGCTAAACCCCGAGCGGGTACTTGGACATATAAACCCAAGGATTTCTATGTTTCATTGACTTTATTGCTTTTCTTTAATTTGAGATTTAATTTGATTTTCAATCTTGTGTGCTTTATTGATTTTCCCTTAGAGTGACACTCGGGTTGAGAATTTTATCTAATTATCCTTTTGAAGAGTGACCATCACCATTAGAATTAGATTAACCAAGATTGAAGAGGGTTGAGAGGGTGAGTCGAGAGGTAGCGAAACATCCCCTTTCCCCTCCGGTGTGATTCACCATACCTCCATATTCAAAGAGCTATTATCGATCTCAAAGAGAGTTAGGCGTTGAGAGAGGTCTTTCTGCAGAGACTTATTTGTGATTTGGGATCTCTCACCTGGACCAAGGGGTTTGATCTATAATTGGGAATAGTGTTTATTACTTGGAATCCCGAGAGCTTAGCGCAGTCATACGTGGTTTAAGGTGTCGAGTGTTTCTCTCCGCCGGGACCTCGTAAGGGACTAGTTAAGGTTGACCTTAGGTTTGGGACCTTGTATCTTTGGATTTTCAAGACTCATTAAATATCGATTAAGTAAGAGTAATTAGAGTTTTGCACATGAAACTAGGATCATAGGGGGAGCATTGTCCGAGTACCCCATTCATATCTTGATACATTTCTTTACTCTAGTAATTACTTTGAGTCTTTTATTTATGATAATTACGTTCTTTTTGATCTATTCACTAATTGAGTTTTCCTTGGCTAATTAGCAAAGCGTGTTTGTTGCTAACGTCCACTCCTTGTGGATTCGACTACCCACTCTTTGGGTACTTATTACTTCGACCCCCGTGCACTTGCGGAACACACACGCAAGGGTGTGTCATGTTTTTGGCGCCATTGCCGGGGAGTTAGGCATTTTAGGAACACTTGTGCTTTGCTATTTTAGTCATTTACTCTATATTCTGTTTCACACTTATTTTTCTTCCATTGTTCTAATTTTGTTTTCTCTTCTTGATTTCAACTCCAGGTTATGACCCGAGGCAACCCTTCGACATTAGTTGAAGGTGATCCAAAAATTGGGAGAAGACTTTGGAGACGTGGAAAAGAACCTGAACAAGAACAGACTTACGAAGCTGAGATAGAGGTTAAGGACTCCGCAAATATGGCTGAACAACATGCGTAACAGTGGACACTCTCGGATTTTGCTAGGCCTACTATTCATGGCACACAATCAAGCATAGTCAGGCCACCAATTACAGTCCATAGTTTTGAACTTAAGCCGGGGTTCATTCAGATGGTGCAACAGTCCGCACAATTCCATGGGTTAGCAGATGAAGATCCGAACAATCACATTGAAAACTTCTGTGAAGTGTGTGACATGTTGAAGATCAATGGAGTTACAGACGATGCCATCAGATTGAGAGCCTTCCCATTTTCCTTGAAGGGATAAGCAAAACAGTGGTTGTAGTCTCTACCTAGGGCGTCAATCACTACATGGGAAGAAATGGTCGAGGCCTTCCTTCCTAGATATTTCCCTCCTTGAAAATCTACAAAGTTGAGAAATGAAATTTCCTCCTTGATGCAATCGGAATTGGAGTCTCTTTTCGAGACATGGGAAAGGTTCAAGGACCTTCTGTGCAAATGTCCTCAACATGGGTTCCCCGAGTGAATGATCATTCATACCTTCTACAATGGGTTGAATCCTAGCACAAGACAATTACTTGATGCCGCAATAGGAGGTACCTTAGGAAGCAAGACCTCCGAGGTTGCCTGCCAACTGATAGAGGAAATGGCCATGAATAGCTATCAATGGAATGCTCGTGACAAGAGAAAAGTGGCTGGTATTCATGAAGTTGATGCAGTAACATCATTGGCAGCCCAAGTAGAAGCTTTGGGCAAGAAGCTAGACACTTTGACTTCTTCTTCTCGAGTGGTAGCAGTTTTGAGTTGTGATGGTTGTGGAGGTGGGCATTCCTCATCTGATTGTCCTATCTTCGTCGTTGGAGCAGCACCTGTTGAGTAGGTGGACTTTGTGGGGAATGCAGGATGGGGCCAAGGGAAGCCCTACAGCAACACGTTCAATCCGGGGTGGCGGAATCACTCGAACTTTTCATGGAGTAATCAAGGTCAGCATAGGCCTTCTGCACCACCAGGATTTCAGCAGCCCCAACACCCAAATGTAGAGAATCGAGTTTTAGGATTAGAGAACAGGATGACAGACTTGGAGAAAGCTCTTCCCAAGTTTATTCAGTCTTCATATACACTCTTCCAAGGCGTGGAGACCACACTTCGCAATCACACGGCTTCATTACACAATTTAGAGAATCAAGTGGGACAGATCATGAAGTCACTTTCAGAACAACCTCAAGGAAGACTTCCCACTAAGACAAACCCAAAAGAGCAGCTGAAAGCGATTACTTTAAGGAGTGGTCGTGAGATTGAGGGAAGACTTCCCACTGAAGAGGCTGTTCATGTTCCAACTAAGGAGAAAGAGGATAAGGAGAAGGTAAGGAGAAGGAAGCAATACCCACACCATAAAAACCAAGGATCCTCTACCCTTCAAGGCTGAAAAATGACCAAGGCTACCTCCTTACACGTTTTTGCACTCAGGTATATTCATTTCTTGCTTAGCCACACCATCACAGGTCGTGGAGATAGCACCCGCGTCATCAACCACAGCGACTTCAACTTTCTACTGAGCATATTGGGCGGTTTCCACACACACCTAGGCTATGAGGTTGCGATCAACATCTAGTATTAGGATACCGATCCTTGGGTTTGCGTTCTCTTCGTGGGTCTATACATCAGTCGGCTCATTCGGGGGATGGACCTCCACGCCGAGACCTATCAGATGAGGATAATGGAGGGTGTCACTCCCATTACTCTCAATACTTTACACCCCATGACGATACTGTGATCCACTCGTACGGCATATGCGATGGACTACCACGTTTACGAGGCCGCCCCTGCGGCTGACCAGGGCCCCTACTCTCTACCTGCAGCTTCTGACCACACATTATCAAGGACGCCACCTACTAGAGCCTTCTTAAGCCATGCCACACTGTTGACAAGTTCTCCCCTCTTCCAGTGAAAGCTAATGAGGAGCATGCAAAGGATGGCCGAGTACATGGGCATTCAGCTATCACCCCAGCCAGCTTCTGATCACACTGGCCCTTCACGAAGTGTGGCCGTGGACACCACTGATCTCGCCTCTGACTCGGAGGCCGGCACCGAGAGCGACTGCCTCTGATCCCTACAGCTGTTCTTCCTTTTAGTCCTTCTGTATTTTGTTCTTTTACTTTTCAGACTTGTACTGGTTTTCGTTAGCAAGGGGAGTCCTCCACTAAACTGATCTCTTATTTTCAGCAGTTATTTGTTCTACTCTATTTTATTTCTCTTTATTTTATTGATGGAAGCTTTACTTGTGCAATTTGTGATGTCCCAGGATGAATGGGTGAATGAGTATCAATGTAGAAACACACGTTGAGAGTGTTAACATCACTCTCTGTGTGCAGGGCAATCCTCCCAAACTTCTCTCATATTTTCTTTTTCCATCATTTTGCATGCCTACTTTTACATTGAGATAATGTATGCTTCAAGTGTGTGTGTGTGTGTGTGTGGGGGGGGGGGTTCTTATTTTGCTAATATTGTGAGAGTGCATAACTTAGGGTGATCTATGACTTCTTGGACAAAAAACTTTCTAAGTTAGAGAGATCATAAGTGTATTAGTGTACATTCTTGGAACTTAAGTGTGAATTCACTCTTGCTTTGGAAACCTAACTTCCTTCACTTTACCCTTTTGTGTGGAGCCACTTTGTTTGGGGGAGACTCTAGCTTTTGACTTATAAAAATCATAAAAGAGCATAACCAAAAGTAAAAAAAATTTTAAAAAAACAAGAGACTAATGTTGCAATTTCAGTCTAATAATTTTGAAAAGTCAGATCCTTTGTAGAATGCCCTATCGATTCCTATAAATATTTGGCAAAAGATGGTAGAAAGAGCTATCACCTTAGAAGAGTGAAAGCCGCTCTTGAGTAGCAAGATTTTGAGCATTACAAATGTTCCCTTGATGACTTACGGAAGGAATTGCTACCTCTAAAGTGTATGAAGCTACTACCCAATTAGTAAGTCATGGCTACTGGTGGTGATCCCGCAAGCGCAAGGGGTCATCAAGTAATAAACCACTCGCGCAAGCACGAGTGGGTCGTATTCCCAAGGGCCCGAGAATCTATTCTTATTTCCTTTTTGCAATGTTGTCTAGCTGATCAAACTTGAGATTTGGAATGAAAAAGTAATGAAGCAAAACAAAAGCAATTAAACTACTAAATACCAAGGGGGTTAAACGGGAGGAAAATCAGGGTAAGAAGATGGTCACGGATGAGGATCCCCTCGGGGTTACTAAAGTGCAAAGGATGTTGGATTAACATGCAAGTGGCTTGATGGACCGAGAAAACCCTAGATTAGGTCAACCCGATGGTCACGGCAATTGACCCCCTAATCCGGTACGAGTATTTTGCTACAGTACTGCTACAATGAAGAAGCCCGAAAACGTCGTATTTGGTGTCAATTTCTTCCTGAATACGTTCTTGAGCTCATTTTGGCTTATTTAGGGTCTGCAACACATAATAAAGAGATTTAGACTATAAAAGGGCATCAGCTTATCAAAAAGATAATAAAATAATACAAATGAACACGTATAAAATACATATATTTAGGCGTTTATCAAACATCCCCACACCTAAGCGTTTGCTTGTCCCCAAGCAAATAAACATGAAGAACAGGGGCAAGACGATAAACGGCTAAATATACGACCTCAAGCTCAACTGTACAGGACTCCACAAGCACAAATGGACAGAAATCAAGAAGTGAGTTGTTCACAGTATAGTCAAGTAATATTAGCTCTGTTTCATCCAAAGTGTTCCTGTGTGTGTGTGCTGACTCCCACCTTGACCTCCACACCCTGGATTACCCAGGATGCTTGTTCACCTCACTCAAATTGAAATTAGTGTTAGGAGTGCCAAAGAAAAAACCTCAATAGTCAGTTAAAAAAAATCTTTTGGTCCCAAAAATAAACTTTAACATCAAGTGAAGAAAAGACAGGTTTCAGGCGCCCAAAGGTCACAAAAGTTTTTTTTTTTTTTTTTACGGAGTCCGCCTAACGTAGACTGCACAAAAATCTTTCAGCTGGATGCACATGCTGGCCAGGCACAAGAGCCACCCGACTTACTTGATTACATGCTTTTAGAAGCAGAGGAATACTGACATAGACTCAATTTTTCACTTTTTTTTTTATATACAACCTAACTCAGGACGCCTGATCAACCACTTGCTAAAAACCTCACTTAGGGTTAAAGCAAAAATAGGGGACTCAAAAGTTTTTAAAGGACTATTGAAAGAAGAATTTGACATCCTAACACAAAATCAATAAGATGGGTTAGAGTGTCAGAAGTGGAAGTTAGAGTGAGCAGGTATCAATGTACACTAAAGATGAAACAGAACTACATTCAAGTACATGTAAAGTACAACTCACTACTATCATTCTACCAAGCTAGGAAGTCCTTAACAATAAAATCATAGCTATCATAGGTGAGTCAAGCATGCATTAAAATAAAATACTCCATCCCCACACCTAAAGCTGTACATTGTCCCCAATGTACATAAGTCAGCTGCACAGGGTGGGAAATAAATACAAAACAAAAATTTAAAGATGGAGTAAGAAACTTCCCCAATCCGTCGATGAAGTGTAAGACATGTGCATGTGGACTTGGGGTAAACTATGTGGTGAGGGCCTGGAGTGTGGAACAACCGTATCATCATCCTGAAATCACAACAAAAGCTGATCACAACTCCAGAGGCAACAATAATAAAGGAAGAGCGCTCACAAAATAGTTCACAACAAACCAACATAAAGTTTAGCAGAGCAAGAGCCCTGACTAACTTAAAAGTACAACAGACAGCAAAAGAAAATGAAAACAAGCAAGCTCAAAGCAAAGAACAAAAAACAAAATGGTGGTAGTGTCCTAGGGCCTAGGGGCCCTGTCTCTGTGTCCTCTTTCAAACGCCTGTAGCTGCTGGTAAACCTCAGGTGGGTTCTTCAATGAATAATAACTTGTCCTACCCATCATGGGAAATTAGATGCAAAACAGCTTCATCAAGCTCCAAGGTTCTCAATACATCCCAACCAATTTTTCCAATGGTTCCAAATGTCATACTTGACAAAAGTGTGAATCATGTCTTATGATCGTTTTTTACAATCATGCCAAATCATACTTAAGATGCTCTTGCAACAAAAGAGAGCAAGATCCAAGCTTAAAATACCCCACAAACCCATGAAAAATCAAGCCCTTAAGTGAAAGAAAATTTACCTAACCCTAGAATATGTGGAGCAATCTCTTTGCAAAATCCGTCCAAAGGAGTGTTTTTCTTCAAAATTTCTTCATTAAATTAGATGAGGGGAGGAGGAGAGGGATTTAGAGCAAAAACAATGAAGAAAATCGGTGGGGAATGGAGGGGGAAATGAGGGAAGGGTTGGAGAAGAAGAATGGACAAAAGAAGCTTGAAAACATGGCTTTAAAGACCCAACCCGTGAGAATGCCCTGGATGGCTCACGGGTGAGCTCACGCCCGTGAGCTCACCCGTGAGCTTCCCCTGAATTCTTCAAAGGCGAGTTCACGGGCTAAAAACGGCCAAAATCTGAATTTTTTCAACTTAAACTCTTCCAAACCCTCAAAAACGTTTAAAACAATGACAAATAAAGCATGGAAACACTCAAAACATGATTTTCATGGCATCTAATATACAAATCACTCAAGGAAACACAAGATCATGCAAAGAGAATTGGACAAAATGATGAACAAAACCACCACAACAAGAAAAGCAACTCGAAAACTAACACACCAAAAATACGGAAAAATAACACACTAAGCAATCAAACAACTAGAAAAAAGCAATGCAACAAATTTAAGAGCTTGGGTTGCCTCCCAAGAAGCGCTTGTTTAAAGTCGTTAGCTCAACTCTTCTTACCTCGAATCATGGTGGGACAAAGGGTGGAGAATTACCTCCATTTCTTGACGCGGCATTGTTACCGGCAAAGTAATGCTTGAGACGGTGACCATTGACCTTGAATGTTCCATCCTGAGGGTGAGTTATTTCGATGGCACCATGAGGGAAAACTTGTGTGACAGTGTATGGCCCATGACATCTTGATTTCAATTTCCCTGGGAATTATCTCAATCTAGCATTGAACAATAAAACTTGATCCCCTTTTTGAAAATATTTAGCTTGTTTAATGTGGCGATCATGGTACTCCTTCGTTTTCTCCTTGTATCGCACCGAGGTTTCATATGCCAAAGTTCGCCATTCGTCTAATTCATTTAGTTGAAACTTCCTCTTGTGGCCCCTAAGGTGAGGATCAAAGTTGAGTTGCTTAATGGCCCAGTAAGCTCTGTGCTCCAATTCAACTGGTAAGTGGCAAGCTTTTCCATAAACCAATCTGTAGGGTGTTGACCCGATAGGTGTCTTGTATGCCGTCCTATATGCCCACAGCGCATCGTCCAGCTGTTCTACCCAATCTCTTCGGTGATAGTTGACGGTTTTCTCTAAGATCCGCTTTAAATCCCTATTTGATACCTCAACCTGCCCACTGGTTTGAGGATGATACGAAGTCGACATGCTATGAGATACCCCGTACCATTTTAGAACTTTCTCAAATTGAGAGTTGCAGAAATGGGTGCCTCGATCACTTATGATCACCCTGGGTGTGCCAAACCGGGAGAATAACTTCCTTAGAGATTTCACCACCACCCTAGCATCACAAGATGGAAGAGCCTGTGCTTCCACCCATTTTGAGACATAATCTACCGCCACCAAAATGTACTTGTTACCTTGGGAGCAAGGGAATGGGCCCATAAAATCGATTCCCCAGACATCAAACACCTCACAAGCTTGATTCCATGATTGCGGCATTTCTTCTCTTTTTGAGATATTGCCGGTTCTTTGACACCTGTCACACTGTTGTACCAGTGCTTGTGCATCCTGAAACATAGTGGGCCAGTAGAATCCCGAGGCAAGAACCTTCTTCGTTGTTCTGCTCCCGCTATAATGGCCTCCTGTCGGCCCTGAGTGGCAATGTATCAAGATATCGTGCCCTTTTTCTGTTGAAACACATCTCCTGACGATTTGATCAGCACACATCCTGAATAGGTACGGGTCTTCCCATATGTAGTGCTTTAGATCGGAAAGAATTTTTTTTCTCTGCTGATATGTGAGCAGCTTTGGGAATATTTTTGCTGCCAAGTAATTTGCCATATCTGCAAACCACGGAGTCTCATCTTCTTCAATCACCTGAACACTGCACAACTGTTCTCCAGGGAATGAATCATTAATCTCATCCTTTTGCAAAGTATTTTCCATAGGTTCCTCAAGGCGTGAGAGATGATCAGCAGCTAAGTTCTCTGCCCCCTTTTTATCCTTTATTTCTAGATCAAACTCTTGCAGCAGTAAGACCCATCCGATTAGATGAGGCTTTGCATCTGACTTGTTAAGTAAATATTTTAGGGCAGAATGATCTGTGTACACAATCACCTTTGATAACACCAAATATGATCGGAATTTGTCAAATGCAAAGACAACAGCGAGCATTTATTTTTCGGTGGTGGTGTAGTTTTCTTGAGCATCGTTCAGGGTTTTGCTTGCATAGTAGATGGGGTGGAAGTGATTGTTTCGCCGCTGGCCAAGCACGGCTTCCACAGCATAGTCACTCGCATCACACATTAATTCAAATAGCAGATTCAAGTCTGGAGAAACCATAATTGGTGCTTCTATAAGCTTTTTCTTCAAGGAAAGGAAGGCTTTCATACAGTCTTCATCGAACTCAAAAGGGGCATCCTTCTCGAATGGCTTCGTCAATGGTCGGGCAATCGAAGAGAAATCTTTCACAAACCTCCTGTAGAACACCGCATGGCCCAGGAAACTTCTGATTGCTTTTACTGAAGTTGAAGGAGGAAGTTTCTCGATAGTGGCGACTTTTGCATGATCCACTTCTATTCCCTTTTGAGAGATTTTATGTCCAAGTACTATACCCTCCTTGACCATAAAATGACATTTCTCCCAACTAAGTACCAAATTCGTTTCTTCACACCTTTTTAAGACTCGCTCCAAATTTTTGAGACAGAAATCAAACGAGTCACCAAAGACTGAAAAGTCATCCATAAAAACTTCCATAATGTTCTCTACCATACCTTCAAAAATGGCCAACATGCATCTCTGGAATGTGGTAGGTGCATTGCAAAGCCCAAAGGGCATACGGCGGTAGGCAAACGTTCCATACGGACAAGTGAAAGTGGTCTTCTCTTGGTCCTCAGGAGCAATCGGTATCTGAAAATATCCAGAGAGACCATCCAAGAAGCAGTAATAAGCGTGTCCCGCCAATCGTTCGAGCATCTGGTCTGTGCATGGCAAAGGGAAGTGATCCTTCCTTGTGGCATCGTTCAGCTTCCTGTAATCAATACAGACCCTCCAACCTGTGACTGTTCTCGTCGGGATAAGCTCGTTCCTCTCATTGGTAATAACTGTCATTCCTTCCTTTTTGGGTACTACTTGCACAAGACTCACCCAGGCACTGTCAGATATGGGGTAAATAATGCCGGCATCGAGAAGCTTGATAACCTCATTCTTCACTACTTCCTTCATGTTAGGATTCAATCTTCGTTGGGGTATTGCCAGGGGTTTGTGATTGTCTTCCATAAGAATTTTGTGAGTGCAAAATGATGGACTGATCCCTTTGATATCAGCTATTTTCAAGCAATTGCCTTTTTATACTTTTTGAGTACCTCAAGGAGTTTGCCCTTCTGTTCCTCTGTCAAATCTGACGCGATAATGACTGGAAGTTTGGAACCCTCACCCAGAAATGCATATTCCAAGTGCACCGGTAATGGTTTTAGTTCCAGTTCAGGTGGTTCCTCCAATGATGACTTTAATTTCCCGAAACTGCCCATATCGCATTTTTCAGTCCTCACCTCTTCTGCCTCTGATGGACTGTCACTATGATAACTTTCTTCCATTGCTTGTGCCTCTGTTTCGACATGAATTGGGTTTTCCTCCAGTCTATATTCCCCTTCTTCTAAACTGTCTGTCAATGCGTGCTCTGTGCCCTGTTCCATTGGAGAATGCTCTACGAGGTTCAATTTTTCTGTTTGCATGTACTGGTTGAGGAACTTAAGTGTTTGCATGTACTTTCTTCAATTTTTTTAAGTTAGAGAGATCATAAGTGTATTAGTGTACATTCTTGGAACTTAAGTGTGAATTCACTCTTGCTTTGGAAACCTAACTTCTTTCACTTTACCCTTTTGTGTGGAGCCACTTTGTTTGGGGGAGACTCTAGCTTTTGACTTATAAAAATCATAAAAGAGCATAAACAAAAGTAAAAAAAATTTAAAAAACAAAAGAGACTAATGTTGCAATTTCAGTCTAATAATTTTGAAAAGTCAGATCCTTTGTAGAATGCCCTATCGATTCCTATAAATATTTGGCAAAAGATGGTAGAAAGAGCTATCACCTTAGAAGAGTGAAAGCCGCTCTTGAGTAGCAAGATTGTGAGCATTACAAATGTTCCCTTGATGACTTACGGGAGG
Organism: Dioscorea dumetorum; assembly: GCA_902712375.1. Classification (NCBI taxonomy): domain Eukaryota; kingdom Viridiplantae; phylum Streptophyta; class Magnoliopsida; order Dioscoreales; family Dioscoreaceae; genus Dioscorea; species Dioscorea dumetorum. Next base: position 1,036,708 of record CACTHL010000738.1, read on the forward strand.
AATTGCTACCTCTAAAGTGTATGAAGCTACTACCCAATTAGTAAGTCATGGCTACTGGTGGTGATCCCGCAAGCGCACGGGGTCGTCAAGTAATAAACCACTCGCGCAAGCACGAGTGGGTCGTATTCCCAAGGGCCCGAGAAGCTATTCTTACTTCCTTTTTGCAATGTTGTCTAGCCGATCAAACTTGAGATTTGGAATGAAAAAGTAATGAAGTAAAACGAAAGCAATTAAACTACTAAATACCAAGGGCGTTAAACGGGAGGAAAATCAGGGTAAGAAGATGGTCACGGATGAGGATCCCCTCGGGGTTACTAAAGTGCGAAGGATGTTGGATTAACATGCAAGTGGCTTGATGGACCGAGAAAACCCTAGATTAGGTCAACCCGATGGTCACGGCAATTGACCCCTAATCCGGTACGAGTATTGAATACGGGCTCTACCCGTACTATTCCTCCTACGATTGCAAAGGGCAAGATGGATTTCTCAAACTAAGGTTGAATCACAAATGAGTAATTAACCCTAGAATTGGAGGGGTACAAATACCCGATGGTCAAGGCGTATTTGTACGTATTTCCCTTCCAAGCTTGGTGAGTCTAATACTAGGGCAATGGTCATGCAACCTAGTATTGGCTAAGTATGGATACACAGAGTTCTCATACATACCCAAGCGTTCAAAAACACCAAACATGAATCACAAACAAACTAACAAGCATGAATTGAACCAAAACATCCAAACATCACAAGTTCACCCCAAGGTTCACCCACATCCGATGACCTTGGGGTTTTAGTTGCTCATATTCTCAAAATACATGAATGAAAGCATGAAAACAACTAAACTAAACATAAAAGACCTCCCTCCAAAGATACAAGTCGAAGAAGCTTCCAAAGACGCCACTCGAAGGGGTGGCTTCCCGTCGTCTTCAACCTCCAAATTGGAAGCCCTAGAAGTAGATCCCGCTCAAGATCGCGCTCTTCTCGCTGATTCCTTCGTGGAAATGCCCTCCAAGCTCTTCTTCTTCGTCAGATTTGGAAGTAGGGGTGTGGAGCTCCAAGAAGAGGCAAAAGTTTTCTTTTCCATGCCCTAAAAGCCTTTAAAAAGGGTGAAAGTCGCGACTCCTCATGGGCAGCCTCACGGCCGTGAGGTTGCCCGTGAGGCATGCAGAGAGTTTTGCAGAAAATTTCACCTCGGGTGCTACAGTACCCTGCTACAGTGAATAAGCCCGAAAACGTCGTATTTGGTGTCGATTTCTTCCTAAATACGTTCTTGAGCTCATTTTGGTTTATTTAGGGTCTGCAACACATAATAAAGAGATTTAGACTATAAAAAGGGCATCAGCTTATCAAAAAGATAGTAAAATAATACAAATGAACATGTATAAAATACGTATATTTAGGCGTTAATCAGCTACCTCTAAAGTGTATGAAGCTATTACCCAATTAGTAAGTTAGTTAGCCGAAAAATAAGGTCTTCTGTAGCTAGGTCTCTTGACACGCCCTTTGCGTCACCGCAAGTGTGCGGGTCGTCAAGTAATAAAGTGGGCCCGGTGAAGGGTCGGGTTGTCGAACCACAGAGAGCAAGAGTACTAGTACTAACTTTAGAAGATGAAATCTAGCCTGATTAGAATGATCGAGAAAAAGATTAAGTAAAGCTTAATATATTAAAAAGAGAGAGCACGATGAAACAAGAGATCATCAACTATTGAGAATAATGGGAGTACTTGGATAATAATCCCTTAGGGTTTTAACAATGAGGTAGAAAATCCTACATATACTTCTTACTTGAATAAATGGAAGCTGATTAGAAATGTGACGTCTTAACGGGTTTTCATTGCACGCTAATTACTAGAATCTAAAGGGTTTTTACCGTACGCTAGTTCTTAAGAACTAATGGGTTTTCACCGCACGCTAGTTTCGATAATTAACGGGTTTTCACCACATGTCAATAGCCACGCAACATGCAATAAGAATTGAATCAAACTACACCTGTATTTCAATAATCAAACTTCATAAACAACAAAGAGTAAGAAGTACCATAGAATCTATTACAAATCCTTAAGGTTTCAAGCTCATGCTCCCAATGGGGCTTTAGCTCATTATGAAATACAAAACAATTGAACAATTTATCACAAGTATAGTCATAATGTGCAATTAACAATACTCCCTCAAGAATCAAGAATAGATGAATCAGCGTGAAGTTCCCCTCAACGTTGATGGAATAATGCTTCTTGACCTCGATGATGTCCTAAAAGTTGATGACGATGATGATCATGAACACCGGCAAGGGTTCCTACTCTTGATCGAGTGATCGTTGCCCTTGACCTCGTAGCCATTGTGTCCCTTCCTTTGGCCCTCCAAATCGCCACCCAAAGGGCGGCTGAAGACTGGAAAAGAAGACTCCCCCCAAAGCCCTAATTTTTGGCTTTAATAACACAAAACGTTGCGGCACTTACAGCCATAAGTGGTCCTTATGACCCAAAACTTAAGGCCGTAAGGATGCTCGTAACCTCCCCGTTACGCTCGTAACAATGTCATGAATAGTGATTTGCTACAGTGTTATGAACAGTAGCAACTACAGTACTCCTTACGGGCGTAACAGTGCCTGTTAGCCCCTCGGGATGGACCTTACGTCCGTGACATGCACGTAACAGTGTCCGTAATAGTGGTTGTGAATAGTATGTCGCTACAGTATGCCTGTAAAAACACCCATATGCCAGACCGTAAGTCCCTCTGAAAACACTGTCTTTCTCCCAAAATTAGCTTAAATCATCTCGAACTAGTTCCTCTCGATCTATATGTCTTCATTCTAGCCTGAATACAAAATAGAAGCGAATTAAGTATCAAATTCAATTATGTATGCAAGAATTACATGGAAAGTGCTATAAATAATAATTATCAGATACATTCATTCAAGCACTTATCATCTCTCCAAAACTTTTGGGGCACATTCTTTAGGGTATTCACACATACAGGGAGTACAAAGTAAAAGTGAAAATTTTATTTTGAGCTTTCATTGGTTATATGCAATGGCCATTTAGAATCTCCCTGTATCTTAGAAATTTTCTACCTCTCTGAGATCAGAGGTCATGCACTTATCTTTTTATAATGAGCTGAGTTGATTGTTTGAGGACAAGCAATGATTCAAGTGTGGGGGTATTTGATAAGTGCATTTTATGTACACATTTTAGTTACTTCATACCCATAATTAGCTTGTCTTTTAGCGATTATTGTCTCTAGATCAGTGCTACTTTGGGTATTTTTGTTATTAATGAGAAGATAAACAGGTCTTGGGCAAGTATAAGAAATATTGAAGCAATTTCAGCACTAAAAGACTTAAAAGTGTAACCAGCTAAGACAAGCATGGGCATGCTCTTCAGCCATGCAAATTACGTCAATCCACAGAAGATTGAAGAACTTGGAAGCACGGGCAAAGCATGAGCATGCTGGGGACCGTGCACTTTACTGTCTGGAGAGAATGTTTAGAAGTGCTGAAATCAAGTTCTGCTAGTAAAGAGCACGACGAGAAGCATGGCCCAAGCACACCCGTGCTCCCAGGCATTCCCTTGCTTAGGTCAAAAACATCCTTCTATGCCAAAAAATTAGGTTTATTGGTGGACTTCGGCTTGGCGACGGCTAAGGCTTTTGGAGGAGATCCGATAAGGGTCTTTCACTATGATTTGAATGAGACCTGGAGCAATTTATTAAGAGCACATCTAGGAGTAGAGCTTCATCTATGATAAGGTTGATGAGTGCATTATATATATATATATAATCATTTTGTACCTATTCTCTTCCTCTCGAGCCTCTATCTTTCTACTTCAGTGCTATTTGAGGTATTTTTAGTTCATTGTGCATTTATTTAGGTCCTGGAGCAATAACAAGCATTTTTGAAGAAGATTTATAGCAAAAGGACCTAAAGGGGAGTTCGTTAAGGCAAGCATGGCCCAAGCATGGCCGTGCTCCCCAACGGTGCACTTCACAAGAGATTCAAGAAATCATAAGCACGGTCGCGGCTCTCAGAGCACGGTCGTGCAGATGGAAGCATGGCCTAAGCACGGGCATGTTCCAGCCTGCGCACTTCATAGACTGGAGAAAATTCAGAAATTCCAACTACCTGTTAACTACACGGCTTGAAGCACCGCCTAAGTACGGCTGTGCTCGCATCGAAAGCTAGGTTAAAAGCACTGAAAGTTAGGTTTAGAGGAACTTTTGGCTGGGAACGGTGAAGGAGAAGGAATGTGTGTTTTGTACAGCTCTCATAGGCCAATTCCAGGGGTACCTTCTCCTCATCATCAGAACTTCCGATCTCAGTAAGAATGCAAGCAAATAGGGAGTCTTTGATCTCTTTTGTATTTGTTTTCTTTGGTGTTATCTTGTTGATTGAACTTATGAGGGGCTAATCCACTTGGGTGCCCCAGGTTAAGAACTTGGTTGTTGATTGTATTTGAACTCATTTATTGCAGTATTTATGGAAGTCTTTTATCTTCTTTGTTAGATCTTGGGTTGTATGCTTGATTGTTGGTTGATTGTGTAGCTTGAGTGTTTTCTGGCGCATGTTGCATTCTTAGCTCGTTCATCTTAGTAATTGTCTTCGAGAAGAATAGAAATTGTGTCGTACCCTCAACCTCATCCTGCTTATCTTTCCCATAGCGGCAACAAAGGTTTTAGAACATAGGACTCTGAGACACTCCTGATAAACCCTGTAAGCATTTGAGTACTATTGACACCAAGGGTTAATCCCTGCCCATATTCCTAATTGAGCAACTTACCAGGACTTTAATCACTGTTCTTCTCTTCATCCACATTTCCCCTCTAAGCCTTAGTCCCTTTTCACCTCAATTTTAGTCGACTAGATATTAAGCAGGGAGAGAGTACTAAAAGCTACACCAGTCCTTAAGGATTCGACTACCCGATCATTTTGGGTATATTATACTACTTGTATGACCCGTACACTTGCGGATACGCAATGGGACATATCAAAGGTCCTCAGAGCACAATCATTGATGCAAAGTTATAGGGAGTCTATGGGTTTTTTATTAATTGCTTTTGCTATTATTTCAATATTGTGTGAAACCATGAGTGGCTAACTGATAAGTGCTTGCATGTACATATTATTTGAGATGTTTTCTATGCATGAGCATAACATTCTTCAGGTTTTATCTCTCATTTCGTGTGTTTTTGTGTTCTTTCATGCAATTAGGGTTGTGAAGAAGGTTTATGCGAAGAAAAGCAAAAATAGGTCATGATGGTGCCGAGTGGGGTCCTTTTGTGCAAATACAAAGTTTAAGATGCAAATCGGGTCAAACAAGAGAGCATGTGCCAACTTCTAAAGGTTTCAAGATAATTTTTTGTAGAAGGACACGAAGGCAGTCATGCTCGTTCGTTCTGATTTGATCAAAGATTTCAAAAGCTCTCCAAGGGTTTTTCGACATCAAGAAATACCTCATGACCTACCACATGATCGTGGACGTTCATGTGGCCTCAGAAGAAAAAACGGGCGAAATCGGGGACCTATAGATGCAGTTTTGTAGAGGTTAAAAATCCACATGGGCATGTGGAATTTCCACACGGTCGTGTGGATTTTCCACATGGCCGTGTGGATCCTCGATTTTTGCCATTTAAAAGGCCGTTCTGAAGCATTTTAAGGGAATCTTTTTTTGCCATCTTGGGGAGAGACTTCGGCTAGGGTTTGAGAAGGTTTTTGCTACGTTTTGGGGGCGTTTCTTCACCGATTTCAACATCGATTCTTTCCAAGGAGAGCTATTGGGGGAGCCTTCGACCACTTCGATTCGGCGAGGTGTGCCCTAGGCTTGGAGGAAGGATTCGTGGAGAAGAAGGAGCAGCCTTCATAGACTATCATCACGGATCTTAAGGGGGTTTTATCTATGGTTTATTTGCATTTGTTTTCAATTATTTTGATGAACTTGTATTGCTCCATGTAGAGCTAAACCCCTAATGGGTACTGGGACATGTAAACTCTAGAATTCCTTTGTTTCAATGACTCTATTGCTTTTATTTTAAATTGAGATTTATTTGAGTTTCAATCTTGTGTGCTTAATTGTTTCTCCCTTAGAGTGACACTAGGGTTGAGAGCTAATCTAATCATCCTTTTGACGAGTAACCATCACCATTAGGATTAGATTAACCAAGATTGAAGAGTGTCGAGAGGGTGAGTTGAGTGGTAGCGACACGTCCCCTTTCCCTTCCGGTGTGGTTTACCCTACCTTCTTATTCCAAGGATTATTTTCGATCTCAAATAGAGTTAGGCATTGAGAGAGGCCTTTCCACCGGGACTTATTTGTAATTAGGGATCTTTCGCCTGGACCAAAGGGATTGATCTATAGTTGGGAATACGGTTTATCATTTGGAATCCCTAGAGCTTAGCGCAGTCATACGTGGTGTGAGGCGTCGAGAGTTTTCTCTCCGCCGGGACCTCGTAGGGGACTAGTCAGGGTTGACCTTAGGTTTGGGACCTTGTGTCTTTGGATTCCACGACTCCTCAAATCTCGTTTAAGTAAAGGTAATTAGAGTTTTGCACTTGAAACAAGGAACCTAGGGGGAGCATTGTCCGAGTACCCCATTCTTATCTTGATATTTTCCGTACCTCTAGTCATCGCTTTCAATCTTTATTTTCTGTTTATTTACTTTTAATTAAATCACTTCACACATTGAGTTTTCATTGACTAATTGGCGCATATTTGTTTCTGACGTCTACTCCCTGTGGATTCGACTACCCATCCTTTGGGTATTTATTACTTCGACACCCGTGGACTTGCGGAGCACACACGCAAGGGTGTGTCAAGTTTTTGACGCCTTTGCTGGGGAGTTAGGCGTTTTAGGAACATCTTTACTTTGTTACTTTAGTCATTCATCACTTGTTCTACTTCACACTTCTTTTACTTCCATCGTTCTGATTTTGGTTTCTTTTCTTGATTTCATCTCCAGGTATGATCCGTGGACACACTTCGACATTAGTTGAAGGCGATCCAGAAATTGAGAGAAGACTACACAGACGGGGAAGGCAACCTGAACAAGAACAGTCCAATCAAGCTGAAATAGAAATTGAAGAATCCGCAAATATGGCTGAACAAAATGAGCAACAGCGGACACTTTCAGATTTTGCTAGGCCGACTATCCGTGGCACGCAATCAAGCATAGTTAGGCCGCCAATTGCAGCTAACAACTTTGAGCTTAAACCGGCGTTTATTCAGATGGTACAACAGTCCGCACAGTTCAATGGGTTGGCAGATGAAGACCCGAACAATCATATAGAGAACTTCTTAGAAGTGTGTGACATGTTAAAGATAAACGGAGTCATAGATGATGCCATCAGATTAAGAGCCTTCCCATTTTCCTTGAAGGGGAAAGCAAAACAGTGGTTGTAGTCTCTACCCAGGGCATCGATCACTACATGGGAAGAAATGGTTGAGGCCTTCCTTGGCCGATATTTCCCTCCTGGGAATTCGGCGAAGTTGAGAAACGAAATTTCCTCGTTCATGCAGTTGGAATTAGAGTCTCTTTACGAGACATGGGAAAGGTTCAAGCATCTTCTGCGCAAGTGTCCTCAACACGGGTTCCCCGAATGGATGATCATCCACACTTTCTACAATGGGCTGAACCCAAGCACAAGACAGTTACTTGATGCCGCAGTAGGAGGTGCCTTAGGAAGCAAGACCCCTGAAGCTGCCCGCCAACTGATAGAAGAAATGGCCATGAATAGCTATCAGTGGAATGCTCGAGATAAGAGGAAAGTAGCGGATATTCATGAAGTTGATGCAGTGACATCTCTAGCTGCTCAGGTTGAACCATTGAGCAAGAAGTTTGATACTTTTGCAGGTCCTTCCAGAGTAGCTACAGTGATGAGTTGTGATGGTTGTGGAGGAGGGCATGCTTCATCTGATTGCTCTATCTCCGTTGTTAGTGCTGCACCTGTTGAGCAGGTGGATTTTGTGGGGAACACTGGAAGGGGTCAAGGGAACCCCTATAGCAACACATACAATCCGGGGTGGTGTAATCACCCAAACTTTTCTTGGAGCAACCAAGGGCAACAAAGGCCCTCTGCACCCCCCAGATTTCAGCTATTTTGCAGAAGAATCTACCGAACAAGATGAAAGACTCCGGAAGCTTCATCATCCCATGTAACATTGGGAATTTGTATGAAGAGAAGGCATTGGCAGACTCAGGAGCCAGTATCACTGTCATGCCTTACACCTTCTTCAAGAAACTGGGACTAGGAGAGCCAAGGCACAGTCGGATGACTTTACAGCTAGCTGACCGTTCCGTTCGTCATCCTAGAGGCATCATTGAGGACGTCATAGTAAAAGTAGACAAATACATCTTTCCTGCTGATTTTGTAGTTCTTAATGTAGATGAGAATGTTGATGTGCCACTGATACTTGGAAGACCCTTTCTGCGTACCTCCAAGGCTCTTATAGACATGGACGGCGGAGAGATGACGTTAAGGATTGGAGATGAGAAGCTGACCTACCACCTTGCTGAAGCCATGAGACATTCCCTTGACTTTGATGACAATTTGTATTTTCTTGACACTACTGATGAGTTAGTTGATGATTTTGTGTAGGAAATTTTCTGTCCGGACCCGCTGGTGGGATGGCTAGACCAAGAGGTAGAGAATGATGAGAGTTCCTCGGTTGCTCTAGAGGATAAGGAAAAACCTCCCACAGGCATAGTAAATAAATTCATCAAAAATCTGAAGAGGGTGAGACATCGCCACAAGAGACAACCGAACAATTCTGCGGATGGACATTGAGAGATTAAGATTGAAAACTCTTTTGTTGGTAACAATTTCTATTACTCACCCTCTAATTTGCAAAAGTTTGGCTCATCATGTTTGAAGAGTGTAGACAATGGAGGAGTCCCGCTCTATGACCCCCCTTGATTTGAAGGGTAGGTACGTCAAGCTAGTGACGTAAAACAAGCTCTTATTGGGAGGCAACCCAATTTTTAATTTCTTGGCATTTGTTTTAATTAGACTTTAATTTATGCAGTTGAGTTTTTGGTTTGTTTTTGTTTACTTTTGATTCATCTCCGGTGTAGTGCGATTTTTGTTTCAGATGCGAAAAATCGTGCTTTCATCGTTTCTGGTAAGTTTGAGAGTGTTTCCTATGAATTTGGTGAGATTTGAACCACATTCTTGTTTGGTTTCAATTTCTGCAGTTTTCCATGTGTTTTCAATGAATTTGGCAGAGTTTGGAACAATTTAAAAAAAAAAAAAAATGGAAGCACATGGCCATGTGGAATTTCCACATGGCCATGTGGCTGGATTTTTGTGGGTTTTCTATCATCCAGAGAATCCACATGGCCATGTGAAAAATTTGGAGCTCATTTGGCAAAGATTGAATTTCCACATGCCCATGTGGAAATTCCACATGGGCATGTGAGTACTATTCATGAGCTGCAGATTTTCAATCCATAGAAGACACACGTCCATGTGGAATTTCCACACGGCCATGTGCATTTGTTCAGAATTTTTTCAAGCGATCCAGAGGATCCGCACGACCATGTGGAATTTCCACATGGCCATGTGGAAATTGGAGTGTTTTGAGTAAAGGCTATCCAGAGAAAACACATGGCCATGTGGAATTTCCACATGGCCATGTGGAAATTCAGGTGTTGAGTGAGGGCCATCCAGAAAAAACACATGGCCATGTGGAATTTCCAAGTGGTACTGGGCTTTGGCTTCTCAGACGAGTGGGTGTTTTGGAAGATGTGTGGAAGGCTCTAACTTTATATATATATCCAAGTGGCTCAAATTTTAAAATATTTTCGGTCGACAAAAAAAGACACAACCATGAAAATGAACTGGTTCTCACATAGGGTACCTCTTGCTGACGGAATTATTCCTTGGAGATTCGAAAGCAATCCTCCAAGCCAATCTTTGTGGATAGAGAGGGGGTTTTATCAATGTTTATTAATTGTTTTTATTTGTGCATTGATTGGATATTAAATTAAACATGATGAGCTAAACTCCCCTTAGGTACTTGCGCATGTGAACTGGTGGTGATCCCGCAAGCGCACAGGGTCGTCAAATAATAAACCACTCGCGCACGCACGAGTGGGTCGTATTCCCAAGGGCCCGAGAATCTATCCTTACTTCCCTCTCGCAATGTTGTCTAGCCGATCAAACTCAAGAGTAAAAGATGAAAATGCAAATACAAGAAATAAATGCAATTCATAATGCTAAATAACTAGGGCAATAAAAAGGGGAAATCAGGGTGAGAAAGCGGTCACGGATGAGGATCCCCTCAGGGGCTACTGAAGTGTACAGGATGCTGGATTAACATGTAAATGGCTTGTTGGACCGAGAAAACCCTAGATTAGGTCAACCCGATGGTCACGGCAGTTGACCCCTAATCCGGTACGAGTATTGAATACGGGCTCTACCCGTACAAATCCTCATACGATTGCAAAGGGCAAGGTGGTTTTCTCAAACTAAGGTTGAATCACAAATGAGTAATTAACCCTAGAATTGGAGGGGCACAAATACCCGATGGTCACGGCGTATTTATACGTATTTCCCTTCCAAGCTTAGTGAGTCTAACACTAGGGAAATGGTCATGCAACCTAGTATTGGCTAAGTATGGATACACAAAGTTCTCATGCATACCCAAGCATTCAAGAGCACCAAACAAGGATCACAAACAAGTCTACAAACATTAATTAAAACTAAGCATCCAAAATACACAAGTTCACCCCCAAGGTTCACCTACATCCGGTGACCTTTGGATTTAGTTGTTCATAATCTCAAAATACATACTCAAAAGCATGATCACTCCCTCAAAGACGAAAATGGGGTTCCGAAGACGCCACTCAAGAGGTGGCTTCCCTTGTCTTCAACTTTCCTTCAATGATGCCCTAGAGTAGGATCTTGCTCCCAAACGCGCTCTCCTCCAAGATCTCGCCGTGAAAACGCCCTCAAAGCCCTCCTCCAAGCCGGATTTGATGATGGTGGTGTGGAGCTCCAAGGAGAAGGCCAAGTTCCCCTTCCAAAGTGCCCTAAAAACTCTTTTAAAACATGACATCGCGATGCCTTGCGGGTGGCCTTGCGGGCGCAAGGTTGCCCACAAGGCATCCAGAGACTTTCTCAGGTTTTTTCTTTCGGTGCTACAGTACCCTACTACAGTAATCATGCTACAGTACTGTTACAGTGATGAAGCCCAAAAACGCCGTATTTGGTGTCGATTTCTTCATAAATACGTTCTTGAGCTTATTTTGCTTATTCCGGGCCTGTAACACAAGTAAAGCAACTTTAAACAAGAAAATAGATAACAACTTAACAAAAAGAGAAAATAAAATATACACAAGTATGTATAAAATACGTATATTTAGGTTTTGATTTAAGTTTTGATTTCCCTAATTTGAGATGTTTGTTGAGTTTTAATCTTGTGTTCTTAACACCATGCAATCCATATTTGTAAAAGTTTGATTGTATGCTCTAATCACTTTAGCGAAAAGAGAGATCAGCACTAGAGTTAGATTTGCCAAGATTGAAGAAGGTAGAGAGGGTGGAATAATCAATAGAAGAGTGTCCCATTTCCCTTTCCTATTGATTATTCCCAGCTATGTATTCCTTATGTGTCATGCAATCTATGAACCTTAGTGAAGACAAAGATCACCTCCACGGTTTTTGTAGGATAAGGGATCATCCGCCTTAAGAAAGGGTCTCATATATTTCTAGAAATGAAGTTAATCCAATTGGGAATCCCTGGAGCTCCAAGCAGTCATATGTGGTGTAAGGCGACGAGAGAGATCACCGCTAAGACCTTGTAAGGGACTAGTCACCAGTTGTCTTGAGGAAAGGGCTAGTGTGATTTAGGATGCCCATAACTCAACGTATCTTGATTAGGGTTCATTAATTAAATCCTACGCTTCAAAGAAAGTCATAGGGGAAACATCGCCTGGTACCTACTTACCTTTGATTGGTTTCTTTCTATAATTGCCTTATTGCTTGTCTTTTACTCTTAATTCAATTACTTGTGTAATCTCCCATAACATTAGTCGATTGACACTAGATAATGAGGAAGTAGCTAATACTAGTACTTATGTTCCTTGCAGATTTGAGCCACTGACTTTTAATGCATCATACTACTGGAACGATTTGTGTACTTGCGGTACACTCAAGGGGTGTGTCACATCTTCATCGAACAAATACCTCTCTGAGAGTGGCAAGAAACCAAGTCCATCTCTCATTAGTTTCATAGTCGACAATAGTGAATGCCACATGGAATGGACCCCCATTAACATCTTTACCTGTTCGCCCCAACAAAATGCCCCCATACTTACCATGCAAATGAGTTCCATCAAGAAAGAGTAATGACCTACATGCACACTTGAACCCAAACAAATAGGAGTGACAACAGAAGAAGCATTCCTAAACCTCTCCTTGTCGTTCTCAATAGTCACAACACTACCGAGATTCATCTTGGACACCTTATCCGCATACCAAAGCAACAAATCATAGCTACTTACTTCGCTTCCATGAATGGAAGCCTTAGCAAACTCCTTCTCCATCCAAGCCTATTTATATAGTAGATGACACCATGCTCCAACAATATGTCTTTCTATATGTGGATGGCTCTATATAAGGGCTCCTTCTTTAAATTCTAGATCACACGGCTGTAGACCCATTTCTTATTGGTTACCGGGTGCGCTGTCATGCCGGTGTCTACACTACAAATGTATGCGACATCGACAATCTTCATCCATTCAAGGCAATCCGAAGCAAGAGGGAGTGTTCTTTGCTTTTCTCTATGTTTATTTATTCCTTGGATTTGTATGAGTGTTTCTCTTTCATGATGAACTAACTTGTAAGTGATTTGGGCATGATGAACCCTAGGGTAGTTTTGTTGTAATTTAGGATGATAATCCTTTTGTGATTTAGTGTTAGATGTTGAATTTTTTTTTATAAGAATTCTATGGTTTGTGATTCTTTTTGTGTGTACTTTACTGCCTTGGATTGCATGAGAACTCTGCGGTTCAATTTCTAGGTTGTACTTGGAAGCGCGTGATGCGTCCTTGTACTACACTCACATAGATTAAAAAGGGATTCATGTACCAATACGCCAAGGGATTCGGGTATTAGGTAGCCTCCGAACGTAAGGTTTAGACCCAGAAGAGTGTCTACTCCTAATAAGAGATTCCCTCAGTGCACTGCAATCGTAGGAGGAGTTGACTAGAAGGGATTCCAGTCAACACTCGTATGGGATTAGGGGCTAACCACCGAGGGATTTGGGATTAGTCTAGTTTTGGAATCTCTCGGTCTAAATTACCATCACATCACATCATCCTTAATTCAGGTTTTAATGACAACCCTAGAGGGATTCCTTGTCCAGATCGCGCCTTTTCTTGTTTGTTCATCCCTTGAATGCTCATTTGGCGTATAGTAGTAGCTTTATTCTCTTGTAATTAGATTTTAGTAGTTGTACTCTTTTCGAGTATTGTTAGGCTAGGAAATAGACGAAAGGCGAATAATAGTAGCTCCTTGACCCCGTGGAATACGACGACTGTGTCATTCACTGGGTATTACTTGACGACCCCATACACTTGCGGGACAACCATCAATGATCGATTCAACATTTTGTCTTTTGGTAAAGTTGCGCAGGGAATCTTTGAAGTGTTTTGCACTTTGAAAAGCATTGACCTAGTTTGATCATGGATTCATCAAATTGTTGGGAACATCTAACACTGCCCAGGGCCCCTCATAGGAGGATGTTGGAACATAAACGTCTCCATGTCAGCAGTCATGCTTTCTAACAATGATTCTCTACGAGGTAATGTCAAGCATAATGAGAAGATCAAGTTGTGATACACACAAACAAAGCACACTACATAGAAAATGTAAGAATCGAGTAAAAACATTTCATAATACACAAGAACCATGTATTGTAAACACAACCCACCTGTAATACACAGAAACAATCAGTAATATGTGGAACGTCAATGTAATACACTAGAGCACACAATTGAAACTGACACCAACAATTGTAAGTCTATTACAAGCTAAAGGAGGACCCCGTATTTGCTTCCTTTGCGCCAGTCACTTCATCGACAATGAAACCTACAACATACTTGTTGAACACGTGGTATATGTAGCACATGCGTTAAAAGTTCACCTCTGACTCAATAGGGCAATTATTTTGCATGAATCTAGTGTGACACACTTTACTCATACTTGGGAAGAATCTGGGGGCCAATGCTCACATGTCTCACCTACGACGGTCTCCCAAGAGCTCAACAAGGTAAATTAAAGCACACATCCTTCTAGTCTGTAATGTGCCATAGAACAGAAGGTTTCCAATAACCAGCAACACCTGCATGACCTGTATAAAAACCCATGAGACATGATTAGGGATGCAAGTGGGGCAGGGCGGGGCGGGGAATGAGATCCCCATCCCCATCCCCGCTTCCCACGGGGCGGGGATTCCCCGCCTGCAAATTCCCCGCGGGGGAGATGTTTGCCCCACTCACTCCCCCGCGGGGATCCCCACGGGGCCGGGGAATCCCCGCCCCCCGCCAATTTTTTTTATTACATCAACAAATGAACAAATACATCAACATGAAACACCACTATAAAATTCTTAACAAATACATCAACATGAAAAAGCACTACAAAGAGTTTCAAGTCATCAAATCTAGAACAAAAACAACAATAACATCAACATGACAATAAGTGACATCAACATGAACGTCAACAAATACATCAATTAACCTACTAGTACTAGGAATACAACTGACAATTGTCAACAGAAATTAAAGAAAAAAAGATATCAAGTATCAACTAGAGTCTGGACTTTAGGAGTATGAATAACATTAGCCTTAAACCTATAAATATTATCAAATTAAGATATATATATATATTCATATAAACAATTTTTTTTTATTTTTTTTATTAGTAAACAACATTGTTTAAATTAAATTTACATTAAATTGAAAATTTATAGCTAATTTTACCTAATATTAAATTTATCTTAATTTTTATAGGAAATAAATAAAATTAATTAAAATTTTAAAATATTTTTTCATATAATTATATTCGTACATTACATATTTACATAGGAGCTAGTTTTACTAAAAATCTATATATTTTTTTAAAACCTAAATATTTGGTCCTTATAATCTTATTATATATTTATATTGAATTTTAAAACAAATAAATAAATAATCATATGAGTCATTTTTAATATATATATATATATATAATTAAAATTCGGGGAATAAGGCGGGGATTCCCCGCGGGGTGCAGGGCGGGGATCCCCACGGGGATTCCCCGCGGGGAGCGGGGCGGGGATCCCCACGGGGCGGGGAATGCCCTCCCCGCCCCCGCCCCGCCCCGCGATGCGGGGAGGGATTTTCCCCCATTCCCCGCCCCGCGGGGGGTTATTTCGGGGAATCCCCGCCCCCGCCGGGGCGGGTCCCCGCGGGGAACGGGGATTCCCCGCCCCACTTGCATCCCTAGACATGATATACACATAGGAAGGTAACTGAAAAAGATGCTTCTCGCAGCCTCATGAAGTAGAAGAAAGAGATGGAGAAAAGAGAAGAAGATGGGAATGCTACACATGAACAAAAAGGATATAGCAGGAAGCTACCAAGAAGTTTTTTGGATTTGGCCGTACATCACACCAAAGAGTGATGTACCAAGAGTTTGAAAACCAAAGTGTTCATATTATCTGATAGGTAAATTTGTGGCAATACACATAGTACATACTGACAAAGTTAACGTCAGGGAAGAAATGGTAATTAGATGAAAAAAAAAGGTACTCTATGGAATTTGCCAATGTCAGAGGGACTGTTTAGGAAGATCAATACTTTCTAGGGCTTTATTAGTAATTTTCCAAAAACTTATTAGAAATAACAAGAAAAAAAATATTTAAAATAATACTTATATTCAGTTACTATCCCTGCTACCACTCATTGCATCTATGAAAACAGCTGGAAAGGCATCGACAGTGTTTTCACCGGTTTTGATTCTATCTTCCAATGTCACACCAACAATTTAGAAACTCTCTAGTAAGAACTCACCAATTTCCTCAATGTTGGAATCTTGTCAAACAACTCTTCCTTCACAATTCTGATCGCTTGCGCCTCCATCCTCATTAGAAACAACACGTTGCTCCAAGTCGACTTTAGAATTACATGTGAGATTATTGAAGTTGTTGTGCAGATGTTAAAATATCGTGTCACTCCATCGGTGTTGCTTCTCACACCATCACCATTGTCAAGTTTTTATTAAGAAGTTAAACTCTTAAGGTTGGCACAATCTAATAAAGAAGTCTTAGCTTTGGTGAATGGAACATCGCTAGGTGTCAGCCTTGTCACCACTATTCTTTTCGACATTAACATGAAAAGAAGAAGAAGAATGGAGAAAATAATGAAGATGAAAAAGAAGACGGAGAAGAGAAGCTTTGATCTATTATTAAAATATAATCAAAGATCTCAAAGAAAATAGAGAAAAACTCTGAAACTACATATTTATAGTGCACATCAGTTCCACATAGTCATGTGGCTAACTAGAATAACTGTTTGTACAGTTGTTAATCCCCTAAACACTATTGATAAGTATACCTTTACACTATATTTTATATATCAATTTGTACACTTATTGAGCCTGTATTAGAGTGATTATGAGGAAAATGGTGCTAAATCATGTGTAACTTATCTTTACAGGTACCAAATGGAGCTTAAGGACAAATGAGAGCCAAAAGAAGCAATTAGAAATCAAAATGCAGAAGATGGAGCTCTCCCAACATAGGTACCTGTAAGACATAATCTCTTACGGGCTATTTACATCCCAGGTTATGACTATAAACCTCAGATCGAAGCCCTTGCGGGGATACTTATGCCTATAAGGAGAAGAAGGGTCGAGCAGAGGACATTACGCGTAGGACTTACGTCGTAAGCATTATAGTAAGGGTTGTCCAGAGGAGTTACAGATGGAACTAACACCCGTAAGGCGTGATCGCAGAGCTGGCAGGACAAGCTTACGGTCCCACACTTTCTGCTATAAGTGAGACTGTAATAGGTAGACAGAAGACCTTTGACAGGCCTTTTTATGTCACCGCAAGTGAATGGATAGTCAAGTAATAAAGTAGATCCCTTAAAGGAATCGGGTTGTCGAACCTCAGGGAGTAACCGTACTAGTACTAACTTCAGTATAAGAAATCTAAGCTAATAATTGAGTAGAATGACAAATCTAACAAATACAACTAAGTAACAATCAAGCAAGGGGTAGAGATTATCAGGAATAATGGGAACACTTGGACAGTACTTCCTCAGGGATTAGACAATGAAGTACCAACTTCTAGAAATACTCTTTAATTAATTAAAAGAGAAGTTTAACAAAAATGTGATATCAAGACGGGTTTTCACCCCATGCTAGTTCCCAAGAACCAACGGATTTTCACTGCAAGCTAAATCAGACGATTAACGGGTTTTCATTGCACGTCAACAACCACGCAACATGCAACAAAACATACATCCAATCACACATGCATTCATAAGATTAAACTTCACAAGTAATTGAGATTAAAGGATTACAAATAGAGTTCAACAATTCTCCCAATGTTTCAAGTCCAAGCTTCCCTAAAAGGGGATTAGCTCATATTGCAATAATATGAAATCAAAGGTTCACCAATGCTCATAATCATAATGTGGAATTAAATGGAAAACTCCCTCAAAACTAGGAAAATAAAGATTGACGGGAAGTTCCCCTCGACGCTGGAGAAGTCACGATCCTTAGCCGCAATGGTGCCCTAATAAATGTTGAAGGTGATGTTGATGAGAAACCATACAGCTTCTTGGCCTTGGAGTGGAGGAATTTGTCCTTGATCTCACAGTTGATGTTCTTCCCTGCTCCAGCCTCTCTCTCCCCCAAAAGAAGAATAAAAACTCTAGACTCCGCCTTCTCAACTTTATTAAAATCTTATATAGGAGTAAGTTTACGGCAGCTTACGGGAATAAGCTAGGCCGAAAGCCTCGGGGTTTACATCCCCCGTGCCTTACACCCTATGCTTACGGCAGTAAGCCTCTCCCATAAGGTTTTGTCTTCGGGTTTACGGTCCTACTTACGGCCGTAAGCCCAGGACCGTAAACCTCATCTCTGAATCTTGCCCTACATTCTTACGGGCGTAAGCGGCTCCCGTAAACTCCTCTGTCTTTTACTTAGGGCCGTAAGTCCTTACAGTAAAGTTCTTTGTATTGCAGGGCTTCTTCTCTTACGGGCATAAGGATGCCCGCAAGGCCTTCTGAATGTGGCTTACGGCCGTAAGCCTAACCGTAAGGTGCCCGTAAGTGGTGCAGCCCTTCAAGTGCTAAGTTAGGAGCATGCCATCTTTAATGTTTCTATTCCTAATTACTTCTTTTGGCTATTTTTTGGCTTTAACCTACACTTGGTGCCTACGAAGACAGTTTATACTCGATTTAACCTCGTATTCCACTAAATTACTCCAATACTAACTCAATAAGTATACAAATGAATATGTAAAATAAGCAGAATTGTATACTTATCAACCTTAACGGCAGAGCTTACGACCATAAGCCAAACCGTAAGGTACACTATCAACAGAAACCGCACTTCTTACGGCCTGGGCTTACGGCCGTAAGCCTCCCGTAAGAGTGAGAGTATAAAAGACATTGGAGATTTTCTGATGAGAGGAGGCTGAGTTTTGGAGAGGCTACTGGAGAGATAAAGGGTTAGAGAGAAAGGATTCGTGGCAACTGCGAGGCAGAGGCAACCTCCATCCATTGAAGATCGGACGATCTTGCCCATGCTCCGGATCATCATCATCATCTCTTAGGGCATCGGCATGGTTAGGAACAACTACTTTGCTAACTTCGAGGGAAACTTCAAGTTGATCTATTCACCATTGATTCTTGAGGGTGTGTTGTTTATTTTTATGCTTATGGATATGATCTTGTATGCTTGTTTAATTTTCTCTTGCTCCATGAGGTGCTAAACCTTCATTTGGGAGCTTGGACATGAAACCCTGGGGCTATTTTGTATTGAATTCTAGATTTACTTCTTTTCTGTATTGGATGTTGAGTTTTGATTCTGAAATGCTTATGTTCAATTTGAATCCTTGAATTGTTCAAATTGTCTGATTGTTTGATTGCTAATGTGCAGTGAAAACCCGTTAGTTTATGAATACTAATGTGCGGTGAAAACCCATTAGTGTGTCATTCTTCTGAATCAAAGTGGGTTGAAAGAGTGAGCCTGTACGTAGAGGAGTGTTCTTTTCCATTCCATTTAGGTCATCCTACCTCAGTGTTTCCTTGAGCTTGAGCGATCATGTAATTCTTTAGTTGAGAGAATTCTCCTTTAGGGGGTTGCATGGGATCAGGGGCTATTTATATCGAGAGAGTGAGTAGCCTAATTTAGGGAGACAAAGTTGACCTACATTAGGAACTCTAGAGCGAAGAATAGCCGTGTAGGGCCCAGTGTCGAGAGAACTCTCCACCGACACCCTGTGCTAGCTTAACCCTAGTCTGCCATGAGAGTGGGATCTCAAAACTGTAGGTTCTTGGTGACTCTCATCCATTAGAGTAAGAAGTATTTGTAGAATCTTGTGCTTCATATCACAACCCTATGGGATTATTGTCCAAGTACCCCTGTTTCATCCCACAGACTTTTCCTTTCTTATTTCAGTCATCTGTCTTTAATTGTGGTGTCTTCATTTTTTTTTATTTGCACTCTATCTTGTTTGTTTGGGCTAGATACTTTTTACTAGAGTTAGTACTAGTAGTCCTGTTTCTTGTGATTCGACAACCCGACCCTTCATTGGGTCCACTCTATTACTTGACGACCCATGCACTTGCGGTGACACAAAGGGTGTGTCAACTATCATATAATAAAATTAATCCTTTAAGAAAGAGTTCGCCAGCGCACTCATTTACAAGCTCAAGCACCATCCTTAGCTAAATCGTAGCGACCACTTTAATGGAGCACATACTTCAGAGGAAACTCATTTGAAAAACTAGCACAAATTAAAACAACCTATAAATAATTATTTTAAGAATTCTTTTAGTGTTTGTCCATTTTAATAAGTTTTTAAATATAAGAAAGACCGTATCATCAACCATACACGACAAAAGTAATAAAATGGTAAAGAGTAAAATGATATAAATTGGAGTAAACTATTTAGAGTAGTGCATTTATGGGTTATTTGGTTTGTAAATAATTGTCAGTAGCTGTTATGCAAGTGGAATTTGGCTTGATGTAAAAGCTTCACTTATATGTAAATGAACTTACAACTCACCTACTTTTATAGTATTTCAACTTATAACAAATATTAATAAGGTATGGTGATATATTATCTTTTCATCCTCATCTAATTGCAATTTATAATTTAAATATTCTTATACTTCTCCTAACCATCCCATATTTTGCATTTTAATTTTTCCTGCTAATGTGAAGGTATTTACTTTTTCTTCAACAGTGTGAGGGGCTACGCCCCTCACTTACCAGTAATTATTACATTTTTACAAAGGAGAATAACTTCTGTTTGGGCATTGTTCTAATGACTTTAGGAGGATCGAATTTTCCTCGACCTCTAAATCTTTAGTAACTTTGTTTTCAATATTGCTAAAGTTATCATTTGTGGGTATTGTAAGGGTTGTGTTATCCTACTTGTCTATTCTTTTGTGAAAGGTCTGTCATACGTCCTAATATTACTACGACTAGATGGTTGTTGGTGATTATTATTATTAGAGAAAATTATTGTTCACCCCTCGAGAATTTCAAAACTTCTTAAAACCCCTTCCAACTTTTGCACACCACGGGCGGCCCTTCCGTTTATAGTTTACTTCCCTTCTACCCCATATCGGTCACTTCAAATGGGTCCTTATTATGAAATTTCATTTTTGCCCCTTGGAAATGGTGAGAAAAAAACCCGCCCGATCACATCATGTCTGACCTTTATGCATACAATTGTGAGTTTTGTTTTCCCCTTCCTGCTTGTTTTTTGGCAAAGACACCACAGCAGGAAAATTACATCTTCTTCTTCTTCTTCATCTTCTTCTTCTCATTTGGTTTGTTCGATTTGAGTTCTGCCAGTTTCCCAATAAGGTGAGGATTTCTTCGTTACTCTCACTTTGATCATTATGTGGGAGGGAGTAATAATTTATAAAAATGCAGGGCTATTATGGAGTCTGGATTTATAAAAATGCACGGCGCTAACTGTTTGGGAATCTGTGTTAGGCGAGATATGTGAGCAATGGGGTCTGGATTTTTTCTGTGTGAGGGTGAAGTTTATCACACCCGATAGACATAAAGCGGTTTGCCCAATAGAAAACGAGGTTGACTTCCAGCGCATGTGTCATGTGCACTCCATCTTTAAATGCGCTGTAGTTGATCTTGCTGTCAAGACAGATGATGTGTCATCGTATCCCATTGAAAACGAGATCTTGTCATTGTAAGGTTCTTCTCTTTTATGTTTATCTAGTTGTATATCTCAATTTCTTGTTTAATTATCATATTCTTGGTTTAAAAAGATCAAGTTCTCGTTTAAACATTGACTTCTTCGTTTAATTTATTTAGTTACTGTTTAAATATTCTCTTCCCCGTTTATATTATTAAGGTCCTGTTTAAATATTTCTTTTAACGGTTAAAGTCTTTAGTTATCGTTTAAATTGTGTGTTCCTGCTTAAATAGTGATCATTTTTATTTGAACTGAAGTGTTGGCAGGAATTCGGAATCTGGGAGCGCTTCTGTGCCACCTCATGGTGACCCTGACAGTGTACAACACCATTAACATTCAGAATAAAGTGTACAACACCATTGGCATGCCTTCCTTCCTGGTCAGATCAAAATAAAGTGTTGTCGTTGGATGTCAGACAACGTTTTCAAGGCGTTGAACATTTCAGAGACGCACTTTGGAATTTTTCTATCAAACGGAATTTTGACTTCAAATTCGTAAAGAACGAAAAACATTAGGTGACTATGGAATGCGCTGCCGATGGTTGTCAATGGCGCCTTCATGCATCAAAGGAATATCATTAAAATACTTTCAGAATCAAAACAATGCACTTGTCACACACTTGCGGTGGTGGAATTGGATCGGCGTCACATCCGAAAGCGTCTAAAAAATAGGTAAGCTCAGGAGTGACTCAAAAGCTCAAGGACCGGCCCTTGTACAACACCATTGACATTCAGAAGGACATGTTGCGGGAGCATGGTGTCCACATTCCATACAAGGAGGCTTGGTTAGGAGAAGAACATGCCCGGGTAATCCTCGATGGCAGTGACATCTCTAGCTACGATTTGTTTTTTTGGAAAGAGACGGTGAGCGTTTTAAATGTGCAATCTTTTCTTTCAGCGCGTGCATTGTGGGATTCAAGAGGGCATGCAGGCCGCTGCTGTTTCTCGATGGTACCCACCTCTTTGGAAAATATCGGGGTACTCTATTGGGTGCCACAGGTAAAGATGGGAACAATGGTTTTTTCTATGTTGCATTCGGTATTGTCGACAACGAAACCGATGCCAATTGGATGTGGTTCATTTCCAAGTTACGTGATGCTTTATACGACTGGTCGTGTGCGTAACACACAGACTCCGCAAGTGCACGGGTCGCCAAGTAATACCCTGTGCGTGACACAGGGGTCGTATTCCCAAGGGGCCCGAAGAGCTACCTTTACTCACTCTTTGCTTGTTGTTTAACTAATCAAGTTAAGTTTAAGGATGTAATTTAATGCAAAGCAATTTAAAACTCTAAATACGAAAATAACAAGAAACTCACAACGGGATTGGATCAAGGTAGAGAAATGGTCACGGATGTGGCTCACCAAGGGGGCTACTAAAGTGTAAAGAAGGCTAAGGTTATCATGCTTTTGGCAATTTGGACCGATAGAAAACCCTAAGCTAGGTCAACCCAATGGTCACGGTGTTGACCCCAAATCCAATAGAAGTAGTGGATGAAGAACTCCTTCCACCCCACATCCTTCCATGATTGCAAAGAGAGTAGTGGCTTTCACAAATTAGGGTTAAAACTCCACAAAGAAGCCAACCCTAAAATTGAGGGGTACAAGTACCCGATGATCACGGTATACTTATACGACTTCCCTTCCAAGCTTGAATGTGTCTACAACTAGGGCAATGTTCATGCAATCCTAGTAGAAACAAGGAAATGATAAACAAGATTCTCATGCATATCAAGGCAATAATTCTCATCAAGCAAGGATTCACAAACCAACCAAAAGCATAAATAAATCAAAGCATCCAAAAATACACAAGTTCACCCCCAAGGTTCACCCACATCCGGTGACCTTGGGGGTTTAAGTGTTCATCTCAAGTCTACAAACAAGATTCATCTTGAAAACAACCAACAAAGACATAGAAAAACTCCCTCAAAACTCGGAGGCCGAATGACGTTTGAAATTCCTCAAGAAGTGGCTTCCGAAGACGCCACTCAAGGTGTGGCTTCCCTTGTCTTCTACCTCCTCAATCGATGAAATTCGGAGTAGATCTTGCCCAAATCTTGCTCTCCCCGTCGTTTTCCACCTTAGAATGGCTCCCTTCGTCTTCCCTAAGGTCGGATCGGAAGTTGAAAAAAGAAGCTCTCCAAAACCCTAGGTCTCTCTTTTCAAAAACTCTCTTGTTTCTCTTTTTTAAAAGCCCCAGTCGGGGGGGTTATGCGGCCAGGTATGCGGGCCGTATACATGCCCGCATAGAACCATTGAAATGTTGCCGATTTTTCCCGTAAGTTCTACAGTGATTGCTACAGTAACCGCTACAGTACTTGTGCAGTAATGGCTACAGTGCTCGAGCCCTAAAACGCCTTTTTCCATGCCGATTTCTTCTCAAATCGCGTTGTCGAGCTCCCCTAGCTTCTTTGTGCCTTAAACAAGAAAAATCCCCGATTAAACCATCAAAGGGCATCGATTCATTAACAAAACACATTAATAAAACACAATACATATGTATAAAATACGTACATTTAGACGTTTATCAACGACAAAGGAGATTATCAAGAGATAATTACATTCTTGTCGGACAAGTCAAAGGGCCTTGTGACCACTATTGCGAGAGTCTTTCCTTCATCCCCACATGCATGCTGCCTTCGACACTTAGAGGCCAATTTTATGAAAGCCAATGTCAGACTTGGGAAGACATTGAGGGAGGAGTGCTGGTCCATATACTTTCATATTGCGTGGGTATCGATGGGCTAAAGAATTCGATAACTCTGTCAATGAATTGCAGGCCACATCAATCGAAGCCTATAAGTGGTTGATTCATAAGTCGGACATGTCACATTGGGTGAATTATCTGTTCAAAGGTGAACGCTGGGGCGAGATGTATTCAAATGTCGTAGAGTCGTTCAATGCGTGGATGAAAGAATCTCAACATTTACCAGTGACAAAAATGGTCGACTCCAAAAGGTATTCAAATGTTGATTCTATTTACTACTTAAGAATTACCCTTATCCTTTAAATATTGCCAGTACGGTTTAAACATAATTGTTGGTGTTTAAATATTTGGATCTTCATTTAATTTGTTGACCTAATGTTTAAGCCGATGTGTTTCTGTTTAAATATCAATGTCTTCACTTAATCTTGTTTAAGATTTGTGTTCTTCGTTGTACAGGTTCAAGTTGATGCGCATGTTATGTAATCGCCGTGAGCAAGCGAACAAATGGGAGACCTACTTATGCCCGGACATACATTCGAAGGTAGAAATACTCATTGAGGAAAGCAGAAATCTTCATGTTGGTCATTGTGTCGATGATCGTTATGAAGTGATTGACCAGTGCAGCAACTCTGTAGATCTTGCCAATAGAACTTGCTCATGTCGCAAATGACAAGTTTATGGTATCCTGTGCAAACACGCTTGCGCTGCAAGAATGCAGACAGACACCAACGTTCATCATTTTATTTGCGGCTACTTCACCGTCGATAATTACAAGCTGGCGTATAAGAAAGCTATATTCCCCATACCCGACAATGAGAAGCCTACGAACGACAATCGCGTATTGCGTTTGCGACCGCCTGTGACGGGAATGTAACCTGGCCGTCCTAGATGAGAGAGGATCGAGTCACAACCGTCTGAGGTCCGCAAGTTACATTGCAGCCGTTGCCACGCGTCCGGTCACAATCGAAGATCTTGCAATGCAACTGTCGCCGACTAGGCATTGCAAATGAATAATTTATGAAAGGAAACAAATTTATTTCAGTGTCAACGTTTGATATTTAAACAGAGAAAATACAATTTCATTCTCATTCTTTGATATTTAAACGTGGAAAACTCAACTGTTAAACATGAACTCTTATTCTTAACGGGTGACACATATATTTAAACAGAGACATCATATTTTAAATAGAGAATATTTCATTTTAAACAGCATCATTGATATTTAAACAATATAATGAAAAGTTAACCAAAGAAAGTCAAGTATAAAAGATTACAAACTTTCAATGAACTATAGTAAATTTACACTGAAAAATCTGCCACGTCATTGGGAAAGAATGAATTGAATTTAAATTAATGACGAGAAAACTTGATTAGAGTAACCCTTCATTGGAAATTTATTACTAATTACTAAAATTCAATTTGATATTTGAATTCAAAATGTCAGCATAAATGTCATCGGTTACTATAACCGCTCTCATAAAAAACCAATAGCAATTACTTTCATTAAGAAGCACACAGAAAATCAAGGTCAATTTTGCATGAAAATGTTTTATTATTGTTTTATTTGAGAAAAGAGCTCAAACTTCGAAGAGCTAGATTTCTATTTAAATAAGAGGCTGAAACAAGATAAACATCCAGATATATCCAGAACCCAAGAAAATGTATAAGACACTTCTAAACGAGTTTTGTCAGAAGACGCACCGGGCCACGCCGGAGTACTCCAACCTCAAGGTTGGTGGCCCCGACCACAACCCCGATTTTGTGGCCGCGGTGATGCTTGATGGTTCTCAGTTCTCTGGTGGCGTTCAAGCAGCTCTGTCCTTCGAATAGTGGGAAGATGAGTACGTCTCTCGTTGTTGCTGCTGCTGATTATGTCTCTATTGCAGGGTCTTCATGCAAGCAAGATTACACCAGCGATGAAGATTTGGGGTGGTTTTTGGAAGACATACTCCACGATCTAGCAGCAAAAGAAGTCTTTTTTGCCGCAAAACTTGATGGAGTGAAAAATCGAAAAACACATGTAGAGAAGCTGCTCCAAGCTTTGAGGGAGAAGAAAAGGGCGGAGTGACAGTTTTTGTTGGCTTTGTTTTCATTTTGAAAATAAGAACCCTGATGGGTATTAGTCTGTTAACTTTCTTTAGGAATTCTGTAATTTCTGTTACAATTTTACTAAAATTATGGAACTTTGTTTAATAGAAAAAATCTAATTTCATTGTCATTCTTTGATATTTATAAGTGGATAGTGAATGTTAAACGGAGACACTTATTCTTAAATAGTAACATATATATTTAAACAGAGACACCGCCTGTTAAATAGAGAGTACTTCATTTTAAGACGCAACACTGACCCATAAAAGTTACAATTGAAAGTTAAGCAAAGAATGCTAAGTATAAAAAAATACAGACGTTAAACGAACAATAGTAAACTTACATTGAACAATCTGCCATGTCATAGGCAAAGAATGAATTGAATTAAAAATAATAACGAGAAAACTGTTTGATATTTGAAAACAAAGAATGTCATCTAAATTCTATTTTCCCGCAGTCGTAGAACCCCCTTTGGCAATGATGTCGGCTGCGCGCCCTTCCATAAGTATGCGGATAGCATATTTTAATCTCACATAAGAGACGTCTGTTGGCGGTATCCGTAGTTTTTCACCGTTGAGTAATTGCTCGATAAACCGCATGACGTAGACAGCACAGTCGAGACTTCCTTTTTTTGTCGTGGGATTTCATTATCGTGAACAAACGGGTACATTTTGGTCACCGTCTCGCTGAACTCCATTTCGAGATAGGTATCGAATAGGTCCCACTGTGGAGATATACAATTTGAGATTAGAATAGCGAGCATTTATGAAACTCTATAAATCGAAATCTATTTCTCAAACAACTTGCCATTTCAGCAGCGTTTTTATCATACTCTTCACTTTGGCATGAAGTATAATGCCTGTATTCTTGTTTGTTATTGTTGAGGACGACGACATGGAACTGGCCATTCATGATTATGGGGAGGGTGGCAATGTCAATATCATGCACGACGCACACCGTATCTCCGATCATAGCTAAAGTCATGTCATGTGCGTCTTCCTCCTTTGACATAAATAGTGCCAGTGGTCGTGTGATGGAGTTGCGCTTCTTATAAGGATATGGTACTCTGCTCAGTGACTTCTGAATTATGCATACGAAGGCGTCCATCACATCATCTGTCACCATCTTCCTCCCGTCAAACAGTATGAATAGGTTGGCCTGTGTGGTGCTGACAGAATCATTCCTTCACACGACAGACCTGCGATTAAATGGTAACAGGTATAATTAAACAATAACACAAAATCTTAAGTGGGAAATATATATCTTTAAACGATAATGTGGCTTTTTAATCAGTAACTGACAAAGTTAAACGGTAAAGGATTATCTTACATGATAACTCTCATATTTAAAAGGAAACTACTTAACTTAAATGGGAACATATATATGTAAACAATTCGATAAACATTTTATACTTACATGCCCATAGAGCAGTTGAGAAAGATCTTTATCAACTCGTGCTCGACTTTGTTGAGGAGTGATTGTCCAGCGTATTTTTTCTTCTTCGGGACAAAGTCTTTCCGAACTTCTTCGTATTGCTGGTTGGCAAGGATCATAGCTTTCGTTTTATTTTCAGTGACGTTTCCTTGCCCCTCATCAACAGCTTTTTTGGGATCGTCCTTACATGCTTTTTGCTGTTGTAGGATTGAGCCTACATTGGATGCGGCACAATCGGCCACCGGTTCCTCCGTGAGCAAGATTTTGTTAACAATAGAGTGAACGACCTTCTCAACTGTGGCCACGGTAACAGCATCAAGGGGAGGCACACCCTCAAGTGGTTCTTGTTCTTCAGGGATTATGGCCATCACCTTGGATGCGGCACTGTCGGTTCCACCGTCACGAGGATTTCGTTGACTTCCTTGACTACAGCGATGCCAACAGCATCAACGATCTTCTCCACCGTGGTGGGTATGTCATCAACGGCAACGGACTCAACAACAGCATCAGGCGCAGATGGTGCTGCTATTATTTCATCGTCGGCTGGTGGTGGGCAGAGGCATTATTGTTTTCGTCTGTTTTACAAGCCTCTTCAAACGTGGCCGTCTTTTAATGGCCATCCCGATGAAGTCATCGTTATCAAATTCCGACGCATCGTTCGTCCCGGGTACTTTATTTGTTTGGAGGGACAACGCAGTCAATTGTGACAATCCTTCTAATGCCTCAACCCGAGCGACAAGCCGAGGGAACTTGGTGATCAATATCTGGCACTCCTGTAGAAGAGTTACTATGGCATCTTCTCCTACTGCCGTCATTGAGGCTGCCGCGGTAGGGGGGCTGTAGCTATCTGGGGGACTGTCATTGTCGTAGTCCCCGGGGGGTTGGGGGGGTGTTGCCGTCGAGCGAGATGGGGGAGGGCTTATTCGACGCCGAGGATTGCGTGCACGCGTTGGGCTGGAAGTAGGGGAACAGCATCGTCGAGCGCGTACAGAAAATGTTGGCCTCTCATCTTGCCTTCGAGCAAGTGGTTCCGGGGCAATAGCATCCCTCCATCAGTTGGCCCGAACAAATATTTTTTTATCAGCATTCCCTGGAACTAGCTCAGGAAACTAACATACCTAAAGAAAACAATCTCAGCGAAATCATTCAATTTAAACAATAACAAATGTATTTAAACATTTCACAATCTCAGTTGACCCATACCCCTCCTTTTGGCTCCCTCACCACCTTGCCTCTCCCTCCTCCTTCTCCTCCATCTTCTTCCACATTTTGGGGTTTGAAACCTTTCCAATCTAAGCTCTTAAAATGACTATCTCTAGTTTTCCATGCCAAATTTTTCGTCGACTCCACATCCACACACCTCAGCACCACCGGCAATAAACCGACTCCTAGGGCACCTGGTTTTGAGTTTCTTGTTGTTTGTCATAGTTTATTTCTATTATTTTCTCTGCTTTTGTGCTAGTAGTCAACAGGAAAGAGCTTAACTCTTCCAAGCCCCTATCTTACTTATCCTTGTCCTTCTGTAGTTTTCTTGAATAAAGTTTCTATGATGATTATGGATGTTTCGATCTAATGTCCGGTCCTACCTCGCAGGGGTAGACATGGGCATTGTCTTATCGTCTCTCCACTATCATAGGGAGCGCCACGCCCACTCATCCTATCTTGACACGCGCTGCCACTATGATTCAGGGAAGTTCTCCCCAACCCCTTATCTATGCTTTATACATTTTATCATATTCTTTGAGCTGCTGATTTTGTACATTGGTGACAATGTACGACTTTAAGTGGGGGTGGCATGCATACACTTTTGTTCTTTAAAGTCAAAATCTTTGTTATTTGCTATGCATGCCTGTTTTATAGATGAAATTTAAATGACATTGATGCATGATTGGAACCATTGATGGCAATGATACTTAAGTATACAGTAAAGTAGGATAATGATGAATGCTAAGCCTTGCACACAACCCTGCACTTAATGAATTTTGATCATTCACCGCATACCATCACATACCTTTTTAGCCTGGACCTTGGACACCTAGATTGGATTAAATGATAACCTTCGTGACCCTCTCAGTAGCTAACCTATTTTTAGCGATACGTACCTTGATGTGTTAGGCTTCTCTCTAATGAGTTGTCCGAGGGCTTATGTTTCTCTTGAAAATTGGCAAAGCAGAAAATATCTTGCAGTTTTTAAAAGAATTTTTATAGCAATAAGAATGACAATGCTCCTTTACTTGAATAGCAAACTAACTTAGGTTTTGGGCTCCTAAAAAGAGTGTTTCCTAACCCAAAAGCTAAAAAGCACGGCATGTTCATGTGAACTTGTAACCTTCTAAATAAGTTTGGTTTTTGGTGTTTGATCGGCATATTCACCTTTCCAAAACGAAGATTACAGTTCATGTTAGTCAAAAAAAAAAAAAGGGAAATAAGCCAATTTTGTACAGAGGAGAGACAGAAATACCTTGTGAATTCATTATGGGGTTCCCTACCATTTCCAGGTCCGTTAACGCTACAAGTGGTGTGATGTGCTTTAAGAAGTAGTCCTTGGGGTATCGTTTTCTCCTATCCATGTTACAAGGATTCAAGTGAAGAAGGTTGCACACACACAACATCATCTTGCCGAAGGAATGGTTTGAAATTTTATTATTAGTTGTAGCTTAGCATCTAGAGTTCTACATGTGCTGCTATATGCTTACACTTGAGTCGGAGGTTGTGTATTTAGCTACTTATCAATTCCTCTTGTTCTTCATGTTTGTTTGCTTGGGGACAAGCAAACCCTTAAGTGGGGGGGTGATTTGATAAGTGTCTAAATGCAGAGTTTTATAATGGTGAACTACTTATACTTTCATGCATTAATTGTATAAAACAGGTGCCATTTGATGTATTTTTCTTATTTTTCTTATTTTTCTATTTCAGGGCATCTATGAGCTATCTATGATAGGAGGAGCATTTGTAGCATGAAAATCGAGGCCAAGGAGCGAAGAAATGAAGGTTAAACAAACTCCGGACGTCATTCGAGCACTCCTACATGAAACGGGTCTATTCAGGCCCGTTTCAGGCCCGTGTGCGGCCCCGCACACCCTTGGCAGAAGGGTGTGCGGCCCAGTGTGCGGCCGGGCACCAGCCCGCACACAGGTGTGCGGGCGCACACCAGCCCGCACACTAGTCGGGGTATTTAGGCCCGATTAGGACTTTTCTTGAGGAACTTTGGCCACCGACGCCTCCAAACACCCCTACGCTCAAAGCTTCATCAAATGAGGTCATTTTGGAGTGAAATCAAGGGAGAGAAGACGGTGGGACTTGAGGATCATCATCCTAGAGCTTGCCGACGCGGATTCAGCAAGTATCTTCATCAACCCTAGTCGACACGGTCAAGAGGGAGTTTTGGGTTTTCTTGTTGATGTATTCTTATTTGTGCAAACTTCCCTTCTTATTCATGTCGAACTAAACCTCCCAAGGCCGCCGGGCAACCGGTGAACCTTGGGAGGAATACTTGTATTGGATGCTATGCTTTTAATTCAATGAATGCATGGTGTGTAATTTGGTTTCATATCTTGTGTGCTTAATTGTAGTGATTTGCATGAGAACTCTGCATTTCATTTTATCGATTGTGCTTGGTTGTGCGAGGTGCGCTCTTGCATTAGATCCACATAGTATGAAGAGGGACTCGTTGTACCGGTACACCGGAGGTTCCGGGTGCCGGTAGCCTCCCGTAGGTTGTAGAGTTTATCTTAGCGAAATTGCTTATAGATAACTCCAACCAAGGCTCCTTAATCCCAATGACATCGTGTGAGTATCCTTTGGATAAAGGAACTTGTACTGGATTAGGGCTACACTACGGAGGTTCCTAGGTAGTTGAATTCCGAGCCTAGACGGACCAAAACAATACTCCATGCATGCATTACCTGTTTTTATAGCATCCTTGCGTGTATTTCTCCCGGGGGAATCCTCGCCCGGAGCCTTGTCTTCTCTATTTGATTTCTCGTCATTGTGCGCAACTTGGCATTGATTAAAGTTTCTATCATTAGTTTAAATTTCATTTCATTACAACAACCTCTGTTTTGATTCGGCTAAACAATTGTCGAAGAGGAAGTGATAGTGGATCTCGGGACCCTAGGGAATACGACCCTCTTGTGCCCGCATAAGAGGTATTACTTGACGACCCGTGCACTTGATGTTGGGGAGCCGTGTGCCCGCTTTTTAGCGACGCGCGCGGCGACCATCAGTCTACGCAGAGACAACTTTGGAAATGGAAAAGTTGAAGAGGTGCAGTCGCGAAAAAAACATATACGGCGCTAGTGAAGGACGTCTCTTGGGATTATCCTAAGAAAAATGACCCACTTTTCAAAAAATTCCAGTGCCACAACTTCTTATGCAAGCAAGGGGCAATTTCATCCATAAAATTCAAAAATAACTCCATTAACCACCGTTAAATTCTTTGGGGGTTTAGAAAACATTGTGTTTAAAAGAAAGGGGTTTTTAGGTATTTGGAAATTAAAGGGGTGTTTTTGGCCATTTTGCAAACTTAAGGGTTTTTTTTGCAATTTTCAGTTATTATTATCACTTTTTTGGATTCTATATTCCTCAATATTTTATTAATGTTTACAACATCTAATTGTTTTATAATTTCTTCATACTCCTAGTTACTAGTTATTTCTTATGTTACCAAATTATCTTCAAAATGAACTTGAACCTCATCCTTTTGCTTAATGGGATAGTTATAAAAATCATATCTACATTTGATTAGAAAATCTACGTTATTAATGTCTTTTGGTAATTCTCAACGTCTATCTCCCAATTATATCTTGGATACCTTTCCTCTATTAATTGTTCAATTTCTTAACAAGCGAAGGTCAAATAGAATTACAGCAATATATAGCAAGCAACATTCACCACTGTACATACGGTATTAAGGATACTATATATAAGATATTGTTATTATATGGTCTTCTACAAGCGCCCATGGTATTGGTACAAGGTGCCTCTGGTTTTGTAAAGGCGTAGTTGTTTCCTGCCAACTTTGCTCAAATCCTTGCTTTGCTTAGTTCGTCTTGGTAACACGTATCTTTGCAAGTTCAAGGGTGATCGACGGAAAGTGTGAACACCCGCAAGCGCACGGGGTCGTCAACTAATAAACCACTCGCGCACGCACGAGTGGGTCGTATTCCCAAGGGGCCCGAGGAGCTACTTTACTCACTTCTCACTTGTTGTTTAGCTCACCGATTCGATTTCCAGAGAATAAATAGAAAAGTAAAGAAATAACAACAAGAGAAATTGTCTAAATAAATGCGACTGAATTAAAACACGAGAGATGCTCAGGGATGGAAAACGGTTATGGATGAGGATCCCCAAGGGCTACTCAAGTGAGTAGGATATTTGAGAAATTAAGTATATGTGGCTAGTTGGACCGAGAAAACCTAAACTTAGGTCAACCCAATGGTTACGGCAATTGACCTCTAACCCGGTACAAGAGTTGAATAAAGAATTTCTTCCACTCAACCTCTCACACGGTTGCAAGGAGAATGATGGTTTCCTCAAGTTAGGGTGGAAACACTAGTTAGTTTTCAACCCTAGAAATGGAGGGGTACAAATACCCGATGGTCACGGCGTATTTATACAATAATCCCTTCCAAGTTTGGTAGAGTCTAGCACTAATGCAATGGTCATGCTACAAAGTGCTACCAAGAATTTGATACATCAATTAAGCACATGTACCAAAACAATCAAGAATACTAAACAAGGATCATAACAAGCCAATCATACAATAGATAACTCAAATAATCCAAAACATCACAAGTTTTGCCCCCAAGGTTCACCTACATCCGGTGACCTTGGGGTTTAGTTGTTCATGTTCCACAAATCAACCAAACAAACCATGCAAATAACTAAAATAAACATGAGGAACACTCCCTCAAATGGTGAAGGCCGAATGCCGCTTGAATCCCCGGAGAAAACCTTCCGAAGTCGCCACTCGAAGGGGTGGCTTCCCGTTGTCTTCAACCTCCAAACAATGAAGCCTTTACGGTGGATCCTCCTAGATCTTGCTCTCCCCACCTAAGAAAGCCCGGATTTCCTCTCCTTTTGCCCTCCAAAATGGTGTGGAAGTGATGTCCAAACCCTAGCCTCCTTTCTCCCCCAAAACTCTCTCCAAGAAGATGCAAAAGTCTCCAAATAAATGCCCTAGATCGCCCTTAAAACCCCAAATCCCGATAGGTAAACGGGTCAGCATACAGCCGGTATGTTGACCCCTCGGGATTTCTACTTTTCTGCCGAGAAGTCCGCGATGAGCTACAGTAACTGCTACAGTGAATGCTGCAGTACTGTGCTACAGTATCCTGTCTCAAAAACACTGTTTTGGTGTCGAATTCGCTCCCCATCTCGTCGTCGAGTCCCCAGGGCTTCTGGCTGGCCTGAAATACAAAGATAAAGCAATTTAAACCTAAAAGGGCAAAGATTTAACAATAAAATGTAAAAATAAAATACAACACATACATGTAAAAATATGTACTTTTAGACGTTTATCAAAGGGCCATCCCCCTCTTACTGGTATCAGCGCTCTAGTTCATTCGAGTCATTTACTATAACTTGAAATATAGTAAATTAAATGGCATGCATTCATCATAATATTATCTCATATCTTATTATAAAAATATTTAAAAAGTAAATTGTCTTTAAATTAAATTATAAAAATATTATTAAGTAATAAAATTAAGAAGTATTAAATATCTTTAAATTTAATAAGTAATTTATTAAATTATTATAAAAAGAATTAAATAATTAGTAATAATAATAGATAATTTAATATTTATAATTAAAACCTTTTATGATAAATATATTTTTATAATAAAAAATATTATAAAAATAAATAAAAGAGTAACTTTAAATTTTAATTATAATTTTATTAAGTAACAAAATTAAGAAAATATTAAATATTTTTAAATTTAATAAGTAATTTATTAAATTATTATAAAAAATATTAAATAATTAGTAATAATAATAATAATAGATAATAATAGATAATAAGAGTAATCTCACCGTCCTACTACATAATAATTATAATTTTAAATTTATAATAAATTTAAAAAAAATAAATATAATACTTTTTATTACATCAAACCAAAAAATAATGATTTAATTTAATATGCAACCAAACTAGAGATGGGCGCGGGCCGTCCGGAAAACCGATCCGGCTCGGAACAGGCCCGCCGATTCAATGACCCGGCGGGCCGGTTCATTGACCCATAACCGGCCCATCCTGTAGACGGGCCGGTTACGGATTGGGCCTTCCCCAACCTGTGACCCGGTTTGTCACCCGTCGAGTTGAAACTCTGTTTGGAACCGGACCACCAATTGGCCCAACGGCTCCGAAATTAAATTTTAGAGCCGTTAGCTCCCCAAGGACCCGAACGGCTATTAAAGCTATTGGGGTTGTTTTAAAATATTTTTTAATTTAAAAGTAAAACAAAATCAAAAAAATAAATTTCAAATAAACTTCTATATATACCCCTCATCCCCGCCCTATTTGTTTTTCACCGATTATCATTCTTCCCCAACTCTTTCTCTTAATCTCCCAACTCCCACTCTCATTCTCTCTTAATTTCATTAATTCCCAACTCTTACTTGGATTATTTCTAATTATTTGGATACTTGGGGTCTTAATTCTTGCAGTCTTAGAGACTTGGAGCAAATTTGAATTATCTATTATTTTCTTTATTTTTGAATGTCTCCAATTAACAAGGTTAGTCATGATTTATCTATTTAAATTATTAGTTTATATTTGTGTTTTTAATAAATTTGCATGAAATAATTAGTTGTAGTTTAGACTTGTTTATTCATTTATTTTATTTTGCATGAAATTATTAGCTTTATTCTTGTTATATTAAATTTAATTATTACTTGTAGACTTTTTATTTATTTATTTTATTTTTTATGAAAGTATTATCTGTAGGTTTTTGTAGGTTTGTTTTTTTATAAATATTTGCATGAAATTATTTTTGTAGACTTGAATGTAATTACTAGTTATATTTTATTTATTTTAATTATGAGTTTAAACTTGAAGTTTTTCAAAAAATGCATGAAATTATTTAAAAAATGCATGAAATTATTATTTGTAGTTTTTATGGACTTGTTTTTTTCATAAATATTTGTAGATATTATAATATGGCTTCACGTGGTGTGCGGCCCAGTGTGTGGCCGCACACCAGCCCGCACACCGCTCGGATATTTAAGCCCGTTTAGGGCTTTTTCGCAAGGGATCTTGCCACCGACGCCTCCAAGCACCCATACGCTCAAATCTTCATCCAAGGAGGCCGTTTTGGAGTGGATTCAAGTGGGAGAAAACGGGAGAACACCAAGATATCCATCTTAAGGCTTGCCGACGCGAATTCGGCGAGTGACCACATCACATCTAGTCGACAAATTCAAGAGGGAGTTTTTGTGTTATTCTTTCATGTATGTTTTTTTGTGCGAACTCCCTTTATTTATCATGTCGAACTAAACCTCCAAGGCTGCCGGGCAACCAGTGAACCTTGGAAGGAACACTTTTATGGGATG
This sequence comes from Dioscorea dumetorum, assembly GCA_902712375.1. Taxonomy (NCBI): domain Eukaryota; kingdom Viridiplantae; phylum Streptophyta; class Magnoliopsida; order Dioscoreales; family Dioscoreaceae; genus Dioscorea; species Dioscorea dumetorum. Next base: position 1,072,922 of record CACTHL010000738.1, read on the forward strand.
ATTTTTATCTAATCAAATGAATGCATGGATTGTGTTGCTTGGTTTCTTTCATTCTTATTTCATATTCATTCTACAATGGATGGTTTCCGTAGGATTGATTTTGAATGATACTTGTTTGGCTGGATGCTAGCATGTATTAGGTCAAAGAATATTAGAAGAGGGATTCATTGTACCGGTACACCGGAGGTTCTAGGTGCCGGTAGCCTCCCGTAGGTTGTAGAGTTTATCTTAGCACAATTGCTCTTAGATAACTCTAGCCAAGACTCCGTATGCCCAATGGTATCGTGTGAGTATCCCTACGATGAAGGAACTTATACTTGATTAGGACTACACTATGGAGGTTCCGGGGTAGTCGACTTCCGAGTTTAGGTGGACCAACGTGTTGCAAACCATGCATACATTATCTTTTTATTTTATCATCCTCACTTGTGTTCTTCCCGGGGGAATCCTCGCCTGGGGCCTTATCTTCTCTACTTGCTTTATTCTCCGTGATTTTAACCTGTTGGTCATTAAGTTTCGTTAGTTATTTATTTATTTTTAAGTCTTTTATAACAAAACCATGTTTTGATCCGATTAAACAACTGTTCTAAGAGGAAGTAATAGTAGATTTCGGGACCCTAGGGAATACGACTCTTTTGCGCTCGCGCAAGAGGTATTACTTAATGACCCATGCACTTGCGGGCGGGGAGCGGTGTGCCCGCTTATTAGTGACACACGCAGCCACCATCAGTAAGTGGGTGACCGGTTACTCAAGGTAAGAGAACTACCTGGGCTTTGATTCCTCCCACACCCTAGACCCGGAAGAATACGTAGGCAATTTAATTCGACAAGTAAACGAATTAAGTGCAAGCCATTACTTTTTTAATTTAGTGTATTTTGAATTTTTAAAATTAAATTACATTTTTTGTAATTAATTTAATTTTCCCTATTTTTTTGAATTATTTTGGAATTTTTAAGTATTTTTTTCTATTTTTTTGTGGATGTGCCTAAACCAGCCTGGCGGGTCAAACCCGCCGTGTCAACTGGCAGGTCAGCCCAGCCCACCGGGTCAATAGAGATCCCGGCTGGTTCCGGGCCCAGTTCCCTATGACCCGGATCCTCCGCGTCAAACGGCCAACCCGGCCCGGCGGGTTCCACACTCCTGTCGGTCCGGGTCGGGCCCAGTAAACCGCACCCGCCGGGCCAATTAACCGCCGGTGCCCACCACTGAACCAAACAACCTTTAAAACCAGATTAATAATAAAACAACCTTTAACACCAGTAAAATAAAATTCCAGGAAGTCATTTTTTCAATGTTAAGGTGTAACCAGGAAAAGCTCTAATAAAACTCATTACCTAGTCCCGCGGGACACATATACACCGTACACGCATCAGAGAAGCTCAGGAGCGCAAAGCTTGAAGGTCTCTCGCTGGTATCCATGGCGTCTACGCTTCTTCTCTTTCCCTCCTCTCCCTTTGTCTCTCGGGGACCCTCACCTTTGATCCCCATCCGGCTTTCAGGCCACCATCTGAGAGATGGGTTTGAAAAGAAGGGTGGACGTTCTCGAATCCGTGTCCCTGTTTGCCGGGCGTCGGCGCCTGTCGTTTTTAGCGATCTGGATGCCGATGACTTTCGCCACCCGCTTGATAAGCAGGTCCCTTTTGTTGTTGATCGTTGCCTTGCTTGAGCTTCCTCAATTGGAGAAAATAAATGATGGATCTAGAGAATAGTTGGATTTATTTTAGAATTTGTCCTTAATTTTGTGGATTTTAAGTTTAAGTATTTGATATTTGTACAATTTAAAGCCATGATTCTTGGTATAGAATGTTTCCATGGTAGTAAATCGGGTTTCTTATTGAGAATAGATCGGGGCTAATCATGGACGAACTTTTTATTTTATATAGACTCTTCATGAACTTTGAGAACTACAAACATGATTGGTATATAAAGGTGGGAACTTTTTTATGGATGCATGTAAGTCATATGTAGGATGAAGGACTGTAGACGCATCGTTTCTTCTTCTCTGACTGAAATCTTCTGATTTTGGATGCTGCCTTTTGAATAAAATATATTGGTTATTTTGATCTAATTCTTTTATTTATTGGGTTCATTGATGTGTTAATTTATCCAGAACACATTGCTTTTGAGAGCAATTCCAGGACTAAAGGACCTTGGCAAAGCTTTATTAGGTAAATAATGACTATTATTTGTTCTATGCGGTTTTATATGTTTCATATATTCTAAAACTATGTCCCAATGACATCTTACTTCATTTCACCTTAGGCAGCTAATTTCCTTTCATTTTGTTGTGGTGAGTTTAACCAGACATATTTGACATGTTACAGGATTTAATGATTTATTACTTCTGTAAGAAATTGGTAAAAAGTTATATCTCAATTCATCAACTTATATTACTAATTATGACTTGATGCATCACCATTTCTTAATTTAATTGGAAGGTATGATATCTAGGTCACATGCAAACGTTCATAGGCACACCATGGAAAGTGTAATTTAGCATTTTATTTTCAGTTAGAACTTTATCATTTTGAGTTTTATTCTTTGGCTTTCCTTGATTCGTCATTTTTTATTTGAGTTAATTAATTTGGGTTACCCTCTAAAAGAAGAATACCTTTATTGCTTAACTTGAAATGCTTCTCTTTACTTCATGTTATGCTTTAGTTATTTATTTCTTTTGGTACACGCTTTCATGCAACTGTAGTCATGTTGTATTCTAGATTTTAAAATTATGTTCACATGGATTTTTTTTTTTAAATTTTAAATATCTATCTTTTAGTGGGAACGAATTGAATAAGTTTGTGATCTTATCTGTTCCTTAAAATGGTATAGGGTGAGAATGGTTGGATAGTTACTAGCCCTTATGATAATCAGGAGAGTATTCTATTTTCAAACTAATACTACAAATTTATTGAATCCATGTTTCATTCTCCTTTATTCATCTTTCTATTTTCTTGGTTTATTTTCATTACAGGACTCTTTCTATTTTCTTGGTTTATTTTTGTTACAGGACCAGTCACTGAAGAGGTCATGTTACTGGAGAACATAGGGACATCTGTACTCGTTACAGAAAATCAGGTCGTTTGACTTTTCCCCCAAAAATATATGATCCAATGATTTATCTAGATTACAACAACTTTTCATTTTTATTTGTTCTTTGGAACCATCAAGGTTATTGAAAGTTCATTGAGATGATTGCTACAGCAAAGTTCTTTCTTAATGCACACCCTTTGGCTTAATATTGCACTTGAGATGAATTGGAAACTAAGATTTTATTATTTTTACATTTTCTTTAATGCGCAATCTTCAAAAAGTGCGGTAATTTTTGCACTAATACAATAATTCATTTCTTTTCTAGTTTCCTATTATTTAATAATACAAGGGTAAGATTGATAAATTCTTCTTGGTTAAGGCTTTTGTTCTCTAGATTTTGTTACTCATTCGTTTTTTTCAAACTAAGTCATGTTTCTTTGTCAACAGCTTTCTGAACTTTATCGGTTATTAATTGAGGCTGCAAAAGTGCTAAACATTGAGGCTCCTGACTTATATGTTCGCCAAAACCCTTCTCCCAATGCTTACACTTTGGCTATCAGTGGTAGAAAGCCATTTATTGTTGTTCATACTAGCTTGGTGGAGCTTCTGAGTAAGAGAGAGTTGCAGGTATTTTCTGTGTCTTTTTTTTTACTGCACTGTGTTCTTGCTTTTATTGGAATTTTTGTGATTTCATAAAAGACAAAAGCTCAATCCTGCCAAATTGTCACCAATTCTACTTCTAGTTCTTGGTAAAGAGTTGAATGGATGGGGATTTAGTTGTTTTGCATCACTAATTCCTGTTGCTCTGAATGTTGCTAAGGATGACAAAGAAGCACTTGACCAGATCATCTTCATTTATGTGAGATTGTGTTTGGGACATTTTTTTTTAAAATATGGGATGTGGAATGATCGTAATTTCTGCTGCTAATCATTTATGGTGGATTGGCACAAAAGTCTTTTGTTCCAATGAAGAATTATTAATCGAAGGAAAAAAAATATAAACTCCACATAATTGCTAGGAAGTGCCATAACCACTTCAGCTTTTTCTTTTTTTTTTGGTTTAGTTCTAGTATGTTTCTTTTTTCTTGTCAAAAGGGAAGTCAAAACTTTCCTTTGATAGCATTCCCCATATATGCCAAGCCGATGAAGACTTTGACGCTGTGTAGAAGTTCATGTTTAAAAGCGAAAAGGAATACTTTTGGAAATTTTTTGCCTGTGAAAGTAGACATAAGGTGTCCTCATTTACTTCCTTGTAAAGGCTAGCCACATATTACACCCCTTGTTCCTCTGACACTGCCATCTGATGAAATTGTCCTTGGTTGAAATTTAATTTAGTACGTTCACTTAAAAAATGAATTGAACACTTCTTTAGATTTCAGAAAATGTACATTTTGTTTTTGTCATTGGTCTTCCATATTATATCATCACATCTCTTTTATTTGTCAGAACTACAAAATATTCTGGGGCTTGCAACTTTATCAACCAATGACTTTCAACTTGGAGCTTATCACTGCCTTCTTTTCACTCTAGTTTTTAGATGTAAGGATGACTTCATTGGTTGACCGTTAATGGTAGCCATGTAAGAGATAGTAGACCATTAACTATATGACTGACTTCGAAGATTTATCTCAAGATATGCATATGCTTGCATTTTTATGGGTGTATACCCTACAGCTTATACTGCACCTGAGCATACAAGAGGTTATCTGGCCTTGCTACTATAATACTTGGGTATACTTCAGCATATATCTAAGCTGCAACTGTTTGGATATTGTGAAAATTGTCATTTTGATTTGGGATCAATTTATTTTACTTATATTTGCTTAGGACTTTCAACTAGGCTGTTTTGGCTCATGAACTGGGCCACTTGAAGTGTGACCATGGTTTGTGGCTTACATTTGCGAACATTGTTACACTGGGTGCCTACAGTATTCCTGGTGAGCCTTCTGCTTTGGTTATCTTGTATATTAGATGGAATTTTACACATTTTTCATCAAGTGAAATTTTTTTACTGAGATCTGCAGGCTTTAACATTTGCAGGGTTAGGTGGGTTGATCGCTCAGAGATTGGAAGAACAATTGTTTAGGTGGATTCGAGCTGCTGAACTGACTTGTGACAGGGCAGCTCTTCTTGTTGCTCAAGATCCAAAGGTAATTTAAGATGAAACTTTGTGGTAGCTGCCTTCCCTTTGGAGAATTGGACCGACATTTTTAGTCTCCCTTGCAGCGACCAATGTCTAAATTATGATGAAAGTCCTGAATTGATCCCAAACTATGGATCAAACTATATCCTAATATTCATTTTAGTCCTTGAGCCTAAAACAGCATCACTTCGGTTCTTGAAACAGACGAGATCGTTCACTTTGGTCTTTCCATTTGACATTGTTAGGGCATGGTAGTTTGTCTGCCTAATGGATTATTTTATATTATTTATTTGTTTATTTTTGAGGTGTCTCAATGATATTTGTGTAGTTTTAAGGACCAAAGTGAGCATGCTTGTGAAGTTCATGAACCAAAGTGAATTTATTTCTCAAGTTCTATCACCAAGGTTTGACCTTTTTTGTGTTAAAGGGTAAAATGAATGTCGGTATTCAAGGATCGATTGTGAACTTTCATCTTAATTCTTTGGGCCGTATAGGCAAAATAAAAGCGGTTTACCCACAATCTCTTAATAAGGAAAGAAATTCTTTTTTCTTTGGGATGAATGTTACCATGGCACAGGTTGTCATCTCAGTTCTAATGAAATTGGCGGGAGGCTGTCCTTCTCTTTCTGAACAACTTAATGTTGATGCTTTCCTAGAACAAGCTCGATCATATGATAAGGCCTCATCAAGCCCAATAGGATGGTACATCAGGTTGGTATCATCATCAACTATGGTCAAAATCTTGATAGCTTGGCCTTGATACTTATGCTTCTTTTCGGGAACAACAATGAAATGCTTTGTGTTTTGTTTAGGAATGCTCAAACAAGCCAATTATCTCACCCGCTACCTGTTCTTCGTGCACGAGAAATTGATGAATGGTCAAGGAGCCAACAGTACAAACTCTTACTGAAACGAGCAATTCGACCTGAAACCACTCAAAAAATATAGACATGCCATTGCAAAACAAGGATCCAATATGATTATATCATAGCTAAATACAACTTTGCAAGGTAGAGTTAAAACTTTTCCACAAGGTGGAGTTAGAACTTTTCCACAGTTATTTTCAGTGATTAGCGTCTTGACATTATCGAAATATTCTTGTATTTGCAGTAAGGTGCTGTTTGTAAACAGTAGAAGACTGGCTACAATGATCAGAGACAGATATAGATTTGGGATTAAATACTGTAAGTATAATTGTACACAATAAGCAAATGATAACACTGTATAGTGTATGTATATTATGGTAGGTTGGTATTTTCACCACTTTCAAGCATCCAATGGTGTCATGCGTTAAATAACTTGTATTTCGTGTGCTATTGTTATGTATGATTATGTGCATTGTTTTAATTCTCATACATATGGAGGGAATCATTATCTTGATGTTTGCTTGGGTTGGGAATATGTTGGATTGCTAGTTTTTGATTTTATTTTGGAATGAAATTTTCAAGCAAATTAATAGAATCACAATTCTGGCGTAATTAACAATTTTCCTTCTTTACGATTCTTTGCTGGCAGAGGTTAATTTATATTTAAATAAAAAAAAGGTTATTTTCATAATTTTGTTAATGAATATCCCGGAAGGTGAGAATGCCACCTTTTTTTTTAATTTATTATTAAATAAAAATTAATAACTTGACGGGATGGTGTATTTGGGTTAGAATGTTAAGGGGATTCATTTCGGTGTAAGTGGGAGGAAGTCCGGAAGTAGGGGAAGTGCCACTTCACTGAAGTGGTGGAAAGTGGTAGAAGGTGATATGATTTTCTTCACTTCCTGTGTTCATTTTGCATGATGTGTTTTTTTCATGAAATGCTCATTTTTCCATTTATGGTGTTCATTTCGGTGTAAGTAGAATAACTTTTGAAGGGTCTTTGGAAGTGGGGGAAATGGGTTTTTATAAAACTCACTTCCCCAACTTCGGTGTAAAAAATACTGAAGTGTGGGTTTTAATTAAAACCCACTTCAATCTGAAGTGGGGAAGTGATCACTTCTCCATTTCAGAAGAAAAAAACATGAGAAGTGGAGAAAGTCAGTCCATTTCTCCCCATTTTTTTCCATTTACGCCGAAATGAACGCGCTAGAAAAACTTTGGAAAAGGTTTATGTATAATTTCATATTTTTGCAAGCTTTTTATGTGTAATTAAGTCCTTTTTATTTTTAACCGAGTGCATATGAAATCACTTCGTTTTGCTTATAAATAACCTACGGTTTTATTTTATGGAAGGGGACTTATATTTCTAAACAATAACTGATAACATTTTTTTTTATTAAAAAGTTAGCAGTACAAAATCTTGATTTAAAGTAAAAATTTCTTTATCTCAAATCAATTATGTGTGGTATAACTAATGTATGCTTTATATAAAGAAAGAATATCACGATTCGTCCTCAGATATACAAAATTCTTGCCAAAAAAAAAAATGTTACTTTACTTTCTAATTTTTACACATATATTTGCTTTGTCCTTGATATAAGTATTTATTTTATCTTTTTAGGCCATTTTCAATCCAAAACTCTATATTTGAAGCTTCAGTATACAAAAATACAGCTTTTAAAGTGAGTTTCTCCGACCAGCAACTCTATTTTTAACTCTAAAATAGAATATTTTGATAATATTCTTTGCACTTCACAATTTATATATTCCTACCATCAACAAATTTAATCAACTTTAATTCTTTTTCACTTTTAACCATTGAATTTAAATATTATATTATTTAAAATATGTTTTATATTTATTACAAATATTTATTAGATATAAAATAAAAATACTTGTGAATATTTGAATAAAAAATAAAAATCCGATTGATCAACAATCACCCCTTTTTGGATCTAATGTGTTTAATGAATTCTTTGGCAATATCGGTGAAAGTAGCGATAACATGCTATACTATTAGCCCCATTGACTTCTAACTTCATTAGATGTATTTTGGGTGTTGTGGTTTTTTTATTGTTGTTGATGATAATATATGTTATGACTATTTTCTATATTTTAATTGTATTGTTCACGTAATTTGTCCTAATTTAAATGAATTTATATTTCTTGTATTATTTTCTTCATTTTTTATTTTTTTATTAATTAAAAAATATAAATTAAATTATAAGTTATTAATTTGATTAAAATATGAAATTATAATTACAAATTTTATAATGATGTATATTTATGTGGTTAAAAATAGACCAAAATTATAAATTAATGACCCAAACTTCATTAAATAACTATTCAAAAAATAACGTACCGCTCAACTATTAAACAATTATTAAATTCATTACAGCAATTTGGTGATTTGGCGCAGGAATTGGAGCTCGGTTAGAGGCCATTCCACGCCAAATCTCTTCAAATTGCGCGTAAATAACACTGCATTGTAGATGCTCTTGTAACACTAGAATAAACAAAAAAATTAAACTCCTGTTTGGTTACAAAATAAAAAAAATGATATAATTTTATTATGGAGGAGATACAAGTAATTATTGCAGGTGTTTGATTAATAAAATAAAAAATTATTATATAAATAGTTCAGACATTTACAATGAGAAAAAAATCACATATTTTATAATAAGAAAATATTTCACTTTGAGTAAAATATTTGAAATATTTTCTGTGTCATTGTTTACAATAACAAAATTCAAAAAAACATGGATAAGAAAAAAAATCCGATATTCAAATCTATAAAAATCTCATAAGGTGGATAACTAATATTTGAATTTATTTAAAACAAAATCGGATTAATTTAAAGAAAAATAAAAAACCACATCTTGGATAGAAATCAATCCGATATTTAATGGAAAAATCGGATTAAAAAAATGAGAAATGCTATTAGGTTCGATTCCCATGGCCAACTTACTCGTCCGAATGACGTGGAACCTCCACATCATATTGGTTAAAAAATTAAACAAACAGAGAACTCTCTATTCTCCCCCAAATAGGGAACCCTCTCTTTAGCCCTAATCCATAGCCACCACTCTCGCCGTCTAGGCTGACGCCACCGGCACCATCACCGACGACCACCGGAGGGGACATAGTTCATGAGGATGATGACACTCCCAAGCAACCTGAATGCTCGAGCAACATCGTCTTGATTTGTTCTGTTCCCCTCTTTGGATTTTTGTTTTGTAGATATTTTTTGTTGAAAGTGTTGAAGATTAGTTGGTTTGGGATGGAGAGATCATGTGCGGTTTATTTGTTTTCTATATTGATCTTTTTGAGTTGGGGATTAGGGCTGAAATTTGATGAAGATAATGAGTTTGGAGTTTGCTTTATTTGATTATTATCCTCCGAAGGGTTATTTGGAGTTTTGGTATGATTGGATAATTTTTCTATTATTTGTTTCTAGTATTTGTGATGGTTTTAAGTTACTTGAGAAAAGATGCAAGACTGTGATCATGTTGAAAGAGTTTTTAATGAAAATTAAAGATCTTATAGACTAGAGATGATAATTTGGTGAAAATTATAGCAGACCAAGGAGGTGAAGGGTAATATGTTAGTAAGGATTTTCTATTGTTTTATTGTCCTATGTTCTTTGTTTCCCTTTGATGAGTGCATTTTATACATATATTTTACCCATCTTATTACCTACTATTTTCTTGTCTTTTAGCAATTATCTTCATAGTTCGGTGCTATTTGAGATATTTCTGGTCTGTTGTGCAGATATTTACGTCCTGGAGCAATTATAAGTGTTTTTGAGGAAGAGTCACATTAAAAGAACCAAAAAGGCAATTCGTCAAGGCAAGCACGGCCTAAGCACGGGCGTGCTCCTCAACCATGCAATTCACAGGAACTTAAAGAATAATGAAGAAACGTGAAGCACGGGCACAGCCCTAAGAGCACGGGTGTGCAGATGGGAGCACGATCTAAGCACGGGCATGTTTCAGCCCGTGCACTTTACGGCCTGGTGAGTTTTTGAAACTGCTAAAATCTTTCTTCTGCCCGTTAACTGCACGGTCGTGCTCGAATCGAAACTTAGGTTAAAAGCACTGAAAGTTAGGTTGAGATGAGCTTTTTGTCTTGGCGACGGCTGGAGGTAAAGGGAGGAAGATATGCACATATTCCACCACTCTCAGGAGAGGATTTGAGTGCCAATTATAGGCCGATATCAGTGGAGGATTCTCGTCAAGTTAGATCCTCAGAGCTTACAAAGATGCAAGCAAGGGGGGAGTCTTTGTATTCCTTTGTATTTGTTTCTGTTCTTATTTCTTTGTTAAGTGAACCCATGAGGGGCTAACTCTCTCTGGAGACCCGAGTTGTGAACTTGGTTGAATGTTTGTATCAAATGCTTATTTTGCAATGCTTATGGAGTCTTAGTTTTCTCTATGTTAAATCTTGTGTTGCATAACTTGATGTGCATGATTGCATAGCGTGGTTATAAACTTGGTCTGTGTTTTTGCCTTAGCGTAATTACCATAGTGTAATTGCTACCTTGAAGAGCTTAAACCTCACAGCATAATCACTAACTTGATGTTTATTATAGCCATAGGTGCAACAAGGCTCCTAGAGCACACATAGAGTTCTTAGATGTCACCACAAGAAGCACCAAAAGAGTGTAAAAGATACATACACGCGAGAAGAGGGTGATGGCTTTTCAAGTGGTAACAAGATATCTCAACCATATTGTTTGAATTGTCAGGTAAAGGCTGCTAAGAACATATCTCACCTGCATGAGCCCCCATAAAAGATCAGGTACGTCAAGCTAACGACGTAAAACAAGCACTTCTTGGGAGGTAACCCCAGTCATTTTATTGCTTTCATAGTTAGTTTTTCATTCTGCAGTAATAATTAGCTTGAGTAAGCGACTTTGCGTTAATTCTATTGTTGCTGCGTTTTTATTGTATATCTTTGGTGTTTCATGATAATTATACGTGTGTGGCATGATCTAGGATGTTTTAGAATTTTAAAGTTAAGGAATTGGCCTTGGACTTTATTGTTTCATGTTGTGCTGAAAATCTACAAGGGCAGGCACAAGGGGGTGTGAGTGCCCCTGTGCCTTGCTGAAAATTGCAGAAAACATGAAATAGAAGGGCACAAGGGCACCCACACGGGCGTGTGAGTGCCCCTGTGACCCTCCTGAGGAGCCACACGCCCATGTGGCTCATCCACATGGGCGTGTGAGACCTGAAAATCAATTTTTCAGGTTTCCAGAGAGGCACAAGGGTAACCACACGCCCGTGTGGCTGCCCCTGTGGGTTGTCTAGGTCCACAAGGGCACTCACACGCGCGTGTGAGTGCCCCTGTGGCCTTCTGTCTCGAGTTTTTCATCCACACCAGCACTCACATGCCCGTGTGAGTGCCCTTGTGGTGTTCTGGCGTCGATTTTTGGAGACACAAGGGCGTGTGGCTCATCCACACCCCCGTGTGGACGTCCACAAGGGCGTGTGAGACCCTCACACGCCCATGTGGCTTATAAGGAGATGAGAAGGCCTTGAAACCACCATTCAAACTTTCGCGCCTTTTCTCCTTCCGACGCCTCCACGCGAAGAGACGCACCTCTTGGGTTCCTAACGCCTCTCCTTAGCTTATTTAAGGATTCTTGGGAGTTTTCCCGGAGATCCCCATCTCTTTCTTCATCAAAAATCTCCGGTAAGCTCCATGTTTCCCTAGTTCTTGCCATGAGTTTTGAATTTCAGATCTGGTGATTTGTTGATGATGCATGAATTTTTCATGGGAACTATCATAGTATGCATGCTTGTCGATTTAGGGATGTTTTTAGATGTGGAAACCACCCAACCATGGCCTTTTGGCCATGGTCAGGTATCCACACGGGTGTGTGGCTCATCCACACGCTCGTGTGGATGGGGAAGATGATCCATAAGGGCGTGTGGATCACCCACACGCCCATGTGGATCCCTGCATGATGATTTTCTGCCCTAACTTGCCTTGATTTTCACAGATATGGCCCCCAGGACTAAGAAGGTCGCCCACAAGCGTTCTCGCGCCGCTCGGGAGCCTTCTCCTCCCGAGGAATTAGAGTTCGCCGTCCCTGAGCATCAACAGCGATATGAGCGCTTACAGTAATTGATTGGAAGGCACTCGAGGAGATCGACTTGGCCAATGAGGTGCGCGAGCTTACCGCTGTGGGAGGCTGGGACCGTCTCCTTACTATTAGTGATCCCACTTATCGCGAGCTTACACTGGAGGTCCTGTCCTCATTCGACTTCGACCGCGCTCGCCCTGATTTTGAGAAGGAGGACACGATCCGCTTCAGATTATTCGGTCAGTACCACTCCATGAGCCTCACCCAGTTCTCTGTTTTTCTCGGTTTATATGACAGAGACTATGTTCACACGGGGGAATACGAGCAACTCATTGTCGACTATCCTATTGGACTCACCCCGAGCCGTGCGTACGTGACCATATGTGGAGGTTTCCAGTATGAGCCGGGATCCTCCAAGGCCACCATGCTCAGCCGTCAGGCCTACAGGTATATACATTCTATCTTTAGCAAGACCGTGACGGGACGAGGCGACAGCACCGGAGTTTTGAGCCGGCTCGACATGCTTTACCTATACACCATGGTCCAGAATATCCCCATGCATTTAGGCTTTGTTGTGGCGGATTACCTTCGCCATCAAAGCCATTACGTGCGGGTCGGTGTGATCTTCTCAGGAGTATACATCACCCAACTCATTTGTGGCATGGGTTGACCGAGGCACTTAGAGGGACGGAGAAGATCAGTGTACCTGTACCCTTGGGGCTTGCATCCCTCTGAGCCATGCGTATGGTGAAGAAGACGAGTACCGGCCGATATGTACTCGCAGTGGAGGCTGAGGAAGAGGAGTCAGAAGAGGAGGCGGCCGACCCAGCAGACGCTCCTGATTCACCGGCACCCACAGCTGTGCCGATGGACACCGAGGCCCTTGCATCTGAGCCAGAGCCAGAGCAGCCTTCCACTCGAGCCCGTGACCGTTTGGCGAGGCTCGAGGTGGCAGTTGGAGCACTCCAGGGGGACATGGCGACTATGCTCGCCAACCAGTCCATAATGATGTCGCAGTTGTCCATTATTCGACATCTTCTGGAGAGCGACACCGCATCTGAGGCAACGACATCAGCACCACCAGCACCACCAGCAGAGTTTCCTGGCGCATGAGGCGTCCTTGAGTCATTTTATTTTATTTTCTGTATTTTTATTTTCTGTACTTTTATTTTCAGCATGCTCGTTGAGACTTTGTTTCGTTATTTCTGTCATTTTATTTTGTGGTTTTAGTTGTTTTTCATTGTTTTCTTTTCTAATTTTGTTGAGCTTCATTGAACCTCCCGAATCCGTAGATAGTTTTGAGAGTCTTGGGAAATGAAAATCAAGTTATGTACACCTCCAAATGCCCGCTGAGCCAAACACACCCTTGTACAAGATTCCACCAACTTCTTCACTTGGAATTCAGGGGAGTATTGTTTTAATTTTGCACACCCTCACATGCTTTGTTTTCAGAATTTATAATTTTATTGTGCTTTCATGTGTATATTGGGGACAATGTACTTCTTAAGTGTGGGGGAGGGATCACTTTATACACCACTTTATTTTTTTTCGTTTTCATTATATATGCTCATGCAACCTATGAAGGTTCACCTTAGGGTTAAGAGTTTGATTCTAGACTATAGGAGAGCTTCGAACACTAGATTTCATCATGCTCTAGTTGTCATCCAATTTTTTTTTTTTAGAAACTTTTTGTCCGATTGCTATTTATGCACTCTACTCACTCATTAGACCTATAGAAGCTCTAGTTTAATGTTTTGAGACTTGTTAGTAGTTGTTTTATTTGAAAAAAAAAAGAAACAAAATGTAGATATTTACAGTTTAGCAATTGTAAATTCTTTCTTGTATATAGGGGGTGAAAAGAGCTACTACCTTTGATTGTATGCAGCTACTCTCATAAGTCGGATAGTAGTTATGCCCTAATGAGAGAAAGAGCTATCACAAGGGAAATGTGAAAGCTAGCACCCTCGGTAGAAAGAGCTACCATCTTTAAAGTGTGAAAGCCACTCGGGAGGCCGCCTGAGAAAGGGATACCTTAGAGATTGTGTGCAGCTACTACCATTCTTTTTGCTATTATATGAGTCTCGAGCAATAAAAACTGTAAGTAGTGGACATAGAGTCGAATTGAGATGAGTTTTTCCACACACACATGCTTTCGGATTTCTTTTTCTTTCTTGTCATTGGATTGTTTTCTAGAGCATTGACTGAACTGTTTGGTGTTAAATAGTTTCCCCCTTTGTTATAGAATCATACTCTCATACTCTCTAGTGAACCTGAGGCCAAGCACTTATTTTTTCTTTCCTTGTAATGAATGTTTAGTTTGCTTGAGGACAAGCAAAAGCTTAAGTGTGGGGGAGTTTTGATAAGTGCTTGATTATATATATTTTATAATATCAGTTTACATGCATTGAGCATCACTTTTATCAGGTTTTAGCATTAACAAGGTGTGTTTTGTGTTCTTTTATGCAAACAGGGCTTTGGAGACATGAAGTACAGGAAGAAGCAAAGATAGGATGTGATGACACATTTCAAGGCCACAATTAGAAGCTGTGTTTATATGCATGGGGGTGTTGCTAACTTTCAGAGGAGTACAAATCATTACACAAACCGAGAGGGCACAAAGGCAGTAGTACGTCCATGTCCCAGCTTCCGTACAAAACAAAAGAAGCTTCTTGAAGATTTCAAAGCATAGAAAGCCACGCACCCTACCACGTGGACTCCAAGGGAGACATCCCGGGGGGGGGGGGATTCACTGTAGCAAAGTACTGTACACGCCCGTGTGGAATTTCCACACGGGCGTGTGGATGCCTGTGTGGATGCCCGCGTAAAGCCCCGAATTCAAATTATAAAAGCTGCCTTGTGATAATTTTTAGGGATCTTTTCGGCTACTTTTGAGAGACAAGGCGGCTAGGGCTTGGGAGGAGTTCTTTGCGGCTTTGGGAAGCTTTCCTCACCAACTTGGATCGATTCCTCCTCCGTCATAGCATCAAGGAAGCCATCGGCGACCTAGCTTCGGAGTGGATTCAATCCAGACGTGGAAACTACCCATCAAGACCATCATCACAGATTTAGGGGGGTTATTCTTTATGTCTTTGGAACTTATTTCTCAATTCATTATTTGTTTTGTGACTCGCTCCATGGAGAGCTAAACCCCTAGAGGGTATTCGGACATGTAAACCCTAAGATTCTTATTTTCATTAGATTTACATTGTGTTTCTTTTCGAATTTATGAGTTTGAGTTTTACTCTTGAGTTCTTAATGCTTGCTTGTGCTTTTGATTTCATTATTAATTGCCTTGCATGTTTTATTCAATCTAGTGAAGAGAGAGATCACCGCTAGGTTTAGAATTACCAAGAGTAAAGAGGGTTGAGAGGGTAAGCCGTGAGATAGTGGAGTGTCCCCTTTCCCTTCCGACAGATATTTCCTATCTCCATATTCCCTAAGTGTCAAGTAACCATATGTGGTGTGAGACGTCGAGAGAATTCTCCGCCGGGACCTCGTAGGGGGTTAGGGATCTTTCACCTGGAGGCAGGGTTAGATCTACTTTTGGGAATTGGTTATATCTTTGGGATCCCTAGAGTTTTAAGCAGTCATATGTGGTGTTAGGCGTTGAGAGAATTCTCCGCCGGGACCTCGTAGGGGACTAGTTATCGGCGACCTGGAGGCAGGGGCTGTTATACCTTAGGATACCCACGACTCATTGTTTTCGTTTAGAAACACTTGTAATTTACATCCAACACCCGAATCCTAGGGGGAGCATTGTCCGGATACCTCACTTTTATTGATTGAGAACTCTTTTCCTTTTCATTTCCTGCGCACTTGTAGTGACACTCTTAGTTTTGGCCATTAGATCATCACATACTACACTCATCAGGCTAGATAACAAGAGAGGGGCTATTACTAGTACTTCTGTTCCTTGTGGTTCGACAACCCTACCCTTTGGGTCCACTTTTATTACTTGACGACCCGTGCACTTGCGGTAACACAAGGGGTTGACACACATCACAATCTTGTGTTGCATAACTTGATATGTATGATTGCATAGCGTGGTTATAAACTTGGTATGTGTTTTTGCCTTAACGTAATTACCATAGCGTAATTGCTACCTTGAAGAGCTTAAACCTCACAGCATAATCACTAACTTGATGTTTATTATAGCCATAGCTGCAACAAGGCTCCTAGAGCACACATAGAGTTCTTAGATGTACCTAATAAGTTTTGCAGAAGCTTGATTGCAATCCGTCACCAAGGGATAAACCCGGGCCCTACTCTCCTATCAACATTTTCGTTAGAAATATCCTCCGTCTTGTTCTTCCTCCTTTTACCCACGGCCCTAGACTTCTAGTCTCAATTCAATCCTAATTGTTGATCGATTAGATACTAAGCAAAAAGAGAGTATTGGAAGATATACCTTTCCCTGCAGATTCGACTACCTGATCCCACATTGGGTATACTTTACTACTTGTCCGACCTGTGCACTTGCGGACATGCAAGGGTGTATCACCCTTACAATGTAAATATAACCCTAATGAAGAAAAGAAAATTTGGGAGAACGATGTGGTTCTTCTTATTCTTCATGATTATGATGCTAGCAAGCGTAGACTAATATAGTCCAGATAAAAAATAATTGATGTCATTCAACAAGTGTTTTCATTATTCAAAGATAAAATGGAGTCTGTAAAACAGTTTAAATACTTTTGAGTAATGGTAATGCAACCTAAGGGTAATTTTTGAAAAATGAAAATGGATATGAAGACTATCTAATGCAGTTATACCTTGAAGAATTAACTTCATGTAAAAGTTCATAAAGTTGAGAAATCAGAGTTGATTAACATCAACTAATGCCCAAGGTAATTAAAATGGCTGCCACTTAAGGATAGGAAAAAGAATTTCACTTCTAACTACGGCAACACTCATTTAGATCAACTCACAAGACACCTCGCAGGAACTGCTAAACAATGTAAGATTGTACCTCTTAAATACTGAAGCAAAATTGGTACCCAATTGGCCCCCATTATAAACCAAACAAATATCAAAGGAATGCCACTTGTGATCAATTCTATAGAGCTACCTTCATCAATGAAATGTCATAACATGATACAAAGTTATCCCATAGTTATCCCCTTGTATAGTGCTGCTAATTCTTTATGTATTTTTTAGCTGCAGTGCAGTTACACTCTCCTGGCCGTCCTCTTATGGACATAGCAGAAGTGTTTTTGTGGCTAATGAGGGTTGGTGCCATCTTATGTGCATGTTGTTGGTCAACATGGAGTGCTAGACAAGCATCTATCGAACATGAAAAGTTGCTGAAGGTCTCGTTGTGCTCTTAAAAATATTATATGAACTTTATTATGTTTGTTTTAACCAAAATAACACTTTGTATCTCACATTTTGAGTTACTATCAAGTTTGTGTGAATAAAAGATGTGGGATTCATGGCTGGTGGGTCAGATTAATGTTAATGAAGTAATATTTCTCCTCAAATCTTCTGAGCTTTTCGTGTGATAACCCTTAATAAGTGTCATGACAGTATTAGAAGATGGTGTTTCAAAGAAACCACGAGATGCTAATTGTTAGTTGTTTTGAGTCTATCTAGGAGATTGTTTTTTAGTTCTTTGAAAATTGGCATTGCATACTTTGCAGCAATTGTTGTTTTGTTGTTTTACATATTGCTATTGTATTCTGTATCAAGGATTTGTTCAATAGAATAGTTTTGAAATTCCAAATGAAAAATAAATTTGCAGATTTCTTATCCATTTTGTTGATAATAAATCAGGTGTTCATTGCATACTCTACTTGAGATACTGGGGTAACAAAATCTGTGCACACTGAGTAACCCGATAAAATAAGATTAAAGTCCTGAATGCAAATTCAAAAACAACAACAACAACAACAACAACAACACATTAAAGTCCTAACTGAATCAACAAAACTCTTTCATCCCCACTTCCTCTTATTAGGCTCACAAGAATTTATAATGTATGCTAAACAGAAACACACAGTCACAGTATCAAATTAACACAAGAATTTAATTTATAAGATTGTGAATATTCCTACAGTTTTCAAGCATCACACAAACATCAAATTAAATTCATTATACAGACTTCAAAGGGAGTATTGAAATTACACAAATGTGAAAGTACATGCCACATATAAATTGCACAAATTCAGTACACGAACACAAGAGACTATATAGTACTGAAATCCACATCAACTAAATATCACATTCCAAGTTTTCTCCATTGGAAAGCACACATTGAAAAGGTTTCTTTCATTTAGAACATTCTCACACAATGAAAGACCATTGTTATTTCCCTGCAGAATTAAATCAACAGTGCATGATTAATTTCAGACCAAAAAAAGATTACAACATAGAATAAAGAAATTTAGCAGTGCATGATTCAATAAGAAAATCCATCTAGTTTTTTCAATAGAGATCAAATTCACATGATTAAAATGATATAACACCTAAATTAAAATGGACATTGGCCGACCCAAGAAGTTGAATTCGATTCATGACCTAATGAAGTAGATGTTCCAATTTTATTTGCAAGCATCTCTGCACTTTCAACGGGTGTTGAATAATTTGATGGTTGACCCTGTCACATATAATTCAATTAAAAAACACATATGTTCAACATTGTACAAATAAAATGCAATTATAGATTGTGTTAGGCCATGCACTAAAAAATAGAGGTACTTCATATTTTTTAAATACTTGCGATGAAATATCAATGGCAACATTTTGCCAATTGAAGTCATAGACATCTACATTCAGCACCTTTGGGAAAAAATTGGAAGTCACCTAATAAGAAAAACTTGTTATCCAATTTATTACAACATCTTATGCGATACTATAATAAATATAGGTATAGAAGAATAGAACAATACCACACTTTCTTGAGTGTGAATTTAAACCTGTGTATCATTTTGCATTTGTACAGTCCCCTTTGCTTGAGTTTTCTAAAGAAAAAATATTAAATTTCAGACCGAAAAAAGAATACAACATTAACAAAAATTATGTAAAGTATAAGTACCTTCCTTTTATTTATAATGATCATCTCTTCAACTTTTGACTTTTTCCTCTTTGATGGTGGCCGGCCTTTACTACGCACTTTTAAAGGAGTTAGGAACTTTGAAGATGTTGCCTAGTGGTGCACATTATCCGTTTCCCACAACATTGGTGGCATAACTTGATTCGAGTGACTGTCCGAATAATTTGCATTATCCATGAGCTTCTCTATTGCCTCATCTACACACTTTATCAAGAAGTTATATTTTCAATGAATTCTACTCCAATCTCAGCGGCTTTGGAAAAATGAGAGCATAATTTATTATACCGCATTTTTTGGTTACTAATTTGTATGTCTTCATAACAATTCTTCACATAAGTATGCCGATGTTTAATATCCTTTCTCCAACGGGGTAAAATATAATAGGATGGATTCTCTTTGACATTCTAATCAATAAAAACTTTGCATATATGCCTACAAATAATTCCTTTAAACTCAAACAAATGAAATGTGCATTTAATATCACATCGAAGGTCATTTTGATAAACATTGAAACCCACTTGTCGTCTGACGGTGCCATCTTTTCCTTTTAAAATGTCCGTCACCTGAAAAATATCTCTTGACCATTCTAATCTGATAAATGTCATATTGCAATACAGCATTCCTCTAAACTCATCTTGGAATAGCTTAAAAATTTCATTCGTATAGGCTGCTCGTAGTTGCTTCTCAAAGCCACAATCAGTCAGCACTGGAAAACTTGAGTTAAAGTAGCAAAATCAGCCTTGTTTTCTTTGTCGATATTACTTTTTAATGCATTGTCATACTGCTCCACAAATTGCTTTGAGGATGTTGTCGGACCAACATAACCATCAAAGAAAGCATTTATACTTTCATTTCTTTGGGTGGTAGACATTCCAACCCAAAAAACTCCTTTAACATATACAGGAGCCCAATGATGACGATTTATATATAAAAAATTCAGCCATTCATTTTTTCCGATATTATAATCTTCCAACATCTTTAACCAAATATTTTCAAATTATTGAATATCTACTGCCTCGTAGACTCTTCAAAATCTTCTTTATTGCTTTATACTGGGTTAGTCTTCCAAGCTTCTCGGCGATCTTCTTCATAATATGCCAAAGACAAAGTCGGTGATGAGAATTTGGAAAAACTGTCCTGATTGTATCTTGAATAGCCATACATTGATATGTAATTATCACCTTCGGAGCCTTGCCCAACATGTATTCCGACCAAGTTTTAAATAGCCAAATATAGGCTTGTGTATCTTCTTTCGACAATAACCCACATCCAAATAATATTGTTTGCCCATGATGGTTTACTCCAACAGAAGGAGCAAATGGCATGTCATATTTATTTGTTAAATATGTTGTGTCAAAAGATACAACGTCACCAAAAGCTTCATGCGCTGCTATAGACCTTGCATCTGCCTAAAATATATTTCGTAACCGACCTTCTTCATCCATATCAACCAAATGAAAAAATTAGAATTTCTCTGTTGCATGCAAGAGAAATAATTGCCAAATGCCTCTGCATCTCAAACTCCAAACCTGAATTGCCTTGCGTTTGCAATATAATTCCGACAATCCTTTTCAGTGTACGCTAAATTTTCATATCCACCACTTTCAACGGCCAATGAATGAAAGTTTTTACTTAAGCCTATACCTGCTTGGTCATTTAATTCAAGCCTTATGTGGACTAAGTGCATGATTATGTTCTAAATTGGCACAAGATATGGTAAAACACCCATCGTTACCAATAATAATATTTATTTTGGCTCCATGCTTTGTTTTAGTAGATAATCTTGGGTTGAAAGCACTTTTCACAGTAGATATTCTTCTACCACCTCTTACACATGCAAGTGAATAATACTTTAACTTTCCATTATCTCCGCTTTAGTACTTTTTTTAGAAATACGAAAACCTTCTTGTCGAGCATATTCAATATAAAAACTATAAACTTCTTCAAAATTAAACACCATTCCTGCCTTCGGAGTAACTTTATCAAGTAATGGCTTCTCAAACTCAACTATTTTCTCTTTCTCTTTGTTCATTATTTCTATATTAAAAGATCCAACTTCTTTCCCATTCTTCACTTGTTCAGAAGATTGAAGTTCCAACTCTACCATAAGGTTTTTTATTTGGATCTATAGCAAGCAAAATACAATCACTAAAATTTGCAATATAACAAACAAAATTTTAAAAATTCTCTCACATGAAACCTAAGGATAAGGATAAAGATCTAGCAAAAATTTTGTGTATAATTTAAAGTTAGGTAAAATTTTGACATCTCATAGAAATAAAAGTGAGTTAATACCTTAATATTGGGTCCCTGATAAGTGTCTAAATGTATGTATTTATATGTTGTATTCTTGTTATATTTTACATGTATTTTGACGAACCGATGCCCGTTTTGTATTTAAATTAGTTTTATTTGTGTTACAGGCCTTGAAGAAGCCAAAATGAGCTCAAGAATGTATTTGGGAAGAAATATGTATCAAATACGATGTTTTCGAGTTTTCATTACTATAGCAGTACTGTAGAAGAATTACTGTAGCAAGATTACTGTAGTAGTTGTTGTAGCACCCAAAACGAGTTTTTCCTGGGAAAAGGCTGGGAGCCTTGCGAGCATCCTTGCGCCCGCAAGGCAGCCCGCATGGCCACCCAAAAAGAAGCTATAAAGGGGCTTGTAGGCCATGAATTGGGGGGATCTTTTTCTTCTCTTCTTCTTGGGCCGCCGCCCCACCTCGGTTGGCGGCGTTTTCCGGCGATCTACTGCACCATTCATCACCAAGAGGGAGGCAACATTGGAGGAGGAGATAGGGAGAAGATTTAGAGCTTTAAGGCATCGTTTGAGGAGAGATCTCGGCGATATTTGCGATCTTCATCCGTCCAAGGCGATCCAAAGCTAGAGGGAGTATTTTGTGCTTCTTGTTGAGTTTATTTGTACCTTGGATTTGTATGAGTGTTCCTCTTTCATGAGGAACTAACTTGTTTGTGATTTAGGCATGATGAACCCTAGGGTAGTTTTATTGTAATTTGGGATAATGATGTATTGTGATTGATAGATTTCTTTTATAGAATTCTTGTAGTTTGTGATTCTTTCTGTGTGTACTTTACTGTCGTGGATCGCATGAGAACTCTGCTATTCAATTTCTACGTTGTACTTGGAGCGTGGGATACGCTCTTGTACTAGACTCACATAGATTGAAAGGGGATTCATATACTAATACGCCGGGAGATTCGGGTATTTGGTAGCCCTCCGAACGTTAGGCTTAGACCCAGATGAGTGTCTACTCCTGATAAGAGATTCCCTGAGTGCACTGCAATCGTAGGTGGAGTTGACTGGAAGGAATTCCAGTCAACACTCGTATGCGATTAGGGCTTAATCACCGAGGGATTCGGATTAGCCTACTTTAGGAATCTCTCGGTCCAAACTAGTATCGCAATACATCACCCTTAATTAAGGCTTAATGACAACCTTAGGGGGATTCCATGTCCAAATCATGCCTTCTTCTATTTGTCCGTCCCTTGAATGCGTATTTGGCGTGTAGTGGTAGCTTTATTCTCTTATTGTTAGTTTTAGTAGTTGTGCTCTTGACTCGTGTTGTTAGGTGATAAGTGCTTAAATGTGTATATTTATTTACAGTATTTTTGTATTAAATTACATGCTTTTGATAAGCCGACTCCCGTTTTTGTAGTTAAATTAGTTTTATTTGTGTTACAGGCTCTGAAGAAGCCAAAACGAGCTCAAGAACATATTTTTAAAGAAATCAACACCAAATACGGCGTTTTTGGAGCTTCATCACTGTAGGAGTACTGTATTATTGGTACTGTAGCAGGGTTACTATAGCACCCCGAGATGACTTTCTGGAAAATTCCTGGGAGCCTTGCGGGCAAGCATGCGCCCGCAAGGCTGCCCGCATAACCCCCGAAATTCAGGTTTTAAAGGGGCGTTAGGGCTAATGAAAGGGGGCTTTTGGTGAGGGTTTTGGGGAGAGTTTTCTTGAAGCTTGAAGGAGACTCAAATCCGGGGAAGAAGAGGCCTTCTCTCATCAATTGAAGAGTGGGGAGCAAGGGGAGAGTAGAGATTTGGCAAGATCCATCCTCTACTTGATCATTTAAAGCTTGAAGGAGAAGAAGGAAGCCGCCCTCATTGCGGCGTAGGTGGAGAGTCGTGACGAAGATCTGGCTCACCTTTTCATCACCAACAATTGAGGGAGTGTTTGTTATGGCTAGATTAGTTGTTTCCATGATGTGTTTTATGTTTTTCGCTTGTATGAACAACTAAGTCCCAAGGTCACCGGACGCCGGTGAACCTTGGGATGAACAAGCTTGTATGGATGCTTTTATTTATATTTAATAAAAATTGTTTGGTTTGTGGTTCATGCTATGTGTGCTTGATTGCCTTGAATTATATGAAAACTCTGTAGTTCAATTCTTAGGTTGTACTTGGAGCGTGGGATACGCCCTTGTATTAAACTCACAAAGTTTGAAAGGGTTACGTGTACCTATACGCCGAGGGATTCGGGTATTTGATACCCTTCCAACCATTAGGTTCAAACCTAACTACTGAGTTCGACCTTAATTAGAGATTTCTCTAGTCGTAGTGCAATCATAGAGGGATTTGGTCAGAAGAGAATCTGTCCAATACCTGTATGGGATTAGGGGTTAATCACCGAGGGATTCGGGGTTAACATACTTTAGGAGTCTCTTGGCCCAAACCACAATTGCAATTTTAACCCTAGATCTGTCTAGCTTCAGTAGTCCCGGGTGGATCCGCGTCCGTGACCGTTATTCCCCTTTGTGATTCTCCACCCATTTCGCCTGTAGTTCGCCATTCAGTTTAGATTTTTTTAAAATCAGTTTGTAGGTCTTAGCACCCAACCTCAAGATATTTGGTTAGACAATAAGTGAAGAGGAAGTAAGGGTAGATCCTTGGCCCCGAGGAATACGACCCTTGTGTCACACACAGGGTATTACTTGATGACCCCGTGCACTTGCGGGACAGCCATCATTAGGCTAGGAAATAGACGAAAGGGAAGTAATAGTAGCTCCTTGGCCCCGTGGAATACGATCCCTGTGTTACTCACATGGTATTACTTGATGACCCCTTACACTTGCGGGACGCCCATCAAGTTTTTAGCGCCGTTGCCTTAGACACAAGGGATACTAGGAAAACCTGGAGTCTATTGCTCTAGCCATTTTTCTTCTTTTTGTACATTCTCCTTTATTTTTCTTTTTCTCTGCTTATTCATTTTATTTGACTTTTTTCTTTTCATTTTCTTTTGTGTGAGGTATAATTTTCACTGTAAATGCAATGAGCTTGTAGTTCGTCCCCACCTCAAGAGCAGAGGCACGAACATTGTCTAAGTCCTCAGCCACAAAGGCGGCAATATAATTTAGAGGATGTGTTGGCAAGATTTATGGTGCATACGGAAAGAAGATTTGAAGACGTTTATGCCCAAATTGCAGGCCATAACACTACAATTTTGAATATACAAGCATCTCTTCACAAGCTAGAGAACCAGGTTGAGGAGCTTCTCAAGAATGCCAATAATCATGAGCCAAAAATAAAAGTCCCTGTTGGAAATAATTGTGACATGGAAGAGTGCAATGCTGAAAAGGAGGTTGGAAATGATTGTGGTGTATTGGATACTAAACGGGTAGAAGAAGCAACACCAGCATCACCTGAGCGAACTCTTTGCATAAAAAGTATTCTTCATGCCGAGCACGAGCGGGAAGTCTCTAGGATCGTTGAAAATGTGGGTAAGGAATTAATGCCATCTAAAAACCCACCTATACCCAGCCTAGGCAATTCCCAGCCTAAAATGTTTCCCCTGGAGGCCTAAACGACTTTGGTGGGCATTTAAGGAATTTCCTGTAGGGGTTGAGAGACAATATGCGTGCAAGGGGTTAAAGACATCTAAAGATCCACACACGCCAAGATTAAACAGTTCTCAACCCAAACTGTTTCCCTGGAGGCCCAAATATTTTTATGGTTCTTGATAAGTTCTTGCATGTATATAATAATTGAGATGTTTTTCATGCATGAGCATTATATTTCTCAGGTTTTATTGCTTATTTCGTGTGTTTCTGTGTTCTTTCTTGCGATTAGGATTGTGAAGAAGCTTTGTGGGAATTAAGGCAAAAATAGGTCATGATGGTGCCAAGTGGAGTTATTTTGTGCAAACATAAAGATTAAGAAACAAACCGGGGTCAAACAAGAGGGTATGTGCCAACTTCTAAAGGGTTCAAGACAATATTGTAGAAGGACATAAAGGCAGTCATGCTCTCTTGTTCTAGTTTGTTCAAAGATTTCAAAAGCTCTCCGAGGGTTTTTCGACATCAAGAAATGCCACTTGACCTACCACACGAGGCTGTGTCCGTCCGTGTGGCCTCAGAAGAAGAAACGAACGAAATCGGGGGCTTATAGATGCATTTCTGTAGAGGCTAAAAATCCATATGGGCATGTGGATTTTCCACATGGCTGTGTGGATCCTTGACTTTTGCGTTTAAAAAGCCGTTCTGAAGCGTTTTTGAGGGATATTCTTCCCAACTTATGGAGGGAGAGCGGCTAGGGTTTTGGTGAGGTTTTTGCAAGGTTTTGGGGCGTTTCTTGACCGATTTCAATACCGATTCCTTCCGATAATAGCTATTGGAGGAGCCATCGGCGACTTCGATTCGGCGAGGTGTGTCCTAGGCTTGAAGGCGGGATCCTTGGAGAAGAAGGAGTAGCCCTCATAGACCATCAGCACGGAGCTTAAGGGAGTTATCTTTATGGTTTATTTGCATTTATTTTTTATTGTATTATTGACTTTGTATTGCTCTATGGAGAGCTAAACCCTAGGATTTCTATGTTTCATTGAATCTTATTGCTTTACTTTTAATTGAGATTTAATTTGAGTTTTAATCTTGTGTATTTATTTGATTTTCCCTTAGAGTGACACTAGGGTTGAGAATCTAATCTAATCATCCTTTTGACGAGTGACCATCACCATTAGGATTAGATTTACCAAGGTTGAAGAGGGTTAAGAGGGTGAGTCGAGAGGTAGCGAAACGTCCCTTTTCTCCTCCTGTGTGATTTATCCTACCTCCATTTTCCACGAGCTCTTATCGATCTCAAAGAGAGTTAGGCGTCGAGAGAGGCCTTTCCATCGGGACTTATTTGTGATTAGCCATCTTTCACCTGGACCAAAGGGTTTGATCTATAATTAGGAATAGAGTTTATCACTTAGAATCCCTAGAGCTTAGAGCAGTCATACGTGGTGTGAGGGGTCGAGAGATTTCTCTCCGCCGGGACCTTGTAGGGGACTAGTCAAGATTGACCTTAGATTTGGGATCTTGTGTCTTTGGATTTCCACAACTCTTTAAATCTCGAGTTAAGAAGAGTAATTTGAGTTTTGTACTTGAAACTAGGATCCTAGGGGGAACATTGTCTAAGTACCCCGTCTAAATCTTGATACTTCCCTTCACTCTAGCGATCACTTTCAGTCTTTATTTCTGTTTAATCACTTTTCTATTGTTCTCCACACAAATTGATTTGTTTTTGGCTAACTAGCAAAGTATTCTTGTTACTAACGTCTACTCCTTGTGGATTCGACTACCCACCTTTTGGGTACTTATTACTTCGACACCCATGCATTTGCGGAACACACACAATGGTTTGTCAGGTCTCTTACTAGAAGATTGGCCCAAGCTAAGGAAGAAGAAGAGAGGAGACTGAAGCCATATAAAAATCCTCCAAAGTTGAAATTGCATAACGCCCGACCAAAGCTTTTTCCGTAGAGGCCAAAAGGTAGTTCATGCATGACCTCCATTTCAACATCATCTAGGCAGGTAAGTTTCATATTTTTTGGTAGCTCTTATGCCGCTTCTGGCCGGGATGAACACACCGTCTTCAAACCTCCCTGAGGTAAGAAAACGATTCATCGAGCTAGTGACGTTAAACAAGCGCTTCTTGGGAGGCAACCCAATTTTCAAATTCTTGGTGTTTCATTTTTTTCGAGCTCGTCTTGTTTGTTGTGTGTTGTTTGTTGTGTTTGTGATTTTCGTTTTCGTATTTGTGTTGTTTATTTGAACCCATGCTTGTCTCAAATTTCGATTGTTCGTACTTTATTCAGTGTAATTCAAGTGTGTTTAATTGTATATTTCAGCGAGTAGATGTTATATATCCGTTTTTTCTTGAAGTTGTAGGGGAGACCATGCCGAAATTTTGAATTTTCAGGACTTTACGGGCGTCTTTACGTCCTCAAAAGGCATAGCAAAGTGTCTAGGGAGCCTCGTGGGCGCCTTCGCGCCCGCGAGGAAGGCTGCGAGGGGCCCAGCCTCGCAGACTGGGAGCCTTGCGGGCACTCATGCACCCGCAAGACAGCTCGCGAGGCTTACAGCCTCGCTGGCCGTAAGGGGCAGAACCCCCGCAAGGCTGCCCGCAAGGCAACCTGGGGACTCCTTGCGGGCGCCCATGCGCCCACATGGACACCCGCAAGCCTGGGCAGTCACTTATTCATGTGTTTAATTGAAGGTTCTGTCTTATCTCTAGTGTAGCACACACACTTTATCACTGAACTTTCACCTCGTACACTCCGACCAACCCATGGGGTATTTCATACATTTGCATACAAAATTTACCTATGATAGCTATGATCATCTTGTTGAGAATCTCCTAGCTTGAAAGAATGATAGATTTTAGTTGTAATTTATTTTTGCACTTAATCGAGAGTCATGTTTTATCTCTAGTGTTTTCCACACATTTCATCACTAGACTTCTTTCTCGCACACTCTAACCAACCTATCATGTTGCTACTAGTCTTAGTTTGTTAAGGGATACCTTCAATGGTCCTTTAAGAACTTTTGATTCTTGTGAGCTTAGCCTTAGTGACATCATGACATGTAGACTATACTAGTAGACATGATATAGGCTGCAAATAGAAATAAGTCAAAAGACGGTATTCCACTGTTCTCATTGGCTAAGTAGCTCAGGGTACAGGCTCCTAACCAGAGTGCACCTTAAGCCAACAGCTAATGAAGCATGAATGCGTTTATGTAGATATGTAATAAATTGAGTAGATGGGTGCTCGGGTGCTTAAACAGCATGTGTACCCAGTCGAAAGATAATGTACAGTCTGCGTTAGTCTCTAAAAAGAAATTCCTATTGATCTCCAGGATTGTCTACTGCATTTAGAATGAGGCTAGAGTTAAATATAGGAATCAAAAGATCTTAGTTGACCATTGAGGGTGTTCTTAGCATTTCTAAGACCGGAAATCATTGTGTGTGGGGTGAATGGACCCCTTAGACTGATCCAGGGTAAAGGGGGCGAGATTGGAGGTTCACACACTCACGGGAGCACTCTAGATGGAACAAGACTATCTTTATTTGGTTCCTTTTGATACAAGTCAGTGTCTCGAATTCTTTTCACTTTGTGCTTGTGAGATTCTCTACTTTTTGAGCTTGAGGTTCTACATTTAGCCACTTATCATCTTTCTCTTGTTCTTTATGTTTTGTTTGCTTGAGGACAAGTAAACGCTTAGGTGTGGGGATGTAAGATAAGTGTCTAAATGTATGTATTTATATGATGTATTCTTGTTATATTTTGCATGTATTTTGACGAACCGATGCTCGTTTTGTATTTAAATTAGTTTTATTTGTGTTACAAGCCTTGAAGAATATATTTGGGAAGAAATCTGTATCAAATATGACGTTTTCGAGTTTTCATTACTATAGCAGTACTGTAGAAGAATTGTTGTAGCAAGATTACTGTAGTAGTTGCTGTAGCACCCGAAAGGAGTTTTTCCTGGGAAAAGGCTAGGAACCTTGTGAGCATCCTTGCGCCCGCAAAGCAGCCCGCATGGCCACCCAAAAAGAAGCTTTAAAGGGGCATATAGGGCGTGAATGGGGGGATCTTTTTCTTCTCTTCTTCTTGGGCCGCCGCCCCACCTTGGCCGGCGGCGTTTTCTGGCGATCTATTGCACCATTCATCACCAAGAGGGAGACATATATAAAACAATGTCATTAATCTACGCCAACTGATCCATCCAAAAATCTCAGTTTTTGACTTATTTCTTACTTATTCAAATCAAAGATTAACATTTTCATGAATGGGAAAAAAACTTGCCATAATTATGATTGTAGACACTTTCATGGTGAACTACGTATCAAAATAACATGATTAATTTATAAAGAGAAAAAAATGAACCACAACTAGCTAAGAGTACAATCACAGAAGAAAGTATTAATAAGCAAAGTCAAAGACAAATTCTTTTTCCTGTCCTTTGGTAGCCATTTTAATTACTTTGGGGCATTAGTTGATGTTAATCAACTCTGATTTCTCAACTTTATGAACTTTTACATGATGTTAATTCTTCAGGGTATAACTGCATTAGATAGTTTTCATATCCATTTTCTTTTTTCAAAATTTACCCTTATGTTGCTTTACCATTACTCAAAAGTATTTGAACTTTTTTACTAAATCCATTTTATCTTTGAATAATGAAAACACTTGTTGAATTACATCAATAATTTCCCATCTGGACTATATTAGTCTATGCTTGCTAGCATAATAATCATGAAGAATAAGAAGAACCACATCGTTCTCCCAAATTTTCTTTTCTTCATTAGGATTATATTTACGTTGTGAGGGAAACAAAGAACATAGGACAATAAAACAACAGAAAATTCTCACTAACATATTACCCTTCAATTCCTTGGTCTGCTATAATTTTCACCAAATCATCGTCTCTAGTGTATAAGATCTTTAATTTTCATTAGAAACTCTTTCAATGTGATCACAATCTTGCATCTTTCTCAAGTAACTTAAAACCATCACAAATACTAGAAAAAAATAATAAAAAAATTATCCAGTCATACCAAAACTCCAAATAAAGCAAATAAAGCAAACTAATACTCAAATTTCAGCCCTAATCCCTAGCTCGAAAAGATCAATATAGAAAACAAATGAGCAGCACATGATCTCTCCATCCCAAATCAACTAATCTTCAAAACTTTCAACAAAAAAAAACCTACAAAACAAAAATCCAAAGAGGGGAACGGAACAAACCAAGACGAAGTTGCTTGAGCATCCAGGTTGCTTGGGAGTGTCATCATCCTCATGAACTATGTACGCTCCGGTGGTCATTGGCGACGGTGTCAGTGACATCAACCGAGACGGCGAGAGTGGTATGGGAGAAGAGATACAGAGTGGTGGCTGGGGATTAGGGCTGAAGAGAGGGTTCTCAATTTGGGGGAGAAAAGAGGGTTCTCTATTTGTTTAATGATTTAACAAATGTGACATGGAGGTTCCACGTCATTCGGACAAGTAAGTCGGCCACGGGAGTTGGACCTAATAGCATTCCTCTAAAAAAAAGTATAATAATAAAAAAACCATCATTATCCTAGTTAGCTATCCAATATTAAAAAAAAAAGATCATTATGGTTCGGATTTTGGGGGTGGGAAAACAAAAAAAATCGCAGAGAAGTGAAGAGAAAAAAAATCAGAGAGAGAGAGAGAAGGAAAAAAAATCTAGGGAGAAGAAAAAGAGCGCAAAGAAAAAGAGAGAAAGAAGAAGAACAAGAAGAAGAGAGGAAAGGGTAAGAAAAAAAAAATCATAGAGAAGGGAAGAGGGCTTTATTTAAAAAAAAAAGGAGCGAAAACACCATGAGAAAAAAAGAGAAAAAGAAAAAGAAAGGGAAAGAGAAGAAGAAGAGAAAGAATAGGAAATCAAGAAATAGAGGTGGGCTCTTGAAGTTAAACAAAAAAAAGAAAGCAAAAAAGGTACGCTTTGGATTTCTCCGGTGAAAATAAATTCCATGTCACTTGCCAAACTTTGCGTGATTTTTTTATCCCTATGCATGGAGTAAGATTTTTTTTCTCCCAATTCTATGCATAGATGAGAATTTAGACAAATCCTGAGTATGATAGGTTCTAGTTAAGCCTTTGACATACGTGAATTGTTTTAGGAAAACAAAGAGCTAGGCCACAAAATTTGTTGAAAAATGCAAAATTGAAACGTTTAAGGTTTTATTCGCAAATATTCAATAAAAGTGCAAAAAAAATGAAAATTTAGAGGGCTTGGTTGCAAAATTTGAAGAAAAATGTAAATTTGAAATGTTTAAGGTTTTATTTGCAAATATTCGATAAAAATGCAAAAAGTGAAAATTTAGTGGGCCTGGTCGCAAAATTTGTAGAAAACTGCAAAAACAAAAAGTTTAAGGTCTTATTTGCAAAAGATTGATAAAATTGTAAAAAATAAAAATTTAGAAGGTCTAATATGCAAATATGTTGCAAAAGGGACTAA
Organism: Dioscorea dumetorum; assembly: GCA_902712375.1. Lineage (NCBI taxonomy): Eukaryota > Viridiplantae > Streptophyta > Magnoliopsida > Dioscoreales > Dioscoreaceae > Dioscorea > Dioscorea dumetorum. The sequence goes on from CACTHL010000738.1 coordinate 1,104,379, forward strand.
TATTCAAAAATAATAAAACTAGAAATTTTAGTGGAAATTAGGGTTGTTCACACAAATTCGCCGATCCACTTTTTGAAAACGACAATATCTCTTATGGAGTCCAAAGTAGTCTGTTGATGCACACAACATGGGGTGATGTATCAACCCCTTGCGTTACTACAAGTGCACGGCTCGCCAAGTAATAAAGTGGACCCAATAGGTCGGGTTGTCGAACCACAGAGAACAAAATTACAAGTAATTGCTCATCCTTTGTTATCTAACCTAATGAGTGTAGTGTTATGATAATCTAATGGCTAAACCTAAGAGTGTCACCACAAGTACGCAGGAACCGGAAAGAGTGAGTTCTCAATCGACAAAAGCGGGGTAACCGGACAATGTTCTCCCTAGAATTTTCGTATTAAGTGTAGATTACATGTGTTTTTAGACGAAAGTAGTGAGTCCTGGGTATCCTAAGATATACTGGACCCTACCTCCAGGCCACCAGTAACTAGTCCCCTTTGAGGCCGCAGAGGAGAATTGTCTCAATGCCTCACACCACATATGACTGCTTAACACTTTAGGAATCCCAAAAATATGGCCAATTCCTAATAGTATATCCAACCCTACCTCCAGGTGAAGGATCCTTAACCCCCTACGAGGTCCCGGTGGAGAATTCTCTCGACGCCTCACACCGCATATGGTTGTTTAAAACTCAGGGAATATGGAGATATGAAATATCTATCGGAAGGGAAATGGGACACTACTTTATTTCACTGCTCACCCCCTCTTCACTCTTGTTAATTCTAAACTTAGCGGTGATCTATCTCTTCACTAGGTTAAATAAAATATGCAAGTGAATCAATAATGAAATCAAAAGCACATGCAAGCATTAAAAACACAAAAGCAAAACTCAATGTATTGAAATCGAATAAAAACACAGTGTAAATCTGATAAGAATAAGAATCTTAGGGTTTACATGTCCGAATACCCACTAGGGGTTTAGCTCTCCATGGAGCAAGTTACAAAACAAATAATGCAATGATAAACAACTGTAAAAGCTATAGAAAAAAAAACCCATATGTCCGTGATAATGGCCATGATGGGTAGCTTTCTCGTCTGGATTGAATCCACTCCGAAGCTAGGTCGCCGGTGGCTTCCTTGACGCTATGACGGAGGAGAAATCGATCTAAGTTGGTGAGGAAAGCTTCCCAAAGCCGCAAAGAACTTTCTCCGAGCCCTAGTTGCCTTGCCTCTTGAAAGTAGCCAAAAAGATCCCTAAAATATATGTCAAGGCGGTTTTTATAAACAGAAATCGAGGCTTCACGCGGGCATCCACATGCCCGTAAACTGTAGCCACACGGCCATGTGAAATTTCACACTGGCATGAATAGTAATTTTGCTACAGTACTTCTATAATGACTTTGAAACCTCCGAAAGTTGGCAACACCTCCATGTATATGAGCACAGCTTCTATTTTGGTCTTAAAATGTGTCATCATGCCCTATATTTGCTTTTTTCTCGTGCTTCACACCTCCAAGGCCCTGTTTGCACCAAAGAACACAAAATATACTTTATCAATGATAAAACCTGATAAAAGTGATGCTCAATGCATATAAAATGATATCATAAAATACGTATAAACAAGCACTTATCATCTGTAGTGGTCGACTGTTCTCTTTGTGAGAGCCTCCCCACTACCTTTTAGATTCTTTTGAGTGAGTGAAAATACTTTTGAAGACCACAACATCTCTTGGGGAGTCCAATGTAGTCTAGAGTGGTAAACTGTTCTCCTTGTGAGAGCCTCCCCACTACCTCTTGGACTCATTTGAGTGAGTGGAAATATTTTTGAAGACCACAACACCTTTTGTGGAGTCCAATGTAGTCTGTAGTGATAGACTGTTTTCTTTGTAAGAACCTCCCCACTACCTCTTAGACTCTCTTGAATGAGTGAAAATATTTTTGAAAACCACAACACCTCCTGTGGAGTCCAATGTAGTCTGTAGTAATAGATTGTTCTCTTTGTGAGAACGTCCCCACTACCTCTTGAACTTTCTTGAGTGAATGAAAATATTTTTGAAGGCCACAATATCTCGTATGAAATTCAACATGGTGGAAGATAACTTTCCTTGTGAATGCCTCTCCACTACCTCTTGAAACTCTTTTGAGTGAGTGGAAAATGTTTTATCAAGACTACTAACCTTTTTAAGTGAGTGGAAAAATATCTCTCAAACCACTAGAAAATATTTTACAAGACCACTAGCTCTTGTTGAGTTCAATGTGGTGGAAGATAGCTCTCCTTGTGAATGCCTCTCCACTACCGATTGAAACTCTCTTGAGTGAGTGGGAAAATATTTCTCAAGACCACTAGCCCTTGTTGAGTTCAATGTGGTGGAAGATGATTTTCCATGTGAGAGTCTCTCCATTACCTCTTGAAACTCTCTTGAGTGAGTGGAAAAATATTATGTGAAGTTTATAAAATCATGTTGAGCACAGTGTGATAACAGACAGTTTCCATGTGAACGGCCCTCACTGCCTCTTAAAAAATCTTTTGAGTAAATGGAATGATTAATGAGATGCAAGTATAAAAGAAAAGAAGAAAACTTCGCAAAAGATAAAGAAGAAACTTCACAAGTGTAAGACACCAAAGCTTTCAATTAAAAAAAAGAAACAAAAGAAACCAAGCTTGTGTTTCATAACTAAGGAGCGCTTGCAACTTGGAATCTAAAAGAAATTCTAAAAAAAAGAAATAAGTCAAAGCAATCAAGGTAGTGATCAATTATGTGAGAGATCGCGACATGACAATGCATAAGCCAAAACTCAAAGGCATTAAAAAAAGTTACGATTTGAAAAAGTTAAATTTATATGCAAATGAGCTCCAAAGACTCAAGATATCATAAATCAAATAGTCGAAGAGCTTCACAAGCCCAAAATCTGAGAGGTTTCACAAGCATGAAATGCCGAACTCTTCAAACACCCAAATTGAAGGAAATCAAGTTCATAATTACAACTTAAGATCCACTTTGAAACCAAGCAAGTTAAAGTAATCATGTAAAAAAAAATTATTATAACTTGATGATGTGCAAGCCAATGCTCAAAGCATAGAAAGTCAAGATTAAAAAACAAAACTCAAATGAATGACAATTAAACTCTAAAGTCCCAAGACATAAGAAGTCAATGGATCGAAGTCTCATAAGTCAACAAAAAAAAAATTAAAGACTTCACAAGCATGGCATGCCGAAGTTTTCAAGGATCAAAATTAAAGCAAATCAAGCTCATCGTTCTCAAGTTTGGTAAAGTCGTAACTTGACATTTGGATGATGCTCATGATGCAAGTCAAAGAAATTCGAAGAAGACCAAAGTTAACGAAGTCAAAAATAATATCCAAGCATAATTTTCGGTGAAAAAATCTGACAAGTCAAAGTCAAAGTGTAAATTTAGGAAAGAACGGTTAAGAAAATTAGTTTCTTATCCTTTGTTTTAAGTAAAAAATCATGTGTTCATGTATATTTTTGAAGCTAATAAAAAATTGACTTCACTTATTTGTTATGTTATTTGTCATTCACAATTATTTCTTAATCAGAGGTTTCTGTGACATTATCCAGAATAATTAACATTTGCTTATAATTTTGGGTGACCCAAATAGGGCCTAAAAGGTTTCTTTTGCTTATATGCACTGCAAATTGATTTAATTATGTGTATACGTTTCAGTAAAACCAAATTCCATACATGCTTTTTAACATTTGATCTATTGGTATGTATTCTTCTTTAATCCATAGACATCTTTAATATATATTATTACATATTAAATCGCCAAAGTGCATGTGTCATAATTGAATCAACATTTTTGCATATGTATGCCTAAATTCCAAACTTATTTTATTCATTAAATCAAAATTCCAGAAACTTCGATTAAGTCAATATTTTTCAATGTTCAAGAAAACGGTAGGCACTAGTCGGGCGGTCAGTCATCTTCTAGCGCACAGAGAGCCTAAGCGGGGCCTAGGTGGTTTTACCTTTTTAGAAAATATATATATTTATAATATAATTTTAATTCTATATAATACCCAAATAGACATTTACCAACAAGGCAACAACCAAATTAATGCATAATAATCAAATAATAATACAAGAGCTTCAAGAATCCAAACAAGTCTAAAGCAAAAACTTATTATAAAAACATACATATAAAACTTAAGCATCTATCCCTTCTTGAAAACTTAGGCATATATATATTATTATAGTTTATACAAAATAATATAATTTTTTTTATTCCTAAAAATCCAATTAATTAAGCGTATATACTAAATAAAGTTAATACCTCTCTGTTCCGCATACATTATTAAAATATATTAAATAACTAAAAAAATTTTAATGGTTACTATATATATGTATATATCAAAAAATTAAACCATAACGTAACGACTTAGCCGCCTAAGAAAGGTAATGATTCTAAATCTAAGAAAGTTAAACTTAAAAACATATAATTTTAAATGTTTTTATTAAAGCAGCCCAGCCCGACTTAGCCCGCCTAAGCCGCCGCCCAGTCCGCCTAGGCGATGACTGGGCGTTCGGTTTTTAGATGGAAAACCAACACCGATTTTTCACCATTTTTTTGCAAAAACGGGTCGGCCCGCCACCTTCCAACGCCAGGCGCCGCTTAGGCCGATTTTCCGAACACTGATATTTTCCATATATATACCCTTAAAAATTTTAAATTAGATTTTATTCGTCATTTCAATAAAATTAACATAATTTAAGGAAAGTTTGTTAATTTACATAGAAGTATGTTTTATTATTATAACTATTTTACAAAAATCATTATGTCTGTAATTTATAATATATTTTAATGCATTAATTACTTTTTTACCTATTAATACTAAGTTTTTTACGTTCATCGCAAGAGTTAGATATACAAATAAATAGAAATATAAAAAATATACATGTTATTTAATTTCATCATAAAGCACACACTTAATTAAACAAATTTTCAAGACCGACCAAAAAGATCATTTATAAAAAACACATTTAAAAAATAGTAAGAAATAAAAGAATTTGATCCTGTGTATGGTTTTATTATTCAGAGTGCAGATTTAAAAAACAAAGAAAGAAAAATGTCGATTTAAATTAATTATAACTCAAGTATGTACATTGAACTCAATTAAGAATATTGCAAGTTACTTTCGACCCAGCAAGTAATATTGAGGGGTGACAAGTATTACTTGTCAGGGGCTGTTGAGTAAAACAAAATAAACTCATATTTTAATGATATTCAATTCCATAACTTTCCAAGGGTTCCTTTACATAAACCACAACCAAAGGGGAATAAATAACATATGAAAACCAGAAACTCTTTGCGGAGCGATTCAAAAACCCTAATCGTCACTGTAATACTCATTGTCGATCTTTTTCTTCGCGTCCAGCCATGGCGTCTGGTGATCAAGAGGCTGGAGCCGCAACTTCTATGGATGTTGAAGCGAGTGGAGCTGAGGCGGCCCCTGCTCGGCCCCTGTTCCCGGCGCTGAAGCCGCAAGAGATGTTGGACGGGAAAGTTCAGTTCCGCAAGGTGCCGATGCCGCCGCACCGCTTCTCTCCGCTGAAGCGGTGCTGGATGGATATCTACACTCCTGTCTACGATCAGATGAAGATCGATATCCGAATGAACCTCAAGGTCCAAATCTCTTTCCTTTGACTTCTGTGGATTCACTATGTCCTGTGTTATTTATTTGGATCATAGCTTTTTAATTAGTTCATGCCAAAATTTGATTATGTTCATCTTTTCATGGCAAGATTTTTTGTAATTTTTTTTTTAATTCAGTTCAAATGTTTATGGATGTTTATTTGTGTTTAGCCTCATTAAAATCTGGAAATTATTACGCAGATGAATTAGAAGACACTGTTTATGCTTTAATCTATATTTTCTTGCCTTTTGGTGTACAACATTTTAAGGATTTTGCTTTTGTTTCTCTTGATGTTCCTGTCGTTCATTGCACTTAATTGTCTGTATTGCTTGGTACACATGTTTCTCAGTATTTATGCGAGTTTTTCTTGTGCTAAAGATCTGATTGGAATAAGCTATTTATCGAACTGCAGCAAGGCACAAGTTTCAGAATTCATTGCTCAGTAGTTTGTAGATCATGAGCAGATGAAGTTTGAATTTAAAGACTGTGGTTTCATTTTTTTTCCCTTTTTTCTTGGGTCAAGCCAAAAGAAATTTGTTAAGCCCAACAACAGTGTACAAAAAACACATAGCAAGAGCTACAAAACACCAAATACAAACTTGAAACTTTCCTACAAAGCTATAGCTGAAACTACATAGGAAACTGCAAGCAAAATATGACAAGAGTCAATTTTCAGCTCCAACCCGACATGACTACCACAATCCCATGCCCAAGAAACTAACCCCACAACATGCCATATCTCTTGTACGGTCCTGCAAGCATAGATGAAGAGATCCCATCCACAAAAGCTCTATACAATATACTGCATCTGAATACCCTATCCTGCCTGATAACATCAGCCATGCTATAACAGTCATAGACAACCAGCATTGTATCAGCCAAGAAAACCCCTATTCATATCACCATGCGAAAAATATAACTACCCTGCAGAATTTCCACAGAACACAATAACCTCCAACTGAACACTCCTGTGTCTCCAAATTATAAAGAAATAAAAATAAAAGAGTCATTCACCTCCAGTTTTCTAACAACTGCCTGTTATGAAGATTACTGTCCCCAAATTTAAACGTAATCCATACAACATTGCGGATGATAGAAAAAATGTGATCAGTGTTGGGTTGAGAACACTGAAATATAGCTTGATTCCTGGCTGCACAAATATATTAAACACAAGTATAGAAAGCCAACAAAGATTAACCATTAGCCCTTCTGCAGAACCTGCTCACTTCTCTACTTCAACTAAGAGGAGGCCTGCAAATTTTAAGTGCCTGAAGAATTCTGCACCACACAGTATCATTACAGGACAAGTAAAGAACAAATGGGGAATAGATTCAAGTATCCTAACTATCCTTCGACAGAATACACAACCAGTATTAATTCAAGAGTTGGAATTAGAAAGCCTGTCCTTAGTGTTAAGTCTCCCTTGTAAGGCCAACCAAAGAATGAAAGAATAGCGAGGAATATGGGAAGAAAACCTAGCCAGTCTGTGCCAACAAACTCTCTTTTGATCATTTTAAAGTCTCTCCAACAGCTCTTTGGAAGAAATATTTCTTTCAAATGCTTGTAATTTCATTGCTCTAGATGTTCATTTATTTCCTCTCACATTATTTTCGCTGTTGCTTGGTGCATATGTTTTTCAGCACTAACATGAGGTGCACCTATTTGAAAGAGAGATTTCTTTCAAATGCACACTTTGCGGCTTGAATTGTCATGGATTTGATTCAACTGATGAAACTCTTTTTTTTTTCATCTGTTATTGATATATAAAGTTTTTTCTTGGCATTTATGAGTTTCAAAGAGATGACAATGGGGGAGTTTTTACTTTAATGTACTGGAAGGGTATGGCTGGTTATATATAATGCTTCATTTAAAAATTTGATTGTTATGGATGCTATGGTATCTACCATGTGGGGTATGTCGTTACCAGGGTGAGCAAGAAACGGTCATCATCTATGCTTACCTTCTTTTTGATTAAATTTTATCCAACCATTCAGGCACCTTGATCACTAGAAGAAGTGCCAATATATTTGCTATTTTTTCATCTGTCAAGCTTTTTAAGATTGGTGTAGAAAATGAAATAGTTAAAACATCATCATTGGGCTTCTGTGCAAGCCTGTACTATGTAGTTTCATGAAATGATGATAGAATTGGCGACTTTCATCTTCAATAATCAATCATTGTGTTCTTATTGCTTGAACATTACTATGAGTCAAAATTTATCTTCTTTTAGTGAATTAAATTTAACTAGTCCAGGCTGAAGCAATAAACAGTATTAGAGCAAGCTTTCTTCAGAGTATTTAGTTGGAGTTAGTAGTTCAGCTAATATCTAAATTTGATTGATCCTCAAGGTTCAATGAATAGGAAGGTTGATAAGATAACTGCTTGATCTATTTACAAAATGTTGAAACTCACTTTCACTTTTCTGTCTTTCCTCTAACCAGGCTCGGAGAGTTGAACTAAAGACGAGAAAGGACACACCAGACGTGAGTAATCTGCAGAAATGCACCGACTTTGTCCATGCTTTCATGTTGGGATTTGATGTGGCAGATGCTTTGGCCCTCCTCCGGCTTGATGATCTCTTTGTTGACTCCTTTGAGATCAAGGATGTGAAGATGCTGCGTGGGGAGCACCTTTCTCGTGCCATTGGCCGTCTTTCAGGAAAAGGTGGCAAAACAAAGTTTGCCATTGAAAACTCAACAAGAACTCGGATTGTCATCGCTGATACAAAGATTCACATCCTCGGATCATTTATAAACATCAAGGTAGCCAGGGATTCCCTTTGCAGTCTTATTTTGGGATCCCCTGCAGGGAAAGTGTATTCAAAACTCCGAGCGGTCACTGCAAGATTAGCTGAAAGGTATTAAAGCCATCCTAATTTTCATGGCTAGAATTTTTATTGGAAAGTTTTGGTGATTGTGAGGGAGATTTCAATTACAGCCAACAATTGATTGATTGTAATTTTTTTTTTTTGACTCTTTTTTTGTGGCGGGGTTAATTTTTGATTGACTAAAAAGGACCAACATGAAACCGTCTCAAACTTTTGTTCTTGTATTGCATATTCATAATATAAGTTTTCATCCATGATAATCGTTAATGAATTTAAATAAAACCGAACTTTTTAATAAAACTGATGAAAATATAGAAGTAATATTGTTAACACTAAATATTTTTGTTGTAAGCTTGTCCTTTGTTAATAATTATGCCTGTGAATATTAGAGTGAAAAGTTATTTAAGACTTGTTGATTGTGATTATATTTTATTTTATTTTATTTTTTGCGCTTTTGTTATTTTTCAAACAAACAACTTACATGAGATAAGAATAATTATATGAAATATAAAAGGGTGCTTTCACCTGTATGTGCCCGGAAAACCTTATAATCTATGGACAACCAATTTAGGGGAAAGAAACTTTATAATCTTAATACATACTTTCTTCCATAAGCTTTTAGGTGATTGTGTGGCCTTCTATTCTCACTGATGTTGTTGGGGTTTTACTGCTCAAAAATGATGATTATAAGTCCTCCTTTATGATTCCAATTATCCCTGAATTGTTAATGTTAATTATTTTAGATATTGTGATAAAGAACTCAAGATTGAAAACGAAGAAAATAACAAATTTCATTAATTTCATAAAAATAACAGTTATATGGATTTGATTAGAGTTATCAAGATTATGAACTGTATGTTTCTATCCTATGTATTCACGACTTGAGTTCAGTAAACTTCATAAGAAAGGATTTATGATATTTTGGTCTTTCTCGACTTTCTTGATGAAAAGTTCGCTTGAGTATGTCTTCTTTGGCCCTTTAATGATTCATTGATGATGTATACAAATGATGCATGGTTAATTACTTTAATTATCTTTTGATTCTCATATCAAAGTCAAAAAAAAAAAAAAATTAAGACAAAATTAGAATTTTCAAAATAAATTAAATCATTCCCAATCTATGGACATATTGAAATGATATAATTAATGAAATCATTGATGATGTATATAGATGATGCATGGTTAATCACTGTAATTATTTTTTGATTCTCCAATCGAAGTCAAAAAAATATTTTAAGACCAAATTAGAAGTCTGAAAATAAATTAAATTATTCCCAATCTATGGACATATTGAAATGATATAATTAATAAAGTTATTGATGATGTATATATATGATGCATGGTTAATCACTCTAATTATTTTTTGATTTTCCAAGTGAAATGATATAATTAATGAAATCATTAATGATGTATACAGATGATACATGGTTAATCACTTTAATAATTTTTTGATTCTCCAATCAAAGTGACCGACAATGGATTTGGTATTAATTTTATATGTTATGAAAATAATTTTTGTTATTCATTCACAAATTTATATGTTTATATGTATTGGTAATTGTTAGCATAAATTACTCTTTATTTTTAATGGTCTTCAAAGTTGATTAATGCAATAATGATATGATAAGATTATTTCCAATTTGTTACATAATATTAGCCTAACAATTTTATATACAAGGAAAACATGTTTTTGGGACAAATGTTTTTGCAACAGCTTACAATTGCGTCACAAAACAAGGTTTTTGCGACGCTAAAAAATCTTTGTTGCAAATAATTAATTTTTGCAACCAATTTAAATATCAGTCGTAACAACTATAAACTTTTGCGACCAACACATACATCAATTGCAAAAACTATTACTATTTTCCACCAACACAAATATCTGTCGCAAAAACTATAAGCTTTTGCGACAACCAAATGTTGTCATTACAAAAACTATAAGCGTTTGCGACAACCAAATGTTGTCGTCACAAAAACTATAAAATTCTTGTGAACACTATAAGTTTTTTGCGACCATCATATAAAGTCGTTGCTAAAACTATGGGTTTTTGTAACAACCAAATGCTGGCGTAGCAAAAAATATAAGTTTTTGTGACCAACATAGATACTCGTTGTTAAAACTATGGCCTTTTACAACAACCAAATACCATCGTCGCAAAAACTATAAGCTTTTGTGACTAGCGCAAATAAAATTGTAAAAACTATAACTATTTGCTACAAACATAAATACTCGTCACAAAAGCTATAAACTTTTCTGACCAATCTATACTCTTAACATAAACTTTTATGCCATGAAAATTATTGGGTTTTTTCTTTTACTAATGTGCATTTTGTTGGAGTGCTTCATGCGTAAAAATCTACTCGCAAATTTAAAATAAATAAATAAATGTAACTTCCACAATAATATTAAGTTTTATGACATATGGAAATACTAAATAAATTTTGACAATTATTTTTAAACTCATTATGAATAAAAAAATAAATAAATTTTGAGTTCAATACTTCAATGCTCAATTTGTTTTTAATAGTTGTTAAAAATTATTTCAATGATTTGTGAAAATAGAATCAATAAATACTAATGATGAGCAAATGATTACTATGCTACTTGTATATTAATCATAGAATTCAAACCTAATATTCTATTTGTCCAGTGATAAAATCATAAAAATAATATATTATTTTATTTTCTTAATATTTTAGTTTACTTTCAATACATCCAAATTTTTTGCATGATTAGTACTATATATGATTAATTTTTTAAGTCTTTAATCAGCGTGTGTTAAATGTAATTAATTAATTAATTAATTAATTAATTAATTAAAAAGTCAAATCTTGATAACTATGACACTCACTTTAATAAAAAACCCATTAATTAGGTTACCGACGGATCGTTATTGACAGAATTGTATCCGTAGGTAATTTTTTTCTTTTACAGAAGAAAAATTGATGTATTACCGACCACTTACCAACAGATTTTCATAAAGGAGTACCGACAGAAATTTGATGTTAATAGTGACAGAATTCCGTCGGTAGAATAAATTAATATATTTATAAAATAAATATTTTAATTTCCTTTTTTAATGCTAAAAAAATAATCTTTTAAAAGGATACATTACAGAAACGTCCCTAATGTTTATTTATCTTTTTTCTAAAGTCTATCAAATAAGGAGCAAGAATTTTGGTGAATTTTGGTGGCCGATTTGTAAATAGCTAGCTATATGACTCTCATTGAGATAGGAAAAGAGAGGGAGAGAGAGGGAGCAGCCACCGTGTTCTAATTGAAGGTTTTTTTTTTCATTTTATTTTTCCCCAGTTCTTCTACTTTTCATCTTCTTTGCTATCGAAGAAGCCCTAGTCTCGAGCTCCCTTGGGCGGGGGTGGCTGCGGTGAATCTCGGCGGCTTGTCCCCTCCTCGTGCACCAATTGATCGCCCTTGTTTTTTTCTTCTTCTGTCGATCTTCTTAATTTGCAGCAGGATCAAGTCTGAAGCGAGATCTTGCCGGGGAGAGGAAGGTAAGCCTTCCTTCTTTGTTATTTCAAAAACTTTTTAAACTTAATTGCAATGTTAGACTAGGTTTGGTTGTGAATATTCTGATCTTAAATTTGAGGTTTTGATTCATTAGTTTGTGTTGATTTGTTAATGAGTTGCAGGAAATGTAGTATTTTTGTGTGTTTTCCTTTGAAATTGTGGTTTGGTTTGTTTCCAATTATTAGGGTTTTGATTCATTGGTCGTGATGGTAACTGTTGCCATAGATGTTCATTGGTCGTGGATGCTAAAATTTCAGGCTTAGAAAGTTTTCTCCCAGACGCTACTATGGCTTTTTCAAAAACAGACCATCAAGGGTTTGATTAGTCTGTTGCAGTTGATAGTGGTCGCCTGCTGTTATCCCTTAACTTTGGTCCTCTCAGGAACAACTGCCATAGTATGCAAGTGAAGTTTATGAGCATGTTATTACCATGGATGCCATCCAGAATAAGTGCACAATGATTATTTCGCATCTTTTATGTTTTTTTTTTGTTTTTTTGTCAAGAAGAACGAAACCCCTAATGGGTCCGCTAAACTAAGACAGGGGCATGCACACGCCTCGACTGCGGCCTGTGGGGCCCGGGCACACATGGGCGCTGGGACCACCCACAGTTCGTGCTTACAGCTCTCAGACATGCACCCTCACCCCAAGGATTCGAACTCTCGCCACTTGCGAGGCGTCCTCATAGGGAACCCAAGTGCCAATTGACCCAAAGGCCGTTGACCTCTTCGCATATTTTATGTTATGTCATCAAGTAAGATGAGCATTCATCCTATATGCATATCTTTGAAAGTGAACAATATTTGACAAAGATCTACTCTTTTGAGTATGAAGGCTTAAACACCTTCAATTGTCTTGTTAAATTTACTGAAATGGTTAGAATGTATACCTTAGCCCCTTAGCTATTATATTGCACAATAGTGAGATGCCAACTAGAAATATAAACATATATATATGTTACGTTTTACTAGCATTTGTGAAGATGATTTCCTTATAACTACATGATCTTTTGGTGGAAACATCATCATTGAGCAAGGAATAGTATTCATCAAAAGAATTGGTTTCTTTAGACCGATTCTACTTTAGGATTTTAAAATAGTTTTGAAGAGCAAATGACAATTGGCAATAGATTCTATAGGACTCATAACCTCATATCACATGGAGACCATTCAAATAAATAGAATGTCTAAGTGTGGATAACAATCTTGGTTGCCACTATGTCCTCTCTCTATGGAAAAAAATAAACCAACATTTTATTTCAATAACAGCTAAAAGATATTGAACATCGAAAACGAGATACAAAACTCCACCTCATAGGTTAAGTTCCGGGTAACTGAGGCCCATTCCTCGTACACATGCCAATTAATTAAGGGTTCCAATTGAAAGCACACAACTGGTACACATGCCAAAACTCTCTAGTTATTTCTACACAAGTAAGACAAATCTTATCCTCTGCATCGCTTAAACAACTCCATTAAAATAAATAATTAAGAAGTCCAGCTTGGCTCTCTTCTTGATCTCTGTGTGTGTGCATATATATATATATAAAGATTCAGAAGTTTCTATACCTGTTCTACTAGGGATGTGTCTTCAGTCAAATTAAGACTCCAAGGCATAAATAATAGTCACACACACACACAAGTTGCTTCTTGAAGTTGTCATTCTTTCATAAGCTCAGAGGTTATAAAATAAATAAATAAATAAATAATAGAGATTTTATTATCAAATGGAAGAACTCTTCTTGTACCTTCTTTCTTTTAAATATAGATATACACTTGCACATGGAATTAAGTATGAAGATGGTGATACAATCGTGGAATTATTGACTTTCAATGGCTCCTATATATATCCTCCCTGTCAAGGGATTGTGATTTACACTTCCATACATAAGTTTTTGAAGAAATAAAAATAAAAAATATTAAACAAATGGGATAGTTTGTAAACATGTAATTCTAGGATTTTCTAAATGTATGTGTAATACATTTCATAAACCAATTTGACAAATAGTATTTTTTATGTTCTCCTGAATAAATTTTATGTATTTGACCTGATGAATTTTTTCTTAGACATTGTCTAGATATAGATTGTTAGGAATAATTCAGCTTGTTCTATCTCAATAATGATGATGATGTACATATAGGATAATGTAGTACCTTATACGGTATCGTAGATGTATATGTATACATGAAAAGAGTACGTATATGTATAGTACATCTAACACCCCCCCCCTTCAAACTCAAGGCGGATCATAAGTCTTGAGTTTGGATAGCATGAAACGATGATGATCACCTGTCTGTGCCTTGGTAAAGAAATCTGCCACCTGGATCTCGGTGGGGAGATAGTGAAGAGACACTGCCTGTGCACGTACATGACATCTAGTGAAGTGGGCATCGACACCAATATGTTTGGTTAACTCGTGCTTAACCAGATCTGTAGCAATCTGAAGAGCCCCAGTACTGTCACAATGAATAGGAGTTGAAGAAGAAATAGATACGCCAAAATCTTGTAGAATTGACCGAAGCCAGAGGACCTCCTGAACAGTGGAAGCCAAAGCATGGACTTCAGCCTCAGTACTGGACTTGGCAACAGTATGATGTTTCTTGGTCTTCTAAACAATGAGAGATGACCCAAGAAAAATACAGTAACCAGTGACAGAAACCCTATCATTAGGAGAACTAGCCCAGGTAGCATCAGAATAAGCCTGTAGCTGTAGAGTGGAGTGGTGAGGATAGAACAAACCACGAGAAACAGTGTCACGAAGATAACGCAACACCCGTAGAAGATGAGCATAGTGAACAGAAGTCGGGGCTGCTACAAATTGACTGAGAATATGAACAACATGAGAAATATCAGGTCGAGTGACAGACAAGTAGACCAAACTGCCCACAAGATGTCGATAGCGAGAAGGATCTAATAAGGGGATCCCATCAGTAGCACGGAGCTGCAAATGGAGCTCCATCCGCGTGGCAGCAGTACGGGTATCAGTCAAACCTGAACGAGCAAGAAGATCGAGAGTGTAACGCTGCTGAGAGAGCCGGTAGCCATCTGAATGAGAGGTGATATCGATGCCAAGAAAGTAGCGAAGTGGTCCCAAATCAGTCATAAGAAAAGTCTCACACAATTTCTGCTTCACAAAAGCAATGTGAGAAGAGTCATCACCAGTGAGAATCATATCATCCACATAGAGAAGAAGAATGGTTTGACCCCGAGATGAAGAATGAACAAAGACAGCGGGATCATGTATGCTGGCAGTGAAGCCAGCAGCCTCAACTACGGTGCTGAAACGCTCAAACTAGGCTCGTGGAGCCTGTTTGAGACCATAAAGTGCATGGCGAAGATGATAAACCATTCCAGGAGGAACACGAAGACCAGGGGGAGGAGTCATGTATACTTCCTCTTTCAAGTCGCCTTGAAGAAACGCGTTCTTCACATCAAGCTGATGAAGAACCCATCCACGAATAGCAGCAACAGCAACTAAGGTACGGACAGTATGCATGTGGGCAACAGGGGCAAAAGTCTCCTCATAATCACGACCATACTCCTGCTGAAAACCTCGAGCAACTAGACGCGCTTTATAGCGCTCAAGAGACCCGTTAGAGCGGGTTTTAACCTGGTAAATCCAACGGCAGGTGATGGGAACAGCATGGGAAGGAAGAGGAACTAGATCCCATGTATGAGTCCGAGATAATGCATCAAGTTCCTCGGCCATGGCATTCTGCCACTCAGGCAACTGAACTGCTTCGCTATAGGTACCTGGCTCAAAGACATCTGAAACACTGGTGCTAACAGAAGCATAGCGATTAGGAGGATGTAAAGTAGAGCGATCACGAAGAGAGTAAGGATGAGAAGATATCTCAGGTGGTGGATCAGCAGTGGGAGATGTGTCAGAGGAGACCGGTTGAGATGGAGGTGCTATGGGTTCCCGACGTTGATACGTAAAACGTATAGGAGGATGGGCAAGAGGAAGAGAGGAGGAAGGAGAGGATACTATAGGAGACTCAATAGATAAAGGAGGAGATGAATGAGAGAGAAGTTCAGGAGAAGGGTGAAGGGGGGGAGGGATAGATATGGGATGAAGACCTGGACTGGAGGGTGTAGGAAAAAGAAATGACAGAGGAACGGAGGGAGAGGGAGGGGAAGTGGAGGATGGAGAGGCATAGAATGGAGTGGACTCATCAAAAGTGACATCACGAGAAATACGAATACACTGAGTAATGGGATTATAGCAACGATAACCTTTATGCTCAAGACTATACCCAAGAAAAACACAAGAAATGGACTGGGCGGTGAGTTTGGTCCGTTCAAGGGGTGAGAGTAGAACGAAACAACGACATTCAAAGGTACGGAGATGGTCATAGCGAGGAGGAGTCCCATGGAGACACTCACCTGGGCTACGACCATGAAGATGAGAAGAGGGTTGTAGGTTAATAAGATAAACAACAGTGCTTACTGCATCAGCCTAGAAGTGAGGGGGAAGGAAAGCACCTAGAAGAAGAGCACGGGCTGTCTCTAATATATGACGGTGTTTACGCTCAGCAACACCATTCTGAGAATGAGCTCCAGGGCAGGATAACTGAGGTAAGGTGCCTTCAGAAGATAAGAAGGCACGAAAGGCTTGAGAAGTATACTCGCCGCCAGAGTCAGACCGAAAGGTTTTGATAGGTGATGAAAATTGTGTGTGTATCATAGTAGAAAAAGAGCGATAAATACATAATAACTGACTACGATGATGCATGAAGTAAATCCAAGTGAAGCGGGTGTAGTCATCAATAAAAATAACATAATAACGATTGCCTCCTTTAGAAACAAAGGGAGCCGGACCCCATACATCAGAGTGTATGAGTTCAATGGGAGCAGTAGTCTGAGAAACACTAGGAGGATAAGGACGTTGTAGTTGCTTGCCAAGTTTACAACCAAAACGGACAACATCAGAAGGAGATGAGACAGACCCTAAGACTCCATGACGAACAAGAGAGGACATACAGGAGGAAGATAAGTGACCAAGACAATGATGCCATAAATGATGAGATATAACAGCCGCATTACAGTGAGGAAGAGATGTACCTAGAGATGTAAGACGAAGGGAATCCAGCACATAAACTCCATTATGACGACGACCCCTTCCAATTACATTCCCACTATGATCCTGCACACGACAAGAGGTACGGTAAAAAATAACTTGACAATCATAATCAGTAAGCTGGCTAACAGACATAAGGTTCATAGATAATGAAGGAACATAAGAAACAGAAGGAACAGAGAAAGCACTTGATGAAAGATGGCTGGTAGAGGAAATAGGAAGGAGTGTACCATCAGCAATGCGAACATGAGAGACAAGAGGTGATGAATTAGAATGATGAAGATAAGTGGCATCATGGGTCATGTGGAGAGAAACACCAGAGTCAAGAAGCCAAAGAGGACAGGAGCTACCTGAAGTAGATGAATAGACCTGAGCCGAAATCGCATGGCCAGTAGATGGGTCTGCCAAATAGGACTGCTGGAACTAATGGAACATCGCTATCAAATGTTGATCTGCAGGAGATAATGGAGCAGGAGATTCCAGAGAAGATGAATGCTGAAGATGATTGGAAGTTGGGGTAGAAGTAGGGGGAGGAGCGTGCTGAAGTCCACGCTGCTTTGTCCCACAATTATGTTGAAAGTGGCCCAGTATGCCACAAGAGTGACGCATGACGTTCTGCTTTGATTTGGGAATTCCGATGTTGAAAAATGCGAAGTCAAAAGTCCGGGACTTTTTTTTTATATATATATATATATAGGTGTGCTTGTCTGGAATCAAAACAAGATTCCAGACAGCATCTTATAATTGAGAAACATCACAGAGCACGGGAAAGAAAAGCCGCCAGTGTGGGAACTTGGACCGGCACACTGGCCGAGGTTCGCCGGAGGAGAAGAAGAGGCAGCCGAAAGAGAACTGGGGGGAGGGGGTAAGGGGGGCAGGGGTTGTAGGGGAGATGGGGGAGCTGCGGGGAAGGGCGGAGAATCGGGGTGGCGGGGGGGAGCTGCGGGAGTGGTGGGGGAGGAGGTGGGGCGGGGGCTGCAGGAGTTGATATGGCAGGGGAGCTGTGGGAGAGGAGGTGGGGGTGGTTGCCGGGTGACTGGTGGCTGGTGGCTGGTGGCGGTGGGTGAAGGCCTGCAAGGCGGGGGGGAGAAGAGGCCGGGGGGAGGAGAGGAGCTGGAGACGGCTGAGGAGGGGAGATGGGAGACGAGGCCGGTGGGGAGAAGAGGCCCGGGGGGGGAGGAGAGGAGCTGGAGACGGCCGGAAGGTAGTGGGGCTGATGGCGGCTGGGGAGGGGAGATGAGAGAGGAGGTGGCCGGTGAGGAAAAAGAGAGACAGAGAGACAGAGAGCTGATGGCGGCCGGGGAGGGGGAGACTGCCGGAAGAAGAGGAGACGGGGAACGGCCGGGAAAACGAGCGAGAAGGAGACGGGAGATGGCTGCAGCCGGAGAGAGATGTCCGGCGTCGGTTGTCGGACGGATCTAAAGCTCTAATACCATGTTAGGAATAATTCAACTTGTTCTATCTCAATAATGATGATGATGTACATATAGGATAATGTAGTACCTTATACGGTACTGTAGATGTATATGTATACAAGAAAAGAGTACGTATATGTATAGTACATCTAACATAGATCATGATTTTTGGTGTTCTCATAGCAGAGCAAGAGGGAACTAATTTGAAGGCAGTTGAGTTGTATCCTTTGAAGGCAATTGGAAGGCAGTTAGAATACTTTTTTATTGGAGAAAACCAATGTAAGTCTTTGAAAGGCCTTTCTCATTGTTAGGTACTTATCTTGTTTAATTGCAAGTTGTTCTGCTTAGCTCCAAAATAGAGATGCATCAATTCACGAAATGTTTGTTCTATATGATAAAGTTAGAAATGCTGGATTCATGTTATATTAGTTCCAGGATTTAAACTCAATTCTGTTCCAGATCTAGTCACTTCAATCCATGAGCATTGGTTCTGTGCTCGGTGTGTGAACACATCCAAAACTGCTGGTGAAGGTGCCATTGTGATGCAAGCTAAGATTGAGTTTGTCAGATAAATGGTAGCAAGGTAATCAAATTGGGAATTGCGAACGAAAATCGTAGGTTGTCAAATAGTTCAAAGAGTAATATTCAATTTAATATTTCAAAAAAAAAAAAAAAAAAAAAAAAAAATATATATATATATATATATATATATATATTTATATATATATCACGGAAGGCATAAAGGTTTAATTTGGTTTATTTGAAAACCAATTTACTGAATAGTTGGAATTTGGTATACAATAACCAAATGTTGAACCGAAATTTTCATAAACTTAACTAACATAGAGCTGAGTAATTGAATTTTTTTATCTTTATTTATTTACGTATGTGTTTTTGTCATTCATTTAATTATATAATATGATAAAATATTAATAATATTTAAAATTCAGTTAACAAAGAACTTAATTTTTAAATTGAATAATCAAAAACTGAACCAAAATAATATATAATCAAAAACCAGAAAACCGAGTTAAAAAAAAGAGTGAAAATAATATATAAATAATTCTAGTTTGGTTTGCTCTCTCCTAGTAGTCACCCTTGTGGAAGGATATTGTGATTACTTTGTTATATAGTCAGTGATTTTCTTCCTTCAATTAATTAATCTTATTAATTGTCATGATTAAATGTAATGTTCATACTAATGTAATGGATACAGTATTTGGTTGATGATAATTATTTTTAAGAGTATTATTTTTACGAACTAATGAATGGGAAATATATCGCGATGTTACAGGAGAACTTAGTCATGATCGTGTTCTTGGATTAGGTACGGGTATTCAAGGGAAAGATGTGTACGGTAGTAGTTCCTCTCAAACATGTAGCAAAAGATGCAAAGAAATTCAAAAGATGAAGGAAAAAGAATGGGAGGACTGTTTCAAGCAAATGGAGTCTACAATTGATATATTGCAACAACAAGTACCCGTTATGGTTCAAGCGGTGTTGCAAAGTTTGGGATTATCTAATATACAATTAGCTACACAGGTATAATAATATAATTTAATGTTTTTAATTATTGTCTTTATATGATTTTTAGATTGTTGTTAATGTAATGTATTATTTATATGTTATTTTAATTTATTATCTCACATTCTCTTTCCGCTTATGTTATCTTATTCATTTTCTTTTAATACTATTATGTTTATAGTATATACAAAATCCTATAATTAACTATCTCATCACTAATATTATTTAATACTCGTACCAAACCTATATGCATCTTAGGCTTTAATCCAAAATTTTCATTTTAATAGTGTACTATTGAATTTTAAAATGTTTGCATGTATTATGTTTGTGTGCAGGGAGGTGGTAATGATCTTAGGGATGTGATAGCTAATTCTCAAGAAAATAAAAGGGATGTTCATCATGGCAATGTTAATGAAAAAGATGGCAATGAGAATAGCTTGGAGGAAGACTCCGAAAAAGATGATGATGACAATGAAAATGAAGAGAGTTGTGAAGATGACGATGATGATGATGATTGAAGATTTAAATGTTTTGAATGTTTCCAACTCTTATTTGATTTCATTTTTCAAACTTTTATTGAGTTAATGTTTCGTAAAAGTCTATAACACTTAATTCTTCACACTTATTTAGTTTTATGTTTTGAACTTTATTATGTCATTGTTTTGTAGAATCTTATAATACTTAATTTTATTAGACATGAATTGATATTAACCTATTATTAGGTTCATATGTTAAATTGAGTCAATGTGGTAAATGAGCTTTTTGTGTATGAGCTTGTTGTTATATAATTTAAATTATATTGTAATATAGGATCTGAAGTAATTAGGTGCATGCTATCTATTTTTCCATATAGCATTTGCGACGACTTGGTCACAAAAAGATTTATTTGGATGGACACAAAAAAATATTCATTTGCAACCAACACCGATTGGTCACAAATAACACTTACTTGCTACAACACAAAGTTAGTCGCAAATAATAAGTTGTTACGACGGCATATTCTTTGTTGCAAATAATATCTTTTGCGACGGCATACACTTTGTTGCGAATATTATTTTTTGCGACGGCGTAATCTTTGTTGCAAATAATACCTTTTGCGATGGCGTACTCTTTGTTGCAAATAATATCTTTTGTGACGGTCAATATGTCATCGCAAATAACTCTAATTGCGACAAATAGTTGCCGTTGCAAAAACATTTCGTCACCTTAATTCGTCGCATTATTAATGTTTTTGTAACTAGATTTTAAATTTTTTGCGACGGCTTTTTGTTGTCGCACAAACTAGTTTTTGCGACGGTTGATTGTAATAACTATCTTTTGCGATGGAAGCAGATACGACGACATGCGACGGCGAAATGCCGTCGCAAAAAACCTTTTGCGATGACATTTAAGTTTTTGCGACGGTAACTGATTATAGCAAAAACTAGTTTTTCTTGTAGCACATGCGTAGGATATAGTTGAAATATTCACATAAAATTCGGTAAATAAATATGAATGATTATTTATAGGAGTTTTTCACTTTTTATATTAAAAAGTACGTCATGAAAATATGTTTATAATAGCAAATAATGATAATAATAATAATAATAGCGCATGCTACATATAAACCATATAAGCATATCAAAGTATGAATATCTAATTAAATGGAGTTCCTTAGAAGTTTGAAGATCAATATGTGTATAATAAAAATTACAATTCATAAAAAACAAACAAAGATAATGTTGAACAATTAAGTTCGTAATATGAAAAACAAATAAATATTATCTCTCCAACCCTGCAAACAAATAAATATTATCTGTCCAACCATGCATGATCATCATCAACATTCATTTTTGCATGTGATGCTTTTCTTTTTCCTCACTATCATTTTCATCTCGCCAATCTAATTCTAGTGGATCTTGTAAATTAAGAGGTCCATTAAGTTGCTCCAAATCAATAAGTAAAGGATAAAGGATTGAAATTTTCCATCATCATGGTATTTCTTCAAGTCCAAACAAGATCATTTAATAATTTTGGAGATAACTTGTTCTATTTTTTTTTTTTTTTTTTGTGTTTTAAATTCTTTCCATTTTCACTCACATGGACAAGAGGTATATAATTGATTCAAAACTCAAAAAATAAGCCGTACTCCCTTCAGTTGAAATTATCTAGCACTTAAGGATTTTGTTTTTATTTTAAATTAGTTGTCACTTTAAGAATTTTATAAGCATTAATTACAAATTTTTCAATTTAACCAATCATATTTAATAAAATATATGAAAAGAGAGTGTGTGTGTCTCAATGACAATGAGCGCAAATAATCCCTATGTAAGGGTGAAATTCGCTTTTCATGCTACTTTTCTAAAATTTAAGAGCTTTAATGACACTCTTAATTTTTGTGCAAACATTAAATGAGACAAATAATTTGGATTCAACGAAGTATTTTTTTTAAGAGGAAGTTTTTACACATTTTCTTTTACTTTTAATACTTATGAATTAAAAAATATATGTATTTTTTCCCAAATTTTTCAACAGGTAAGTAGAATTTGTGTTTTTCGATAAGTGGTAATTTATATATTTTCTCATATGTAATTTCATGTATTTATGTTTGTCTTCAATGTTATTTTCATACTGTTTTGGTACTTAGTTTTCTTTGTTTTTCTAGGCCTTTTTGTTTTTCTAGGTCAATATACATGTATCTCAAGTCAAAGTACCAAATTATGAGCCAAATAGAGCAGAATTGGAATAATGGGGAGTATCCAGAAAATATATGGCCAAGTACACTCCCGTGTATTTTGTCTGTGTAACTTCAATGACTGATTTAGAAGCACCTAGAGAAATACATGTCTATGTACACGCTCATGTACAAGACCGTGTACTTATACATGGACTTGTTACATGTCCATTCAATCTCCTAGTGCAGAGCATAATGAAATTCGAAGAGTCACATGACTAAATACACGGCCGTGTACTCTGTCTGTGTAACTCTAGGGTTAGCATAATCTTGAGAGCATTTAGCCGCAACCTTAAATACATGGCCGAATACACGACCATGTACATGCCTGTGTATTTATCTGATTTATGGTATAAAAGGTTTTGGGAAAAAGAATGACGAATTTTTTGGACCTTTTTAGGAAATCATTGATAGCTAGGGTTGAGAGGGCCGGAGATGACGAAGAGGAAGACAATGGAAGCGGAGGAGGTGACATTCAAAGGCGATTACACTGACCTTGACTGATTCTAAGCGTCACTCATACTAGAAGGGGGTTCTCTCTCATGAATCTTGGGTTTTATTCTCGTATTTCTTGCTTAGTATTGAACAAGACTCCAATGGAGAGCTAACTTCCTTGGGTATTCGGATTTGATGTAGTTTGGATTCATTACTTTTATATTGTTCTTAATTTAGATTTCTTTTGGTTTATTGGATTTATCTATGTTGTTTGATATTGGTTTAGCGTATCGAGAGAGGCTCTACTTTTATGATTTCACATTGGGTATCAAGAGATCCATGTGAGAAAATCACACATATATGAATAGGTTTTATTAACGTGTGCTAGAGATAGGGTGCCGTGTACCTTCCGATTAAGATCGTCGTAGTTTATCTCCGATCCTTGACATGGAATTCCTAGAGCTTTATGCAATTGTATGAAAGTAGGTTCGAAAAAGATTTTGATCTATCGTAGCATGGGATTAGTTGTTGAGGGGTATCGAGAGAGCGCTGAACATAATCTTGAATTCCTTCCGTCCAACAATCCTTAGACCCAATCTTATTAAATTCAATTGCCTTTATTTAATCCAAGCGAAATCTTATTCGAACACCTGTCTCATCTTTTGATTTAATCACTCTTATAATTGTTTTTCTAGCCGAATGGTTGTTTTCTTTAACTTCTTAGAAATCAGCACTTTCTACATTGATTCTAGATTAGATTGCATCGTTAGGATTAGTACTAGTGTTCTCTAATCTCTGTGGGTACCACAACCCTTTTTCTCATCTCACTATAACTTGATGACCCGTACACTTACTGTATAGGGTTGCATAACGTGCACACCTCTCATCAACGTACAAACTTCTATAATTCATGTATTACATGGAATAAACCAACTTAGCTTTTAAGTGATAGGACATTAGTAGTTTGTTCATAATTCTTAATTAAAAAGTTTTGTTTTTTTAATAATTTTAAATTAATTTGATATTGGGAATATATAAGTAAATAGTAATAATTTATTTCATGTGAGTAATACATTAATTTAGAAGTATTACAAAATTAAGAAAGCTAACAAAGATAATACTCAAGTGGAGAGAAGAGAAATAACCAACTTCTTATTCACTTTCTTCTTTATCACATATATCTCACCCTATTACAAAGCCTCTATTTATAGGCTAAGAAAATGAAAAGTTATAAAATTTAGGGATGAAAAACGCTTGGGAGTTCGGGGAGATGAAGCATTATGTATTAATAGGCATCCACATTAATGTTTCATAACACTCCCCCTTGGATGCCTATAATTCAAGGAAATACCTCATTAAAACCTTACTAGAAAAAACCCAATGGGATAAAAAACTAGTGAAGGAAAAATAGTACATTATCTTTAGTATACGTTATAATTGCTGCCTCATTAAAAACCTTACTAGGAAAACCCAATGGAAAAAAACCATGGTTAAGGGAAAAAGAGTACAGCGCGTAGTAACTCCCCCTCATGATTATATTAGTTGAGATCTTTGAGTCGACGAACTCCAATATTATGGACTATCTTTTCAAATATTGTCGTAGGAAGTTCCTTGGTAAATAAATCTGCTAGATTATCACTTGAACACACTTGTTGAATATTAATATCACCATTCTTTTGAAGATCATATGTGAAAAAGAATTTTTGTGAGATATGCTTTGTTCTATCCCCTTTAATATATCCATCTTTCAGTTGGGTAATACATGCGGCATTATCTTCATATAAGATTGTTGAGGCCATTTTTCCAGAAGACAAACCACAAGTCAGTCGAATGTGTTGAATTGCAGATCTTAACCAAATACATTCTAGGCTTGCCTTATGTATTACTAAAATTTCTACATGATTAGATGATGTGGCTGTTATAGTTTGTTTCATAGATCTCCATGAAATGATTGTACCACCACATGTAAGCACATATTCTGTTTGTGATAGGCCATTATGCCGTTTAGATAAATACCCAGTATCCGCATAACCAATTAAATCTGATTTATGTAAATTTGGGAAAAGCAAGCCCATATCCATTGTTCCTCGAAGGTAGCGAAGTATATGTTTTACTCGATTCCAATGCCTTCGTATGGGAGAAAAACTATATCTTGCTAATAAATTAACAGCAAATGATATATTAGGTCTTGTATGACCATCAAGACATATTAGTGCTCCAATTGCACTAAGATATGGTACTTCAGGACCAAGTAGTTCCTCATCATTTTCTCGAGGTCGAAAAAGGTCTTTATTCACATCTAGTGACCTTATGACATCGGGGTAGTCAATGGATGTGATTTATCCATATAAAAGCCTTTCAACACTTTAGCAATGTAAGCTTCTTGATGTACAAAAATTTACCATTTTTCAAATGTTCAATTTGCAAGCCAAGGCAAAGCTTTGTTCTTCCAAGATCCTTCATCTCAAATTCTTTCTTTAAATAATTTACTGCCTTTTGAAGCTCTTCTGGAGTTCCAATAATATTTAAGTCATCAACATAAACTGCAATTACAACAAACTCATTATTCCAGGATTTCTTTATAAAAATACATGGATAAATAGGATCATTTTTATATTCTTCTTTTAATAAATGTTCAGTAAGACGATTATACCACATGCGTCTAGATTGTTTCAGTCCATACAAATATTTATTTAATTTAATTGAATAATGTTCTCGAGAATTTGAATCACATGCTTCAGGTATTTTAAATCCTTCAGGGAGTTTCATATATATATTTCACTAATAAGGGATCTATATAAATAAGCCGTAACGACATCCATTAAATGCAAATCGAGTCCTTCATGTACTGCGAGACTAATTAAGTATCAAAAAGTTGTTGCATCCATCACAGGTGAGTATGTTTCATCATAGTCAATGCCAGGTCTTTGAGAAAACCCTTGAGCCACAAGTCATGCTTTATATCTCATAATTTCATCTTTTTCATTTCGTTTTCGCACAAATACCCATTTATATCCAACCGGCTTTACACTTTTATGTGTACGAACTACGGGTCCAAAAACTTTTCGTTTTCCAAGTGAGTTTCATTCTGACTCAATTGCATCTTTCCATTTTGGCCAATCATTTCTTTCCATTTTGGTTAATGATCCTCATTATTTATCACATTTAGTGCTATATTATATGCAAAACTATTATCAATGTTGACTTCATTTCGGTTCCATTTTAATCCATTTAGAATGTAATTTATTGCGATCTCTTTATTTTCACAAATTTCATGTACATGTGTTTCTTTCGCACTTTTGGACTGTTCTAAAGACTCTTCTAGAGTTATTGTATCCTCGATTTGACCATCTAGATTGTTAGCTCATTTTTTTTTCTAGGATTTTTATCTTTGGAACCTACAGCCTGCCACGCTTCATGCGTGCTTTGGATTCATTTGCAATATTAATTTGTCCTACAGGGACATCAATTTTTATTGGAGCATTAACAACTGGTATATGTGATTTAGTCACTTTCTTTGGGTCAGTAAATGCATCTGGCAGTTGTTCAGCTAAAGTTTTTAAATGAATTATCTTTTGAACTTCTAGTTCACATTGTTTAGTACGGGGATCAAGATAAGATAATGATAATACATTCCAACTAATTTCTTTTGCTAGTTGTTTATTTTCTCTCCCTAATATTGGGAAAACTGATTTGTCAAAATGATAATCAGCAAATCGAGCTTTCAATAAGTCTCCCATTAATGGTTCCAAATATTTTATTATAGATGGAGACTCATACCCAACATAAATTCCTAACCTCCTTTGAGGGCCCATCTTAGTGCGTTGTGGTGGAGCAATTGGAACATAAACCGCACATCCAAAAATTCGTAGATGGGAAATATTAAGTTTCTGACCAAAAACCAATTGTAAAGGGGAGTACTTTTGATAATTTGTTGGCCTGATGCAAATTAAAGCTGTTGCATGCAAAATAGCATGTCCCCAACAAGAAATTGAAAGCTTTGTTCTCATAAGTAATGGCCTTACAATTAATTGCAAACGCTAGATGAGTGATTCCGCAAGGCCATTCTGTGTATGAACATGTGCTACACGATGTTCAACATCAATTCCAATTGACATACAATAATCATTAAAAGTTTGAGAAGTAAATTCACCAGCATTATCAAGGCGTATTTTTTTAATTGGATAATCAGGAAATTGTGCTCGAAATCGAATTAATTGAACAAGCAATCTAGCAAATGCTTGGTTGTGTGTTGATAATAAACATACATGGGACCATCTAGTTGATGCATCAATTAAAACCATACAATATTTAAATGGTCCACATGGTGGGTCTACTGGCCCGCAAATATCACATTGTATACATTCTAGAAATACAAGAGGCTCATTTCCTATTTTTGCAGGTAATGGTCGAATAATCAACTTTCCTTGAGAACAAGCAGCACATGAAAAATCTTTAGATTAAAGAATCTTCTGGTTCTTTAACGAATGTCTACATGAATTCTCAATTATTTTTCGCATCATAATTGATCCGAGATGGCCCAACCGATTATGCCAAATAATAAATGTATTTGTAAGCTCGTGATTTATGATAGCATATATTTCAGTTATACTAATATATGTGTAGTACAAACTAGAGGAAAATGCAGCTAATTTTTCCAATATGCATTCTTTACCTAAGATCAAACTTATAATATACAGATATTCAATATTTTCATCATTTGTTGTCTTAATATGATATCCATTTCAGCGGATATTCTTAAAACTTAGCAAGTTTCTTTGAGACTTGGTAGAATATAATGCATTATTGATATAAAATTTTGTTCCTCCAGGTAATGACAAATTAGCTCTTCCGGAGCCTTCAATTAACTTTGTACTTCCTGATATAGTGCTGACATTGGCTTCTTCCATTACTAAATAAGAGGAGTATTTTTTATCTTTAAGGATGGTGTGAGTTGTTCCACTATCAACGAGACACATATCTTCATCATTGATGTTGTTGTTAACCAAATGGATACTCATTCTTCATTAAAACATCACAAGAAAAGAAATCAATACTAGAAAATGGTCATTAAAATAAAAAAAAACAACTTTATAAATAAATTATCCTTTGCCTTTGTAAAAGAAAAACACACTTGATATTAATAAGACATAAAAATTTATTTTTTATATCATACTCCATCAACAGTTGAATGGTCAATATTCTCTTCAGGATCGATCAAGAAGTTAGCAATATCCAAATGAGTATCATCAATATGGCTATGATCGAGATCATATTTATAAGAAAAATTTGTCTCGATCTTTTTCTCTTTGTTTTTAAGTGATTCTTGGTAAAGATCAACAAGATGTTTTGGCGTACGACAGGTACGCGACCAATGACCTTTGCCACCACAACGATAGCATGAATTATCCACATGTTTACTTGTTTGCCCACTTTTTTCCTTTTCATTTTTCTCTTCCTTATTTTTCCACTTCAAGTTGGGAGATGAATTCATTTTATAACCACTACGATAATAAACTTGATTATTTTCACGTCCATGACTACGACCACGACCATGGCCACGCCCACGGCCACGTCCACGAGTTTGCCCATAATTGTAGTTACCGTGTGTTGTCACATTCACTTCAGGGAATAGTCAAACCGGTAGGACGACACTCATGATTCTTCATTAATAGCGCATTATTTTGTTCTGCCACGAGAAGACAAGAAATCAATTCAGAGTATTTCTTGAAACTCTTTTCCCGATATTGCTGCTGCAGGAGCACATTGGATGCATGAATGGTGGAGAATGTTTTTTTCTAACATATCTTCATCAGTAATTTTTTATCTACATAATTTTAATTGAGAAATGATTGTAAATATTGTGGAATTATATTGACTAACAGTTTTAAAATCTTGCAATCGCAAATGCATCCAGTCATAATGAGTTTTTGGAAGAATTATAGTTTTCTGGTGGTCATATCTTTCTTTTAGATTATTCCAGAGAATAAGTGGGTCTTTTAGCGTAAGGTATTCAGTTTTCAATCCTTCATGGATGTGGTGATGAAGAAAGATCATGGCTTTTGCCTTATCTTGGTTGGATGCTTTGTTCCCTTCTTTGATTGTGTCTCCAAAACCATTTGCATCCAAATGAGTTTTAGCATCTAACACCCATGATAAATAATTCTTCACCGTAATGTCAAGAGCCACAAATTCAAGTTTCGCAAGATTTGACATATTGATACTATAACATAAATATAAAATAAGTCAAATAATATCAAATATCATAAAAATTGAATTCTTGTAAAAATATACATAGTCTATTACTTGTTATTATAAAATCCAAGATCAAAATAATTTACCTCGAAGTTTGAAAGGTAGAGGTTTCATGCTGATAACGTATTATAAAATTAAGAAAGCTAACAAAGATAATACTCAAGTGGAGAGAAGAGAAATAACCAACTTCTTATTTACTTTCTTTTTTATCACATATATCTCACTCTATTACAAAGCCTCTATTTATAGGCTAAGAAAATGAAAAGTTGTAAGAATTTAGGGATGAAAAACGCTTGGGAGTTTGGGGAGATGAATCGTTATGTATTAATAGGCATCCACATTAATGTTTCATAAATGTTTCATAACAAGAAGAATATAATAGGTTTAGATTCTTTGTTAGGGCTATTCAAAGAAAACAAACTTATTTGAAACTATTTGATTATATATGCTTATTCAAGGGATTTTAAGTTATTTTCTTTTATTTGCTAAATAAATCAACTTATTTTCCTCCCTTATGAGGATTTTGATATTCAATACAATTTTGTTTTATAATTAAAAATAATTTATAGAATTACTAGGATTGATCCTTGTTTGCCAATGAAAATTTAAATATAAACAAACTTGCACTACCCCTTCGAATTAATAAAGAAAATTAATAAAATAAACCCATAATATATTTGGACATCAAAACCATTAGTGATTAGATATAAATTATTGCTATACATATAAATGGCGCGTGGTAATAGCAATATTCATAGCAAATGATATAAATAAGGGAAAATTACTGTTCACCCCTCGTGAATTTCAAAACTGGCCATAAACCCCCTCCTTTTTTTGCACACCCGGACAGCCCCTCCGTTATAGTTTGGTTCCCTTCTACCCCCCGTCTGTCACATGAAATGGGTCCGTGTTATGAAAATCCATTTTTGCCTCTGCAAATGGTGGGAAAAAACCCCGCCCGATCACATCATGTCATGTCTCACATTTACGCATACATTTGTGAGTTTTTTCCCCCTTAATGGTTTCTTGTTCGCATAGAGAGCTTAGAAGGCAAATTACATATTTTTGTTCTTGTTATCCTTTTCCTTCTGCTAAGTTGGTTTTTGGATTTGAATTCCTCCGGTCACCCGATATTATGGACAGTTTTTGTGCCATTGCTAGATACAACGGGGAGGGACGAGTGATGACGTTCACCGCGTCAACTGAATGCGCGTCAGTGTTAGGTGAGATTTGTGAGCGCTAGGGTTTCGATGTTTGTCACGCGAGGGTGAAGTTCATCACACCCGATGGACATAATACGGTTTGCCCAATAGAGAACGAGGTCGACTTCCAGCGCATGTGTCATGTGTTCTCCATCCTCAAAGGCGGTGTAGTCGAAATGGTTATCGAGACGGATGACGTGCCACGGCAGCCTTCTGAAAACGAGTTATTGTCGTGGTAATGCGTTGCTCTAAAACAATTATGCAGTTGTATGTCAGTTAGTGTTTAATACTACCATTATTTGTAATAAAGAATGAATTATCCGTTTAACTTTGGAGTCTCCGATTAAGTTATCATGTTTCTGTTTAACCTGTCATATACCATTTGCATTATTACATCTCTGTTTAACTATGTTTGTTAACGTGTAAATATTAACTTCTGCGTTTAACTACGTGGAGTTTATGCTTAAATTCTGATCGTTTGCGTTTGAACTGAAGTGTTGGGAGGAATTCGGAATATGGGAGCGCTTTTGTCCCATCACATGGCGACCCGGATGGTGTCGCATGCCTGCCATCCTCGTCAGATCAACATGAAGTGTTGTCGTTGGACGTCGGATAACGTTTTGATGGCGTTGAACATTTCCGAGATACACTTCGCAATTTTGCTATCAGTCGGAATTTTGATTTCAAATTCGTGAAGAACGAAAAATACCGGGTCACTATGGAATGCGCGGCCGATGGATGTCAATGGCGCGTTCACGCATCAAAGGAATATAATAGAAATACCTTCATAATCAAGACAATGGACCCGTCGCACACTTGCGGTGGTGGAATTGGCTCGGCGTCACGCCCGAAAGCGTCCAAAAAATGGGTCAGCGCACGAGTGATTCAGAAACTGAAGGACCGGCCCTTGTACAAGGCCATCGACATTCAGAAGGACATGTTGCGGAGCATGGTGTCGACATTCCATACAAGCAGGCTTGGCTGGGAAAAGAGCATGCCCGGGTGATCCTCGACGGTAGCGACATCTCCAGCTACGATCTGTTGCTTTGGTACGTCCATAAGGTGGCTGAGACAAACCCCGGCAGCATCGCGTTTGTGGAAAGAGACGGTGAGCGTTTTAAACGTGCGTTCTTCTCTTTCAGCGCGTGCATTTTGGGGTTCAAGCGGGCATGCAGGCTGCTGCTATTTGTCGATGGTACTCACCTCCTTGGAAAGTATCGGGGTACTCTCTTGGGTGCCACAGGCAAGGATGGGAACAATGGCTTCTTCCACGTCGCCTTCGCTATTGTCGACAACGAGACCGACGCCAATTGGACGTGGTTCATTTCCAAGTTAGGTGATGCTTTATACGACGAAGGAGACTACGAAGAGACAATTACATTCGTTTCGGATAGGTCAAAGGGCCTTGTGAACGCTGTTGCGAGAGTTTTCCCTTCATCCCCACACGCGTATTGCCTTCGGCACTTGGAGGCCAATTTTATGAAAGCCAATGGCAGACTTGGGAAGGCATTGAGGGAGGAGTGCTGGTCCATATACTTTCGTATCGCGTGGGCAACGACGGCTAAAGAATTCGATGACACCGTCAATGAACTGCGGGCCGCATCACCCGAAGCGTTTCAGTGGTTGTCAAGCAAGCGCACGCACGAGTGGGTCGTATTCCCAAGGGCCCGAGAATCTATCCTTACTTCCTTCTCGCAATGTTGTCTAGCCGATCAATTTCGAGAGTAAAGGAAGAAAATGCAAAAACAAGAAATAAATGCAATTCGAAATGCTAATTAACCAGGGCAATAGAAAGTGTGAAATCAGGGTGAGAAAGCGGTCCCGGATAAGGATCCCCTCAGGGGCTACTGAACTGTACAGGATACTGGATTAACATGTAAATGGCTTGTTGGACCAAGAAAACCCTAGATTAGGTCAACCCGATGGTCACGGCAGTTGACCCCTAATCCGGTACGAGTATTGAATACGGGCTCTACCCGTATAAATCCTCATACGATTGCAAAGGGTGAGGTGGTTTTCTCAAACTAAGGTTGAATCACAAATAAGCAATTAACCCTAGAATTGGAGGGGTACAAATACCCGATGGTCACGGCGTATTTATACGTATTTCCCTTCCAAGCTTGGTGAGTCTAACACTAGGGCAATGGTCATGCAACCTAGTATTGGCTAAGTATGGATACACAGAGTTCTCATGCATACCCTAACATTCAAAAGCACCAAACAAGGATCACAAACAATTATCACAAACAAGTCTACAAACATGAATTAAAACCAAGCATTCAAAATACACAAGTTCACCCCCAAGGTTCACCTACATCCGGTGACCTTGGGGTTTAGTTGTTCATAATATCAAAATACATACTCAAAAGCATGAAAACAACTAAAGAAAGCATAATCACTCCCTCAAATACGAAAATGGAGTTCCGAAGACGCCACTCAAGAGGTGGCTTCTCTTGTCTTCAACCCTCCTTCAATGATGCCCTAGAGTAGGATCTTGCTCCCAAACGCACTCTCCTCCAAGCCGGATTTTTAGATGGTTGTGTGGAGCTCCAAGGAAGAAGACTAACCCCCCATCCAAATGCCCTAGAAAAGCCTTTTAAATCAAGGCATCCAGAGAGTTTCTCAGGAATTTTTCCATTCAACGCTACAGTACTCTGCTACAGTATTGTGCTACAGTAATTCCGCTGCAGTACTGCTACAGTGATGATGCCCAAAAAACGCCGTATTTGGTGTCGATTTCTTCATGAATACGATCTTGAGCTTATTTCGGGCCTGTAACACAAGTAAAACCACATTAAACAAGAAAATAGAAAACAACTTAACATAAAGAGAGAATAAACTATACACAAGTACGTATAAAATACGTATATTTAGACGTTTATCAAACATCCCCACACCTAAGCGTTTGCTTGTCCCCAAGCAAACAAACATGAAGAACAGGGGCAAGAAGATAAATGGCTAAATATACGACCTCAAACTCAAATGTACAGGACTTTACTAGCACAAGTGGTTAGAAATCAGGAAGTGAGTTGTTCAGTGTATAGACAAGCAATATCAGCTCTGTTTCATCCAAAGTGTCATCGTGAGTGTGTGCTGACTCCCACACTGATCTCCACACCCTGGATTACCCCAGGATGTCCATTCACCTCACATAGATTGAAGTTAGTGTTAGGAATGCTAAAGACCCTCTCAATAGTCAATTAAAAATCTTCTGGTCTCCAAAAAGGAACTTTAACATCAAGTGAAGATAGAACAGGTTTCAGGCGTTTTTTTTTTTTTTTTTTTTTTCCGAGTCCGCCTAACGTAGACTGCACAAAAATTTTTCAGCAGAATGCACATGCTGGCCAGGCACAAGAGCCACCCAACTTACTTGACTACAGATCTACATATACGCATTCATGCTTTTATAAGCAGAGGAATACTGACATAGACTCTTTTTTTTTTTTTTTTTTTTTTTTTCACAACGCCTGATCAAACCTGCTAAAAACTTCACTTAAAAACCTCACTGAGGGTTAAAGCAAAAACAGGAGACTCAAAAATTTTTAAAGGACTATTGAAAGAAGAATTTAACATCCTAACACAAAAATCAATAAGATGGGTTAGAGCATCAGAATTGGGAGTTATAGTGAGCAGGTATAAATATGCACTAAGGATGAAACAGAACTACATTCATGCACATGTAAAGTACAACTCACTACTGTCATTCTACCAAGCTAGGAAATCCTTAACAAAAAGATCATAGCTATCATAGGTAAAATACAAGCATGCAATACAGTATAAATACTCCATCCCCACACCTAAAGCTGTACATTGTCCCCAATGTACATAAATCAGCAGTACAGGGTGGGAAATAAATATAACAATAATTAAAAGATGGAGTAAGAAACTTCCCCAATCCGTCGATGAAATGCATGTGGACTGGGCGGTCCATTTGGTGAGGGCTGGGAGTGTGAAGCATTCCTAAAGAAATTCCTGGAAAAAGACAGAACACTGATCACAACTCCAGAATGAAAATGATAGAGAAGAGTGCAAAAACAGAAAGTGCAAAATAAACAGAGAAAGTTTAGTAGGGTCGGAACCCTAACTTAAAAAGTAACACTAAAGCAAACAACAATAAGAGCAACAAAATAAATAAAAAGAACAACAAGAACAACAACAAGTGCCGTGATGCTGGGAGTCTAAGAGTCAGATGGCCGTGATGATGCAGCACAGGTGGTAGCTGCGGAGGTGGTGCCCACTGAAGATGAAGAGCTGCGTAGGAATGTCAAGATCTCAGTGGTGGCACTCTCAATGTGACTCACTGATGCAGCTAACTCTCTATGTCCTCTCTCAAGTGTCTGCAGCTGTTGGTAGACCTCAGTGCGAAATTCTGCAAACTGTGCCTCAAGTGATGGTCTCGCTCTCTAGACTCGGCTCGGACTCAGACTCTGAACCGGTGTCCGTCTCGTGCGAAGAATGAGGGTCTTCTGCGTGTGTTCCTTGGTGTTGTGCAAGCCTGTGTATGGTACCCCGCTTCTCAACTATACCAATGCAAGTCAGAGTCTGCATGCTAAGTGGCGCCATAGAACCAACAACTGTCATGCCTTGGGTGTGCTCAAGAAGGAACATGCCTTTGATCATTCTTGTGATATATGGCCCGGCGAAAATTGCTCCAAGGCGAACAAACTGGCCCTGGTGTGCTAAGACTTCCGCAAGAAGATGCCCCATGTGTAGTGGATAGCGCTCGATAATACTGTACAGCATCAGTAGGTCCGTGCGCGAGACAACCCCTGTCGAGTCCAGTCTACCCCCAATGCCTCTAGTCAGCAGTGCATCGATGTATCGATGGGCAGGGTTCAGTAGTTGGGATGCCTTCCTTGTCCCCGAGCGATTTGCTATAGAACACCAATAGGACTCATTTGTAACGGGGTGCGGCAAGTCATAACCTAGGGCTTTAAACTCAGGAGTGTGTGTGTATGCTTCTGTGTAGAACCCCATGTATGCGCCCAGTTCATCTTGAGAGATTCGGTGTTTCTCCCCAAATGCTTGAAATGTAATCACACTCAATGGAGCTTAAGACTTCTAATGTGAGCTCTTTGTAGGTGGGTTCTTCAATGGAGCTTAAGACTTCTAATGTGAGCTCTTTGTAGGTGGGTTCTTCAATGGAGAACAATTTGTCCCACCCACCATAAGAGATAAGCTCCAAGATGACTTCATCTAACCTCAACGCTCTCAAAACATTCCAATCAATTTTTCGTATGGTGCCGAATTGTTTCCTTGACAAAAGGGCAAATCGGGTCTTGTGATCGTCCTTTCAAAATCGTGGTCCGTCGCCGGGCGGAGAACGGTCTCTCCGTGTCCTCTTATGAGCCACTTTCTTGGTCCTCATACCTACAAGACCAAGGGGACACCATTAAACCAAATTATAAAGAAATTGAGGTTTCATGGAATGAAAATTAAGGAGAATGGTTCATTGCTACAGTAAATCCGAGAAATTTTGGCAAGAGTTTTGCTTGAAAAAGTAGCCAAAAATTTCTACAATCATACAAAACCAATCTCACAATGCTATATTAAGCAAAGAGAACATAAACACAAAGATTACATCCCAACAATTCAATAAAACACAAGATATAAGAATGAAAATCAAACCTTAACCCTAGAGTATGAGGGATGAATCAAAAGCTTGAAACGGCTTGAAAAGGTTGTAATCTTCCAAAATCCTTCCACAAAAGAGTTTAGAGGAGGAGGAGAGTGATTTAGAGCAAAAAACATGAGGTGATTTGGTGGAGAAATGAGTGAGAAATGAGAGGAAGAAGATGGGAGTGTCAAGATGAGAGAAAGAGAATGGGAAGAAGCCTTTTTAGGGCTTTTATCGGGCATTCTTGCGGGTGGCCTTGCGGGCGCAAGGTTGCCCGCAAGGAGCCTCGGGAAGCCTTGCGGTTGGGCTTGCGGGCGCAAGCCCACCAGCAAGGCCCCTCTGGATGGTTCACGGGCAAGCTTGCGGGCGCAAGCTTGCCCGCAAGCTTGCCAAATCCGACCAAAACCCTCTCTAACGGTCATAAAACGGCTCCAAACTTGTTTAGCATCAACATAACCTCCTTTAAACCCTACAAACAATGAAAACAAAGCCGATATAATCCCATAAACACACAAGAAGCAAGCTTCATGGCATCAATACATCAAACAACTCAAAGAATCCCAATATCAAGCAACAAAGAAATGACAAAGAAGAAGAACAAAATAACTAAAACAAAGACAACAACTAACCACTAACAAATTAAAGAATACGAAACCTAGAGTGCAAGGAATTTAAAGAGCTTGGGTTGCCTCCCAAGAAGCGCTTGTTTAAAGTCGTTAGCTCGACTTATCATACCTCGAGTCATGGTGGGTCAAAGGGTGGAGAATTACCTCCATTTCTTGGCGGGGGGTTGTTACCTGGAAAGTAATGCTTAAGACGGTGACCATTAACCTTGAATGTTCCGTTCTGAGGGTGAGTTATTTCGATGGCACCGTGAGGAAAAACTTCCGTGACAATGTATGGCCCATGCCATCTTGATTTCAATTTTCCGGTGAATAGTCTCAGTCTAGAATTGAACAATAAAACTTGATCTCCTCTTTGAAAATTTTTAGCTCTTTTAATGTGGCGATCATGATACTCCTTTGTTTTCTCCTTGTATCGCACCGAGGTTTCATATGCCAAAGTTCGCCATTCGTCTAATTCATTTAATTGAAACTTCCTCTTGTGGCCACTAAGGTGAGGGTCGAAGTTGAGTTGTTTCATGGCCCAGTAAGCTCTGTGCTCCAATTCAACTGGTAAGTGACAAGCCTTTCCATAAACTAATCGGTAGGGTGTTGATCCGATAGGTGTCTTGTATGCCGTCCTATATGCCCAAAGTGCATCATCAAGCTGTTCTGCCCAATCTTTTCGGTGATGGTTGACAGTTTTCTCTAGGATCCGCTTTAACTCCCTGTTTGACACCTCAACCTGCCCACTGGTTTGAGGATGATACGGAGTCGACATGCTATGAGATACCCCATACCGTTTTAGGACTTTCTCAAGTTGAGAGTTGCAAAAATGGGTGCCTCGATCACTTATGATCACTCTGGGTGCGCCAAACCGGGAGAACAGCTTCTTTAGAAATTTCACCACCACCCTAGCATCACAGGATGGAAAGGCTTGGGCTTCCACCCATTTTGAGACATAATCTACCGCCACCAAAATGTATTTGTTACCTTGGGAGCTAGGGAATGGACCCATGAAATCAATCCCCCAAACATCAAACACTTTGCAAGCTTGATTCCACGATTGCGGCATTTCTTCTCTTTTTGAGATATTACCGGTCCTTTGACATCTGTCACCTTTGTTGTACCAACGTTTGCGCATCCTAGAACATAGTGGGCCAGTAGAATCCCGAGTCAAGAGCCTTCTTAGCCGTTCTCGTTCCCGCCGTAGTGGCCTCCTGTCGGACCCGAATGGCAATGCATCAAGATATCTTGCCCTTCCTCTCGTGGAAACACATCTCCCGACGACCCGATCGGCGCACATCCCGAATAGGTACGGGTCTTCCCAAATGTAGTGCTTTAAATCGGCAAAGAATTTCTTCCTTTGTTGATATGTGAGCCGCTTTGGGAATATTTTTGCTGCTAAATAATTTGCGATATCTCGCGAACCACGGAGTGTCATCTTCCTCGATCACCCGAATATTGCACAACTTGTTCACCGGGGAATGAATCATTTATCTCCCCCTTCGCCAATTATTCTCCATAGGCTCCTCAAGGCGTGAGAGATGATCGGCAGCCTAAATTCTCCGCCCCCTTTTTATCTTTTATTTCTAGAACAAACTCTTGCAGTAGTAGGACCCATCGGATCAATCAGGGTTTTGCGTCTGACTTGCTAAGTAGATATTTCAGGGCAGAATGGTCTGTGTACACAATCACCTTCGATAGCACCAAATATGATCTGAATTTGTTAAATGCAAATACAACAGCGAGCATTTATTTTTCAGTGGTGGTGTAGTTTTCTTGCGCGTCGTTCAGGGTTTTGCTTGCATAGTAGATGGGGTGGAAATGATTGTCTCGCCGCTGTCCAAGCACGGCTCCCACAGCATAGTCACTCGCATCACACATTAGTTCAAATGGTAGACTCCAATCTGGAGAAACCATAATTGGTGCTTCTATAAGCTTTTTCTTCAGGGTGAGGAAGGCTTTCATGCAGTCTTCGTTGAACTCAAAAGGGGCATCCTTCTCGAGTAGCTTTGTCAAAGGTCGGGCAATTGAAGAAAAATCTTTTACAAACCTCCTATAGAACCCTGCATGGCCCAAAAAACTTCTGATTGCTTTTACTGAAGTTGGAGGAGGAAGTTTCTCAATGGTAGCAACTTTTGCCTGATCCACTTCTATCCCCTTTTTAGAGATTTTATGTCCAAGTACTATACCCTCCTTGACCATAAAATGACACTTCTCCCAGCTAAGTACCAAATTCGTTTCTTCACACCTTTTTAAGACTCGCTCCATTTTGAGACAGAAATCAAACGAGTCACCAAAGACTGAAAAGTCATCCATAAACACTTCCATAATGTTCTCCACCATACCCTCAAAAGTGGCCAACATGCATCTCTGGAATGTGGCAGGTGCATTGCAAAGCCCAAAGGGCATACGGCGGTAGGCAAATGTTCCATACGGACAAGTGAAAGTGGTCTTCTCTTGGTCCTCAGGAGCAATCGGTATCTGAAAATATCCAGAGAGACCATCCAAAAAGCAGTAATAAGCGTGTCCTGCCAATCGTTCGAGCATCTGGTCTATGAAAGGCAAAGGGAAGTGATCCTTCCTTGTGGCATCGTTCAGCTTCCTGTAATCAATGCAGACCCTCCAACCTGTGACTGTTCTCGTCGGGATAAGCTCGTTCCTCTCATTGGTAATAACTGTCATTCCTCCCGTTTTGGGTACTACTTGCACAGGACTCACCCAGGCACTGTCAGATATAGGGTATATAATGCCGGCGTCGAGAAGCTTGATGACCTCATTTTTCACTACTTCCTTCATGTTAGGATTCAACCTTCGTTGAGGTATTGCCATGGGTTTGTGATTGTCTTCCATAAGAATTTTGTGCGTGCAAAATGATGGACTGATCCCTTTGATATCAGCTATTTTCCAAGCAATTGCCTTTTTATACTTTTTGAGTACCTCAAGGAGTTTGCCCTTTTGTTCCTCTGTCAAATCTGACGCGATGATGACTGGAAGTTTGGAACCCTCACCCAGAAATGCGTATTCCAAGTGCACCGGTAATGGTTTTAGTTCCAGTTCAGACGGTTCCTCCAATGATGACTTCAATTTCCCAAAACTGCCCATATCGCATTTTTCAGTCCTCACCTCTTCTGCTTCTGATGCACTGTCACTAAAATAACTTTCTTCCCTTGCTTGTGCCTCTGTTTCTCCATGAATTGGGTTTTAATCCATTCTAAATTCCCCTTCTTCTAAATTGTCTGTTAATGGGTGCTCTGTGCCCTGTTCCGTTGGAGAATGCTCTACGAGGTTCAATTTTTCGGTTCGCATGTACTGGTTGAGGAACGACTGAGTATCAAAATCTCCATGGGTATGATTAATCGAACCCCCACAATACTGCTTCTTCCAATTATCATCATAAAAGTTTGGAGTGTTTGACTCAATCCCCGTGCTAGAGTAGTAAGAGCACGGCACCTGCGATAGATGATAGTTAACCCAATCATTGGTTGCATACATAATTAAATAATAGAAAAAACAATATTTACAATCTCAGAATAAAAAGAATGGAAGCAAAACAAGAAAAAGAAAGTCAAAAGAAGTAATAATGGAAAATAAACAAGAATGGCAAAAACGGCAAAACAAAAGCCAAATCAACACGCTTAAAGTTTTCCGAATATTTTTCGAGGGTCCCCGGCAACGGCGCCAAAAACTTGGTGGTTGTCCCGCAAGCGCACGGGGTCATCAAGTAATAAACCACTCACGCA
Organism: Dioscorea dumetorum; assembly: GCA_902712375.1. NCBI lineage: Eukaryota > Viridiplantae > Streptophyta > Magnoliopsida > Dioscoreales > Dioscoreaceae > Dioscorea > Dioscorea dumetorum. Next base: position 1,144,980 of record CACTHL010000738.1, read on the forward strand.
CGCACGAGTGGGTCGTATTCCCAAGGGCCCGAGAATCTATCCTTACTTCCTTCTCGCAATGTTGTCTAGCCGATCAATTTCGAGAGTAAAGGAAGAAAATGCAAAAACAAGAAATAAATGCAATTCGAAATGCTAATTATCCAGGGCAATAGAAAGTGTGAAATCAGGGTGAGAAAGCGGTCCCGGATAAGGATCCCCTCAGGGGCTACTGAAGTGTACAGGATACTGGATTAACATGTAAATGGCTTGTTGGACCGAGAAAACCCTAGATTAGGTCAACCCGATGATCACGGCAGTTGACCCCTAATCCGGTACGAGTATTGAATACGGGCTCTACCCGTATAAATCCTCATACGATTGCAAAGGGTGAGGTGGTTTTCTCAAACTAAGGTTGAATCACAAATAAGCAATTAACCCTAGAATTGGAGGGGTACAAATACCCGATGGTCACGGCGTATTTATACGTATTTCCCTTCCAAGCTTGGTGAGTCTAACACTAGGGCAATGGTCATGCAACCTAGTATTGGCTAAGTATGGATACACAGAGTTCTCATGCATACCCTAACATTCAAAAGCACCAAACAAGGATCACAAACAAGTCTACAAACATTAATTAAAACCAAGCATCCAAAATACACAAGTTCACCCCCAAGGTTCACCTACATCCGGTGACCTTAGGGTTTAGTTGTTCATAATATCAAAATACATACTCAAAAGCATGAAAACAACTAAAGAAAGCATAATCACTCCCTCAAATACGAAAATGGAGTTCCGAAGACGCCACTCAAGAGGTGGCTTCTCTTGTCTTCAACCCTCCTTCAATGATGCCCTAGAGTAGGATCTTGCTCCCAAACGCACTCTCCTCCAAGATCTTGCCGTGAAAACGCCCTCAAAGCCCTCCTCCAAGCCGGATTTTTAGATGGTTGTGTGGAGCTCCAAGGAAGAAGACCAACCCCCCATCCAAATGCCCTAGAAAAGCCTTTTAAATCAAGACATCGCGATGCCTTGCGGGTGGCCTTGCGGGCGCAAGGTTGCCCGCAAGGCATCCAGAGAGTTTCTCAGGAATTTTTCCATTCAGTGCTACAGTACCCTGCTACAGTAATTGTGTTACAGTAATTCCGCTACAGTACTGCTACAGTGATGCAGCCCAAAAAACGCCGTATTTGGTGTCGATTTCTTCATGAATACGTTCTTGAGCTTATTTCGGGCCTGTAACACAAGTAAAACCACATTAAACAAGAAAATAGAAAACAACTTAACATAAAGAGAGAATAAACTATACACAAGTACGTATAAAATACGTATATTTAGACGTTTATCATTGATTCACAAATCCAACATGTCACACTGGTCGAATTATCTGTTCAAAGGTGACCGATGGGGCGAGATGTATTCGAATGTAGCTGAGTCGTTCAATGCGTGGATCATAGAAGCTCGATACCTACCGGTGACGAAAATGGTCGACGCTATAAGGTATTCGAAGGTTAAATACATGTAACGTTTAAGCTTACCCGTTACCGTTTAATGTTCGTTATCTATGTTTAACATGCACTGTCTTCCGTTTGATATCGTCGTCGGTGTTTAACATTCACGTTAACCGTTTAGTCCGGTAGCATCCTGTGTAAGATAACAAATGTAAATATCATTATCTCGGTTTAAATACCGTTGTATATGTTTTTCTTCTTCGATCTTTAGTTTATTACTGTTCTGTTTACTCCGATGTAGTTGTGTTTAAATATTCATATATTCGCGTAAATTTCTTTAAGATTTCTGATATTCGTTGTGCAGGTACAAGCTGATGCGCATGTTATGCACTCGCCGTGAGCAAGCGAACAAATGGGAGACTTTCTTATGCCCGGACATACATTCAAAGGTTGAGACGCTTGTTCAGGATAGCCGAAGTCTTCACGTTGCTCGCTGTCTCCCTGATCGTTACGAAGTGAGTGCCCAGTGCAGTAACTCTGTAGACCTTGCCAGTAGAACTTGCTCATGTCGCAGATGGCAAGTTTATGGCATCCCGTGCAAACACGCTTGCGCTGCGATATTGCTGACGGACAACAATCTTCATCGTTTTATTAGCGATCACTTCACCGTCGACACTTACAAGTTGGCGTATAAGGAAGCTATATTTCCCATACCCGACAATTAGAGGCCCACGGACAACAATCGCGATCTGCTTTTGCGGCCGCCAGTGACGAGAAGGCAACCTGGGCGTCCTAGACGAAGGAGGATCGAGTCGCAAGCGTTTGATGTCCGCGAGTTACATTGTAGCCGCTGCCATGCGTCCGGTCACAATCGTAGAACTTGCGATAAAGTGTCGCCGATTAGGTTTCGTAAAAGGATACTCTTTAAAGAGCACACATTTATTTGGTTATGAAGCCCTGATATTTAAACATAGAATAAACGAATTTCGTTGTCTGCACTGAATCGAATAAACCTAATGTTAAATGGTGACACATTTAAAGAGTCACACACTCAATGAAGCGTACGCAGTGAATGTTAAACGGACAATCTTGGTAATAAACGATAACCAATAACGTTAAACAGGCACATCGCTTGTTGTCATTCTTTTGTATTTGAACTTCGGGAACGAATGTAAGATAGTGACCCATAAACAGAGACGTTATATTTAAACAGATATGGCGGCGAGTTTTACACATCTTCTGTGGGATGTTTAACGGAGATGTTGTATGGTACACATAGTGGTTAAAATGTTACACACAATGATTGATATTTGAACAGTTCAGTGTGAGTTTAAAGCATGTATTGAGTCTAAATTAATGACGACAAGACGTCATTAGAGTGAAATCCCAGTACGAATGCTAATTCATTACTATTTATTGGTGCAATTACATTTGAATTCAAATTCCACACGTAAGCATCAATGCACGGAGTACGTTAGGCGAAGCGACCCCTAGACTTCTATTTAAACAATAAACGGAAACCAAAGGCACATCCACATATTACACACAGAGAAAGAAGTATGTACAAGTCCCTTCTCAACGAGCTCTGCCAGAGAATCCGCCGGCCGTCGCCGGAGTACTCAACCGTCAGGGAGGGCCCGATCACATCCCCGCCTTCCTGGGCACGGTGTCGGTTGATGGGACCACTTACTACAGCCCTTACCCTGCGAAAACAGCGAAGGACGCCCAGAACACTGCGGCCGAGGTGGCGTACAGTGACCTCCGTATTCCATACCCTGGGAGGATGAATACGCCTCCCGTTGCTACCGCCGATCGATTATGTGGAGGTAAGTCATACCGTAAGATTTCTGCGTCCATGTTTGAAAAATTTATTTATTTTCTAAATTGTTAAAAGCCTTCATTACAGGGCCTCGCACCGCAACGCAAGGCCTTCAGATGTAGCGCCTTCACTCACCCGCGGGCACTCCAACAGCGAAGAGTTGGAGTGCTTTCTGGAGGACATGGTCGTCGAGCTTGCGGAGAAGGAAGTAGTCCTCTCCGCAAAACTCGACCGAATAAGAACCCGCACGGCCCAAGTGAAGAAGCTGATCCAGGGCCTGAAGGCGAAATGATAATGTTTTTTCAGTTTTTAGATGTATAAATTAGTATGCCTACACTGGTTGTAATAGAACTCCATTTCAATGAAAAATTTTTTGAAGGGAAAGAAATTTGTTCCCCTGTAATGTTTTGATCTTTAAAAAGATACGTGTATAACACGAACATCGGCACTAAATTATAAGCATGGACGTCTGTAAAAGGAGGGCCACAATATTTAAAAAGCGCGAGTGTTTGTAAATAGTGAGAAAAGTATTCACACAGAGTCCTCGATGTGTGAAGAAGACAATTCAAACATACACATCGAAGGTTAAGGGAAGACGCATGATAATACGCGGTGACACACAATGTTAAACTGAGAGAACCCTCGTTCTCGTTCGTCGATAGTTAACCGCGGATATCGATAGTTAAACGGTAAAGTGTAAGGGCAAGTGATGACGGTTATATTTAAACAATAATGACGAGTTTCGCCCAGTGAGCGTCATAGATTAAATACCACATTGATGTTTATAAAATAGGTTCAAATCCAGAAAATTTGCATTGGAAAATGCTGAAACGCCGCATGCATAAATAGAGTTGAATTTAGGCTAGTTACGGTATAACGTAGTCAGGGAAACCATGCAATGTGAATTTATTATTAATTACTCCAATTTAATGTTGAAATTCGAGTCAGTAAAGCGTGAACGTAACCGATGCCATTTACGACATTCTATTTATTTCACCGAAAACCAATGCCTTTTATTTTTACAAATAGTTATGATTGTATGTAAGCATCAAGCCGGAACAAGATACACACGCAGATATTATCCACATCCCACAACAATGTTTAAGTCACGTCTAGCCGAATTTTGGCAGATGACACACCGGCCCTCGCCGGAGTACACCACTCTCCGTGAAGGCCCCGACACCAACCCCGTCTTTCTGGCCACGGTGACGGTCGACGGGACCCCTTTCTCCGGTTCTTCATCTGTGGAAAGCGCCGAGCAGGCGCAGAACATTGCTGCCGAGGTGGCGTTCAAGCAGCTGTGTCCTTCAGGCAGCGTGGAGATTACCAAGGCCCTGGTTGCTGACGATGACGTATCTGATGCAGGTGCTGCATACTGTAAGACTTGTCAGTTGAGTGTAAAAAAAAATGCCACCTTCCTTACGTAAACCTTCAACTCTTCATTGCAGGGCCTTCACGAGCCATCGGGGATTACTCCAGTGGTGAAGAGTTGGAGTGGGTTTTCGAACACCTGGTCCGTGCACTAAACGCAAAACTTGAAGGAATAAAAGATCGAAAGGCACGTGTGGAAAAGTTGCTCCAAGATTTCAATGACAAGAAAAGGGGGGAGTGAGATTATGCTCGAGTTGATGTCGTTTGTAAATTGCGCCATCTAAATGGAGTTCTCTATATTTACACGGAGTCGTCTAAATCCAAACGTAGTCATTAATATTTAAACAGCGTAATCTATATTTAAACATACAAACCTAATCGGTAATTTTTATTACTGACAGCGTGAATCATAAACCAATATCAATTACTTTCACCATTAATTATGAAAACTAAAATCAGTCTCACATCTATTTCAGATTCATGAAATTTCTGTTGCGAGAAGCGTAAGTTGTGGATATTTGTTAAGCAATTATTGTCACATGGAATGAAATAGCAAACGGAGACTCGTACAATTACACGGGGACTCTAAAGAGTAAACTGCACGAACTATAATTGAACAGAGCTAACGAAGTTTAAACGGAGAGCACATCATTTTGGCAGGCCTTTATATTTCAAAGTTTACACCGACTGTTAACCAGAGACTATTACCTTTAGCGCACAACTAATATGTTTAAATTAGGATAATGACTTACAGGATAATGAATTACACAAACTTATTTTATTGTCGATGACTGATATGTGACAATAGCGACATGAAATTTTTTTACCTCAACGTTAAACGTTAACAATAGCGACAAGTTAAACGAAGGATTCGAAAGTTAAAAGTTATTCTTAATGTGAACGGTAAGTCTTAAAGTTAAACAGATACGTAAACGGGGGAAAGACATGTTGAGTAATACATGCACTCGACGCAGTGTAGTGAGTTAGCATTGGGAAAGTGTGCATTGATTAACCCGTCGGTGGACGTTACTGTTATGTGTTACGTCTGTAAATTTGGTTTTGGAATTCAAACGTCGAATAGTTATTGGCATCAGACTCGAGAAATAGTTCAAACGTTCGCTGAATACATTTGTATTTAAAGAAGAATCGGGAACAAGAAACGCACCCAGATATTACTCGCAGACCCAACAGTATGTATGTGCCAATTCTCAACGCGTACTGCCAGAAGTCGCACCGCTCCACGTCGGTGTACTCCACAACCAGGGAAGGCGCCCCGGGCACCTCCGCTTTCGCGGACCACAGTCACGGTGGATGGGACCACGTTTTCCAGCCGCAGAACCGAGAGAACAGAAGAGGCGGCCCAGAACATTGCTGCCCTGGTGGCGTTCTACGAGCTATGTCCCGCGCATCTTAGGACGAGGGGTACGTCCCCCGCTGATGTCGATGGTGTAACAACTGGAAGTACTGCATATCGTACGGTTCATCTATGCGACTTTAGAAATATTTCTCTAAATCGTTGATGTCTTCTTTGCAAGGGCGATGACCTATCCCCGGGAGCGGTTCCTGGAAGATTTGGTCGGGGATCTGACGGAAAAAGCAGCATCTCTCTCCGCAGAACTCGATCGAGTGGTATCCCATAAGAGGGATGTGGAGAGGCTGCTCCGGTACGCCAAAATGTATAAAACGGAATGACGGTTTTTGTCCTGCTTAGTGTAGTTTTCATCCATCAAATAAGAACTTTGCTTAATTATGGGAACACTCTATCATTCCGAAATTTTAAGTTCGTTGTTACTCTCTCATAAATGTTAACCGTTGCGGACGCATGTTAAACAGGCACGCATGAAGTTTAAATGGAAAACAATGTTCCTTAAGCAAATGCTAACCCTTCGTACGCATGACATGCACGGTTTAAATAGAGACGGACGAGAGTAAACCCTAGCATGAAACTTTTCTTGGCGAATGGTAATATTCAACGGGAATGGTGATATTAAACCAGTAACGGCAAATGATAATCACAGAATGCCTTCTTCGACTGATAATTCTATATTTTAAACGGATACTACAACACGTAATTGGTGACATACTGTAAAAAAAAACAAAATTCCGTACTTAAGGACCCATAGCGCGGTTGATGAAAACATTTAAAAAGTTACATATAATAGGGTCTCTTACCTTTAAAAACAAACAGCGCAAGTAGAATAGGGTCTCACTCGTCGAACAATAGCCGCCATATTAAACAGGGACTGTAATATTAAACATGTAACGACAAAAGCTAAACAGAGAATACTTTGTTTACCTGATAATTCTGCATTTTAAACGGAGACAACAACACGTAATGGGTGACATACTTTGAGAAAAGAATTCCGTACTTACGGACCCATAGCGCAGTTGATGAAGACATTTAAAAAGTTATGTAGAATAGGGTCTCTCACCTTTAAAAGCAGACAACGGAAGTAGATTACGGTCTCTTTCATTTAACAACAGCCGCCATGTTTTAAACAGGGACATAGAGAGTTAAACGTTCACCACTAATATTTAAACAAGGAGTGTGTGATCAACCCGGTCCCCTGGTATTAAACGGTAATGGTGTATATTGCACGGAGATCCGTATTGTTAAAGTGTAACACAATTTTTTAATAGTGACAGCGTCATTTTTTACAGAAGTACTTAATTTTATAAAGCAGCGACGACCCTTAATCGGTACCATGGAATTTTAAGCAAAAAATGATTGAATATGAAACAATAATGAACATTATTAGATGTACATTGAAATTTTTGCCATGTCGCTGGCAAAGAATGAATTGAATCAATTGAAATGAAAACAATTTCGACAAAACTATTTTACTTCCCCACAGCTGGACCCATCCCGCGTTGCTTGATGCCGGATGCTCGTCCTTCCTTAAGTATGTGGACAGCGTACTTCAATCTCAGATAGGGGATATCCGTGTGCGCTATCCGCAGCTTTTCACCGCGGAGCAATTGCTCGATAAACCGCATCACGTAGACGGCGCAGTCGACAGTGCCTTTCTTTTGACGCGGTGTGTCGTCATCGTGAACAAGCGGGTACTGTGCCGTCGCCGTCGTGCCGTACTCCATTTCGAGACAGGTGTCGAATAGTTCCCGCTGTCGCATTATACAAACCCATGTTAGAATAGAAAGCATCTATGTCACTCTGACAATCGAAATCTATATCGCAGAGAGCTTACCATTGCTACCGCGTCTCTATCGTACTCTTCACTTGGGCATGAGGTGTAATGCCTGTACTCTTTCTTGTTATTGTCGAGCACCACGACATGGAAGTGGCCATTCAAGATTAACGGAAGGATGATGATGTCAACGTCATTGACGACCTTGGTGGCATCTCCGATCATAGCCAAAGTCGTCTCATGTGCGTCTTCCACCTTCGACATAAACAACGCCAGTGGTCGAGTGATGGAGGCGCGCTTCTTATGAGGATATGGCTTTCTGGTAAGTGTGTTTTGTACGATGCACACGAAGGCGTCCAACACATCATCTGTCACCATCTCTTTCCCGTCGATCAGAACGAATAGGTTGGCCCGGGTGGTGCTGACATAATCATTCCTCCAGACGACGGAACTGCGGTTAAACGGCAACACATGCGATTGATTAATAACACATAGACGTTAAGTGGGAACAATACATACGTAAATGATAATGTATACTGATAAACAGTAATATCGTTAGGTAAACGATACATTACTAGGTTATATGGTAACGGCTGTAATTAAACGGAAACGCAACAACGTAAATGGGATGATCTATATATAAACAATAACATCTACACTATCATACTTACTCGTCCATGGGGAAGTTGAGGAAAATCTTGATCAGCTCCTTCTCGAATACGTCGAGGCGCGAATGACCAGCGTATTTTTTCTTCGCCGCAACGAAGTCTTTCCGCACTTCTTCATACTGCTGGTTGGCGAAGGTCACCGATTTCTTTTTTTTCTCGGCGACGTTCCCTTCGCCCCCGGCAACAGCTTTATTGGGATCATCTGTAGATGCTTCTTGCTGTTGCGGGATCGCGCCTACACTGGATGTGGCAATGTCGGCCGGCCGTTCCTCCGTGGGCAGGAGCTCCTCCACAATAGAGGCAACGGTCTTCTCAACCGCGGCCAAGGCAGTCTCATCAAGGGAAGGCACACCCTCGGATGGTTCTTCTTCAGGGATTTCGGAGGCTTCCTCAGACGCGGCATTGCCAACGGGGTCGACGATTTCCTCCACCGGGACGGTGAAGTCATCAACTTCAATGGTCTCAACAACCGCATCAGCCGCCGGTGGTGTTGCCATTGTTTCCTCGTCGGCCGGTGGTGGACACACAGGCGGTATTATTGTCTTCGCCTTTTGTGCAAGCCTCTTCAAACGTGGCCTCGTCATACGTGGCCGTCTTGGAATGGCCTTCACCACGAAGTCGTCGTCGCCAATTTCCGACGCCTCATCCGTCCCGGGCACGTCATGTATTTGTCCAAACGGTGCAGCCGTTTGAAACCTTGCCTCCAATTCCTCAACCCGAGCGACAAGCTGGGGGAAAGCGTTCATCATCACCTGGCATGCCTGCAAAAAGGCTGTAGTGACGTCGTCGCCTAATGACGTCGGTGGGGCTGCCGCGGTCGGGGGGACTGTGGTGATCCGGGGGACTGTCGTTGTCGCGGCCAGTGCGGGTGTTACCATTGTGCGGGGTAGGTGAGGGCCTATCCGACGCCGAGGGTTGCGTGTTGGGCTGGAAGTGGGGGAACCACGTCGGCGCGAACGGACGGAAGGGGCTGGCCTCTCCACTTGCAGTCGTGCAAGTGGTTCCCGCGCAACAGCATCCCTCCATCAATTGGCCCCAACAAAAGTCTCCTCCTCAGCATTCGCCGGGACCAGCTCAGGAAACTAACATATATGAAGAAAACAATCTCGGTCAAATCATTCAATTTGATCCAAAACAAACGTATTTAAACATTTGACATATATACGTAAACGATATGGCACAAATTTAAACGGAGTATAACAAGGTTAAGCGATGACACCAAGCGTTAAACACAGACTACAGTTCTTAAACGGATAAGAATATCATTAAACATTAACTGCTCTTTGTAAACACATTAACCCTGATTTATTACCTCTTTTCCTTCGAGAGCTGACCAGCTCGTTTCTATCGTCGCGTGCTTCCGGTAAGTACTTTCGCAGTAGCACAGCACCGTTGGGGTCTTGCCGAAACGGGCTTTCTTGCCGGTTCCGGTCACCTCGTAAAACCAGATGGTCAGCGCGATCGAGCAACCCTTAATGTACCCCGTGTTTACCTTCCCCCCATCGCATCTGGCTTGCACTCGAGCGGCAGCTTGTGGAACGTCCTCCATAAGCCATTTGTGCGTCGCCTGCGCCCATGCGTACCGCCCCATGCCAAGTAGATCGCCGACATAATCAACGATCCAAGTGGGCACCGAGCATGAGGTATTCGGGAAGAGGATTGTCCCCATGAGGTATGCCATCAAGAGTTTCACAAAATCCTCCTCTCCCCCCTTCTGTCCAACAAGACGCTGAAGAGTGCGCCTAATGGCGTCTCTGTGTCTGTCGAAGCTTTTCGATAAATATCTCCCTTTGAAAGCTGACGGTGTCTTCTTCTTCTTAAAGAGGACCGCGTCTCCGTCGCAGCGCAGACCCAGAACGAGAGCCACATCCTCAGGCCTGAAGCTCAGCAGGCTCGCCCCGATCCTGAATTTATTGGTGCGGCCATCGTACCTCTGCAAAATCGAATCGAGAAGGGCCCTCTCTTGGAATACAGCTTCCACCTCAGTGAATGCCGCAAACGGTGTCCTTCGAATGATCTCCCAATGTCGAGAGGTCATGTGGACTTTCAATTCGGCCAAGGTCTCTACCACCGGTGTCAAGTAGCATCTCCCGTTGACTAGGTTTACCGCCATAATCACAAGACTGCAAAAATGACAACACTTGTTAAACAGATACCTCAACTGCTACACAGAGACAAATATTTTACACGAAAAGCTCAACTCTTAAACAGAGATATGCACCGTTAAACAGAGACAAACTGTTTTAAACACGAACTCATTCATTACACAGAAATCTCTTTTACCAACTGCAACCATATCAAATGGAAGGGGAAACACACATTGTAAGCATTACACAAACAACAACAATCGATATCTCTTTCAATGATCGTGGGCACAGCCGAAAACCCTAAACCAAAACCCTAACCCTAAACCCTAGAAACCCCAGCCGAGAAATTCCCCCGCACACTAGAACCACGCAAAACAAAACCGACGAATATCTCTGTGTAATAGAGTACTTCATATAAAACCGACGAATACGTTGAGCTGCAAACTGATGGAAGTGCAGGATACTTGCGCACGGTGGACTGAAGTTACAGAGGATGTCGAAGTAGAGAGAGCTTCGGAGAGGGAAAGCTGAAGAAAGTTAAACAAAGAAGAAAAACGAACACGGCTCTCTGCCTCTCTTGGGATTCCCATTACGAAAAACCCTCCACTTCCTCTCTAACCGGCTTAATGATTGAACCACGATTTCCCATGCAAGGTAGGGGCAATTCCGTCCGTGAATTTGAAAAGTAACTTCGTTAACCACCGTTTCATTCTTTGGGGGTTTGAAAATCATTGTCTTTAAAAGGAAGGGGTTTTTATGGATTTGGAAATTAACGGGGTGTTTTTGGCCATTTCGCAAACTTAGGGGGTGTTTTTGGCCATTACCAGTATAAATAAATTATATTATCTTTATGGGCATTAAATGATAATCTTGAATCAAACGGAGTAATTGACACATGTTTCCTATTTTAATACTTGCTCTGTTACTATTTAATTATCATTTTTAATTATTTTTTATTTATTAAGAAAGTTAATTAATTTTCTTAATTTTGTAAAAGTATCACTTCTTTTTTTCAAAATCACCCTTCACTACATTATTCTATCAGATATATTCTCTTCATTCTTAATGCACTGTTCTATTTTTTTTCTTTTTATTTTGTAAAAGAATAAACAATGTGATGTATGAATATTTTTCTAAAAATATATCCCTTCATTCCATTATTTTTAAATTTGAAAACAAATATAAATATGAAAATTGGAACATTATTCCCACATCAATAACTTTTAAAACTGAAAATTTTCAATGATGTAAATTTTAACGTTGATTCCAACAATCCATAATTTTTAAAATTTGAAAAAAATTCAATATGAAAATTTGAACATTCATTTCCACAATTAATAAATTTTAAATTTTGATGAAAATACAAACAACTTTTAACTTGATGAAGAGGTAGTTTATATAGATCTTTTAAAAAAAATTTAATTTTTTATCCTCAATAAAAAATAATAGATAAATAAGTATATCTAAAAATAAAAAGGTTGGGACAAGAGTGGATCCGATATTTAAATTTGAATTTTTTTTGGATTTTAAAAAAATAATAAAATAAATAACCCGTCATTTGAAAAAAATTCTGAGCGGGTTGGGATTTTCCGTGAGGACGATAACAAAAAATAGTAGAGAAAAAAAATCATAAGTGAGAAAGAAAAGAGAGGATTTCCAAGAATAAGAAAAAAATGGAAAACCGTGATTGTCATTAAGGAGGATCGGAGAGCAAAATTTGGAGAAAGGAGACCAAAATGACGAGTACAAGATTCAGACGAGGAGAAAGCTAAGGCGAGAAAGAAGTTCAAAAAAGAGGAGAGAAAGAAGAGAGCCGAGAAGAGAACTAGGTATCCATGAAGGTTTCTTGCTTTTTGCCATGCATCGAAATGGCCAAAAACACCATTTTACTTTCAAAATCCCTAAAAACCCCTTCTTTTTTAACACAATGTTCTCCAAACTCTCAAAGTATGTAACGGTGGTTGACGGAGTTATTTTTGAATTTTATGGACGAAATTGTCCCTTGGTTGCATGGGAAGTCGTGATGCAATTATTTCGCCGGTTAGAGAGGAAGTGGAGGGTTTTTCTTAGGGTAATCCCAAGAGCCGTATACGCTTTTCTTCTTTGCTTACCTTTCTTCAGCTTTCCCTTTCCGAAGCTCTCTTTGCTTGGACATCTGATGCGTTTCCGTAACACAGGGTGATGTGTCAACCCCTTGCGTTACCGCAAGTGCACGGGTTGTCAAGTAATAAAGTAGACCCCAAAGGGTCGGGTTGTCGAACCACAAGGAACAGGAGTACTAGTAGTTGCTCCTCTTTTGTTATCTAGCCTAATGCGTGTAATGTGTGATGATCTAATGGCTAAGCCTAAGAGTGTCACTACAAGTGCACAAGGACTGAAAGGAGAGGGAGTTATCAATTAATAAAAGTGGGGTATCCGGACAATGCTTCCCCTAGGATTCGGGTGTTAAATGTAGATTAAGTGTGTTTCTAGACGAAAACAATGAATCATGGGTATCCTAAGGTATAACGGCCCCAGCCTCCAGGTCGCCGATAACTAGTCCCCTACGAGGTCCCGGCGGAGAATTCTCTCGACGCCTCAACCCACATATGACTGCTTAAAGCTCTAGGGATCCCAAAGATATAACCAATTCATAAAATTAGATCCAACCCTGCCGCCAGGTGAAAGATCCCCAACCCCCTACGAGGTCCCAGAGGAGAATTCTCTCAACGCCTCACACCGCATATGGTTGCTTAAGGCTTAGGGAATATGAAGATAGGAAATATCTATCGGAAGGGAAATGGGACACTCCGCTATCTCACGGCTCACCCTCTTTACCTTCTTCACTCTTGGTAATTCTAAACCTAGTGGTGATCTCTCTCTTCACTAGATTGAATAAAACATGCAAAGCAATTAACAATAGAATCAAAAGCACAAGCAAGCATTAAGAATTTAAGAGCAAAACTCAATGTAGTAAATTCGAATAGAAACACAATGTAAATCCAATGGAAATATGAATCCTAGGGTTTACGTGTCCGAATACCCTCTAGGGGTTTAGCTCTCCATGGAGCAAGTCACAAAGCAAATAAAGTAATGATAAACAAGTTCACAAGCCATAGAAAATAACCCCCCTAAATCCGTGATGATGGTCTTGATGGGTAGCTTACACGTCTGGATTGAATCCACTCTGAAGCTAGGTTGCTGGTGGCTTCCTTGATGCTATGACGGAAGAGGAATCGATCCAAGTCGATGAGGAAAGCTTCCCGAAGCCGCAAAGATTCTCCACCCTTTGTCCCACCATGAATTGTGGTAAGAAGAGTCGAGCTAACGACTTTAAACAAGCGCTTCTTGGGAGGCAACCCAAGCTCTTAAATTTGTTGCATTATTATTTTCTAGTTGTTTGAATGCTTAGTGTGTTCTTTTTCAATATTTTTGGTGTATTTTCTCTTATGTTGTTTTTCTTGTTGTGGTGGTTTTGTTCATTATTTTTGTTCAAATCCCTTTGCATGATCATGTGTTTCCTTGAGTGATTTGTAGATTAGATGCCATGAAAATTATGTTTTGAGTGTTTCCATGCTTTATTTGTCATTGTTTTAAACGGTTTTGAGGGTTTGAAAGAGGCTAAGTTGGAAAATTTTTCAAGTTTTGGCCGTTTATGGCTCGTGAACTTACCCTTGAAGAATCCAGGGGAAGCTCACGGGTAAGCTCACGGGCGTGGGCTCACCCATGAGCCATCCAGTGAATTCTCACGGGTTGGACTCATAAAGGCCCTCTTTTCAAGCTCTCTCATTCATTCTTCTTCTCCAAACCCTTCTCTCATTTCTCCCTCCATTCTCCACGGATTTTCCTCATTTTTTTTGCTCTAAATCCTTCTCCTCCTCCCCTCATCTCCTTTGGTGAAGAAATTTGGAAGAAAAAACACTCTTTTGGCCGGATTTTGCAAAGAGATTGCTCCACATACTCTAGGGTTAGGTAAATTTACTTTCAATTAAGGGCTTGATTTCTCTTAGGTTTGTGGGGTGTTTATTGCTTGGATTTTGCTCTCCTTTGTTGCAAGAGCATCTTAAGCATGATTTGGCATGGTTGTAAAAATTTTTGGCTAATTCCTCAAGCAAAACTCTTGCAAAATTTTCTCGGATTTACTGTAGCACTGAGCATTTTCCATGAAATTTTCATTATTTTGCTATTGTTTGACTTGTAATTAGTTGAATTGATGATCCTTTGGTTTTGTAGGATGCCGGTAAAGAAAGTAGCACACAAGAGAGCCCGAAATGATTGTACCCCATCCTGCGACGAACGAAAGTTTTAAAATGAGGATCACAAATCCCGTTTCGCGCTTCTTTCACGAAAGAGCTTCAGCATTACTTCGAGTTTGCTTGTATTCCTTTTCTTTTGATGTCTGTTGTACTTTGAAGTTAGTTAGGGCTCCTTCTCTGCTAAACTTTATTTTGGGTTTTTGTGAACTATTTTTGTACGCGCTCTTCCTTTATATTTTTTGTCTCTGGAGTTGTGATCAGCTGTTGTTGTGATTTCAGGATGATGATACAGATGTTTCACGCTCCAGGCTCTCACCACATGGTTTACCCCAAGTCCACACGCACTTGTCTCACACTTCATCGACGTATTGGGGAAGTTTCTTACTCCATCTTTGAATTTTTGTTTTATATTTATTTCCCACCCTGTGCAGCTGACTTATGTACATTGGGGATAATGTACAGCTTTAGGTGTGGGGATGGAGTATTTTATTTTAGTGCATGCTTGACTCACCAATGATAGCTATGATTTTATTGTTAAGGACTTCCTAGCTCGGTAGAATGATAGTAGTGAGTTGTACTTTACATGTGCTTGAATGTAGTTCTGTTTCATCTTTAGTGTGCATTGATACCTGCTCACTCTAACTTCCACTTCTGACACTCTAACCCATCTTATTGATTTTGTGTTAGGATGTCAAATTCCTCTTTCAATAGTCTTTTAAAAACTTTTGAGTCTCATGTTTTTGCTTTAACCCAAAGTGAGGTTTTTAAGTGACGTTTTTAGCAGGTGGTTGATCAGGCTTCGTGAAAAAAAAAGAAAAAAAAAAAGAAATGAGTCTAAGTCAGTATTCCTCTGCTTGTAAAAGCATGAATGCGTATATGTAGATCTATAATCAAATAAGTTGGGTGGCTCTTGTGTCTGGCCAGCATGTGCATCCTTCTGAAAGATTTTTGTGCAGTCTACGTTAGGCGGGCTCGAAAAAAAAAAAACTTTTGTGACCTATTTGGCGCCTGAAACCTGTTTTATCTTCACTTGATGTTAAAGTTTTTTTTTTTTGAGACCAAAAGATTTTTAACTGACTATTGAGAGGTTTTTTAGCACTTCTAACACTAATTTCAATTTGAGTGCGGTGAACAAGCATCCTGGGATAATCCAGGGTGTGGAGGTCAAGGTGGGAGTTAGCACACACACACAGGAACACTTTGGATGAAACAGAGCCAATATTACTTGACTATACATTGAACAACTCACCTCTTGATTTCTGTCCATTTGTGTTTGTGGAGTCCTGTACAGTTGAGCTTGAGGTCGTATATTTAGCCGTTTATCGTCTTGCCCCTGTTCTTCATGTTTGTTTGCTTGGGGACAAGCAAACTCTTAGGTGTGGGGAAATTGATAAACGCCTACATATACGTATTTTATATGTATTTATTTGTATTATCTTGTTATTTTTTCTATGAATCGATGCCCTTTTTGGTCTAAATTGTTTTATTTCGTGTTTCAGGTACAAATGAGGCCTTGGTGAGCTCAAAGTCGCAAATGGCGGAGAAATTGACAAGGAAATCAACTTTTTAGAGAACCGGGCACTGTAGCGACACTGTAGCAACCTGAATGTGACACTATAGTAGTTACTCTAACACCCAGAGATGAATTTTCTGGGAACCTCTCTGGATGCCTTAAGGGCAACCTCACGGCCGTGAGGCAGCCCGTGAGGAGACACGAATTTCACCTTTTTAAAGGCTTTTAGGGCATTCTAATGGAGAACCTTTGCCTCTTCTTGAAGCTCCACACCCCCAATTCCAAATACGACCAAGAAGGAGAGCTTCGAGGGCATTTCCACGGAGGAATCGGCGAGGAGAGCTCGATCTTGAGCGGGATCTTGAGCGGGATCTACTTCTAGGGCTTCCGATTTGGAGGTTGAAGACGACGGGAAGCCACCCCTTCGAGTGGCGTCTTTGGAAGCTCCTTCGGCTTTCAACTTTGGAGGGAGTGCTTTTATGTTTAGTTTAGTTGTTTTCATGCTTTCATTCATGTATTTTGAGACTATGAGCAACTAAAACCCCAAGGTCACCGGATGTGGGTGAACCTTGGGGTGAACTTGTGATGTTTGGATGATTTGGTTTAATTAATTCTTGTTGGTTTGTCTGTGATCCATGTTTGGTGTTTTTGAATGCTTGGGTATGCATGAGAACTCTGTGTATCTGATAAACGTCTATATATACATATTTTATACGTAATTTTCTGAATTATTTTATTATCTTTTTCATGAGCCGATGCCCTTCTTTTGGTATAAATCTCTTTATTTTGTGTTGCAGGCCCTGAATAAGCCAAAATGAACTCAAGAACATATTTATGAAGAAATGGACACCAAATATGGCGTTTTTGGGCTTCATCACTGTAGCATTACTGTAGCTGCATTACTGTAGTAAGATCACTGTAACAGGTTACTGTAGCACCCCGGAAAAAACAGACAAAGTCTTTGGATGCCTTGCGGGAAACCTTGCGCCCGCAAGGTCACCCGCAAGGCATCACGATGTCATGAATTTAAAGGCTTTTAGGGCATTTTGGGAAAGGGACTTTGGCCACCATTCTCCACCATCTTCACCTAGGGCTTCAAGGCAAGTGGAGAAGGCAGATCTGAGGAGGAAATCAAGGGGAGAAGAGGTTATGCTATCAAGGAGAAGATCTAGGAGCTTCTCGGCGCGGATCCAACAAGTTCCATCACCACCTTCTAGTCTTCATCTTAGGGGAGTTTTTTATGAGCTTTATCTTGTATTTGTTGTATTTCTTGCTTTCTCCTTTGTTGATGATGAACTAGGCTGCCAAGGTCACCGGGCATCCGGTGAACCTTGGGATGAACTTGCTTTGTATGGATGTTTTAGATTTACATTTATGGTATTTGGCTTGGTTTGTGGTTCATGCTTTGTGTTCTTTGATGTGTTGTTTGGCATGAGAACTCTGTGATTCAACTTCTAGATTGTACTTGGTGCGTGACCATCGCCCTTGTACTAGACTCACATAGCATGGAAGGGATACATATACAAATACGCCGTGACCATCGGGTATTTTGTACCCCTCCGGTATTAGGGTTGTGCCTAGTTTATGCTTCAACCTTAAGTTGAGAATCTCGTGCTTGTAATGCAATCGTAGGAGGATTTGGTCGGAAGGAATTCCGTATCAATACTCGTACCGGATTAGGGGCCAACTGCCGTGACCATCGGGTTGGCCTACCTTAGGATTCTCCTGGCCAAGAACCACAAGTGCCTGTGTAATTCTAGCATCCTACTAGCTTTAGTAATCCCGAGGGGATCCTAGCTCGGGACCTCGCGCTTTCATTATTATTTGCTTCCTTGATATGCTTATTTGGTGTGCCTTAGTCCAACATGTTTATAGTTATCTTTGTTAGTTTTCTTTTCTTGTTTTAATTCCTATCTTTGGTAGACTAGATAGTGTCGTCTAGGGGGAAGTAATAGCAGCTCTTGGGACCCTAGGGAATACGACCCTCTCACGCGTGCGTGAGAGGTATTACTTGACGACCCGTGCGCTTGCGGACAATCACCAGTATCCATACTTAGCCAATACTAGGTTGCATGACAATTGCCCTAGTGTTAGTCTCACCGAGCTTCGAAGGGAAATACGTATAAGTACGCCGTGACCATCGGGTATTTGTACCCCTCCAATTCTAGGGTTAATTACTCATTTGTGATTCAACCTTAGTTTGAGAAAACCACCTTGCCCTTTGCAATCATATGAGGATTTATACGGGTATAGCCCGTATTCACTACTCGTACCGGATTAGGGGTCAATTGCCGTGACCATCGGGTTGACCTAATCTAGGGTTTTCTCGGTCCAACAAGCCACTCGCACGTTAATCCAGCATCCTTCACACTTTAGTAACCCCAAGGGGATCCTCATCCGTGACCATCTTCTCACTATGATTTTCCTCCCATTATTTGCCCTTGGTATTTAGTAATTTAATTGCTTTCATTTTACTTCTTTGTTATTTTCTTACTTAATCTCAAATCTGATCGGCTAGACAACATTGCAAGAAGGAAGTAAGAATAGGTTCTCGGGCCCTTTGGAATACGACCCACTCGTGCTTGCGCGAGTGGTTTATTACTTGACGACCCGTGCGCTTGCGGATCTCACCAACATGCAAGGCAATTAACAATAGAATCAAAAGCACAAGCAAGCATTAAGAACTCAAGAGCAAAACTCAATGTAGTAAATTCAAATAGAAACACAATGTAAATCTAATGAAAATATGAATCATAGATTTTACATGTCTGAATACCCTCTAGGGGTTTAGCTCTACATGGAGCAAGTCACAAAGCAAATAAAGTAATGATAAACAAGTTCACAAGACATAGAAAATAACCCCCTTAAATCCGTGATGATGGCCTTGATGGGTAGCTTCCACGTCTGGATTGAATCCACTCCGAAGCTAGGTCGCCGGTGCCTTCCTTCATGCTATGACAGAGGAGGAATCGATCCAAGTTGATGAGGAAAGCTTCCCGAAGCCGCAAAAAACTCTCTCCAAGCCCTAGCCGCCTTACCTCTTGAAAATAGCCGAAAAGATCCCCAAAAATTAGAACAAGGCGACTTTTATAAACTGAAATCGGGGCTTCACACGGGCATCCACATGGGCACTCACATGCCGTGTACTATAGCCACACGCCCGTGTGAAAATTTAACACGGGCGTGAACAGTAATTTTGCTACAGTAACTTCTACATTGCTTTTGCTATGCCGAATTGCTATAGTGGTTTTCCCCCAAATCATTCTTCGAGTCCACACGGTCGGGCACACGCCCATGTGGTAGGGTGTGTGGCTTTCTGTCATTTGAAACCTTCAAAAACTTCTCCTATTTGCGCGCAGAAGCTGGGACATGGACGTTCTACTGCCTTCGTGCCCTTCCGGTTCATGTGATGACTTGAACTCTTCCGAAAGTTGGCAACACCTCCATGTATGCGAGCACAACTTCTATTTTTCGTCTTGAAATGTGCCATCACTGCTCCCTTTCTTATATCTCACACCTCCAAAGCCCTGTTTGCACAAAAGAACACAAAATAAACCTTATTAGTGATACAACCTGATAAAAGTGATGCTTAATGCATGCAAAATGATGTTATAAAATATATGTACACAAGCATTTATCAGCATCCTCTGTAACTTTAGTCCATCTGAATCACTTGTGCGCAAGTATCCGGCACTTTCATCAGTTTGCAGTTCAAGGTATTGAAGAAGTTGTGTTTTAAGTAAGGCTTTTATTTGAACTACTCTGTTACACAAAGATATTCGTCGGTTTTGTTTTATGGTTCTATTTTTATCGGAAGACAATGAAGTTTGCGGGGGTATTTCTCGGCTGGGGTTTTTCTAGTCTGCAGGGAGATTTCTCAGCCAAGGTTTTGGTTTGTTTTATATTTTCGACTGTGTCCATGATCATCGAAAGAGTTTTTCGGTTGTTTTTATTTGTGTAATGTTTACAATGTGTGTTTCCCCTTTCATTTGATATGGTTACAGTTTGTAAAATGAGGTTGCCATGTAAGAAATGAGTTTTTGTTTAAAACCTTTGGTCTCTATTTAACAACTCATATCTCTGTTTAAACATTGAGCTTTCCACTTAACAACTTATATCTCTGTTTAACAATTGAGGTCTCTGTTTAACAAGTGTTGTCATTGTTGCAGTCTTGCGATTATGGCGGTAAACCTAGTCAACGGAAGATGCTACTTGACACCGGTGGTGGAGACCTTGGCCGAGTTGAAAGTCCACATGACCTCTCGATATTAGGAGATCATCCAAAGGACACCGTTTACGGCATTCACTGAGGTGGAAGCTGTATTCCAAGATAGGGCCGTTTTGGATTCGCTTCTACAGAAGTACAATGGCCGCATGAATAAATTCAGGATCAGAGCGAGGCTGCTGAGCTTCAGGCTCGAGGATGTGGCTCTCGTTCTGGTTCTGGGTCTGGGTCTGCGTTGCGACGGAGACGCGGTCCTGTTTAAGAAGAAGAAAATACCGTCAGCTTTCCATGGGAGGTATTTATCGAAAAACTACGAGAGACACCGAAACTCCATCAAGACCACTCTTCAGCGGCTTGTTGGACAGAAGTGGGAAGAGGAAAATTTTGTGAAACTCTTAATGGTGTACCTCATGGGGACAATCCTTTTCCGAAATACCTCATGCTCGGTGCCCAATTGGATTGTTGATTATGTTGACGATCTACCTGACATAAGGCGGTACGCATGGGCACAGGCGGCGCACAAATGGCTTATGGAGGACGTTCCACAAGCTACAACTCGAGTATAAGCCAGATGCGAGGGGGGAAGATAAACACGAGGTACGTTAAGGGTTGCTCAATCGCGCTGAGCATCTGGTATTACGAGCTGACCGGAACCGGCAGGAAAGTCCGTTTCGACAAGACCCCAA
This sequence comes from Dioscorea dumetorum, assembly GCA_902712375.1. NCBI lineage: Eukaryota > Viridiplantae > Streptophyta > Magnoliopsida > Dioscoreales > Dioscoreaceae > Dioscorea > Dioscorea dumetorum. Next base: position 1,166,154 of record CACTHL010000738.1, read on the forward strand.
GGGTGCTGTGTTATGGTGAAAGTACTTACCGGAAGCATGCACGATAGAAACTAGTTGGTCAGCTCTCGAAGGAAAAGAGGTAAAATGAGTAGTTAATGTTTAATTATAGTCTTTCCCGTGAAAGAACTGTAGTTGGTGTTTAACGTATGGTGACTTTGTTGAAATGTTTTATTCTCCGTTTAAATTTGTGCGATACCATTTACGTATACATGTCAAATGTTTAAATACGTTTGTTTTTTATTAAATTGAATGATTTGAGTGAGATTATTTTCTTTACTTATGTTAGTTTCCTAAGCTGGTCCCGGCGAATGCTGATGAGGAGATATTTGTTCGGTCCCGGAACCACTTGCACGAAGGCAAGAGAAGAGGCCAGCCTCTTCCTTGCGTGCTCGACGACGCCGTTCCCCCACCTCCAGCCCAATACGCAATCCTCGGCGTTGTGTAAGCCCTCTCCTACCCCGCCCGACGGCAACACCCCCCCGGGCCACGATAACGACAGTCCCCCTGATCGCCATAGCCCCCCAAACCACGGCAGGCCCCCCAACGGCATTAGGCCACGAAGTCACTGTAGCTTTTTTGCAGGCGTGCCAGGTGATGATGAACACTTTCCCCCAGCTTATCGCTCGGGTTGAGGCATTGGAGGCAAGGTCACAATCGACTGCACCGTCGGGCCTAATAAACTAAATGTCCGGGACAGAGGAGGCATCGGAATTTTGTGACGATGACTTTATCGGGATGGCCATTCCAAGATGGCCACGTTTGAAGAGGTTTGCAAAAAAAGGTGAAAACAATAATGGCTCTCTGTCCACCACCGTTCGACGATGAAACAATAGCAGCACCATCTACGGCTGATGCTGTTGTTGAGTCCGTTGCCGTTGATGACGTGCCCGTCGCGGTGGAGAAGATCGTCAACGCCATTGGCACTGCAGTGTTTGAGGAAGCCACCGAAATCCCAGTCCCGATGGAGCCGGCGGCCAAAAGTGGCGCATCGAGGGTAGTGGCCACAATCCTTGAAGAAAAAGAACCAGCCGATGGTGTGCCTCTCTCCTTGATGATGTTGCCTTGGCGCGGTTGAGAAGACCGTTGCCTCGATTGTGAAGGAACTCCTGCCCACGGAGGAACGGGCGACCGACAGTGCCGCATCTAATGTAGGCGTGATCCCGCAACAGCAAGAAGCATCTAGGGATGATCCCAATAAAGCTGTTGACGTGTGGCAAGGGAACGTCATCGAAAACAAAACGAAAGCTATAATCCTTGCCAACCAGTGATAAGTGTCTCAATGTAGGTATTTATATGCTTTATTCTTATACTATTTTGCATGTATTTTGATGAGTTGATGCCCGTTTAACATTTAAATTGGTTTCATATCGTGTTACAGGCATTGAAGAAGCCAAAATGAGCTCAAGAACATATTTGGGAAGAAATCCGTATCAAATACGATGTTTTCGAGTTCATTACTGCAGCAGTTACTGTAGAATGATTACTGTAGCTTGGCACTGTAGCATCGAAATAAAAGTTTTCTGCAAAAGGCTGGGAGCCTTGCGAGCAAGCTTGCGCCCACACGGCAGCCCGTATGGAAGCCCGCAAAGATGTTTTAAAAGGACGTCTAGGGCTGATTTTAAAGGAGCATCTTCTCTTCTTCTTGGGCCACCGCCCCACCCTTGCCGGCGGCGTTTTCCGGCGATCCACCACGTCATTCTTCACCAAGAGGGAGGCAAAGATCGAAGGAGGAGATAAGGGGAAGATCTAGAGCTTCAAAGCGTCGTTTGAGAAGCAATCTCGGGGACATCGGCGATTTTCATCCATCCAAGGCGATCCAAAGCTTGAGGGAGTTTTTATTACTTCTCTTTATGTTTATTTGTTCCTTGGAATTGTATGAGTGTTCCTCTTTCATGAGGAACTAACTTGTATGTGATTTGGGCATGATGAACCCTATTGTGTTTTCATTGTAATTTTGGATGATTGTCATTATTGATGTATTGTTGGATGTTAGATTTCTTTTATAGAATCTTGTAGTTTGTGATTCTCTCTATGTGTGCTTTATTGTCTTGGATCGCATAAGAACTCTATTGTTCAATTTCTAGGTTGGACTTGGAGCGTGACCATCGACCTTGTACTAGACTCAGATGGATTGAAAGGGATTCATGTACCGATACGCCGAGGGATTCGGGTATTAGGTACCCCTCCAAACGTTAGGCTTAGTCCTATAAGAGTGTCTACTCCTGATAAGGGATTTTCTGAGCGCACTGCAATCGTAAGAGGAATTAACCGGAAGGGATTCCAGTCAATACTCGTATGGGATTAGGGCTAATCACCGAGGGGTTCGGGATTAGCTTAATTTAGGAATCTCTCGGTCCAAACCACCATTACAACACATCATCCTTAATTCGGGCCTTAATGACAACCCTAAGGGGATTCTTTGTCCAAATCACGCCTTCTCCTGTTCGTCCGTCCCTTGTATGCTTATTTGGCGTGTAGTGGTAGTTTTATTCTTTTATTCATAGATTTTAGTAGTTATACTATTCACTCATATCATTAGGCTAGGAAATAGATGAAGGGGAAGTAATAGTAGCTCCTTGGCCCCGTGGAATACGACCCCTGTGTCAGACACAGGTATTACTTGACGACCCCGTACACTTGCGGGACGCACATCAACCAGCAATATGAAGAAGTTCGGAAAGGCTTCGTTCTGAAGAAGAAAAAATACGCTGGTCAATCGCTCCTCGGCGTATTCGAGCGGGAGTTGATCAAGATCTTCCTCAACTTCCCGATGCACACGTAAGTATGATAGTTTTTATGTTATTGTTCACATACAGATGTTCCCATTTAAGTTATTTCATTTCTGTTTAAATATAGGAGTTACCATTTAAGATAGTGCTTTATTGTTTAACTTTCCACGTTACTGTTTAACAATATACATTATCGTTTAAGAATATATGGTTCCCACTTAAGGTTTTGTGCTATTATTTAATTACATCTGTTGCCGTTTAACAGCAGGTCCGTCGTCTGGATGAATGATTATGTCAACACCACACGAGCCAACCTATTCATACTGCTCGACGGGAAGGAGATGATGACAGATAATGTGATGGATGCCTTCGTGTGCATAATACAAAACTCACTGACCAGAGTACCATATCCTTATAAGAAGCGCGCCTCCATCACACGACCACTGGCATTGTTTATGTCAAAGCAGGAAGACGCACACGACACGACTTTAGCTATGGTAGGAGATGCCACCAAAGTCGTGCATAACATTGACATTGCCATCCTTCGCATAATCATGAATGGCCACTTCCATGTCGTGATGCTCGATAATAACAACCAAGAGTGCAGGCATTACACTTCATGCCAAAGTGAAGAGTACAATAAAAACGTGGTTGCAATCGTAAGTTCTTTGCGAAATAGATTTCGATTCATAGACTTACATATATGGTTGCTATTCTAACCTCAAATTGTATACCTCGATAGTGGGAACTATTCGACACCTGCCTCGAAATAGACTACGGCGAGACGATGACCAAACAGTACCGGCTTATTCACGATAATGAACCACCGTGACAAAAAAAAGGAAGTGTCGACTGCACCGTCTACGTCATGCGGTTTATCCAGCAATTAATCCGCGGTGAAAAGCTACAGATACCGCTTACCGACGTCGGGAGACACAGCGGGAGACACATCGGGAGACGGAGCAGCTCTCTCCTTCCCACTGGACGAGGGACAGAGCTGCTTAAACGCCAACTCAGCAGCAAAGTTTTGGGCCTGCTTGAAACTTGTCGCAGGCTCAGTACTGGAGAAGGAGGTACCATCAACTGACACCGTCGTCACAAAGTTGGGCCTTCCCTGACGGTGGAGTATTCCGGCGAGGGCAGGTGCTTCTTCTAGCAAAGCTCATCGAGAAGAAACTTATACATTTTCTTTGTTCTGGATATATCTGGATGTTTAACTCCATTTCCGCTGCTTGTTTAAATAGAAATTTGGATCTTTGGCGTTTAAACTCTCTTATCAAATTCCACACTGATTTTAATAAAATCAATTGCTATCGGTTTTCGATGAGGGCAGTAACAGTGATCGATGAGGTGACATTTGACGGTTCGAATTCAAATATCAAATTAAATGTTAGTAATTAGTAATAAATTTGCACTGAAGGAGTACTCTACTTAAGTTTTCTCGTCGTTAATTTAAGATAATGCTTTACCGTTTAAATTTCTACGTTACTGTTTAATAATATACATTATCGTTTAAGAATATATGGTTCACACTTAGGGCCTGTTTGGTTGCATAATAAGAATATATCGTTTAAGATAAGGTTTTGTGTTATTATTTAATTAGGTCTGTTGTCGTTTAACGGCAGGTCCTTCGGGGAAGTAGAATTCTTTATCACTGGCATTCTTTATCAAATGTAAAACAGTTTTGTCGTTATTGCTTTAAATTCAATTCATTCTTTGCCAGCAATATGGCAGATATGTCAATGTAAATTTACTATTGTTCGTTATTGTTTCAAATTCAATTCATTCTTTGCTTAACTTTCCATTGTACCGTTTAAGGATCATTGTTGCTTTATAAAATGAAGTATGTTGTTAAAACGATGATGTCACTATTAAAAAATTGTGTTATACTTTAATAATAATGTTCTCCGTGTAATATTCACCGTCCCTGTTTAACATCAGGGGCCTCTGGTTAAAACACATAGTCTCTGTTTAAATATTAAATGTATACGTTTAACTTTCCTTGTCTCTGTCTAACATGCAGTGACCATATTTAAGGTTAAAGACTCTCCATTTAAATTTCACTGTCTATGTTTAAATCTCAACGAATGACAATAAAAAAGATTTTCTCCATTGAACGAAGTTGCATAACATTAACAAAGCTGCAACAGAAACTACATTAACGAAGTTGCATAACATTAACGATGCTATTGCTCCGGAACCACTTGCTCGAAGGCAGGATGAGAGGCCAACCTCTTCCGTGCGTGCTCGACGATGCCGTTTAAACGAGTGAGTTATCATTTAAAATAGGGTTTCCATGTTTAATTTTGTATGTTACTATTTAAATATTGACATTATCATTTAAGATAATTCAACAAGCTACGACGGAACTTACAGAATGAAAACAAAGCAACAACAAAAAACAAGGGTTCACATTTACATAAGATATATGCATTCCATTTAAGAATAAGCGTTTCCCTCTAACATTCAGCTTGTACTGTTACAAATCACCGAATGGGATATGACCTGTTCTCGGTTTAAACAATAGTAGCTCCGTTTACACATACATGTTACTATTTAACGTTAAGCGTCACTGTTTAAAATATACCGTCCACGTTTAACAAATATCAATGAGTGACAATGAACTTAGATTTTGTGAATTAGTCACCATTCCATAATTAAATAAAATCCTATTAGAAAGTCGATACACAAATACCCATTGGGGTTCTTATTTGGAAAATTAAAAACAACAACAAACAAAACAACAACTGTCACTCCGCCCTTTCTTTCGCATTCATATCATGGAGCAGCTTTTGCACGTGCGCCTTGCGGGCTTTCAATCCATCTAGTTTTGCAGAACAAATTACTACTTTTTCTGCCAGCTCTTGGAGTAAATCTTCCATATACCACTCTGGACGATAAACCATCAGGCCTGAAATGAAGACTTCAACGATTTAGAAAATCATGAAATTTTTTAAACATGCATAGAGAAATCTCACGGTGTAAAGTACCTCCAGAGGATAGATCATCGGCATCATCCGGTGACGTGTACATCCTCCCAGGGTACAAAGCACAGAGCTGATTGAACGTTGCCTTGGTAGCAGTTTTCTGGACTTCCTTAGCGATTCTCACAGGGCCAGGACTGGAGAAAGTGGTCCCATCCACCGTGACCATGGCAACGAAAGCGGGGTTGTGGTTGGGGCCTTCCCAGCAGGTGGCGTACTCCGGTGAGGCCCGTCGTGTCTTCTTGCAGTAGTCGTCGTGAAGTGACTTATACATTCTGTGGTGTTTCAGTTTTATGTGCATGTGTTGTAGGTGTTTAATTTGCTTTAAATTTATTGTGTCTTAAGTTTTGACTTGTTTTTGGTCATTTTGGATTGAAAACTAGTCAAAACATGGGTTTTGAGAAAGTACGTGGGCTGAGCTAAAAGTACATGGCCATGTACTTGCCCGAGTAACTTCCAAATGCTTGTTTTTCCCTCATCTTAGGAGATACATGGCCAAGGTTTGATTTACACGGCCGTGTAACTCCCCAATTGCATATTTTTTCAGTCCTGGGAGATACACGGCCAGGGTATGATTTACACGGCCGTGTAACTCCCCAAATGCATATTTTTCCTCATCCTGAAAGTTATACGGCCAGGGCATGATTTACACGCCCGTGTAACTCCCCGAATGTGCATTTTTCCCCCTCATTCTATGAGATACACCGCCAGGATGTGATTTACACGGCTGTGTACTTGGTCGCGTACCTCCACCGCTATATAAATCCTGAACTTAAGCCCTAATTCCTCCATTTTCTTTTCTCCTCCCTCTTCGGCCCTGGATCCCATTGTCCTAATTGAGAAGAAAGAACCACTTCTAGACTATTTCCTCCTCCTTAGTTGAAGATTATTGAAGGTGAGCTTCTCGTCTTCTCCATATTCCTTTGTTTCATGTTGTTTTGAGGTAACATGTGACTCTAGGTTTAGAGATTGAATCTTGATCAATTTTTGATGAAATTGTTGTGCTATTTGATTTCTTTCTTCCATTCTATCTTGTTTATTGAATTGATCATAGAAATCAACATTTTTTTCTACCTTGGTGAAATTGTCTCCTCTAATCATGAAATTCGGGGTTACTGTAGCACTCAGGATTTCATGGTTAAACTTGGAATTCTTAGTTGTTTGGGGAAGTTGATCCCGTAGAAACCCTTGGAACCTCTAGGGACAAGTTCAAGCCATGTTCAAGCCTAGTTAGGGTTTTAGGGTTTATAGCATGAAGAGATTCATTTTTGTCATTTATTTGTGTTTTCTTTTGATTTGAGCCCTTGTCACTGGTATTGGTGAAGGTGGTGAGAGCTCAGCTAAAGGCAAGGAGCCGGCGGAGGAGTAACGTCATATAGGATTCGATCTCCTAAGTTTGTGAGTGGGACTTTGATTTCACAATGCTTGTCAATTTTCTCTAAATATATGTATAACTAGTTTTTATGAAAAGCTCGGAATTTATGATAATTGAATTGATGATTTAGTTGTTTGACAAGTTTTCTTCATGCTTTGTATTTTATGAAAATATACATCTTATGAAAAATTTAACCAGTTTCTAAAGAGTTTTGTGAATTATCGGCCCCGGCATTTTCATAATTGTGTTTATATCTATATTGGGTGTTCAAACCCATATGTATTACTACATGTTTGGATTCGGTTTTCTCTTTATATTTATCCTTGTCATATGAAACATTTGTACTTACCACTCACTGAGTGACTCTAGTTACTCACCCTCTTTCCCTTTTCAGGCTCTACTCAATAGTGGTGGTGCGGCGGACTAGGGTGTTGGGCATACGTCGGCTAGTCATTTTTTTTAAATTTTATTTCATGTAGGTTGTTTACTGAGCATCATACATTGTGTAAGGACATGAATCCACTAGTGTGATTGTTCTCCTTAGAACTGGTTTGTATGTTCATTGCCTTTATTTCTCTTTGAGACCTTTGTTGGATTTGTGGCATGTACATCCTTTGAATTGTGTAATCAGATTATTGCCCTGCAGTTCATTCTAGGTGTTCCTGTATTTTATTCTGTACTTGTCCAGGATGTGGTAAGCCTTGCGGCGACTCGAGTGTTGAGTGACGGGGGTGTCCCTCCTCGAGTGGTCGCGGCGGTTGTCGCGTACCGGTCCTGTGGGACGGGGCGTAACACATTCTGTTGGGTCTGTGTATAATTTCTGGATGTCTGTCTTATTTCCGCTTGTTTAAATAGAAATATAGTTATCAGAAGTTTGAACTCCTTCTCGAATCAGACGACAATAAATTTGACATTGAATTCAAAAATCAAATTTAACTGCATTAATTACTAATAAATTTCCACTGAAGGGTTACTCTAATTACGTTTTCTCGTCATTAATTTAAAGTCAATTCATTCTTTTCCCAATGGCAAAGCAGATTTTCCAATGTAAACTTACTAGTGCAAATTAAATATATGTATTATTAAATAATTGACATTCTTTTATTAACTTTTCATTGTAGTCTGTAAATATTGGTGACCCTATTTAAATCGGAATACTTCCTGTGTAAACTATGACGTCCCAGTTTATCTTTGTGTATCATCCGTTAATGCTAAGACTTAATGTTTAACATTCGGCCTCGTTCTTTAAATACCTGAGGACAGATAACAAAATTTATTTTGCTCTGTTTAAATATCAGCAATTGACAATGAAATAATTTTGTTCCCCTTTAAAAACAGGGGTTACTTGCAATGCCTACTCTACGACAATTTCATTGCAACATCTACAATTTAAACGGCTATGTTCTAATGAAGCACTGTTTGTATAAATGGTTATGTTTCCATTTAAACATATGTGTTACTCGTCAATGATTCATCTCTGTTTAACATTCAGTGAATACGGTGAAATATGAATAAATTCCAAAATGAAGTCGTCTCTATTTAAATTACGGATACCCGCAATGGGCGTCCCTTATCTGAGACTAAAGTATGTTGCCTACATACTATTGTTCGTTTCATGCCTGTATTTTTTAATTCTTCGCATTCTTTGCAGCAATGTTCAATTGCAACGTTTAAGTGTCAGAGTCGCTATTTAAAATAAGTACTCGCTATTTAAAATACGATGTCTCTGTTTACATTTATGGCTTACCATTTAGAAGTAAGCTTTCTGTTTAAGATTCATTTTCTCTATCTAACTATATGTGTTACCGTTTTTGTGAAGAGTCACCGTTTAACATTCACTTTCTACGTTTGATTCAAAGGTGTCTCTAGGTAACTATATACGTTACCGTATAAGAATCCGTGTCGGTGTTTAACATTCACTGAAAATCTGTAATTAAGTTTTCTCGACATAATTCAATTCATTCTTTCCCAATGACGTGGCAGATTTTTCAATGAATCGTCGATTATCTGTAATCTTTATACTTAACTTTCTTTGTTTAACTTTGCATTGTATTGTTTAAATATCGTTGACTCTGTTTGAAAAGGTATTCTCACTTTTTAAAAGACGACCTCTCTGTTTAAATATATGCATCAACCGTTATGAATAAGATGTATTGTTTAACATTCTGTGCCTGCGTCTAAATATATGCGTCCCTGTTTAAATATCAAAAGTTTACTCTGAAACAAATTTCTTTCCCTTCAAAAATTATTCCTTTACAATGCCTAGTCGGCGACGGTTTCATTGCAAGATCTTCGATTGTGACCGGGCGCATGGCAGCGGCTGCAATATAACTCGCGGACCTCAAACGCTTGCTACTCGATCTGTCACGCCCCGACCATCGGGTCCCGCCCCATGACACTACCGCCACGACAACCCAGGGGAGGTCAGTGATGAGTGCATTTCATATATATTTATTTCATGTCTTACTCCCATGATCCTTCAATTTATCGGCATAAATTCTCATTATTCAGTGTTATTTGAGGTATTCTTAGTTTTCCATGCAGATATCAAAGTCCTAAGGCAAGAAGAAATGATTTGGAGTATTTTTAGGAGCTAAAGGACTTAGGAAAAACCTCATCAAGCTTCAAGCCGTGAAATTCACAGGAGATTTCAGCCGAGAGCAACATGCAAATTGTTCGCTAAGCACGGCCGTGCAACTCTCAGCACGGCCGTAACACGGGCGTGTTGTACCCCATGCAGATTAACATGGTCGTGCTCACATCGGGAAACATTTTAAAACCTCATAAACTTTGGTTTTTGGGGGACTTTTTGGCTGCGGACTAGAAGGGAAGAAGGATGAAGCTTTGAGGCGCCGTCCTCACCACCACCAAGGGAATGCTGCAAAAATGGTAGGCCGATTGGGAGGAGAATTCATCACATCGTAAAGCCTCAGATAGACGCAAGGATGCAAGAAATTAGGGATTTTTCAACTTCTTGTATTTTAATTTCTTTGGCATTTATTGTGTTGTCTATCCTCATGAGAGGCTAAACTCTCTTAGGGAGCCTCGGGGGGAATATTCTGATGTTGTAGATTGAACTTGTCTGCTCTACTTGCAGTATTTATGAATGTCTTGTTCCTTGGATTAAATTTTGGTTATTGGCTATCTTGAATGTTGTTGAGTGGTTGAATGCTTGAATATTTGGTTGTCTTTCCTTAGCTTGTGAATCTTAATTGATAGTTGCAAGAAGTGAGATTTCAACATAGGGTTCAACAGCACTGTAAACATAATTTACTTGGCACAACTAGGTTTTAGAACTGAAGATATTTCTGATAAGTACTGAGAGAGTGCAAGTTAGTGAGCATCAGGAATTTACCCCGGGGCCCCGTCTCCTCCATAGAGCCAATCCTTACTTTTCCCTAGTGCATTACTTTCCCTTAATTCTCTTTCAGTCCAACCTAGAGTCAATCAACCCATTCTTCAACTGATTAGATACTAAGCAGAGCGAGAGTAGTAGAAACTACACCAGTCCCAGTGGATACGACTACCCGACCTTTAGGGTACACTTTACTACTTATACGACCCGTGCACTTGCGGTTACGCAAGGGGCGTATCAGTCAAACACCTACCTCAACTCTAGATCGCCGTAAGGCTAACCTGTTACCTGTACAATATCAATATCACAACAATAATACTCTAAATCTAAAGGTATTCAACCACAACCCTGTACAAAATCAACATACTCACACCAGGTATATATCTCTGGAAATCACAACAGGAATGATCATGAACACAACATAGTCTCCCCCAAACACTGGGTGTAAAGCTCATACAACCAAAGGTTCTAACTGAACCAATCGAGATTATTCAAGATCAAAATGAAAATACGAAAACATAGGTCCTAGTGGATCCATCTTACACATGACAACAATGTTTATGAATCATACACTACTCAAAGGTAAATGTAGGAATAGCTTTGCCAAGTACTATCACGTCTCACGCCCTGCTGCCGTGCTAACACCTATAAAGAAGAGAAGAAGAATGGGTGAGTAACTAAGTTACTCAGTGAGGGGTTGAACATGGAGCTATAACTCATACAAGTGCAACAAATGATATGCCAAAAACATATGTGTATCTTTAATAACCAACAACTTACAAATTGCTTTAAGTACACATTTCAATATAAGAAGCTTTCCAACTTTCTCAAAGAAATGCATCAATAAAACTCTGAAAATCATTTATAAAGAGATTCAAGATTAAAAAGTTCAAGTTAAGAATACTTGTTAAAAGATCAAACCCATTGAATCAAGGATTTATAGTGCAACACATGCGGAAGTCCTCTATCGATAGCATTATCAACAGCCTATGAAAACTCTCCATCACTGACCATAGCCGTGGCTAGGTCAGGAGCCACCAAGATGCGCGTATCTTGGCGTTGGCCGTTGGGAATCCCGTGTGGTGACTCCGGGAACCCAACACAGCACCTTCAGGTTCTCTACGCGCCTCCTGTAAGGGCTAGTCAGCCAAGAACTCCACGCCACCCCAACTAGGTCGGTCCGTGGAGACTCACTTTTGCAGAAGATGGGGATCTCCCCAATGTCACCATCGAAACATTTGGGATATCCATCCCGCCCATAGGCTCATCATGAACACATCACGATAATAATATGAACACATCAATATAATATCATAAATCTCGTCAAGAGATCACAAATTCTCATAAATACAACTCTCAATTCGAAAGTGAATTCTTGAGTAAACATCGAAAATGATATTATTTTCATCAAGAATATCATCATAAAAGTATTCTTTTAAAACACATTTCAAATACGACATCATTGCAAAGAATAACATTTCAAATAGAGCTTCATCACCAAGAAATTCATTTTGATTCACTTAGGCCCTTTCTAGGGTCCTTATGTCAAGAACATTAACCCTTTGACAATACTTTGAAAATATGCATTTCAAGATATAGGGATTCCATCCCTTAAGAATAATAAAAGATCATTGATCATAATCGAAAAGTACATCAAATCATAAACCACGAAGTATAAATGATCAATAACCTTAATCAAAAGTACATCGGATCATAAATCAAGAAGTATAAATGATCAATGTCTTCAATTAAGAAATAAACTGAAACATAAATCATCATTATTCAAAGTTTCATGAAAACATCTCAAGAAACCTTTGAAACATGAAATTCAATATCAAGAATGTATATAATTTGGTATTCAAACAAGCATGATCATAGCTCATGAATTAAACAATCTCCCACTCACAAACTTGGCGAGATCGAACTTCTTGGATCACTCGCCTACTTGCCCTTTACCCTTGCCTTTAGATCCACCACCTTGAAGCCATTAACCATCCAAGAAAAACAAGAATCAATCACATAACCCAAACAATAAACAAGGGAGGAAAGAATGATCAAAAAATTAGATCTCATGGCTTATAGGGTTCACTAGATATTCTAGATTCAAAAATTAACAATAATGGTATCCTCAAATCCTCAAGATCATAACAAAATCAAGAATATCCTAATTGGGTTCGGATCTACATGAATCATGGGTTTAGAGATGAAGGATCTCCTTCATTCTTCACCAAAACATGAGATCAAGACTCCTAAACCATCCAAACATTAGATCTATGCCATAAATCCCTTCAAACATTGGATCTATACTACATCCACACTTTTCCTTCATGGATCTATAGAGAATTAAATTAAAGAACAAGAAATTGAAGAAGAGAAGAAAACTCACCTTAAACCTTGCTAGATCTAGAGGAGAATCATCTCCAATGGAGAAGAGTGGGAGATCAACACCTTTGTTCTTTCTTGAAGCTCAAGAATGAAGATCTAATAGATGGGAGAATGAGGATTCAAGATGGGGTCTTATGAAGATCCTTTGAGTTTTAAATCGGGTATTTATAGACCCAAAGCGCAGGAGGGCTCGCGGGCGCATGGGAGGCCGCGAGGCCTCTCTCCAGAGACCCTTGCGGGCTGCCTTGCGCCCGCATGGGGGCCGCATAGCTCCTTGCAGCGACATGGCCGCATGGGAGGCCGCATGGCCTCTTGCGGCCTTCCATGCGGCCCGCATGGGAGGCCGCAAGGCCCCCTGTTTTTGGGGGTTTCTTGCGGCGTCTTAATGCCTTACACCTTCCACTTAAAATCTCTTTCCCCAAAGATTTTTCCTCTTCTTTTCCACTCTAAAAAGAACCTTAACTAAGATCCTAAACACGAAAAACACCCGATGAAAATTTAAACACACAACTTCTACACAAGAAACAAAGCGCAAGAAACAAAGCACAAGATGCCCAGGTTGCCTTCTCGTCGCAGTCTTCCGCAAACGCTGATGCCACACCGCAACAACACAACAGGGTGATGTGTGTCAACCCCTTGAATTACCGCAAGTGCACGGGTCATCAAGTAATAAAAGTGGACCCAAAGGGTCGGGTTGTCGAACCACAGGGAACAGAAGTACTAGTAATAGCCCCTCTTTTGTTATCTAGCCTAATGAATGTAGTGTGTGATGATCTAATGGGCAACACTAAGAGTGTCACCATAAGTGCGCAGGAAATAAAAGGAAAAGAGTTCTCAATCAATAAAAGTGAGGTATCCGGACAATGCTCCCCCTAGGATTCGGGTGTTGGATGTAGATTACAAGTGTTTCTAAACGAAAACAATGAGTCGTGGGTATCCAAAGGTATAACGGCCCCTGCCTCCAAGTCGCCGATAACTAGTCCCCTACGAGGTCCCGGCGGAGAATTCTCTCGACGCCTCACACCACATATGACTGCTTAAAACTCTAGGGATCCCAAAAATATAACCAATTCCTAAAAGTAGATCTAACCCTGCCTCCAGGTGAAAGATCCCTAACCCCCTACGAGGTCCCGGCGGAGAATTCTCTCGACGCCTCACACCACATATGGTTGCTTGACACTTAGGGAATATGGAGATAGGAAATATCTGTCGGAAGGGAAAGGGGACACTCCGCTATCTCACGGCTCACCCTCTCAACCCTCTTTACTCTTGGTAATTCTAAACCTAGCGGTGATCTCTCTCTTCACTAGATTGAACAAAACATGCAAGGCCATTAATAATGAAATCAAAAGCACAAACAAGCATTAAGAACTCAAGAGTAAAACTCAAACTAATAAATTCGAATAGAAACACAATGTAAATCTAATGAAAATAAGAATCCTAGGGTTTACATGTGCGAATACCCTCTAGGGGTTTAGCTCTCCATGGAGCGAGTCACAAAACAAATAATAAATTGAGAAAAAAGTTCCAAAAACATAAAGAATAACCCCCTTAAATCGGTGATGATAGTCTTGATGGGTAGTTTCCACGTCTGGATTGAATCCACTCCGAAGCTAGGTCGCCGATGGCTTCCTTGATGCTATGACGGAGGAGGAATCGATCCAAGTTGGTGAGGAAAGCTTCCCAAAGCCGCAAAGAACTCCTTCCAAGCCCTAGCCGCCTTGTCTCTCGAAAGTGGCCGAAAAGATCCCTAAAAATTATCACAATGCGGCTTTTATAATTTGAATTCGGGGCTTTACGCGGGCATCCACACGGACATCCAATTCCACACGAGCGTGTGAAGTACTTTGCTACAGTACCTGCTACAGTCTTTTACTACAGTACTGCTACATTAAATGCTACAGTGATTTTTTCCCCGAAGTCTTCCTTGGAGTCCACACGGTCGGGCACACGCTCGTGTGGTAGGGTGTGTGGCTTTCTATGCTTTGAAATCCTCAAGAACCTTCTTCTGCTTTGTACGGAAGCTGGGACATGGGCGTACTACTGCCTTTGTGCCCTTTCGGTTTGTGTAATGACTTGTACTCCTCCGAAAGTTGGCAACACCCCCATGCATATGAATACAGCTTCTGATTATGGCCTTGAAACGTGTCATCACACACTATCTTTGCTTCTTCCTGTACGTCATGTCTCCAAAGCCCTGTTTGAACAAAAGAACACAAAACACACCTTGTTAATGCTAAAACCTGATAAAAGTGATGCTCAATGCATATAAACTGGTATTATAAAATATATATAATCAAGCACTTATCAAACACAGATCGCGATTGTCATCCGTAGGCCTATCATTGTCGAGTATGGGGAATATAGCTTCCTTATACGCCAGCTTGTAAGTCTCGACGGTGAAGTACCCTCTAATAAAATGATGAACGTTGGTGTTCGTCTGCATTATTGCAGCGCAAGCGTGTTTGCACGGGATACCATAAACTTGCCATCTGCAATATGAGCAAGTTCTACTGGCAAGATCTACCGAGTTGCTGCACTGGTCAATCACTTCGTAACGATCATCGACACAACGACCAACATGAAGACTTCGACTATCCTCAACAAGCGTCTCAACCTTCGAATGTATGTCTGGGCATAAGTAGGTCTCCCATTTGTTTGCTTGCTCACGGCGATTGCACAACATGCGCATTAACATGAACCTGTACAACAAAGATCAGAAATCTTAAAGACATTTAAGTGAAGATATTGATATTTAAACAAAAACACATAGGCTTAAACAGGATTTGAACAAACTAAACAGTGATTTCGAAATTTAAACACATAAAATGATATTTAAACAAAGAGAGTGCAATTTACACACAGAAAAGGATATTTAAACACATACAATGATATTTAAACAAAGACAGTGCAATTTAAAAACACAAAAGGATATTTAAAGGATAATGGGAAAATCGTAAGCGTTACATAGAATCAAAATTTAAATGCCTTATGGTATCGACCATTTTCGTCACCGGTAAATGTCGAGCTTCTTTGATCCACGCATTGAAAGACTCCATGACATTTGAATACATCTCGCCCCAGCGTTCACCTTTGAACAGATAATTCGACAAATGTGACAACCACTGATAGGCTTCGGGTGATGCAGCTGCAGTTCATTGACGGTGTCATCGAATTTTTTAACCGCCGATACCCACGCAATACGAAAGTATATGGACCAGCACTCCTCCCTCAATGCCTTTCCAAGTCTGACATTGGCTTTCATAAAATTGGCTTCCAAGTGTCGAAGGCAGTAAGCATGTGGGGATGAAGGGAAGACTCTAGCAATAGCATTCAAAGGCCTTTTGACCTGTCCGACATGAATGTAATTATCTCTTCGTAATCTCCTTCGTCGTATAAAACATCACCTAACTTGGAAATGAACCATGTCCAATTGGCATCGGTCTCGTTGTCAACAATAGCGAAGGCAACGTGGAAGAAGCCATTGTTCTCTTCCTTGCCTGTGGCACCCAACAGAGTACCCCGATACTTTCCAAGGAGGTGGGTACCATCGAGAAACAACAGCGGCCTGCATGCCCTCTTGAATCCCACAATGCACGCGGTGAAAGAAAAGAACGCCGTTTAAATCGCTCACAGTCTCTTTCCACAAACGCAATATTGTCAGGGTTCGTCTCAACCACCTTATCGACGTACGAAAGCAACAAATCATAGCTGGAGATGTCGCTGCCGTCGAGGACCACCCGGCCATGTTCTTTTCCCCAACCAAGCCTACTTGTATGAAATGTGAACACCATGCTCCCGCAACATATCCTTCTGAATGTGGATGGCCTTGTACAAGGGCTGATCCTTGAGCTTCTGAATCACTCGTGCATTTTTCCATTTTTTTAACGCTTTCAGGTGTGACGCCGAGCCAATTCCACCACCGCAAGTGTGTGACAGGTCCATTGTCTTGATTCTGAAAGTGTTTTTATTATATTCCTTTAATGCTTGAAGGCGTCATTGACAACCATCTGCAGCGCATTCCATAGTAACCCAATGTTTTTCATTATTTATAAATTTTGAAGTCAAAATTCGGTTTGATGGCAAAATTCCGAAGTGCGTCTCTGAAATGTTCGATGCCTTGAAAACATTGTCCGACATCCAACGACAACACTTCAGGTTATTCTGAAGAGGAAGATAGGCATGCGAGATCGTGAGGGTCGCCATGAGGTGGAACAGAAGTGCTCCCAGATTTTGAATTCCTACCAACACTTCAGTTCAAATGAAAACGATCAAGATTCAAGCTTGAACTCCAATTGTTTAAATGATAACTAAAAAGGTTAAACGCTAACAGCGATATTTAAACAGAGACTCAATAATGTAAACGGTAAAGAGTATATTTAAACATTAACATAATAAATTAAACGGAGAAGTCAACGTTTAAAAGGGAACTTGATTCTTTTAAACAGTAAAGGGATTATTAAACAAAAACTAACATATACAACTAGGTAAACCTTACAATGATAAGAACTCATTTTCAGTAGGATACGATGGCACGTCATTCGTCTCGACAACAAGATCGACTACACCGCATTTGAAGATGGAGAACACATGACACATGCGCTGGAAGTCGACCTCGTTTTCAATTGGGCAAACCGTTTTATGTCCATCAGGTATGATAAACTTCACCCTCACACGAGAAATATCAAAACCCCATCACTCACATATCTCGCCTAACACTGACTCCCAAGCAGTCAACGCCGTGAACATCAACACTCGTCCATCCCCATTGTATCTAGTAATAGCACAAAAACTCTCCATAATATAGGGAAACCGGCAGACCTCAGATCGAACAAACCAAATGAGAAGAAGAAGAAGAAGAAGAAGAAGATGTAATTCGCCTTCTAAACGTTCTTTGATAAAAAGCAAGCATGAAGTGGAAAAAAAAACTCACAATTGTATGCATAAAAGGGCAGACATGACATAATGTGATCAGGCCGGTTTTTTCCCACCATTTTCAAGGGCAAAAATAGAATTTCATAACAAGGACACATATGAAGTGACGGATAGGGGATAGAAGGGAAGTAAACTATAACAGATGGGTTGTCCGGGGTGTGCAAAAGGTGGAGGGGGTTTTTAGGAAGTTTTGAAATTCCCGATTGGTGAACAGTAATTTTCCCTTGTTTTATATTTTTATTTTTTTATGTTATTATTTAATAATAATTTTTTATGATTATTTATTTATTTATTTTATTATTATTATTATTATTATTATTATTATTATTATTATTATTATTATTATTTTAAAAAAAATCACAGTTCATGTATGCTATTCCGTGGATGTTTTTCTTTTAAAATATTTTATTATTATAAGTTTTTTTTATGTGGATATATACACATGCATACCCTTCCTAGTAAAGTTTAGATTTTATTATAAAATATGAAAGATTTAGGGTTTTATTACAAATTTTACCTGCGAAAAAGACAAAAAAAATATGAAACGCAAGATTTATTTGAAAATTTTGAAAAAGAAATAAAAATTAAGAAGTCTAGAGACATAGTTGTATAAATCATGAAAAAAAGATAGAAAAGCATAAGTCAGGGTCTAATATGTAAATGTGATATAAGAGGGACAAATATGTAAAAAACAAAAGTAGGAATTTTAGTGGAAATTAGGCTTGTTTTCACAAATTCACCGATCCACTCTTTGAAGACCACAAAACTTTTTGTGAATCTAATGCAGTGACAGATAGCTCCTTATTGCCTCTTGAGATTCACATGAGTAACTGGAAAATTTTGAAAATCATAAAACTTTTTCTAAATCTAATACAGTCAGTGATAACTCCCCATTGACTCTTGAGATTTACATAGGACAGTGAAAAATTTTGAAGACCACAAAAAGTTTTGTAAGTCCAATGCAGTGCAGACAATTTTCCATTGAAGTTCTCCCCATTGCCTTTTGAGATTCACATAAATGAGTAAAAAATTTTGAAGACTACAAAACCTTTAATGAATCGAATGCAGTGGCAAACAGCTTTCCTTTGAAGGGCTCCCTATTGCCTCTTGAGATTCACATGAGTTGATGAAAAATTTTGAAGACTACAAAATTATTTTTATGAGTCCAATGCAGTGGCAGACAGCTTTCTTTATAAAAGCATATCCATTACCTCTTGACATTGATATAAGTGAGTGAAAATTTTGAAGACCACAAAACCTTTTTGTTAATCCAATGTAGTAGTAGACAGCTTCTTTTGTGAAAACTCCCCAATGCTCCATGGGATTCATATGAGTGAATGAAAAAATTTTTTTAAAGACTACAAACTTTGGTGACAATCAATGTAGTGGCAGACAACCCTTCATGTGAAGGCTTCTCCATTACCTTTTGAAACTCTCTTGAGTGAGTGAAAAAATATTTGTCAAGACCACTAACTCTTATTAAGTTCAATGTGGTGGAAGATAGCTTTTCTTGTGAATGCTTCTCCACTACCTCTTGAAGCTTTCATCAGTGAATAAAAAAGATATTTTTTTAAGATCATAAACTCTTGTGAAGTTCAATGTAGTGGCAGACAACCCTCCATGTGAGAGCCTCCTCACTATCTTTTGAAACTCTCTTGAGTGAGTGAAAAATATTTGTCAAGACCACTAACTCTTGTTGAGTTCAATGTGGTGGAAGATAGTTTCCTTTGTGAATGCTTCTCCACTACCTCTTGAAAGTCTCCCGAGTGAAAAAAAAAATTTCTGAAGACCATAAACTCTCGTCAAATTCACTGTAGTGGCAGATAACCCTCCATGTGAAAGTCTCCCTTTAAAACTCTCTTGAGTGAGTAAAAAAATATTATGTGGTGTTTCAATTTTTCGGAGGGTATGCCATTGTATAAACTGTTTAGACAGCAGTTGTGTCTTGTGTCTTAGTGTGTTTTTAGTCGTTCTTGACTTAAATGCAGTTCCCAGATCAAACACACCCGTGCTTGTGACTTGCACTTTACAGCATAATTTGAATTTTGTTTCCAGCAGCTTGTAAAGTGCACGGGACGAAGCACGCCCATGCTTCATGGCGTGCTAATGAGTGCACGGCCATATTAGGGCCAGAGAAACCGTGCTTTCTCGCCTTGATCTTCCTATAAAGTGCACGGGCATAAGCACGCCTGTGCGTCCTGCCTGTTCTTCGCTAGTGAAGCTCGGCCTATTTTCCTGTAAAGTGCACTAGGTTGAAGCACGCTCGTGCTTCATGCCCATGCTTGCAAGTGCATAGGCAGGGGGCTAAGAAGCATGCCCGTGTTTAGCTCGTGTTCTCCCAGAGGTATTTAAAAGGTCTTGAACTTGAGCCCTAGTCGCCCGATTTCCTTTCTTATTCTTTTTCCTACCTTCGTTTCTTTTGCTTTGGACAAAAGAAAACCGCGACTGCTTGACCTTCCTCTCTTCTTTGGTTATAGATCCTTAAATATAAGCTCTTCTTCTTAATCTTTACCCTTGTTTTATGTTGTTTGGATGAACATACTAGCCTTAGCCTTTAGATCTTCAATCTTGGTTTGTTATTGATGAAATTGTTGATTAGTTTGGGTTATTTTCCATCATTTTTCCTTATATCATGATATCGTTGTAGAGATCTATTCTTTCTATCTTGATGAAATTTGTTTCCCTTGTTCTTGAAATCGGAGCTACTATAGCACAAAGAATTCCATTGTTAAACATTTTCATTCTTAGTTATTTAGAGAGTTCATCATCTTGGAAGTTTTTTGGAACCCTTAGGGGCAAGTTCAGGCCATACCCAAATATTTTTTTCTTATGTTTTCTTGTGGTTTTGAGCCTTATGGCTGGTGTTAGTTCAGGTGTTGAGAGCTTGGCTTGAGGCAAGGAACTAACGAAGCAGTAGCACTGTTGAGGAGTTGTTACGCAGTATCTTACTATATAAGTGGGTTATGATTGCTCATTCTAGTATCTTACTATATAATTGATACGCCCCTTGCGTATCTGCAAGTACACAGGCCGTACAAGTAGTACAGTGCACCCAAGAAGGTCTGGTGGTCGAATCCACAAGGACTAGTATAGCTTTCAATACTCTCTCGTTGCTTAATATTTTATCGATTAACAATTGAGGTTGAATTGAGACTAAGAGCCTAGGAAAGTAGGCAAAGTAGAAGGAACAAGAGATAGGGGAAATTTCTAGCAAAGTTGCTCAATTGAGGAGTAGGGCCCCAGGTAGATCCCTTGCTGTCAAATTGAACTTAAACTCTTACAAGGCTTATCAGGTACATCCTAAGAAATCTATGTGTGCTCTGGAAGCCTTGTTACAACTATGGCTACGATAACATTAGGCTATTGATTATACTACGCAGTTCTTGCACTTCTAGGGAGCAATTGCTCTTTGCCAATTACACTAAGGCAACAACACACGCCAAGTTTATAAACAAGCTATGCAATCAAGCACATCAAACGTGTAACACAAGATTTAACATGATAACTAAAGGACTCCACAAGCATTGCAAAACAAGTGCTCAAATACATTCATAAACCAAGCTCACAACCCGAGGTACCCGAGAAAGTTAACCACTCATGGGTTCACTCAACAGGAAAACAATAAGAGAAACAAATAGAGTGGAATTCAAAAACTCCCTATCTGTTTGCATCTTTGTTGAGCTCCGAATGCCTAATGATTGACGAGCCTCCACCCCTGATATTGGCCTCCACTTAGTGCTCTAATCCTCCCTTGAAGATGGTAAAATATGTGTAGTAATCTCCTTCCTTCGCCTCAGCTGTCGCCAGATGATACGCCCCTTGCGCAACCACAAGTGCACCGGTCGTATAAGTAGTAAAATGTACCCTTAGGATTGGGTAGTCGTATCCACTAGGACTGGTGTAGCTTCTAATATTAACATTCTGCTTAATATCTAATCAAGTAAAGAATATGGATTTGACTCTAGGTTGGATTAAAGGAGGTTGAGGAAAGGAAATGCACGAAGGTAAATGTAAGGATTCGCTCGATGGAGGAGATGGGGCCCCGGGGTTGGATTCCTGACGTTCACTAACTTAGACTCTCTCAGCATTATCAGAGATGTTTTCAGTTCTAAATCCAGTTATGCTATATGAATGAGGCTTACAGTACTGTTGAACCCTAAGTTGTGATCTTACTGCTTGCAACTATCAAACAATGATTCACAAGCCAAGATAGGAAAACCAAACTTCCAAGCATTCAGCCACTAAATAACAATCAAGATAGCCAATAACAGAGATTAATTGCAAAGAACAAGACATTCATAAATGCTGCAAGAAAAGCACTCAAGTTCAAGCTACAACGTCAGACAAGACCACCCCGGGGCTCCCTTAAGAGTTTAGCCCCTCATGACATTAAACAACAAGAAAATTGGCAAAGAAATTAAAATACAAGAAGTTGAAAACTCCTTAATTTCTTGCATCCTTGCGGCTGTCAGAGGCTCAATGATGTCATGGAATCTCCTCCCGATCGGCCTACCATATGCGCCACATTCCCTCGGTGAAGATGACGACGGTGCCCCAAAGCTCTCCCATTCTTCCTCCTTTAGTTCGCCCTCCAAAAGTCCCCCAAAAACCTAAGTTTCTGAGGTTTTAAAGTGTTTCCCGATGTGAGCACGGCCGTGTTGAAGCCGTGCTCCAAGCCGTGCATATTACGACCGAATAAAACTCTTGAAACTCCAATTCCTGTAATCTGCATAGGGTACAACACGCCCGTCTTGCGGTCGTGCTGAGAGTTGCACGGCTGTGCTTAGCGAACAATTTGCGTGTTGCTCTCTGCTGAAATCTCCTGTGAATTTCACGGCTTGAAGCACGGGCGTGCTGCGCCCGTGTTGAGTTTGATGAGGTTTCTCCTAAGTCTTTTAGCTCCTGAAAATGCTCCAAATCGCTTCTTCTTGCCTTAGGACCTTGATATCTGCATGAAAAACTAAGAATACCTCAAATAGCACTGAATAAGGAGAATTTATACCAATAACTTGAAGGATCATGGGAGTAAAGAATGAAATAAATATATATGAAATGCACTCATCACCAGATAAGAAGCTCCCTTTCAACCTAACTTTCGATGCTTTTAACCTAAGTTTCGACCCAAGCACGAGCATGCTTAGGCCGTGCTTCAGGGAGTACAGTGTACGGGGCAGATAGAAAATTCCAGCAGTCTTCGAATACTCACCAGGCAGTAAAGTGCACGGGTCTAAATACGCCCGTGCTCTATGAACCGAAACCGTGCTTCTGAGTTCTTCATTTCTCTTAAAGTTCCTGTGAAGTGCACGGCTAAGAAGCACGCCCATGCTTGGGTCGTGCTTGCCTTGATGAACTGCCCTTTATGTCCTTTAGCTATGAACTCTTTTCCAAACCACTTATAATTGTTCCAGGACCTAAATATCTGGGCAATGAACACATAATACCTCAAATAGCACCGAACTAGGAAAATATTAACTAAAGGAGAAGAAAATAATAAGCATAAAATGGATAAAATATATGTATAAAATGCACTCATCAAATACCCCCACACTTGAGTCCTTGCTTGTCCTCAAGTAAAAACTTAACTTCCAACGAAAAGATAAGTGCATGACCTCTAATCTCAGCAAGATAAGGAATTTCCCAAAATCTAAAGGACTTTATGTAGCAAGTGTATATGTCAATTGAAAGCTCATGAAACAGTTTCACTCTTACTCTGTACTTCCGTGTATGTGTGTGCGACCTAAAAGAGTGCGCCTCAAGTTTTTTTAAAAAGGTCTAGTTAAGAAGAACCTTAATTTCAGCAACTGACTCCTAAACTGGATAGTAGCTTCATACACCCTAAAAGTAGTCATTTCACCGGGTAGGTCATAAAAAATGACGTTTGTGGTGCCTAAGATTTGACTACTCAGATGCGGCTTTCATTTCTTCTAGGGTGATAGCTCCTTTTACCATCTTACTTGTTATTTTCATAATTCGATAGGGTATCTCCAAGGATCCGACTTTTCGAAATTATTTTTTTTTTCATTTTGAGTTTAGTCTTTTTGCTTTTACATTTGAGTTTTCGGATTAAAAAAAAAATTTTAAAGGCCTCGAAACTAGACTCTCTTCTAAATAAAGTGGCTGCACAAAGTTAGCTGACGTAATCAAACTTAGGTTTCCAAAGTAAGAGTGAGTTCATCCTTAAGTTCAAAGAAAATGCACACTAACATACTCATTGTCTCCCTAGCTTAGAAATTCTTATCCAAAAATTCATAGATCTTCCTAAGCTATGCACTATCGTAATAAAACATGTAAGTAAACCCTCCCCCACACTTAAACTAAACAATGTCCTCCAAGTAAAAAAAATGATTAACGTGTATAATAATTGAAATTGCAAGTGAAAATTGAGGAAAAGGGTTTGAAGGACTACCCTGAACACGGAGAGTGATGTTCCCACTCTCGATGTGTGGACCTTCCTCTAGTAGTCGTCTCTCCTCTGAGGTATTTTCTAATTCCCTCTCAGCTAGGAAAGAAAGGTCAGAGGCCCTCAAGAAGAGTTATCATAATCCACATATTATTGCTGCTGTGGCAAAATTATTCTGGCATGATAGGAAGGTGTTTCCTAAATCCATCTCCCAGTTAAGGCCATACTAAGAAAAACAATGGGTGCTCAACCATACGTTCTGATAAATAGATACAAACCTTAGTGGGGCTGGAAACAATAAAAAGAACAAAAGTTCCAAATAAAATGAAACACACAAACAAAAGAGTTCAGTTTAGTAGGGGGCTCACCTTTCTATCTGAACAAAACAAAAGTAGCGAAAGTACAAAAAGAAAAACAAGGAACAAAAACTGAAATAAAAGCAGTGTCAGAAACGGCGCTCTCAGTGCTAGAGTCAGAGTCAAAGGCAAGATCAGCAGTATCGACCCCCATGCTCCTGGATATCATAGTAAAAATAGAGGCTAATAGGGGGGAGAGAGAGAGACGTCCAGACGCTCAACTAGCCACTCCAAACTCCTTGCCAGAATGATGGTAAATTGGCCGGTGGTGCGATGCGGCTGGTGGAAGCACTAGTGTGCGGGGTCCAAGGAGACAAAGGGCCAGCGTCTGCAGGTGGAGAGTCCGAGGCGGTAGCTGATGTGGTGGTTGTGTCTCAGGCCCGGTAGTTGACGTAATAGGCTGTGTGTGGCGTGAAGCATGCCCATGGATCGCAGCGTATCCACACTAATGGGAGTAACACCTCGCACCATCCTCATACCGCGTGTCCAAGACTAAAGACCCAACCCACAAATGAGAGGGGTAATGTAGGGACCCATGATGAGGGCGCCGATCCCTGGATCGGTACCCTAGTGCTAGATGCTAACTGCGACCTCGTACCCCAGATGCATGGAGAAGCCATCCAGTATACTCAGGAAAAAGTCAAAGTCGCCGCGCTTGATAATGCCAATGCTATCTCCGAGACCTGTGAGGGTGTGGCTGAGGAGGAAGTGGATGTACTTGATGAAGCCATGGACCGGCGTGGGTCATAGGACCGGTCATTGGTCAGTCATCTCGAGCACTCCTCCTGTGACTCTCCATGGGACCGGGCGATCAGCAGGGCATCATACGTGGGAGTCCAAATGAACACCTTGTCGTATAACCCGAGTCTGACGGAGAACTTCGTCAGACTCATCCGGTGGAGTGACCCGAATAACTAGAACTGAATGATGTCGGCTCAATGGTAGCTGAATGATGGAAAAGAGCTGCTCCCATGCTCCTGCCCCCAAATACCTCTAGACGTTGGCGGTCAGGCCCACCTCCCTCAATACTTCCCAATCTAGTTGATAAGTGTTTGTATACATATATTTTATAACATCATTTTGTATGCATCGAGCATCACTTATATTAGGTCGTATCACTAATAAGCTGTATTTTGTGTTCTTTTGTGCAAACAGGGCTTTGGAGGTGTGAAATACAAGAAAGGAAGCAAAGATAGGGAGTGATGGCACATTTTAAGACCAAAAATAGAAGTTGTGCACAAAGATAGGGAGTGATAGCACATTTCAAGGCCAACTTTCGGAAGAGTTCAAGTCATCACATGAACTAGAAGGGCACAAAGGCAGTAGTGCGTCCATGTCCCAGCTTCCACGCGCAAATTGGAGAAGGTTTTGAAGATTTCAGATGACAAAAAGCCACACACCCTACCACACGAGCGTGTGCCCGACCGTGTGGACGCAAAGAAGGATTTCACACTGGCAGTACTATAGCAAAATTACTGTTTATGCCCGTGTGGAATTTTCACACTGGCGTGTGGCTACAGTACACAGGCGTGTGAGTGCCCGTGTGAAGCCCCGATTTCAGTTTATAAAACCCGTATTGTTCTAATTTTTTGGGATCTTTTCATCTACTTTCAAGAGGCAAGGTGGCTAGGGCTTGGAGAGAGTTCTTTATAGCTCTGGGATGACTTCCTCACCAACTTAGATTGATTCATCCTTCGTCATGGCATCAAGGAAGCCATCGGTGACCTAACTTCGGAGTGGAATCAATCTAGAAGTGGAAGCTACCCATCAAGACCACCATCACGGATTTAGGGGGGTTATTTTCTATGTCTTGTGAACTTATTTATCATTGCTTTCTTTGTTTTGTGACTTGCTCCATGGAGAGCTAAACCCCTAGAGGGTATTCGGACATGTAAACCCTATGATTCATATTTTTTTTATTAGATTTACATGGTGTTTTTATTCGAGTTTAATACATTGAGTTTTGCTCGTGAGTACTTAATGCTTACAATTGCTTTTGATTTCATTATTAATTTCCTTGCATGTTTTATTCAATCTAATGAAGAGAGAGATCACCATTAGGTTTAGAATCACCAAGAGTGAAGAGGGTTGAGAGGGTGACCCGTGAGATAGCGGAGTGTCCCCTTTCCCTTCCAATAGATATTTCCTATCTCCATATTCCTTATGTTTTAAGGAACCATATGTGGTGTGAGGCGTCGAGAGAATTCTCCGCCGGGACCTCGTAGGGGGTTAGGGATCCTTCACCTGGAGGCAGGGTTGGATCTACTTTTTAGGAATTTGTCATATCTTTGGGATCCCTAGAGTGCTAAGTAGTCATATGTGGTACGAGGCGTTGAGAGAATTCCCCCCGGGGACCTCGTAGGGGACTAGTTATCGGTGACCTAGAGGCAGGGGCCGATATACCTTTGGATACGCACAACTCAATATTTTCATCTAGAAACACTTGTAATCTACATTTAACACCCGAATCCTAGGGGGAGCATTGTCCGGATACCCCACCTTCATTAATTGGTAACTCTTCCTCTCTTTAGTTCATGCACACTCGTAGTGACACTCCCAGATTTGGCCATTAGATCATCACACACTACACTCATTAGGCTAGATAACAAAAAAAGACCAACTACTAGTACTTCTGTTCCCTGTGGTTCAACAACCCGACCCTTTGGGTCCACTTTATTACTTGACGACCCATGCATTTACTGTAACGCAAGGGGTTGACACATCACCAGGTGTTGTGTGCATCACTCGCACTCATGACTCCTCGAACCGCTTAGCGCACTATCAAGTGTAGCGCTCCTGGTGGACGAGGGCACCAAATGTTGGCTCAATAGAGGTGGAAGGGGACGACGTCTCCCCTCTGGGCCTCTTCGACGATGGGCCGAATATAGCAGCCTTCCTCGGCATGATCTGCGATAAGAACAGTTGAAGGTTTAGGAATAACAACATAAACACGACCATGCTCGTGTACGCACGCCTGTCATGGTATGATTTGTGTTTTTGCAAGAACACAGCCGTGCTTTCAGAAGCACCCTCGTGTTTAGGGGGGAATCGTCTTTCTCGCCAAGCCCTAGGTCCAACATGATGGTACAACCGAGTTTAGAGTGGTGAGAATTACTCTAATTCTGTTCTAGCATGCAAAATAAGGTTCTATACATGATTTGTAATAGTTTAAACAAAGTTGGTATGAAAAACAATGAATTAACCATCAATATACCTCTCGTCGAAGGGGAAAGTTGGGCGAGGGACGAACACTCTGACAAAACTCACTAAAACCGGCGATTCGTGAATAGGGAAACCTAGTAAAAAAGACTTGAGAGAGAAAAACTCAAGTACGGGTGAAAAGGGACTGTCGGATGTGCAATTTAAAAAGAAAAATCGTCTGAGAGATGGACGATCGCGCCTAACATGGCCTAAGCATGGCCATGTTCCACCCGTGTTTAATGAAATTACTGAAAAGAAATTGGGGAATACGGGCATGTTGGTCCCGTGTTTGACGTCGTGTTGTTCATAGGTGTTTAAAATCAATAGAATGCAGCACGACCGTACTCAGAGACCAATCACCGTGCTAGGAGAGAACACGGTTGAAGCACGGGCATGCTTCAACCGTGTTGCCTGGAGAAGACAATTAATTTACCTTCGTGTAAAGTGCACTGATGTGAACACAGTCATGGTTTACCAGTGTTTGGCTTGAGAAACCCTCCAGACCTCTTTTCCCTAAATTACTCATCTTAAAGAAGCATACTCTCAAATGTCGGTTAAAATTATAAATGCAAGTGACCAAGAGATCCAAATAATGCACAAAACCAAAACACGAAAACAAAACACATAAAGACAACTAATGAAGAAAAACGCAAAACCAAACCAGCTAAACTACTTGGGTTGCCTCCCACGGAGTGCTTGTTTAACGTCACGAGCCTGACATACCATCCTTACCTCATGAAGGTTCAGGAACAAAAATCTTCTCCTTGTAGCCTGTAGCAAAATCACGGAAATAGGGGGTTAGTGAATCAATTAAATGCATCTCACCCACACTTAAAAGAGCATAACGTGTGTGTGTTGTAGTGGCTGGTGGCTTCTTCCTTCTGGTGGAGACTTTCTTCCACCATTTCTGAGCCAGAGACGGCTTCACCTCCGAAGGGAGTCAGGTCAAATCTTCAGTCAAGGGCAGTTCAACAGTAACATCTTCTTCCATCGATGCAGCAGCTTCATCCAGGGGCTCCAACCCCAATAACTTGGTAAGCCCATCTTTCATCCATGTGTCCTGCACATATTTATCAACAAAATCATCAACAATATCTATAGCATAACACATGTCATCAAAAGTCATAGGGTGACGCATAGCGTCCTTCAGCTTGAACACTACTTCCTTATCTCCAACTCATAGCACCATTCGACCATCTTTCACATCAATAATGGCCTGTGATGTTGCTATGAATGGTCGCCTTAAGATCAAAAGTACCTCCGCTCGATTATCCAGATCTAAAATTACAAAGTCCACCGGAAAAATAAATTTGTCGACCTTCACCAAAACATCTTCAATGATTCCTATTGGTTGGCGAACAAAGTGATCGGCAAGTTGAAGTGTCATTTTGGTGGGCTTGAGATCTCCAAGTCCCAACTTCTGAAAAATTTTGTAGGGCATCAAATTGATGCTTGCCCCCAAATCAGCAAATGCTTTTTCATCCTTCATTCCCCCGATAATGCAAGGGATGATGAATCCCCCTGGATCTTTCTCGTTTTTGGAGAGTTTGTTGAAGATGATTATTGAGTGTATTTCATATATATTTATTTCATGCTTATCTCCCATGATCCTTCAATTTATCGGCATAAATTCTCCTTATTCAGTGCTATTTGAGGTATTCTTAGTTTTTCATGCAGATATCAAGGTCCTAAGGCAAGAAGAAGAGATTTGGAGCTAAAGGACTTAGGAGAAAGCTCATCAAGCTCAACACGAGCGCAGCACGCCCCTGCTTCAAACCATGAAATTCACAAAAGATTTCAGCCGAGTGCAACTCTCAGCACGGCCGCAACACGGGCGTGTTGTACCCCGTGCGGATTACTGGAATTGGAGTTTCAAGAGTTTTATTCGGCCGTAATCTGCACGGCTTGGAGCACAGCTTCAACACGGCCGTGCTCACATCGGGAAACACTTTAAAAAATCAGAAACTTAGGTTTTTGGGGGACTTTTGGAGGGTGAACTAAAGGAGGAAGAAACGGAGAGCTTTGGGGCACCGTCCTCATCTTCACCGAGGGAATGTGGCGCATATGGCAGGCCGAAAGGGAGGAGATTCCACGACATCATTGAGCCTCTGACAGCCGGAAGGATTCAAGAAATTAGGGAGTTTTCAACTTCTTGTATTTTAATTTCTTTGGCAATTTCCATGTTGTTTAATGTCATGAGGGGCTAAACTCTTAAGCTATCCCCGGGGTGGTCTTGTCTAATGTTGTAGCTTGAACTTGAGTACTTTTCTTGCAACATTTATGAATGTCTTATTCGTTGCAATAAATCTCTGTTATTGGCTATCTTGATTGATGTTTAGTGGCTAAATGCTTGGAAGTTTGGTTTTCTTATCTTGGCATGTGAATCATTGTTTGATAGTTGCAAGCAGTAAGATCATAATTTAGGGTTCAACAGCACTGTAAGCCTCATTCATATAGCATAACTGGATTTACAACTGAAGACATCTCTGATAAATGCTGAGAGAGTCTAAGTTAGTGAACGTCAGGAATCCAACCCCGGGGCCACATCTCCTCTATCGAGCGACTCCTTACATTTACCTTAGTGCATTTCCTTTCCTGAACCTCCTTTAATCCAACCTAGAGTCAAATCCATCTTCTTTACTTGATTAGATATTAAGCATGACGTTAGTATTAGAAGCTACACCAGTCCTAGTGGATACGACTACCCGACCCTAAGGGTACATTTTACTACTTATACGACCCGTGCACTTGCGGTTACGCAAGGGGCGTATCAATGATGGCAAAGCATTCCTCGCTCAAAGTGACAGTCGACACCGCTTCTAACTTCCTCTTATTTGTCAGTAACTCCTTGAGGAACTTAGCATAATGTGACATTTGAGCAAGGGCTTCGACAAAGGGGATATTGACATGCAGCGTCTTAAACATGTCTAAGAATTTCTTGTATTGCTCCTCTTGCTGATCCTTCTTCAACTTGGCGAGTGATAAGTGTCTAAATACACCGTTTTATAACGGTGAACTACTTATACTTTCATGTATTAATTGAATAAAACAGGTGCCCTTTGATGTATTTTTCTTCTTTTTCTATTTCAGGGCATCGACGAGCCCTCTATGGTAGGAGGAGCATTTGTAGCATGCAAATCGAGGCTAAGGAGCGAAGAAACGAAGGTTAAACGAGCTCCGGACGTCATTCGGGCACTCCTACACGAAACGGGTCTATTCAGGCCCGTTTTCAGGCCCATGTGCGAGCTGTGTGCGGCCCGGAAGGGTGTGCGACCAGGTGTGCGGCCGCACACCAGCCCGCACACCGGTCGGGTATTTAAGCCCTATTAGGGTTTTTTCAACGGGGATTTGTGCCATTGACGCCTCCGAACACCCCGACGCTCAAAGCTTCATCAAGGGAGGTCGTTTTGGGGAGAAATCGAGGCGGAGAAGACGGGAGAACTCGAGGATCTTCATCCTAGAGCTTGCCGACACGGATTCGGCAAGTTTCTTCATCAAACCTAGTCGATACGTTCAAGAGGGAGTTTTTCGTGTTTTGTTGATGTACTCTTTATTGTGTGAACTTTCCTTCTTATTCATGTCGAACTAAATCTCCCAAGGCCGCCAGGCAACCAGTGAACCTTGGGAAGAATACTTGTATTGGATGTTGTACTCTTAATTCAATGAATGCATGGTGTGCCATTTGGTTTCGTACTTTGTGTACTTAATTGTGGTGATTTGCATGAGAACTCTGCATTTCATCTTATCTATTATGCTTGATTGCGCGAGGTGCGCTCTCGCATTAGATCTACATAGTATGAAGAATGACCCATTGTACCGGTACAACGGAGGTTCCGGGTGCCGGTAGCCTCTCATAGGTTCTAGAGTTCATCTTAGCGCAATTGCTTATAGATAACTCTAACCAAGGCTCCTTAGTCCCAATGACATTGTGTGAGTATCCTTAGGATAAAGGAACTTGTACTGGATTATGGCTACACTACCGAGGTTCCGGGGTAGTCGACTTCCGAGCCTAGACGGACCAAAATATTACACTCCATGCATGCATTACCTGTTATCACAACCTCCTTACTTGTATTCCTCCCGGGGGAATCCTCGCCAGGAGTCTTATCTTCTCTATTTGATTTCTTCTCGGTGTGTGCAACCTGTCAGTAGTTAAAGCTTTTATTGTTAGTTTAATTTCATTTCCTTACAACAACCTCTGTTTTGATTCGGCTAAACAACTGTCGAAAAGAAAGTAATAGTGGATCTCGGGACCCTAGGGAATACAACCCTCTCGTGCCCGCACGAGAGGTATTACTTGACGACCCGTGCACTTGAGGCCGGGGAGCCGTGTGCCCGTTTTTTAGCGACGCCCGCGGCGACCATCAGTGAGGTAGGGCAAGGTTGGTCGATATTCTGTCAATTAATCTTTTCCTTTACCCTTTTCCATCTTCTTCAAATTTGGATCAGAATCATTATCTTTCCCAATGACTACCACGTCATGTTCAAGTGGCTTCTTTTCGTATAATCGAACTAGCGGTGATTCCAGCTCCTTTCCACTCCTCAGCGTCACTGTCTTAAGTGACTCCCGGGGATTGACTTCTGTATTTCTGGTAAAGATCCCGGGGAGTGCTCGGCAACAGTCTTGGCAATCTGAGCCACTTGATGTTCCAGGTTCTGCAGGGATGCATGCTGATTGTGCATCAACTCTTCATGACTTGAAAGCCGAACATCAGTAAACTGAATATATCTTGCCAAAAGGGTCTCAAGGATCGGGCCTTTGTTCTCCTGAGGTAGAGCTCTAGAAAACTGGGATTGTTGTTGCTGTTGTGATTGTTGCGGTGGCGGCAGACACTATTATCATTGTGTCGGCTAGCTCCAAGAAAACGTTGGGTGGTTCCTCCACCTAGGATTGTAATTATTGCTGTAGGGGTTGTTTTGGTACTGCTGGTTCTGCCCAATAAAGTCAATCTGCTCGGTACTCGAACCTCTTTCAGAAGAACAGGTAGTTCCAGCTTGACTTCCCCAACTATCACAACTCATAACGGGATTTGGAGGCTGCACTTGCATAGTATCTAATTGCTTAGAGATGGCTGCAACTTGTGCCGCCAGAGTAATCAGTGCATCTAACTCGTATATCCCAGCAGCCTTGACTGGCTTATTCCTTTTAGAGCTCCACTGGTACCCATTGGAAGCCATGTCTTCAATCAAATTCTGCGCATCCTCTAGTCGTTTATTGCACAAGGAACCCCCGACTGCTGCATCAAGCATTTGCTTCGTGGCTATATTCAATCCATTATAAAAAATCTGAATCTGCATCAACTCTAATATTCCGTGCTGCGAGCATTTTCTCAACAGATACTTGTACTTCTCCCATGTATCATATAAAGTTTCAGCTTCTAGTTGTCGGAATGAGGAGATGTCGCTTCGGAGTTTAATGATCTTGGCCGGTGGGAAGTATTGAGTAAGGAATTTCTCGGCCAGTTGAGCCCAGTTAGTGATCGAATCCGTTGACAAGGAACTTAGCCACTGCTTGACCCTTCCCTTTCAACCTAACTTTCGATGCTTTTAACCTAAGTTTTGACCCAAGCACGGGCGTGCTTAGGCCGTGCTTCAGGGCATGCAGTTTACGGGCAAATAGAAAATTTCAGCAGTCTT
Organism: Dioscorea dumetorum; assembly: GCA_902712375.1. Taxonomy (NCBI): domain Eukaryota; kingdom Viridiplantae; phylum Streptophyta; class Magnoliopsida; order Dioscoreales; family Dioscoreaceae; genus Dioscorea; species Dioscorea dumetorum. Next base: position 1,199,511 of record CACTHL010000738.1, read on the forward strand.
CGAATACTCATTGGGCAGTAAAGTGCACGGGTCTAAACACGCCGTGCTTAGGCCCTACTTTCATTTGCACGCCCGTGCTTTGGCCATGCTTTCGTTTGCACGCCCGTGCTATGGGAACCAAAATCGTGCTTCTGAGTTCTTCATTTCTCTTAAGATTTCTGTGAAGTGCAGGCTGAGAAGCACACCTGTGCTTGGGCTATGCTTGCCTTGACGAACTACCCTTTAGGTCTTTTTGCTATGAACTCTTCTCCAAACCACATAATATCTGCACAATTAACACATAATATCTCAAATAGCACCGAGCTAGAAAGTATTGACTAAAGGACAAGAAAATAATAGGTATAAAATGGATAAAATATTTGTATAAAATGCACTCATCAATAATTATACTTATGAATTGGTTTAATGACATCCTTGGTTTTATCGTGATAAAGTAATGGTTCAATTGGTTTAGAGGAAATTTTATACTTTCTATTCTTATAAATGAAAC